>JACATO010000023.1:0-719829 GCA_018389105.1 Nautilus pompilius | reverse complement strand
TGACTGCAGAGAACTCCTGGCCTTGTAGCTATTTTTGTCTACTAGAATTATAAGTGTTCAGTTCAACCAGATGGTAATAAGTTGAACTGACTTCTAAGTTCCTTTATAAATTTTTTTTATATAGAGCAATACATTTCTCATGGGGCTTTCTTTAATGAACATTGAAAACACAAAATAGATGAGAGCACTTGGGGGAATGAAATTGAATAAAGATCAGTTACATGTTGTTTTTTTTACAATTTTTATAAGAAGAAAAAATTGAACTGAAAAGGTCAGGGATTGATTTAAAAATACTATGCCACAAATGAATAATATACGATAAATAAAAATTTTTTTTTTACCTATTTTGATTGGATCTCTTTTAGGGAATTTTCCTCCTAAGCATCTCTATTAATGGTTTAATTGATAGTTCTTATGACATCAATCCAACCTAAAAGAGTTATCCAGAGTTAGTGAAATTGTTATGAGCATACAGAATAAATAAAGGGGACTGAATATTGAAAATTATTTTACCATCTCTTTAGGTGCAATAGCACTTTGTTTCAGAGAGGACTAGCTTACTCTAATGGACAAAAGCTGAAAGGATTTATGTGGGCTTGAAGATATTACAGCTAAAAATATAAAACAAACTAAATTAGTAGTAAGTATTTAATTAATGGTGTTTGTAAGTGTAGAAAGATGAAAAATAGATTGGTAGAAGTTTAATACTTGGATCTGATTCACCATTTTAAGATGTGCCCATTCAATCAGTATTTTAATTTTGAAATGGAAAGACCACTGATACAGAAAGATATGGTAGAAAACTATAGAGTTAATTTTTGAGATACTCTTCCCCGTCAGTGCTTAACAAATAGAATGTTTAAATTTAGATTCAGGTTAAATAAAAAAAAAACATGATACCCATTGGACTTGGCAAAAAGCTGATTAAAATTTATATTATTTACTTTTCCATCACCAACTTATTTTTTAAAATATATTTAAAAAAACAGCTGCTTATGCAATTTAATAAAATTTTTATCACATTTCAAATTCAATATAAAATGTATTTTTGTTCAGTTATGTTTAGAATTATTTCTGAATTTGCTAAAAGTATGAAAGAAACTGTTATTAAAGAATAAATAGAAGTTATAGATAAAAAGTAGAAATTTAGTGTTATTGCTCTTAAAATAAATGAGGGAAAATTAAGATCATTTGTAGTGAGAGAGTTCAGGATCATTAAGAGTTATAAAAGTGAGAGAGAGAAAAACAAACACTAAAATGATTCATTTACTTCGCATTGCTATTTTTGTCTTGCTTTCATGTGGTGTAACATCTATGCAGGGCTACCCAGGGTAAAAGATTGGTAATTCCCAGCTACACTGCATCTCAGGGGTCCGCATTTATATTTCTTTTCCATTTACTTTGTAAATAATCACCAGAGTTGCTACTTAATTTTGATTATTAAATGAGTAAATAAGTTTTGTTTCATTCAGAAAGATGATTCATCAGTATCTTCAACTTTATACACATCAAACTTTTAAAAGTGAGATGTTTCCAGTTTAAGGACTGGATATTTAAATTATTTGAAATTATAAACAATTATTAATGTCTGAATTTAAATGTTAGGCTATACTTTTCACAAAAGCTCTTAAATTATAATGCGAAACATCAACTTTTTTACCATTTTCTGGATTGAGGTGATTTCTTGTTGGATTACATAATCTATCTCCAGTGCTAAAAAATCCATTAACTGTGTATAACAACTGGAAGTGCACTAAGAAATACAGACAGACAGTCCCAAATTCCATTCTTTCTCCACTAAGGTTCATTGTCATTACGAGCTAAATAACTGCTCATAAATACAGTACATATATCTAAAAGCTAAGAAATATTACTTCAAAAAATTCCCTTTTCCACCCTAGAAGATTTAAGTTATCAATTAATGACATTTTAACACAATGAACTCCAACCAGTGGAATCCTAATAAAACTAGGAGTTCATTTAAATTGCTATAAGGAGACAGGACTATTATGGTATGGGGTCCAATCTTTCACGGTATAAAAAAATTGGTGTTGTCAAAGAACATGACAATTCTGCCAGGTATGTTGCTCTTTTAAAGATCTACCTTTTGTATGAACAAGGCATACATGCCTCATATGACCATTTGGAAGAGAACTCAAGACAATCATTTTTTTCCCCTGGGTATCCCAAAATCATGACATAAATCCAGTTGGATCTGTGGCAGCTTCTGGATTACCAGCTAAAAAAAAACCAACCATGTCCTGGTAGCTTGATGGAATTAAAGAAAGCTCTCTCTCAATGGAGGGGAAACTGGGACCAGATGGTGATACAAAATCTTCCTAATTCACAGGTAAACAGGGTATAGACTTCTTGTGCTGTGGAAAGTAGCTTGGCTGAGTATCAGCATAAAGAATTCCACTCTGTCGCTTATTTATTTACTGTTTTCCAAAAAAAAAGCTAACATGTTTGAATAACAGGTGACACATTTGAAAACAATTTCATAAGTGGATGTTGCATATAGGTAGTTTACTATATTATTATTATTAATAATGTATTTTTTCCAAGGGTGAAAAGTTTTACTTCACTTTAATTTTTACAATTTTTTGATATAAGATGAGTCCATCATGGCACCCAACCTTTGTTAAAATTTGCCACACATTTAATTAACATAGTTGTGGTCCTTACAACAGTCAGTTCTATGCAGTTATTCAGCTCTGTCAGTAAAGATGTAGGACAGGTTGACCTTTTTCTTAGTGGAGAAACATTTTTATTTTATCAAAACGTGAGAAGAAAAAAAGAAAGAGATTTGCTGCTTTAATTTGTAATTTCTTCATATAATTTCATTATTGTGATTTTAAATTTATTTGTATAAAGAACCATATCTTCATGTAGTTTTCAATTATCCCTAGTATGGTCATTACTCCTGACTGAGTGATATAGAGGGGGCAATTCACTGTTGGACACAGAATAGTTTGAAGGGAAGTCTCCAAAAAAAAAATAATATAATAATTTGGATTGGGTTTAAAAAATGATTATTTGTCTATAGAGGTGAAAAATTATACAGTAATACCTCAATTTAATGGACCCCCATCAAACGGACACTGTCTGGTGCACCAGCAAAAAATTTGTGTAGAACTGTGTGAAAAAGGTTTTCATCTGGCGCCTTTTGCGCATGCGTCTGTAAACGTCAGGATTAAATGGACTCCTGATATCAACGGACACCCTTCCTATTAGTCCATTAAATCGAGGTTTCACTGCACGTGCTTCACACTTGAGACACGTTTGGTTTCAAAAAAGCGATCCACCAGCAGGTATTTTCTTTGCACGTTTGTGATACAGGTACTAAACTAGTCTGGAATTACTGTGTTTTAACAGTTTTAGTCAGATGACTTTTAAACTTGTTTCTGTTCAGTGGTGATAATAGAATTAACTAGGATGCCACTCTACTATCAAACGTAGTTGCAAACAACATTTTGTCTTTGAATTCTATATTATTCATTGCATGTTCAGATTATGGTTTACTTTAAATATTAACTGTTAATAGTTGATATGGAAACAAATAATTATTCTTAAAACAAATTAAATAGTTCATCTCCATTTTTCTGAAGAATTCTTTTGTTGTTTTGAAAGTTAGGAAGGGCTGCAGGGATATCAAAATTGTAATTATTTATTTATGCTGTTACAGTGACATGGTTTGAAACTGGGGTCAGCTTTTTGTTCTTTTTTAGTCTAGTTTTGCATTCACTAGGAAAAGCCACAAAAACTTGAATATTGCCATGGGTACAAACTGGGTATTGGTAATTATTTGGAAAAAGAAAATAATGCTAAATGCCTATACAATTTGTAATTATTTTTCTGCCCTTATAACCATGTAAACAAAATTTTATTCCATTGTGGTTTAAAATAAAAAGCAAGTAATGTTGGTTAAAATTTCATCTACAGAAAGTGTACAAAATTCTTTGTAAAAATTACTGAAGATTAATGTTAAGTGATGGTGCTCTGTCATGCCTTTGATACACCAATACCACCTACCATATGCAATTAATTATTACGATTTTAAATTTATTTGTATAAAGAACTTTAGGGATAATTGCAAACAATATAAGAATATTATGGTCATTACTCCTGACTGACAGCTATATAGGGGGCAATTCTCTGTTAGACAGAATAGTTTGAAGGGAAGTCTCCAATAATAATTAATAATAATAATAATAATAATAATAATAATAATAATAATTTGGATTGGGCTTTAAAAAGTGATTATTGTCTATAGAGATGAAAAATTATACAGTAATATCTTGATTTAATGGACCCCCATCCAGGGCCTGCCTTAGGAGCTGTGGGCCCAATTGGGAACATTTTTGGTGGGGCCACAGGTTCACAGCCAAGGTCTGTTTTAGTGAAATGATTTATTAAAACTTTTAATTGTATTTTTTGTTTAGAAAAACATTCAAAATGTAATTGATCAGCATTGTTGGAAACAATTTGTCTTTTTTGGATTTCAAAAAACTGCATTTTCTTATAAAAAAAGTTATCTTTCTCGCTTTTTTCTCTGCAATGTCTTTTAGTAGTGGGATTGGTTAGTGGGACTGGGTTACCTTACTTTATCCTTCACAAAGCCACCCAGTGGCCACTCCCATCCCTGAACCTCCAACTGACCAACGGTCCAACTGAACCGCTTTTACTGTTTTAGTATATTATCCATTAATCTATATTATCTGTTTTATTATGATAACTGAATAAAAGATGCAAATAAACAAATACATTTTATTGATAGAAACTTAACAAAGGATGCAGACCCGGCGGGAGAAACAGAGTCGTGGACGGGCATTAAATTTTCTCGGGGGCACAAAGGTTTTAAACGTAAAATAAGAAAAATCATAACAGAAAGACATTGTATCCCCCCGGCGAGGTCTCCAGGCCTCTGCGGTAACTTACACTTGCATCACCCCCGCGACCGCACCCTCACCGGCCCCCGACGACTTCTGCGGTAACTTACACTTGCATCACCGGCCCCCGACAACTTCCTGTCGCTCGCTCCGCCACCCTGATAGAAACACGGACAATACACGACGGGGGCCGGCCGGAACTCGAACTGTTACCGCACTAAGACTGACACATTTGAGCCGCGATCCCGTTGGCTAAAACACTCGGACCACGGTGCCTGTGGTCAGGGGCGTAGCTAGCGTTTGTGCCGCCCGGGCGGTCGTAGAATTTGCCGCCCTCTAAATAACGTAGAATTTCAAAACCTCAAAAAAATTCATTTTTTTATGTATTTATTTATTGAAAAAAAAGTACTATTAGAAAATAAAAATTATCAAATATATAATGAGAAAATATTGATATTCAATTCAAAATAATTAGAAGTGACTCACTTCAAGTGAGCAAATTTCTTTTACAGCAAATTTAGAAAAACTTTCTTCCTTTCAAAAAACTACCATTAAAAATTGAACGAAAAATTCAGGAAAAAAATAATATCTGGAAAAATAGAACGAAAAATACATTATATATGTAACATACTGTCTGTCCTGAACTGAATTTGACAAACGCGCACTCGGACCAAAAAATGCCGCCCCCAAAACGTGCCGCCCCTGCCGCCCCCTTAGCTACGCCCCTGCCTGTGGTCAGACAGACGGCACGCTACAAGGACTGGACAGTGGCATAGTACCCTGCTCGGCTTTAGGCCAACTTGGGCCAACAAACTGGTGCAGGTGGCTACCCACAATGCCCTCCCATGCCTGAAACTATAGCTAATAATAAACATCTCCATTAGTAGACATTGAACATACAAAAAACCTGGAAATTGAGAAGTAGGTATACGCCGCATCCCCCCATTTCCACCACTGGATATATAGATAGTTTACCCTAGCGCGGGGCCCAATTGGCTTAAAGCCGGCCCTGCCAATGTTTGTCGGCGTCTCACCCCTTTCTCCATCGTTATTGTTTTCTCTACTCTAATGCATCACCAGCACTCGCATCAGATTTCAGTTTAGGAGCCATGATCAACAGACCTTACGGCGGGCGGGCGGTCTGTTCGTGTGTACGGAGCGTCGTGAGTCGGACGGACTTTCGTAACCAGGGGACCGACCGCCTGTACTAAAAGTTTTACACCACCTGCACACAATTTGGTCTGCCATATAATGTCAGCCAAATTTCCGATACCTATAGTTTAATAAAGTTTATATTAAGACTATCTTATTGTCAATAATCACTAATTTCTTCAAATTATCAATTTACTGGCCATAAACATCATATAATTTAAATTGGTGCTATCGGATAATTATACAAATATTTTGACTAATGAAATGTGGTTAGCATTTAAAATACCAACTACAAAGCTTAGTATGGGCCTCACCTGTGTACAAGCCATGTACATATATTATCCATGTGCTTCTTCATACTGGTCCAGAGAAAGCACAAAATACTTCTGTGTTACCAGTAATAGACAATGATAATTTTCCTGGCTTTTCTGTATCAAATATTTGTTTTCAGCAGCTTAGAGTCTGGATACAATATTAAATCTACAGTTCCCCATGATTTATTATTAGCTTGAAACATTAAAATTTGGGGTGCAACTTAATCACTTTACATTTGATTACATTATTTCATACTCAAATGCCTACATGGGAGGCAACCCTGTAGAGAGATAGGGCCACAATTGTCTGTTAGGAAGCATTGTTAATCCTGTGCCACATGGAGCCCAACACATCAAAATTTGACTGGGAATTAATTTGATTTAAAACAAAGTTAATTTAAAAAAATTTAAGATGTGAAACTATAATATCTTCTACCTATTTTTCAGCTGTCTCCCTTTCTCTTCCTCCTTGTGCATCCTTTTAAACCTCTTGAAAAGAATCCAAAATAGAAACTGAATTTTCATTTGATAGCAACAACATGGAAAAGATAGTTGTGTGCAATCAAACATCATTTGTACCACTAAGTATTAAAAATTCCATTATTTCTAAATAAAAATCAAAACAAAAAGTAAATTTAGAAAAACATTCTTAATTATTCTCTTGCCTCTAATTGTTGGCTCATCTTAGAAAATCTATAAAACATTCCATGAATTATTAATTATCAGGAACAAAATTATGTGAAACTAATTAAAAGAAAATAAAGAGACCTTCATCATAATATTATAATAGATTACCTGTTAGTCAAGGGATACAAAAATGCTCAGAAATGTATTACTTTGTAAGCATTAAATCATTGGAAGGATAAAAAAATTAACAATAAATTATGAACTTTAGATTGACCAAAATGTCTTTAGAAAAGCATTGGGATGAGAAATACTTCCACACAGAATGAATGGCAAACAAATGCTCAGTCTTTTGCATTGTAGAAAGTTATCAGACTTATACAAAGCACAGATTCTTTTGAATCAATTATCTAGACCATTTTTAAAAGAAATAATCCATTAATATTTTCATCAGACAAACTGTTCCTACATTTACTACTCTAAACTGAAAATTCATTTACAGATGCCCAACCTGGTATGATGTTTAATTAGTCATGAGCCTTTCTAACCTATGAGCCAGAAATCATGACAAGCTAAGGTGTTTTTGTGTGCTTTTACCTTTGAAATTTAAATGCTCAATGAAGCCTTAGCAATATTTGATATACAAGATTGGAAAGCTTCATTTGCACTTATATCTCATAATAACTAAAATCCTTCATTTCTAAATCATTCTTGTAAACCACTTTTACACTTCTTCCAATCATTTAAAATACAAGAACTTCAATCTTCAACTGTTTAATAATTCTGGTTTTCATCATTCTACCTGCCAAGTGACTGCATTTATCCCAGTTTAGACTGCACTGAAAAGTTACCTCCTCATGCCCTTGATGTTCTTATCAGCAAAACAAGTGATGTAGATCACCACTAAAGGTGCATAAGAGATTTTAATATTCAGCTGAAAATGACTACTGAAATTAGTGAAATATTTTGTATTTATGGTAACATAGATTTAAATATAATATCCCACAATTCACGTTTAAAAAAAATTGTGATAACATGACATCAAAGATACTGGCTCAGAACAAAATGAACTGAGGTTTGCTGAACAGCTGGTAAACATTAGATAATTGTTGTTGCTCAGGCTGTCCTTACAATGTCTCAGCATGTTCTCCATGATTCCGGGCAGCTTGTTCAAGTCAAGGGACGTGCAATCCATCTCCGCTTCTGTTAAAAAATAAATATAATTCTTAATGCAGGTGCTAGTTCTACATCTACATGCTAACAAATATTTGTTTCACACATACATCTTCAAACAATGTTTAGAAATAAAACATCTTCATTTTAAACCAATTGTAGTACTTAATGATATAATATTTATTGAATTATGAGACCAAAAGTCAAGAGAAATGACCCTGGTTTAAAATAAATAAATAAAAAAGAATGGGGATACGGAGGATACATTCCATCATCTCCAAATCAGTCATTTCTAGAAAAATTCTTGAAAATTATTCATCCTAAGTTAAAAACTCCTAATTTTAAATTCTAGTGCTTGTATAGACTGTGATATAATAGATAAGAAATATTAAAAAATACTTTGTTTAAAAAACAAAGAGTTTTTCAAAAACTACATCAAGTTTTAAATTCTCAGTATTAATATTTATTGCATATTCCTTTTATAAAATAAGCAGTTTCTTCTACCCTTCTGTAAATAAAACCAAATCACAATATTCCTTAAAAACAGGGTGGGTAGGTAGGCGGTATATTACTTATGTATTATAAAATTTGCTGTTAAAATAAAGCTAGTCATTTTAGTGCCCCGATTTGCAATAAATTTAGTCCACAAAGTCACAAATTTCCTAATTATCATCCTGGTATACATTTTCTGATTGCTGAGCAAGCTCCAAATGCACCATCTGTTTGATGCAACTCAAAAACCCCATGTTGAATTTTGCTTTACTCAAAATGATAAACAGCAAAACCCAGAGATGTCATCTAAACAACCCTAGTCAAACACACATGATTACTGATTGTAAGATGCTTCTGTAATGTCTCATGGCCTGTGATCCATGAGAATAGAAAGTTTTAGTTCTGTTAAGACAGTATTCCAAAACAAAATTTCAACCATATCATCAAACTTCTTTTTATCTTTTTTTTTCTTTTACCAATAATAATTTCAGCTTTCACTTTCTGTATTTTCTATTGTATAGGTCAAATATTCTAAATATGAGAAAATCAGGAAGTTCATTGATATACGAGTTAAAACAGACTATAGATCAAAACTAAAGAGAAACACTTATCTACTGATTTTCATAAAAATAAGCTGATTCATATTATGCTGTTCATTGGCTATGAGTTCAAATGCAGTGTGAAAGCTAATAAAAACAATTAAAATAACTGTAATAACAATGAAATAGAAATAACATATTTGTATATTATTATAAAATAAACAAATAAATGTGGTTGTGGTTTACTGAGTAAAAAACGGAAGCACCCTACAAAGAAAATAATAAAGAAGATCACAGTGACAGAGTAAGTTTTGATGGTTAAAAAGATAGATAAGTAAATCTCAAAAATGAATATTGAAGAATTAAATATAATTGAGTCTAATTTGACTAAAATTTAGTTTCTACCATCATCATAAAATATGGATTTTTTTATCAACAAAATTAGTACTAATGTTGTAAATATGGCTAATTAATTTCCTTTTCAAACAATAGATAATTTTAATTTGGTCTGTTTGTATTGAATTTGTCTTCTTTCATCCTGCTCAGCCATAGGCTGAAGTTGATGCATAAAGCAGGATCATGAGATTGGGTAAAAATAGTAAACGATTAACAAGTTAGTGAAGTGATTTAAGAAAATCTTCTGAATTTCCATTGTCGTTTTATAACGGAAGGAATGAAGGAAGAAAGGAAGGAAGGAAACGGATGCATGGACGAACAAATGAGAAAGTGAGAGGACCAAAAAGAGGGAATTATATATCCCTAACCCAGTAATGATTGTTGTTCTAACTTTAAACAACATTATTTTCAGATCTTTGTTATAGAAAGCAGACCATTTGATGCTAACCACCAGGTTTGGAATATGAAATATTTTTCAAAAACACATTTTGTTAAATGATTGTTTCCAAAAGATAAAAGGGACAGGAAGTTTTGAAAACACTTATTTAAAGCTCCTTTCATTAAGAAAATAATTTTTAAAAAAAAATATTCAAACATTTTTTTAGTACCATCTTTATAAAGCATTCCACGTAGATACAACATGATTATTAAGAAAAATTTAATAAATTCTAATATAGCCTGATTCTAAGGGTAAAATTTTTTTGTCCATGGTAGCTTTATATAAATTTTAAAACCTCCAGCACTTTGACTCCCTAGGTATATTTTTTGATTTAATAAACTTTTATTTTGAGAAACCTATCCAAAATGGATGACCTAATCTGCATAATAAAATGGGTCTATGTTCTTAATTTTCCTTAATTTTATAACCATTAGATGTGTCTTCATTTTTTTTTTCGCCAAGCATTTTTCATTACTTAAATTACTGCTACTTCATTTCAGTCTCTGTCTTCTTAAACACCTCGTATTACTTGTTTACCATCTCTGTACTGTACAAAACTTATGAAGGTCTAACAATCAACAATATATATATATAATTCTTGTCCCATCACAAGTCAAAACTACCGAGTTAAAAGGTATATCCTTAATTCATTTGTAAACCATTAGCCATTAGGTTTAATTTATTGTTGCATAAATGTCATCCTAATGAGAGAGAGAAAATTTAAGAAGTTAATAACCCATTTTTAAAAACAAAATAAAAATGCCCTTAGGAATTTCATGTCACTTATGGTAAAAATCAATAGTATGTAGTCATAAACCTTTAAATAGAAACTTTTATAAAATATCTAATTAAAATAATACCTAAAAGATTTCAGCAAGGGTTCCACAGCTAAAATATCTTGCCTAACAAATTTTCTATAAATTCTTGACGACCTAAGCTTTTGTTTTTTTTATTTTTTTTGACGTTTTTTTTTTTTGAAAAATTTTTTTTTATTTTTTTTGTTAGTTTTTTTTTACTTTACTGAGCGAAATTGAAGTTCGATGTAATTATATCAACATGCGTCTTTTGCCAAAAATGCCATATTTAAAGCTTCAACCTTAGTACACTTTTACTGCCAGTAGGAAAATAGTAACTCGAATTCATAGAATATAACTTGTCTTATCAAAGAAGCCTCTATTGAAGTTTATGGGTCTTGTTTATTGGTCGCGGTTGTTAATATGCAAGTTAAATTATGTTAAATGTATACTATATATTATTACTATTAAAAATTTCCCAGATTAACCGGTTTTCTCACTGTCTAACCTCAGTAAAAGGTGGGGTCTTCAGTCAAAATTAGCACCAGTAAATTCTGGGAAGTTTTAATAGTAATAATATATATTATACATTCAACATCATTTATCTATGCATATTAACAACAGCGAACCAATAAACAAAACCCTATGACACTTCAATAGAGGCTTCTTTGATATGACAGTTATATTCTATTAATTACTACACATACTATTTTCTACCTGCAGTAAAAGTGTACTAAACACTCATCTTTAAATATGGAATTTTTTCAAAAGACAACATGTTGAAATAAATTAACATCGACTTCAATTTCGCTATCAACTAGCTTAGGTCTTCAAGAATTTATAGAAATTTGTTAGGCAAGATATTTTAGCTTGGAACCCTTGCTGAAAATCTTTTAGGGTATTTTTTAATTAGATATTTTATAAAAAGTTTCTATTAAGGTTTATATGACTACATACTATTGATTTTTACCATAAGTGACATGAAATTCCTAAGGGCATTTTTATTGTTGTTTAAAAAAAGGGTTATTAACTTCTTAAATTTTCTCTCTCTCATTAGGATGACATTTATGCAACGATAAATTAAACCTAATGGCTAATGGTTTACAAATGAATTAAGGATATTACCTTTTAACTCGGTAGTTTTGACTTGTGATGGGACAAGAATTATATATATATATTGTTGATTGTTAGACCTTCAATAAGTTTTGTACAGTACAGATATGTAAACAAGTAATACGAGGTGGTTAAGAAGACAGAGACTGAAATGAAGTAGCAGTATTTAAGTAATGAAAAATGCTTGGCGAAAAAAAAAATGAAGACACATCTAATGGTTATAAAATTAACGAAAATTAAGAACATAGACCCATTTTATTATGCAGATTAGGTCATCCATTTTGGATGGTTTCTCAAAATAAAAAGTTTATTAAATCAAAAACTATACCTAGGGAGTCAAAAGTGCTGGAGGTTTTAAAATTTATATAAAGCTACCATGGACAAAAAAATTTACCCTTAGAATCAGGCTATATTAGAATTTATTAAATTTTCTTAATAATCATGTTGTATCTACGTGGAATGCTTTATAAAGATGGTACTAAAAACAATGTTTGAATATTTTTTTTAAAAATTATTTCTTAATGAAAGGAGCTTTAAATAAGTGTTTCAAAACTTCCTGTCCCTTTTATCTTTTTGGAAACAATCATTTAACAAAATGTGTTTTTGAAAAATATTTCATATTCCAAAACCATGGTGGTTAGCATCAAATGGTCTGCTTTCTATAACAAAGATCTGAAAATAATGTTGTTTAAAGTTAGAACAACAATCATTACTGGGTTAGGGATATATAATTCCTCTTTTTTGTCCTCTCACTTTCTCATTTGTTCGTCCATGCATCCGTTTCCTTCCTTCCTTTCTTCTTCCTTCCTTCCGTTATAAACGACAATGGAAATTTCAGAAGATTATTCTTAAATCACTTCAAAACTTGTTAATCGTTTACTATTTTTACCCAATCTCATGATCCTGCTTTATGCATCAACTTCAGCCTATGGCTGAGCGGAGAGATGAAAGAAGACAAATTCAATACAACCAGACCAAATTAAAATTTATCTATTGTTTGAAAAGGAAATTAATTAGCCATATTACAACATTAGTACTAATTTTGTTGATAAAAAAATTCCATATTTCTGATGATGGTCGATCGAAAACTAAATTTAGTCAATTAGACTCAATATATATTTAATTCTTCAATATTCATTTTTGGAGATTTACTTATCTATCTTTTAACCATCAAAACTTACTCTGTCACTGTGATCTTCTTTATTATTTTCTTTGTAGGGTGCTTCCGTTTTTTACTCAGTAAACCACAACATTTATTTGTTTATTTTATAATAATATACAAAATGTTTTTCTATTTCATTGTTATTACAGTTATTTTAATTGTTTTTATTAGCTTTCACACTGCATTTGAACTCATAGCCAATGAACAGCATAATATGAATCAGCTTATTTTTATGAAAATCAGTAGATAAGTGTTTCTCTTTAGTTTTGATCTAGTCTGTTTTAACTCGTATATCAATGAACTTCCTGATTTTCTCATATTTAGAATATTTGACCTATACAATAGAAAATACAGAAAGTGAAAGCTGAAATTATTATTGGTAAAAGAAAAAAAAGATAAAAAGAAGTTTGATGATATGGTTGAAATTTTGTTTTGGAATACTGTCTTAACAGAACTAAAAACTTTCTATTCTCATGGATCACAGGCCATGAGACATACAGAAGCATCTTACAATCAGTAATCATGTGTGTTTGACTCGGGTTGTTTAGATGACATCTCTGGGTTTTGCTGTTTATCATTTGAGTAAAGCAAAATTCAACATGGGGTTTTTGAGTTGCATCAAACAGATGGTGCATTTGGAGCTTGCTCAGCAATCAGAAAATGTATACCAGGATGATAATTAGGAAATTTGTGACTTTGTGGACTAAATTTATTGCAAATCGGGGCACTAAAATGACTAGCTTTATTTTAACAGCAAATTTTATAATACATAAGTTATATCCGCCTACCCACCCCTGTTTTTAAGGAATATTGTGATTTGGTTTTATTTACACAGGGTAGAAGAAACTGCTTTTTTATAAAAGGAATATGCAATAAATATTAATACTGAGAATTTAAAACTTGATAGTATTTTGAAAAACTCCTTTGTTTTTTAAACAAAGTATTTTGTAATATTTCTTATCTATTATATCACAGTCTATACAAGCACTAGAATTTAAAATTAGGGAGTTTTTACTTAAGGATGAATAGTTTTCAAGAATTTTTCTAGAAATGACTGATTTGGAGATGATGGAATGTATCCCCGTATCCCCATTCTTTTTTATTTATTTATTTAAACCAGGGTCATTTCTCTTGACTTTTGGTCTCATAATTCAATAAATATTATATCATAAGTACTACAATTGGTTTAAAATGAAGATGTTTTATTTCTAAACATTGTTTGAAGATGTATGTGTGAAACAAATATTTGTTAGCATGTAGATGTAGTAGAACTAGCACCTGCATTAAGAATTATATTTATTTTTTAACAGAAGCGGAGATGGATTGCACGTCCCTTGCTTGAACAAGCTGCCCGGAATCATGGAGAACATGCTGAGACATTGTAAGGACAGCCTGAGCAACAACAATTATCTTAATGTTTACCAGCTGTTCAGCAAACCTCAGTTCATTTTGTTCTGAGCCAGTATCTTGATGTCATGTTATCACAATTTTTTTTAAACGTGAATTGTGGGATATTATATTTAAATCTATGTTACCATAAATACAAAATATTTCACTAATTTCAGTAGTCATTTTCAGCTGAATATTAAAATCTCTTATGCACCTTTAGTGGTGATCTACATCACTTGTTTTGCTGATAAGAACATCAAGGGCATGAGGAGGTAACTTTTCAGTGCAGTCTAAACTGGGATAAACTGCAGTCACTTGGCAGGTAGAATGATGAGAATACCAGAATTATTAAACAGTTGAAGATTGAAGTTCTTGTATTATTTAAATGATTGGAAGAAGTGTAAAAGTGGTTTACAAGAATGATTTAGAAATGAAGGATTTTAGTTATTATGAGATATAAGTGCAAATGAAGCTTTCCAATCTTGTATATCAAATATTGCTAAGGCTTTCATTGAAGCATTTAAATTTCAAAAGGTAAAAAGCACACAAAAACACCTTAGCTTGTCATGATTTCTGGCTCATAGGTTAGAAAGGCTCATGACTAATTAAACATCATACCAGGTTGGGCATCTGTAAATGAATTTTCAGTTATAGAGTAGTAAATGTAGGAACAGTTTGTCTGATGAAAAATATTAATGGATTATTTCTTTTAAAAATGGTCTAGATAATTGATTCAAAAGAATCTGTGCTTTGTATAAGTCTGATAACTTTCTACAATGCAAAAGACTGAGCATTTGTTTGCCATTCATTCTGTGTGGAAGTATTTCTCATCCCCAATGCTTTTCTAAAGACATTTTGGTCAATCTAAGTTCATAATTTATTGTTAATTTTTTTATCCTTCCAATGATTTAATGCTTACAAAGTAATACATTTCTGAGCATTTTTGTATCCCTTGACTAACAGGTAATCTATTATAATATTATGATGAAGGTCTCTTTATTTTCTTTTAATTAGTTTCACATAATTTTGTTCCTGATAATTAATAATTCATGGAATGTTTTATAGATTTTTCTAAGATGAGCCAACAATTAGAGGCAGAGAATAATTAAGAATTGTTTTCTAAATTTACTTTTTGTTTTGATTTTTATTTAGAAATAATGGAATTTTAATACTTAGTGGTACAAATGATGTTTGATTGCACACAACTATCTTTTCCATGTTGTTGCTATCAAATGAAAATCAGTTTCTATTTTGGATTCTTTTCAAGAGGTTTAAAAGGATGCACAAGGAGGAAGAGAAAGGGAGACAGCTGAAAAATAGGTAGAAGATATTATAGTTTCACATCTTAAATTTTTTTAAAATTAACTTTGTTTTAAATCAAATTAATTCCCAGTCAAAGTTTTGATGTGTTGGGCTCCATGTGGCACAGGATTAACAATGCTTCCTAACAGACAATTGTGGCCCTATGATCTCTCTACAGGGTTGCCTCCCATGTAGGCATTTGAGTATGAAATAATGTAATCAAATGTAAAGTGATTAAGTTGCACCCCAATTTTAATGTTTCAAGCTAATAATAAATCATGGGGAACTGTAGATTTATATTGTATCCAGACTCTAAGCTGCTGAAAACAAATATTTTGATACAGAAAAGCCAGGAAAATTATCATTGTCTATTACTGGTAACACAGAAGTATTTTGTGCTTTCTCTGGACCAGTATGAAGAAGCACATGGATAATATATGTACATGGCTTGTACACAGGTGAGGCCCATACTAAGCTTTGTAGTTGGTATTTTAAATGCTAACCACATTTCATTAGTCAAAATATTTGTATAATTATCCGATAGCACCAATTTAAATTATATGATGTTTATGGCCAGTAAATTGATAATTTGAAGAAATTAGTGATTATTGACAATTAAGATATTCTTAATATAAACTTTATTAAACTATAGGTATCGGAAATTTGGCTGACATTATATGGCAGACCAAATTGTGTGCAGTGGTGTAAAACTTTTAGTACAGGCGGCGGTCGTCCCCTGGTTACGAAAGTCCGTCCGACTCACGACGCTCCGTACAGACCCGCCCGCCGTAAGGTCTGTTGATCATGGCTCCTAAACTGAAATCTGATGCGAGTGCTGGTGATGCATTAGAGTAGAGAAAACAATAACGATGGAGAAAGGGGTGAGACGCCGACAAACATTGGCAGGGCCGGCTTTAAGCCAATTGGGCCCCGCGCTAGGGTAAACTATCTATATATCCAGTGGTGGAAATGGGGAGATGCGGCGTATACCTACTTCTCAATTTCCAGGTTTTTTGTATGTTCAATGTCTACTAATGGAGATGTTTATTATTAGCTATAGTTTCAGGCATGGGAGGGCATTGTGGGTAGCCACCTGCACCAGTTTGTTGGGCCCAAGTTGGCCTAAAGCCGAGCAGGGTACTATGCCACTGTCCAGTCCTTGTAGCGTGCCGTCTGTCTGACCACAGGCAGGGCGTAGCTAATAGGGGGCGGCAGGGGCGGTCGGGCGGCACGTTTGGGGGCGGCATTTTTTGGTCCGAGTGCGCGTTTGTCAAATTCAGTTCAGGACAGACAGTATGTTACATATATAATGTATTTTTTCGTTCTATTTTTCCAGATATTATTTTTTTCCTGAATTTTTCGTTCAATTTTTAATGGTAGTTTTTTGAAAGGAAGAAAGTTTTTCTAAAATTTGCTGTAAAAGAAATTTGCTCACTTGAAGTGAGTCACTTCTAATTAATTTTGAATTGAATATCAATATTTTCTCATTATATATTTGATAATTTTTATTTTCTAATAGTACTTTTTTTTCAATAAATAAATAAATAAAAAATGAATTTTTTTGAGGTTTTGAAATTCTACGTTATTTAGAGGGCGGCAAATTCTACGACCGCCTGGGGGGCACAAACGCTAGCTACGCCCCTGACCACAGGCACCGTGGTCCGAGTGTTTTAGCCAACGGGATCGCGGCTCAAATGTGTCAGTCTTAGTGCGGTAACAGTTCGAGTTCCGGCCGGCCCCCGTCGTGTATTGTCCGTGTTTCTATCAGGGTGGCGGAGCGAGCGACAGGAAGTTGTCGGGGGCCGGTGATGCAAGTGTAAGTTACCGCAGAAGTCGTCGGGGGCCGGTGATGCAAGTGTAAGTTACCGCAGAGGCCTGGAGACCTCGCCGGGGGGATACAATGTCTTTCTGTTATGATTTTTCTTATTTTACGTTTAAAAACCTTTTTGCGCCCCCGAGAAAATTTAATGCCCGTCCACGACTCTGTTTCTCCCGCCGGGTCTGCATCCTTTGTTAAGTTTCTATCAATAAAAATGTATTTGTTTATTTGCATATTTTATTCAGTTATCATAATAAAACAGATAATATAGATTAATGGATAATATACTAAAACAGTAAAGGGGTTCAGTTGGACCGTTGGTCAGTTGGAGGTTAGGGGATGGGAGTGGCCACTGGGTGGCTTTGTGAAGGATAAAGTAAGGTAACCCAGTCCCACTAACCAATCCCACTACTAAAAGACATTGCAGAGAAAAAAGCGAGAAAGATAACTTTTTTTATAAGAAAATGCAGTTTTTTGAAATCCAAAAAAGACAATTTGTTTCCAACAATGCTGATCAATTACATTTTGAATGTTTTTTTCTAAACAAAAAATACAATTAAAAGTTTTAAATAATCATTTCACTAAAACAGACCTTGGCTGTGAACCTGTGGCCCCACCAAAAATGTTCCCAATTGGGCCCCACAGCTCCTAAGGCAGGCCCTGGATGGGGGTCCATTAAATCAAGATATTACTGTATAATTTTTCATCTCTATAGACAATAATCACTTTTTAAAAGCCCAATCCAAATTATTATTATTATTATTATTATTATTATTATTATTATTATTATTATTTTATTGGAGACTTCCCTTCAAACTATTCTGTCTAACAGAGAATTGCCCCCTATATAGCTGTCAGTCAGGAGTAATGACCATAATATTCTATATTGTTTGCAATTATCCCTAAAGTTCTTTATACAAATAAATTTAAAATCGTAATAATTAATTGCATATGGTAGGTGGTATTGGTGTATCAAAGGCATGACAGAGCACCATCACTTAACATTAATCTTCAGTAATTTTTACAAAGAATTTTGTACACTTTCTGTAGATGAAATTTTAACCAACATTACTTGCTTTTTATTTTAAACCACAATGGAATAAAATTTTGTTTACATGGTTATAAGGGCAGAAAAATAATTACAAATTGTATAGGCATTTAGCATTATTTTCTTTTTCCAAATAATTACCAATACCCAGTTTGTACCCATGGCAATATTCAAGTTTTTGTGGCTTTTCCTAGTGAATGCAAAAACTAGACTAAAAAAGAACAAAAAGCTGACCCCAGTTTCAAACCATGTCACTGTAACAGCATAAATAAATAATTACAATTTTGATATCCCTGCAGCCCTTCCTAACTTTCAAAACAACAAAAGAATTCTTCAGAAAAATGGAGATGAACTATTTAATTTGTTTTAAAATAATTATTTGTTTCCATATCAACTATTAACAGTTAATATTTAAAGTAAACCATAATCTGAACATGCAATGAATAATATAGAATTCAAAGACAAAATGTTGTTTGCAACTACGTTTGATAGTAGAAAGTGGGCATCCTAGTTAATTCTATTATCACCACTGAACAGAAACAAGTTTTAAAAGTCATCTGACTAAAACTGTTAAAAACACAGTAATTCCAGACTAGTTTAGTACCTGTATCACAAACGTGCAAAGAAAATACCTGCTGGTGGATCGCTTTTTTGAAACCAAACGTGTCTCAAGTGTGAAGCACGTGCAGTGAAACCTCGATTTAATGGACTAATAGGAAGGGTGTCCGTTGATATCAGGAGTCCATTTAATCCTGACGTTTACAGACGCATGCGCAAAAGGCGCCAGATGAAAACCTTTTTCACACAGTTCTACACAAATTTTTTGCTGGTGCACCAGACAGTGTCCGTTTGATGGGGGTCCATTAAATTGAGGTATTACTGTATAATTTTTCACCTCTATAGACAAATAATCATTTTTTAAAAGCCCAATCCAAATTATTATTATTATTTTTTTTTTGGAGACTTCCCTTCAAACTATTCTGTGTCCAACAGTGAATTGCCCCCTCTATATCACTCAGTCAGGAGTAATGACCATACTAGGGATAATTGCAAACTACATGAAGATATGGTTCTTTATACAAATAAATTTAAATTCACAATAATGAAAATTATATGAAGAAATTACAAATTAAAAGCAGCAAATCTCTTTCTTTTTTTCTTCTCACGTTTTGATAAAATAAAATATGTTTCTCCACTAAGAAAAAGGTCAACCTGTCCTACATCTTTACTGACAGAGCTGAATAACTGCATAGAACTGACTGTTGTAAGGACCACAACTATGTTAATTAAATGTGTGGCAAAATTTTAACAAAGGTTGGGTGCCATGATGGACTCATCTTATATCAAAATTTGTAAAAATTAAAGTGAAGTAAAACTTTTTCACCCTTGGAAAAAATACATTATTAATAATAATAATATAGTAAACTACCTATATGCAACATCCACTTATGAAATTGTTTTCAAATGTGTCACCTGTTATTCAAACATCTTAGCTTTTTGTGGAAAACAGTAAATAAATATAAGCGACAGAGTGGAATTCTTTATGCTGATACTCTGCCAAGCTACTTTCCACAGCACAAGAAGTCCATACCCTGTTTACCTGTGAATTAGGAAGATTTTGTATCACCATCTGGTCCCAGTTCTCCTCCATTGAGAGAGAGCTTTCTTTAATTCCATCAAGCTACCAGGACATGGTTGGTTTGCTTTTTAGCTGGTAATCCAGAAGCTGCCACAGATCTCAACTGGATTTATGTCATGATTTTGGGATACCCAGGGGAAAAAGATGATTGTCTTGAGTTCTCTTCCAAACTGGTCATATGAGGCATGTATGCCTTGTTCATACAAAAGGTAGATCTTTAAAAGCAACACCACCTGGCAGAATTGTCATGTTCTTTGACAAACACCAATTGTTTTTATACCGTGAAAGATTGGACCCCATACCATAATAGTCCTGTCTCCTTATAGCAATTTAAATGAACTCCTAGTTTTTATTAGGATTCCACTGGTTGGAGTTCATTGTGTTAAAATGTCATTAATTGATAACTTAAATCTTCTAGGGTGGAAAAGGGAATTTTTTGAAGTAATATTTCTTAGCTTTTAGATATATGTACTGTATTTATGAGCAGTTATTTAGCTCGTAATGACAATGAACCTTAGTGGAGAAAGAATGGAATTTGGGACTGTGTCTGTCTGTATTTCTTAGTGCACCTCCATTTTTATACACAGAGTTAATGAATTTTTAGCACTGGTAGATAGATATATGTAATCCACAAGAAATCACCTCAATCCAGAAATGGTAAAAAGTTGATGTTCTGCATTATATTTAAGAGCTTTTGTGAAAAGTATAGCCTAACATTTAAATTCAGACATTAATAATTGTTTATAATTTCAAATAATTTAAATATCCAGTCCTTAACTGGAAACATCTCACTTTTAAAAGTTTGATGTGTATAAAGTTGAAGATACTGATGAATCATCTTTCTGAATGAAAACAAAACTTATTTACTCATTTAATAATCAAAATTAAGTAGCAACTCTGGTGATTATTTACAAAGTAAATGGAAAAGAAATATACATAAATGCAGGCCCCTGAGATGCAGTGTAGCTGGTAATTACACCATCTTTACCCTTGGTAGCCCTGCATAGATGTTACACCACATGAAAGCAAGACAAAAATAGCAATGCGAAGTAAATGAATCATTTTAGTGTTTGTTTTTCTCTCTCTCACTTTTATTAACTCTTAATGATCCTGAATCTCTCTCACTACAAATGATCTTAATTTTCCCTCATTTATTTTAAGAGCAATAACACTAAATTTTCTACTTTTTATCTATAACTTCTAATTTATTCTTTAATAACAGTTTCTTTCATACTTTTAGCAAATTCAGAAATAAATTCTAAACATAACTGAACACAAATAACATTTTATATTGAATTTGAAATGTGATAAAAATTTTATTAAATTGCATAACATCAGTTGCTGTTTTTTAAATATATTTTAAAAAATTAGTTGGTGATGGAAAATCTAAATAATATAAATTTTAATCAGCTTTTTGCCAAGTCCAATGTGTATCATGTTTTTTTTTTTATTTAAACTGAATCTAAATTTAAAACATTCTATTTGTTAAGCACTCACTGGGAAAGTATCTCAAAAAATTACCTCTATAGTTTTCTACCATATCTTTCTGTATCAGTGGTCTTTCCATTTCAAAATTAAAAATATGGATGGAATGGGCACATCTTAAAATGGTGAATCAGATCCAAGTATTAAACTTCTACCAATCTATTTTTCATCTTTCTACACTTACAAACACCATTAATTAAATACTTACTACTAATTTTAGTTTGTTTTATATTTCTAGCTGTAATATCTTCAAGCCCACATAAATCCTTTCAGCTTTTTGTCCATTAGAGTAAGCTAGTCCTCTCTGAAACAAAGTGGCTATTGCACCTAAAGATGGTAAAATAATTTTTCAATATTCAGTCCCCTTTATTTATTCTGTATGCTCATAACAAATTTCACTAACTCTGGATAACTCTTTTGTTGGATTGATGTCATAAGACTATTCAATTAAACCATTAAAGAGATGCTTAGGAGGAAAATTCCCTAAAAGAGATCCATCAAAATAGGTAAAAAAATTTTTTATTTTATCTTATATTATTCATTTGTGGCATAGTATTTTTAAATCAAGATCCTGACCTTTTTCAGTTCAATTTTTTTTCTTCTTATAAAAATTGTAAAAAAACAACAAACATGTAACTGATCTTTATTCAATTTCATTCCCCCAAGTGCTCTCATCAATTTGTGTTTTCAATGTTCATTTAAAGAAAGCCCAT
Organism: Nautilus pompilius; assembly: GCA_018389105.1. Taxonomy (NCBI): domain Eukaryota; kingdom Metazoa; phylum Mollusca; class Cephalopoda; order Nautilida; family Nautilidae; genus Nautilus; species Nautilus pompilius. Next base: position 697,347 of record JACATO010000023.1, on the reverse strand, counting down.
GAGAAATGTATTGCTCTATTAGAAAAAAAAATGTATAAAAGGAACTTAGAAGTCAAGTTCAACTTATTACCATCTGGTTGAACTGAACACTTATAATTCTAGTAGACAAAATAGCTACAAAGGCCAGAGTCTCTGCAGGTCAATTTTAATTAAAAGTAATCTTAAGCTTTACATTTGCTATACTATATATTAGCCTTTGTGATTATCTACTTCAAAAACAATCATTGGTTAATGTGCTGCATAAACTTCAACCTATGGCTGAGCAGGATGAAAGAGGACAAATTCAATACAACCAAACCAATTAAAAATTTATCTGTTGTTTGAAAAGGAAATCAATTAGCCACATTTACAACAACAGTACTAATTTTGTCTATGAAAAAACTCCATATTTCTGATGATGGTAGAAACTAAATTTTAGTCAGACTCAATTCTATTTAGTTCTTAAATATTCATTTTTGGAGATTTACTTATCTATCTTTTAACCAGCAAAACTTACTCTGTCACTGTGATCTTCTTTATTATTTTTCTTGTAGGGTGCTTCCCTTTTTTATTCAGTAAACCACAACCACATTTATTTGTTTATTTTATAATAATATACAAATATGTTATTTCTATTTCATTGTTATTACAGTTATTTTAATTGTTTTTATTACTTTCACACTGTATTTGAACTCATAGCCAATGAACAGCATAATATGAATCAGCTTATTTTTATGAAAATCAGTAGATAAGTGTTTCTCTTGATTTTGATCTATAGTCAGGTTTAACTCGTATATCAATGAACTTCCTAATTTTCTGATATTTAGAATATTTGACATACACAATAGAAAACAGAAAGTGAAACCTGAAACTATTATTGGTAAAAGAAAAAAATAAAAAGAAGTTTGATGATATGGTTGAAATTTTGTTTTGGAATACTGTCTTAACAGAACTAAAACTTTCTATTCTCATGGATCACAGGCCATGAGACATAACAGAAGCATCTTACAATCGGTAATCATGTTTGTTTGATTAGTGTTGTTTAGATAACATCTCTGGGTTTTGCTGTTTATCATTTCCAGTAAAGCACAATTCAACTTGGGGTTTTAGAGTTGCATCAGCCTTTCCTGATCTTCTATTTATCCTCAATGTTTGGTGGATTCTGCATTCTTGTCTTTGATATTCTTAACATAGATGAGGGGCCATTCACTTTTTTTGAGAGTGATTGATTGACGGAAAGAAACTGTCAATTATGTCTGCCTCCAGAAAGAACTTTTGCCTGTCTGGTAGTGTTTGTGGTCATGCCCCAATGTTTTGCTTCCTTTTTGGTGATTGAACAAAGTAGATAGCAGCTGATATTTGGTTTAATGGCATCCTCATGATCTGTGGAGCACAGTTCTAATTGGTCCAGGATCATCTCTCTATGAAGAATAAAGCTTGGATCACCATCCTCTCACTTATGGATTATGGCACATAGGCAATAGAGCTGGAACAATTTTAACCACCTAATGTGCTAACAGTGTCCCATCCATATTTAAATAGAGCTTTTAAAACAAAGTTAGCAGTAAGAGTTACAAGAAAATGTTACCCTGAGCTTGCCCAATACTAGATATGACTTTATTTATTAAATTTAGAGAAGATGCAGTCAAGAAAACAGTTTCTTTTGCCAGCAATAGAATTTTGATGTACTTCATGTTATTCTAACCCATGGTATTCATTAGAAAATTATCAAAGCCCACTTCAGAGTGTAAAATGTTTAATAAGGCCACAGGTGTGATAAAGTCTATTACTGTTAGATAAATGCTTCATTTTTTAAAATATATCTTAGCATATTATAATACATTGTGTAAAATGCAAAAGAAAACTAATTAAAATATGATTAAAATAGAAAAGAAAAGTTTGAGCTAGAACAATATAATTACTATTTTGAAGCAGAGAGAAAACATCTTACTTCTGTACTATTGTTTTTAAAATCAGACTGCCTTCTGGATACAGTTAATCTAAGGAGTTGATCTAAATGTTCATTGGCAGGCCATATTTAATATTATTTTAAATGAACTTCAGTTGACTAAACACAGAGAGAGATATATAAATAAAAGGTGAATAATTTGGAAATGCTTTTTTGGGGAGTATTTCTAAAAGTCAAGTAAAGTAGCTCATTTTTAAGTTTTTCTTGCTGCAAGTCATTAATTCCATTTTAAGAAAGCTTCACCACATTTTTAGATGATGGCATGTTTCGTTTGCAGTTGTGATATTGTGACTTTAAATCAGCTTTTATGAGACGGTGATTAATTCTTTGTGATTGTCATTAAGTGGGCAAATAATCAAAACATTTCAGAGGTGGGGGGCGCCAAAAGGGTCGTGGCCCCCGGGCGCTGAGAACCCTTGCTACGCCTCTGGCTGGTGAGCGTCCGGTCGAGGTCCGAGTCCTTTAGCCGCCGATGGGTTAGGGTTAGTTACGTCAGTCCCACTGCAGTAACAGCCGAGTTCCGGCTCCCGTCGCCATCGTGTATTGTCCGGTCCGCGCTTCCATCAGGGCGACAGGAAGCCGCGGGTGGGGCCGCCGACGCCAGTGATGCGACAGGGAGGAGTGCCCGCCGTGGGAGACAGGCGGCTATAATACTAATAAATACTTCTCTGTTTGTGGGAAAATTGAGGAAAGATTTGAGAAAAAAAAATATCTGATGGAAGTAATGAACGCATCCTTCATGGATAGTCACACGTTCTTAAAAAACATTTTGAATAACGAATAACTGTTGTTCTTTGCTCGGTTTGATTGATATAATAAATTTACTGTCGTCAGAGACGATGGGCCATAACCCATTGTAGTTTTAGAATTCCCGGCGGGCCACTTAAGAACGGGCACCCCTGCCCTAAGGCCATGCCAGTACAGATTCAGTCTACTGTCCCTATCAAAAGCTGGACTTGATTCCACGGGTCTTCCTTTTTTTTGACAGTAAACCCTTCACTATTTGGATCTCCTCTCATCTTGTATTTTCTGTGGCTCGTGCACACATCATTTCTGCTTATCCTGCATTGCCCCTTATTTTTTAACTAATAATGTGATTCGTGAAATTGTGGTGGTGTTGCTGTTTGAGTTAATAAATCCACAGTATATTGCTTTATTGAATCTTTTAGTGGTGTATAATATGTAAGATAATGGTTTGTGTGGGCTTACTCAGGTTTTCATAGGACTCTCATATTAGCCTGATTGTGGTTTTCACTATTGGTGTCATTGATTGTCATCAGAAAGGATAGTTTGTTTCTAAGTGTTCTTTTGGGTTGCCATGTTTTTTTCAGCCCTGCACATGGCTATCAGTTTATTTCAGTAAGGTTTGTGGTTTTCAAAAAATGTCTTCAGTGTTTACAAGTATTCAATCACTTATGTCTGACCTGTTATTGGAATCATCCTTAGAAATTCTTCTTTTACAACTCCCTTATTTGTACAATATCACACAAACAAAATTGATCATGAAACTGATATCAAATCTATTGAGTTGTGTGCATGGTCACACTAAAAATATGCATTTTCTCAATTCATCAATTGTTGTAGAAAATAAGTCATATAAAAGATCATCTGTTCTCCTAGTACAAATGGTATCAGACAAGTGCAGTTTCCATGTTTCTTCATTTATCTGTTTACTCTTCAAGAAATTCTGAAACAGAGCATTGCAAACAGCTGCCATGCAGTCTTTTATAATCTCTGCATCATTAAACTTTGTTTTCAGGCCAAGATCTCAGTAACTCGATGTGTGTTTAAAAATGACTGAACATGAATATTGGAAGATCAACCAGAAAATCCCAGCAATGCCACCACTGATGAAAACACTGATAAGGTGGACGCAGCTTTCCATAAAAATCAGTATATGCTTAATGCTTATACCACCAGTTCAATAGCTGTTTATGTCAACAAGTTAAGGTGATACATACCATGGAGTGCCTTTCCAATATCTCTGTTGTCACAGAGAGAGCAAAAGAAAGTTGGATTATTTTTGTTTAGTTCTGTTTTGCTGAGTCAAAAAAGATGCATTAATGATCACCTGCTGAGGTTGGGTACCATGGTTAACCTAAAAACTAAACTTTAGACAATATCTCCAAGCACTTGAAATTGTCTCCATAGCTAAGTAGCTACACTTCTGTTTACATTTAGCCACTGTTACATGGACCTGTGACTGCTGGCCATTATCCTACCAATAGTTTTCCACCTTAAAGAATCATTCCTAAGTATGGCTAACTTTTTGTAACATTTCCTGTAAAAATTAAATATCCTAACAGTCAAAATTTATATGCACAAAACCTTAACCCTAACTAGCTTTATTTTAGCAGCAAATTTTATAATATATAAGTAATATACCTCCTACTTACTCACCCACCCTGTTTTTAAGGAATATTGTGATTTGGTTTTATTTACAAAAGGGTAGAAGAAACTGCTTATTTTATAAAAGGAATATGTAATAAATATTAATACTGAGAATTTAAAACTTGATAGTTAGTATTTTGAAAAACTCTTGTTTTTTAAACAAAGTATTTTGTAATATTTCTTATCTATTATATCACAGTCTATACAAGCACTAGAATTTAAAATTAGGAGTTTTTACTTAAGGATGAATAGTTTTCAAGAAATTTTCTAGAAATGACTGATTTGGAGATGATTGAATGTATCCCCTGTATCCCCATTCTTTTTTATTTATTTATTTTAAACCAGGGTCATTTCTCTGGGCTTTTGGTCTCATAATTCAATAAATATTATATCATTATGTACTACAATTGGTTTAAAATGAAGATGTTTTATTTCTAAACATTGTTTGAAGATGTATGTGTGAAACAAATATTTGTTGTATGTAGATGTAGAGCTAACACCTGCATTAAGAATTATATTTATTTATTTTTTAACAGAAGCAGGGATGGATTGCACGTCCTTGCAGGTATTTCATAACTTGAACAAGCTGCCCAGGATCATGGAGAATATTTTCGATCTAGGGAAATACTGGAATTAGTAGATGGGTTGGGAGCTAACCTAGCCAGCGGAGGTAATCGTTGAAACTAGAGCACCATGTTTGTTCAACGGCGCATGTGTAGCTCTTCATTAATATGTGGGATTTGATTAGGTCTAGAGAGGTTTGGTGTGCCTCCGATAGGCCAAAAGTCCGTCTGGTAATGGGTTCCTTAAGAGTGAAGAGTGCTAGCGATCATGGAGAACGGACCCCAGACCCCTGACCCGGGAGACTAACCCTACCCCCTGGACATAATAATAAGATTTGCCACAATAGCTTTCCACCCCATCCATAATCAAATCTCCTTAGATATCTGTAAGTCTAGTTGAGCAGGACGACCCTCTAATTGTTAATCATGTACATTTAAACCAAACCTAACCCTTAACCCTAACCCCACCAGAACGTCTTCATCGAGAAAAGTTGAAATCATAACATTACTCAAATTTCAGAATTCGAGGGCACCAACCCCACCCCCTCCCCCCCCGGGACGGAAAATTTTTTTCTCCGCGTAGGTGGGTGGGTGACATCGCGTCCCCGTCGGTGTCGTTAGAACCGCCGTTGATTCCGCCACCGATTCATCACGATTAACCCTTTGGTAACGATCGATCTCGCCCGTGGGGAACGTTTCCGCGCGTTCGGAACTTACGGCGGCCCCACCCCCCCCCCGCTGCGGAAAGGTTCGCCATTCCTCGAGGGTGCGTGGGATCGACTCGGCGTCGGTGTCGTTGCACGCGCCGTTTCCGCCGCCATCGATTCATCACAACCATCGATCCGATATCGATCCATCTCGACCAGGATGTATGTTCCCTTCGTTCGGCATTTACGATAACGACGCTAAACGACGATACGGTACAACCTCCCCCACCCCCGGGACGGACAATTCTTTTTGTCCGCGAGGGTTCGTCCTATCGAGTCGCGGTCGGTCTCGTTGGATGAGTCTCGAACGGGGCTATCGATTCTACGCATTCAAGGCTTCGATCGGGATCGATATCGAGCGTGGGGAACGTTTGCGCGTGACCGTCGGGGTTTCTACGAAATCACCCACTGCGAAAAGGTTCGTGGCTGCGACCCTGTGGGACGGATCGACTCGGGGTCGGTGTCGTTGGACGCGGCCATCGATTAACCCTTTGCTTTCGAACGGCTCCTCCCCCCGCTTACGATGCCGCTCGTAAACAAGAACCGGATACGAGATCGACGAACGAACGACACCACAACTTTCTCAAAAACATAAAAACCTGTCTCCCACTAACCTACCCACACTAACTACCACTATGGCATAACTTACCCTACTTGTAACCCTACGACCCCTAACCCCCAAACACTAACCATCTCCAAGCCACCAAGCACTGCGACTTCGCAGCACCTACATTACTATTATTATTATTGTCTCGTTTTACAGCTATGTAATTGTCGTTGCCGCCGCCATCGTTTCGGTTCAGCAGAATCAGTCTCTATTCCCGCTGCAACGACACTGAAGACTGATATTTGCAAACAAAAAAAAGAAACTGTTTTAATGCATTAAGATGTTCTGTTTCCCGTCGCCTAATTCCTGGTACAACGAACGGTCCCCCCGTGTGCTGGAGCTACAGGGTTTTAGCTAAAATGATTTAGGAACGAAATGTGGATTGAACATAAAGTTTAAGGCTGACCTCGGATGTCGGTAAATTAAATGATTAATATTTTGGTTTAAATGTTTGTATATTTTAAGCCATCATTAATAACATTCTGACTTAAAATTACCTTCAAAATAGGACAAATATCATTTAGAGGACACATTTCGCAGGGATGTCTCCCGCTCGGAAATGGCGCCAAGTTCAGGTGAGAGGTAGTCTGCTCGGATGGTGGGACTAGCGATGGAATGAAGAGAGATATGTGTGTGTGTCTGTCTCTTTCTATTCAGGTTTGTCTGTCTTTCCTTACAAGTAGAAATTATCTCGTTGGTTTCTGAAATTAAATAACGGAGTAATTAGATGATGATGTTAAATGATGACGACTAGGAGAGCGGGTAGTGACTGTGACTGGGTGTCTGGTGTCTCGTGCTCTGGAGCTCCTCGGTACAGTCGGACACCTGTCGGGGGAAGACCGGTGAGAGGAGATGAATTAAAGCTTCTTCGGGCGCGATGGAAGAGCGAGACAGTTGTTGGGTTAGGGCTCCGACTTTGAAACCCAGTTTCCAGAGGCTGTAAGTGCACTCACTGGCTCTCAGTAGTCGGCCACAACAGCGAGGTTAATCTAATAAAACAATGGCTTCTCAATGGCGAAGTCACCACGAGGGGCCAATTTCATTGTCTGTCAGAGGAATAATTGTAAACTGACCACCCTAAATTTAGAAATATCCTTCAGCGAGCTTCTAGTTGAGAAATACTATACGCTACTGACTTCAGTCACTGTCCAATTTCCTACAAGATGATGATTTTTTGTAGATGTTACACAAAATTTTGGTGGATGATAATGCAGAAATACAATAATACAATGTACTGTACTGACTACAATTTAAAATATGACCTAATAAGCCCGTGTATTACCGTCTGCTGTGATTATCAAATTAAAATCTTGCAAAATCAAAGTTCTGTTGATGTAAAAAGAAATCGTAATAGATCTGGATAAAAATTACTTCTACATGAACATAAGAAAATCTGGACACCTTTCTGAATTCAGCATTTAAAGATTTTGCTGTAATAATATAGCAAAGCCAGAAGATTGTATCCTATCAGGTAGACATTCCCACCGATTGGGTTAGGGCCATGCAATGTAAAGAACCATTTGAGGTGAATTTATATTAATTGTGCTTGGTCATGACTACTGTATACGTTTTAAGGTATGTGAATTGCTAGCAACATTTCATTTGAATTATTCATGTAAATTAAACATAATAATGAAAAGTGAATCTAGTATGTTTTCCATGGATTTACTATTAATGAAAGTATTCCTGAAAATGATATGTATGTATTTGTGAGAAATAGTCATCATGGTGCGCAATGAATCTTGTTTCCCTTGTGTAGATATTAGTATGTTTCATTTCACAGCAATGTTCAACTTTTCAGCCAAAGAAAGTTGAAATGCAGACACTAGATGGCATCATCACGTTGTGGACCAGGTGGTGAAAATAAAAGCATTACTCAGAAATGTGGTGACGTTGACAGAGAGGTACTATGCAGGTTTGTCACAGATTTCAAATGTCAACTTGGTTAGAATCAATAATATTTCATGTAAAGCACTCATCATAATTGAAACAACCTCAGCTCATCATGCATGTCTATTATAATGATCTTTGTTAGTATCCAAATGAACAATAGTATCTTTACCATACAAGGTGATGAAATTAATTTTTGCTTTGGAATTTTTTTTAAAAGTAGGTAATGGGAGAAAGATTAAGCAACAAATTGTTTATACTAATTAATATCAAATTAATACTTAATTTGTCTACTCAAGTGAAGTAACTGCTAAATGCATTGATCATTGCCATTAATTTATTTTGCCCTTGGTTTGTGAAACATTTAAACCTGCTTTGAGACTCATCTTTACCAAGAAACTTATTTTGATAGTGTTCTTGCACAACTGATTTTTATTTTTATTTTTTTTTGCATAAGAAAATCCCCTTAATAACTCATTTTGTACAGCTCTTGAAATCCTGCGGTGTGCTGGAATTTTATTCAGCTTTTCTTTTCCTAAATTTGTAAACAAGCATTAGCGAGGTTACAGAGCTGGTTGTGGGGAAGTTTTATCTAAATTAAAAAAAAATACATGATTTGTGTGGCTTTCTTAGTATTTACATTTAATTATTCAGAGCAAGTTTATTCATATTAGGGCATAAAAGGGTGTTGCTTTGTATAATAGATTTTTTGCCTTCTTGACCATTTTGAAAGAAATATGATAAATAGTATATAACCACCAGGGAGTCTCCTGAGTCATCAGAAAAGGCCATAACTATACTAAAATAAAAATGATGATATGGAGAAATTTTGCTTGTATAATTGTGATATAGAATTTCTGTCAATGAATGATGTTTTCTTTCGTTTATTTGTACAACTCCAAAATCTGCATTTTTTGATTCATCTGTGTTTAAAAACACGTTCTGTAAAGCAGAGATTATGTAGCCTTGTGTATACCAATGATGATGCTCAAACACACTAATATATGTACAAATTATCAAGGGGAGGATGACTTCTCCAGTGTAGTTTATCTCCCATTTTAAATTACTACTATTATTATTGTATTTAAGATTTAGTTAAGCTTACCATGAACGATGACAAGGTGGTACTTTTGTTATACTGTTGTAGCCAGTAGCAGGGATTCTGTCACCCTTGTCTGCTGGCCTCTGTGATTTTCCTTCACTTCTAGTCAGAAGATTTATGGGGTTTTTTTTTTCATTGGTGAGGCTAGATCAGGAATGTTTGTACTAGTCATGTTTTCACACAATTCCTCCTCCTCCTCCCCTTTTTTTTCTGGGTCCCAAGCTGATATAATAACTAAAAGCTATACAACTAACAGTAGAAATAAATAATTTATTCCTTTACATACATATTTTATTTTTTCTTTATTTTATTTTATTTTTAGATGGTTACAGCTCTTGTAGTTTCTAAGCCAGTGTTGGAAAAGGTGATATTCTTCCATCAGGACGATTCAAACTGGTAGGTAAATTAATTGCTCAGTTAATGCACATATGTTGCTGGGTATTAAAGATGTCTATATGTTTTATAGTCATAAAATGTTAAAACATTTTAACATTAACTTACAGAGAAAGAAGCATGAGTTAATTTTCTTTATAAAAGGTCAAAACAAATCTAGTTTTGCTAAACTTCTCAGTGAGTTCATGCGATAACTACATCCATGTGCCTGACATTTGAATCCTGCCCAAATCAACAACCTGTCTTTATTCTCTGCAGTAATTCTAAATTTCTTGTATACAAATGCGGTTTGTTAAACTTTTATAAGTCTGAATTGAGTCATTCAGACTTTGCAGAGAAAATACCTGGACTGTTTATGTTCATGTTGGTCAATGATTGTGATGTTGAACAGTATTTTTTCCCAAGGTAAAGTCAAAGCATTTCCATAAATACAAGTCTAATTAACTATGAATGAACATGCTTACAATTCAAATTTTCTTCTTTTAAATAATTAAGCGATACAGATGTAAGTGAAAATAAAATAATTTTTTTTCATATTAATTTTTTTAAAATTGGCAGCTGCCTTTCTAAATGTTAGAAAAACTGATTGCACTTAATTAAATTTTATTATACTAATATTTGTGAAAGAACTTTTTGTTAAAAACAGACAGTATGTCTTAACTGAGGATCTAATAGTTGAATGTTTTTGGACAAATGATTTGGGGATGTTACTAATTAGTAATCCATTTTGGATAAATTGTTTTAAATGACTACTTCAGCACTAGGCCCTTGTAGAAAACATTACACTTTTGGTGTGTGCTCATTAATGCTGGATGCTTTCACCTTGCAGATTTCTAATGTGAGATGCTTCCATATCTGCTTGCGTACTACTTTCCAAACCATGCAGGTAGTATCTTCCACATCATTGTGAATGATGTACTAAAATCTCAAGAAAATTAACTCAAATTGAAGAGCCAGATGCTGCGCAGAGCTCCATGCATGACTGGATTATATTCTTTACATATATTCAGAATGAAACATCTTAAATTTAAGTAGAACTGAAAAGAAAGAAGGGGATGGCAGTGGCATTTTGGGGTGTAAATTTATCCATTGTTAATAGAAAAACAAATCAAAACTCCACAACACACACACAAAGGGAAATTCACAATCAGACTGACAGGATACATAATGTATAGTGTGTGAATGGTAAATATACAAATTAATAACAATCATATTTGAGGAAAAATTCCACGAATTTTAACTTTGACTTTGAACAGGACTTTTCCAAAATCCTGACATTACCTATATCTATAACTGCCAGCCACATGGGTAAGTGAGGCAAAATCAAGGTTGACCAGACAAAAGAGAAACAAACTTCTCTCATAGATGGTCTTATCAGTGTAATCTATGTATAACTACAGTCTCAAAATTTAATGTAGTAAACTACATGAGACCTGAAGTGGGGGATTGTCCTTAAATGTGAAGTACTATCCTCAATAGTATTTGAGAAAATAATTTATTTTAGGCCACGTAGTTTCTGCAACCAAACTCTCTAAATACCTGAAAATGGTTAGCACAAGATAAATAATGTTTTGGAAACACTATCTGACTGACTTAAAGCACTAGATACTTGATTTTCAAATTTTAATGGATAACCATTTGCTGCTGTAATTTTTTTGATAAAAATAATTTAATGTGGAAGTTCTTTTTAGACTTCTGTGAAATCAATGATTTTTAGTTTTTGCACAGAGACTATCCTTTACAAAAGATTGTTCTGAAGCAAGAAATATTACTTGATCATTATCAATATGAATATATCATTTATTGTTAAATTTTATGTTTTAAAATTTCTCCCATTATTTAAAATAGACTTTAATCTTTGTTCGCTGCTTTTTTGTAGGCCACTTAGTGAAGAAAAAGCCTTGAGGGATAAATTTGATGCTAATTTTGCTGCCACACGCTATGTTAAGGCTTTAGACTGTATCAGGTAAATCAAGCAGGAGCAGGTAACACCCTCATTTCTTTTCTTTTTATATCTGTCTAACTAGGTTCAGAAATTGTCAGATATCCACTTATTTAAAAATCTTATGTTAGGAAACTAAAATCAAACAAAAACTTAATAAAACTACCCTTTAGCAGAATACTTTTGAAAAATTACTTATTTTGTTTTTGAAAGATGTATTATTTAAAATACACACGTTCATTTAATATTTTCTAAATTTAATTTCTGAGCTCTAGTTTTTTCTTGAATTTAAATGCCATTTGTCTTAGCATGCTGCCATGACAATTTCAGTACACCTTTTGATGTCCAGCTTCTCCTGAAGAGACTTTTAGCAAATCATTGTTGAACAGATTCCCATGATAAGACAATCACAGATTATGATTCACAGTATTTCTAAAATTGCAGTAATGGAATTTCTTGCACAACGATGCAACAGATTGGCTGGATTGTTGGATGTGTCTATAAGTTTCTTTCTGCTTCCTCTCCTTGTAAACAAATCTAAATCCTCGTTGCCAAGCACTGCTCTGTAGTTCTCAACTTACAGAAACTCAACAACATATCTATTCAACAATGAATGGCATAGTTAGATGCTCATAACTACAGAAGAATATATGAAACTGAGCCTATGCCTCATAAGCAGTGATAAAAGAGAATATTCTGGAAAATGAGACTGACCAAACTGCGAATATTGCACTAGTGTTTAATAAAAAAAAAAGCAAAGTGAAGGGTACTTTTTGCCATACAAAGATGGAACTCAAACAAAAATTATCATAAAGTTCCAGTGTATAATAGTATGCAAAACTGTTAGTTTAATAGTAAATAGTAATCTTATTTTGTCAACTATGAATTAAAAAAAATTTTTTTTTTTTTAATTTTAGTTATTAGACATCCATTATGTGTTAATTTGGTATGGCTCTGGTTTATTTCTCTCTGTCTGTTTTAGCAAACGTTAAGTCAAACTGGCCTTTAACTCAAAGTTGAGATGTTAAGGTGGAGAAAGTGTTCACTCAACTGTTAAAAACAAGATTTTAAAACACAATCTGATTTGTGTGTGTGTTCGTGTGCTTGTGCATGATCACCATGAGCATCAGCTAGAGGTAGCTAATTCTGTTAATAGATGCTTTTTCACCTGAGGAAAATTTTGAATTTTTCTGTCATGTCTCTTTTAAAATGCTATTACTTCAAACCAGACATTCCAGACTTTTGTACTCTTTCTTGACTATAACTGCTGACACATCAGATCATTCTATTAGAATTGTCTTTGAATATCTAATGAAACAAAGTGGTGAGGATTCTGTGTCTGGTCTGCCTACTCCAGGATGGATCTGAGTAGTGATTTGTACAGGGAACTATAACCCTAACTGTTTGTATAGTTTAACATACCTGAGCCCCTCTTGGTTTTACTATGCTCACTTTCACTTTTCATTAAACTTATTGCATATAATAATGCTAATGTTTTCCACTTTTTATATTTCTAAGAATGTTATTACCTAAATTTTCAAACTGAGGAAATAAGTTTGCTTGAGGATAAGGCAATTTAAATGTAATAACTTTAATCCTGTCTTTGCCCTTTTTATGCTAATGTATTTTTTTTGTACATCTTTCAGGATGCCAATGTGAAGTTGTACAGGCGTGATATCAAATACCTGAAGGAGTACAAGCAGAAGGCATGTGACATGAGTTGTTTAGTGGATGTGTGATATTTTTTGCTAGTTTTAATGCTTTTAGAAAGAAATAGAGTAAGGGGGATGGATGAACATTTGTTTTTTCAGTAGTTTTTATTGTTCTTAGAAAGAAAAGAGTTTAGATTGACTGCACAAGTTATAAACATTATCATGCGCAGTCAAAACTAATTTTTCTTTCATTTAAAACAGTTTTTTTTTCATGGTTTTTGATATTGTTTAATTTAGCTTTGTAGAAACACTGATCTGATTTTTTTAAAAATTGATTTCCTGGGATTGTGTGTATTTTTGTTGTGTGTTTTTCCAGCTAAAAGAAAATCTAGAAGACGACCAAGCTAAACATAAAGAATTGGAAAAATCCATAGGAACAGTTGTGGTAAGTTTCAAGCCTCCACTTAGACTCTGCTATCCTTCCCCCTTTCCTTTTTTTCTTTGTGAGCAGCTGCTGCCATATATAATTTTGAGTAAATTCATTCCCACAGAAACCTTTGGTGGCCCTTACAGCAAGATTAATTGAACCTAAACTTTAATTTATTTACCTCTCAAATTACTGAATAAAATTTATTATTTTCTTCTTCAGTCACTCATTTCATAAGAGTGGGATGCGCTGCACCATCGTTATGTGCACTCTGGCTCAGTGCATCTGACTTCAGCAGTTGTTTATTCTTCTGACTTTTCCTTATCATAGGAGACTTGCCTCTGCCATGGCTATAGAGCATCCCACGGCTCTTGTTTCCTTTGTCTGAGTGCCTACACAGGCCACTCCCCAGCAGCAACTGGAGCAATGCCAGTAAAGTACCTTGCTCAAGGGTCACAACAATGTGCCAGCAGTAGGAATTGAACCCAGGACCCTTAGGTCCTGAAGCCAACACACTCACCACTGAGCCACATTGCCTGGCATCACTTGAGGGATCTAAATTTATTGTTTCAACAAACCTTTATGTTGCTGTCTTCAGAATTCTCTTTTGTCAACATTTCTTGTAGTTTATAATCTCACAGTTGTTTCATTGAATTTGGTGACTAATGACCATATCAAGTTATGTTGTTAAAACGGGTGTAACTATTTAAAGATGTGATTTACATTTGAGATCATATTGCATAAAATGTTGTTAATTTATCAGTAGTACTAAGACTCGCACAGTATGAGTTCTAATCTAAACTGTCTTTCAGAAGTTATATAGTAATTAATTTTGATGGTTTTCAATAGTTTGTTTATTAATAGCTGGCATAACCTCTCTTAGCTGAGAATGACTCCAACATCAAAAGAGCTAAATAGAACTTGATGGAAAACTGATTTTTGAAACGAAGGTTTAACTAGTAAGATATCAGTGGAAAGTTAGGTAATTATATGGGCATGTTTATAGTGATCTTGTGGAAAGATAAAGATTTTTCTAGTTCACTTTTCACCATCCTTCCTGTGGCGGCTAGCTTTTGTTTACATCTTTCAGCTGTTTATCCTCACTTTCTTCGATTTTCATTATGTAAATTTAATTTCTATTTAAAGTCTCACAAAACTATATTAGGATGAGATTTGGTGGTTTTTCCCCTGTTATCTATGTTTCACATTATGAAGCTAACCCTTAACCCTAACCATGCAGTTCTTACGTCAAGTTCTACAGCAATTTATCACAGTTTTTTTCTTGGAGTGAGGATTTTGGAAGGTCATCATCGGCTATGTTCCTTATCTTCAAGGCTCTCATCTCCTGATTGAAACTTTGCAAACCATTGTTGTACTGTGCACTCATTTGCTGTGTTGCCTCACTCACTTTGTGGTCTAGTTTGAACTCGTGAAGCAAAATGCACGAAAAACATTTTTATCCATGATTCACTCACAACCCTAAAACAATTATCCATTTTATGATTTTTGAAAAGGTAGGTTTTGCATAATGTAAACCAATGCACATGATACAAATTGATATATAACTTATCTACATACATCTTCACAAGCATGCAAAAAAATGAACCCCAAATTAACAATGCAAAAACCAACAAAACCTTTTTAACGACCTATACAACTATCTTTTATAATGAGCCAGCTGTTTTTATAAATAATGTATTAGATTAAGTGGGTAGTGGTTTAGTGTAGCATGCTTATAATGCAGTCACATTAGTTAGGGCTGTTTGGTGTTCAGCCAGTGGTTTCTTTTGCATAAGTTTCCTTACATTTTAGCAGCATTCAGCCTAGCCAGTTTTTAATGGTCTAATACAAGATGCTTTTTACACGGTGGAGAAAAACTTGCATTTTAAACGTTCATGTACAAAAACAAGTACAATAGGGTGGCCCTTATTTTTTGACATTTGATTTTTCTTCCTCGCAACCCATCAATTTTTGAATATATCTAAAACTGCAACACAGAATATGAAAAAGTTTTCAGAAAGTTTAGGGGTAGCCCAAAGTACTTAAATCCGTGATTGCATCACTTGTAAATGTTTTCGATAAGAGTAATTTTCATGATGTAAGCTTTAATAATACTGCGTCACATTTTGTCATAAGCCTACAATAGGGAAGTGCAGAGATTACATGTTTCAGTTAAGTGTGAACTTGTTCAGTGCACATCATAAAAATAAGGTGTAAGTACCTTACCTATTTTGTATCAATGTTCATTATTTTTTTATATAATTTTTTTTAAGGCTACATAATTTTTTAATTCTATATTTAATCTTGATTCATTTCAGGAAAAAGATGACTTCAATTATAGTACCAAATACGCGTTCTCAAAGTAATGTTTATCTGCTTGGAAGTGAAATTACTGAAATTCCGGGATCCAAGTTACCATCAAACAGACAAGTTCTTGGTCTTTTTCTTTATCACCATAATGTACTAAAAGAAACCAGACGAGATGGATCATCCTATGTAATTCAGAAGATTTTGCTATTTTTGGAGAAAGTTAGAATACCAACAAAGGAAGTACACCATTGCAAGGAAAAGCTCGACGGATTGTTAAAAAAAATGGAGGCTGCTCAAAAAGAACAAAGGTTGAACATCAGCAACTCAAAAGTCTAAATAAGAGGAGTTTATTAGTGCACTCGATGATCTTTTCAACATTGCGTATGCAGATGCCTTAAAAAGAATTTCTATCCCCGAAGATCGCAAATTTTTGATAGCACAATAACAAAAGGACCGAGTCAGTCTCATGACTGGGATTGATGTCATTCTACACAAGAAAGAACAGAGATCTGCTAAGAGAAAAATGAATGAGCAGCAAAGACACACATGAAACTTCAAGCGTTATTACAGTGATGATGGTTTCTTCAAGCAATGAATCAGATCCCGAGGACAAATCTGATGAGTCCCAAAGTACTGCTGATTCAAGACCTAGCACAAGTGATCAGGGCTGTCAGCGTGGTTGAAAACAGGTCATTACCTCAAACCTATCTGCTGTTCTCGACCGTACTAAACTCTCTGACAGAAAAGCGACAATGGTAATACTTGAAAAAGCTAAGGCCCTGGGTCATGTCACAGAATTGTCACTCAACCGGCAGACAATACAACGTTCTCATCAAAGAAAATTTTCAGACAGAATTTCCTCATAGTGCACTGGAACAGAAAAATTCTGCCCAGTATTGCTGGAAAACAATATTCTGATCATCTGTCAATTCTCGTCTTAGGAAGCGGTATTTCTAAATTACTAAAAGTGACGTAACTACCTTCCCCAACTGGAAAAATTCAATCTTCTGCAGTCTGTAATGCACTCAAGAGAGTGGGGAATTGAAAAGGTTCAAGGTATGAGTTTTGACACAACTAGCTTGAACACAAGAAGAACCAATGCGACTTGTTCCTTCATTGAACAGAACCTCGGGCACAACCTTCTTTACTTTGCCTGCCATGATCATATATATGAGCTTGTAATATCAGAGGTTTTCAAGCATTGCATGGGAGAGCTGGATGGACCAGAAATGCCCCTCTTCAAACAATCTGCATCTAAGTGGCAATGTCTTGACAAACAGAATTTCCAGGACAGTTTCACTGATCCCTTCATTTGCCAATTTATATCACAGAAGAAAGAGGAGATT
Organism: Nautilus pompilius; assembly: GCA_018389105.1. Classification (NCBI taxonomy): domain Eukaryota; kingdom Metazoa; phylum Mollusca; class Cephalopoda; order Nautilida; family Nautilidae; genus Nautilus; species Nautilus pompilius. The sequence continues at coordinate 680,069 of JACATO010000023.1, read as the reverse complement.
ATGCTATTCATCAATTCACAGCTTTCTGAAGCTCAACCAAGAGACGATTACTAAGAACTAATGGAGCTGGCAGGCATCTTCCTAGAGTAGTTCCAGCAAAAGGCATCCATTTTAGGACTCCAGGGCTAACTACCATGCCCGTTGGATGTCAAAAATCATTTACACTCTGAAAGTATGGATGTTTCATGGCCAGTTCCACCTTTCTTCTTGCAAGGAGAAGGGTCTCAGAGATATCTGCCTTTTTGAAGTATGTCTCTACATTAAAGTCTGGATCACTTGTCCTAGTGCACTGTGCTCCTGAAAATGACCTTCAATTCCTCAAAGACTTAATTGGTTAGTCGAATACATCCAGGTGTTGCACAAGTTTCCTCAACCAAAATGTCTAACCATCTATGGTATCTTTCAGGAGAATTTGTTGCGCTGGCCTTTTTTTGATGACAACACCTTGGCCATGACAAAGATTCAGATGATTCAAGTGCTGAATGCCAAAATATGTACGGAGAATGACAAAATGGCCCCTGAAAGAGTTCAATGATTTTAAAATTTTTGAGGAAAAGACACTACAAAATTTCATCAAAAGATCGCGCACTTTGTTTACAAATTTTAATCTATTTCAGCATTTTCTCAAGGAAAATCCAATGAACTGGAGTGAGGATTATAAGTGAGTGAAAGAAAAGGTGAAAATTACCAACATTGTTAATGACACTGCAGAGAGAGCGATTGCTCTCATTCAAGAATACAACAAACATCTTACAAAGAATGAAGAGCAGTTTCATTTTCTTATACAAGTTGTCAGCGAACACCGCTGTCGTTTTCGGAATACCTTGAAAATTACTCTTTGCAGCTGAATAAATTTAGTTTTTCAAATGTATTTCATTTTAGTTATATAATATACAAAATGTTTAAAACTTCATGTTGCTTGAGCTGCCTTAAAATATTAGAATGTTTCAATATTTATATGCAATGTTTTTTCACCAATTAAAACTATTTTGAGGGTTGTGATCACAAAAGAGTTTCAAATAAATTTGTTGCCCTATATAAGGGCCACCCTAGAGAACATACACTAATATTTATGCTTCTTTAGTTTTAGTGTCATGTCCAAAAAATTGAATGCAGGCATTCACATGGACAAAAGCTCAGTTGCAGACTTAAAACTATCACTCTTCTATTCAAAGTCTTATTTTAAAAAGATGCACAAACTTTTTATCAGGAGTATAGAAGCTCTGAAACCAGATTTACCAAACAGCAACCTCTCAAGTGATAACATAGTTACACCAACCTTTGTAGAATCAAACAAAGTGAACCACAGATTACTAAAGAAATGCCATTGCAGAATAACTAAAAGAGGGAAGCCTTAATAAAACAGTAGACTATTCCAGAGATGAACCTAGGTTCAGCCAAAACAGATCTTTAAGTTATATCAAAACAAGCTTAAACTCATTGAGAAATTAAGGATTAGGAGCATGTAGGCGAAGACAAAATTTTCTTGAAACTAACATGTTATGAGTTAAATTAATTTACTCCATAAAAGATTTTTTTAAATAACTCAATATATTGAGACTTAGGGTATGCTGCCTTTAGAAGCCTACTGATAAAATGAAATTTATGAACCTCTGATGTATAAAGAAATTTTTTAAAACCCATTCATTTAACCTGATTCTTTCTTACTGCTTCCACAGCAATGATTTAAGAGTATAAATCAAATCCATAAAGTTTTAAAGATTATATTAACATAAACTGTGTGCACATGCACACACACACATAGTCATTGCGAAGTTAATTATTCACATGCTTTTAGATTTATCAGTAAAATTGTGGTAATTATGTACTATTTCATTTTCTGAACAAAACTTTCAGATTTCATGTACTAAGCACACAATGGCTACTATTCTTAACAAAAATATGAAATTGGATAATAAAAGATTCCTGAAATAGGAATTAGATGATTAGTAAAATAAAGCTTTGACAAGTTTGATTATCTAATACTGCTATGGCTATTGTTATTTAAAAATTTTAAATTAAGGTCAAAATTCTGCATTCTGATTTTAATATGCTATTATGTTGGGGAGATTACAAATTGTTCTTATCAGTTTGTTCTTCCAGTACCCACTAAATATCAGTTATGTTTATTTAAAAAAAACTGTTCATGTCTTTGAGATTCTCAAATAATACATTCAGGACTGGCCTAGAGCAATTTCATTTCTTTCGTGGAGGACAGAAGTTTGTACATTTAGCAGCATACAGGTCATTTATATTATCACTGGTACTCTGGTCAAATCTCACTGACCAAGTCTAATAATTCAGGTTTTAACTCTGGTCAACAACAGAAAATCTAGCCACAAATAATTAACAAAGTAAAATTAACTCTTCTGATTAGCAGAGAAAAAATATAGGACAACAAAATGTCACACAGGTAAGATAGTTCAGAACAGCAGGAGATTACCAAACTGCAAGTTATTTGCTAAACAAAACTGGCTCCAACTTCTGATAAAACTGGTTTTTCCAATGAAAATGGATTTTCTGTCAAGAAATACTTTGTCCATTAATCCATGTAACAGTTCAACAATAAGCAGGTCAGAGATTTGCAGTTATACTGATTGCTTCATTGTAAGATTCCATTAAAAAAAATATTAACAGTTTTTTGTCCTTTCTCTGCAGCAAAAAAAAAAAAGAAAGGCAAAAAGTTGAAACAAAGTGTACACGTCTTTTTGTCTGCATTGTGCATGTAAGAAAATGTAAAAAATATTTTGAATCCATACCAGCTTATGCAAACCTAGCTACATCAGCCATTACTCCGGAGAAAGGAAACAAGTCAAAGAGTTCACCTGAGAACGGAGCAAAAAAACAGTAGTAAAGATCCATTTCAGTATGAAATCAGTTAATAAGACTGCCAGGTTTTCTTCTCGTGTGAATACTTAAATTTTAGTAGAACCATTTTCATGTTCCATTAGCTGCTTCAAACAATGTACATGAATATGAGATGCATTTTATGGCAGTCTCTTTTTTTGTATGTGAAAATTTTGAAAAATTTCTATCAATTTACCTGAAAATAATCTTGAGTGGTAAATGTGTATGACGACGAGATATAAGATTTAAGATTACATTTTTGAGAAATTGAAAATACCACCACACACAAAACCCACATCTTTATGTATTTTTAAAATCAATAAGAAATTACATCTGTTTTTAAACAATATTCTATTAAAAGTAGGAATTTGTAAATAATGAGATACATGTATAAATTCAGCAGTATTTTTTTGGTTTTCTACTTCATGGGAGGGCAAACCACAATAAATGAATACAAATAAACACTTATCTTGGTTTACTTATTATAAATAGAAATTTCTAGTAGTTACATTATAAAATTTTTCCTAAAGATTACTTATAAAACTTCAAAAGTATTTCAAAAAAATTATTACAGACTACTATTTAAAAATCATTGCTTAGTTGTGATCTTGTGGTTCATTTTACATTCCAAATATAATTTTTTAGACTTTATCAATATTACATAGTAATGGTATAAACTTTAAATGAAAATAAAATGTCATAAGTCAAGGTATTATCAAATATATTTTCATATTTTCTGAGATCAAAAAAACAAAAACAACAGAAAATGATATTGTTTACATAAAGGCTTTGTTAAGCAAAACCAAAATTTGGCATATGATGATAATATTTCTTTAAAACTTAACTGTGTTTAGAGATAACCTATTAATAGTAGTGTTTGATGTGGCAGTCCGGGATATTGTGGTGGTACAGGTACTGAACCTAATGGCAGTCAGAGTTACAAAACCCTAACTACAGAATATTGAGAGGTGTCAGCATAATAATTGTCTGTTCATTAATATGGTGACGCTTACAGGATATGTGAATAAAACAATCACTTATTGGTTGCAGTCACATTTGTTAATAAGTTTATGATTTCATCATATTCATATACTACACTGAAAATTTTTTTTTTGTTTGTTTTTTAAGCAATCTTTTGCTAAAGTTCCAAGCCAAATGGATGAATTCCTCTTTGGTTCCTCATATAATTAGTGATATATATAACAAAACTGTTAGAGGGATTCTCCTCAATGGAAATGCTTACTATTGAATATACACTGGTTGAGATGGGCCTAAGGGTCCCATAGATTACATTGTTCAGTGAACTGCACTAAGGTTTGCAGTAAATTCAAGAACTAAGTTTGTGGTTAACACTGCTTTTTGGAACACTCTAAACTACACAGAATAAGAATTCAGTATTTTCATCACTTAGATTCACAAAAAAACCATACAAATTTAAAATTACAGTATTCAAAATCCAGAAAAACTCTGCACAATTAGTGTGGAAGTCTCAGCCTTCTTGAATGTACATTAAAAAATTTAATTCAGAAGAAAAAATTAGTTTGCTAAAAGTAATATTTTTCTGAAAAGATGTTTTGCTTTTAAAAAATAAAAATCATTTGTTACTTTGCTTGGAGTAACAACAATAGTATGACAGCTTTCAGTCACTCCATAATAAGACCTCATGGACTTCTTTAAAACACTGTTTATATCCAAATGATTTCTGTCTAAATAACATAATCACTTGACAGTCTAATTCAGCAAGCAACATTTCTTGATGATTTCTATTTTACTCAGGAACTACCCATTAATTGGCACACCAACTGAGATTGCTCTGAATCTTAAATTTTTAATGATGTAACCAATCACTAGTAAGTTTCAAAAATTATTCAATTATTCAGCGGTGATATAGCAGCTCCTTAAGCCAGGCTACAAGTTCCTTTTTCATGAGCCAATTTATAATAAGATGGCTAAAGACTGATATTCATGAATGCAATCAAAAGTACAAATTTTGCAAGAATATAGTTTTTCTAATACCTCTAATATAGAACTAAAAATAAGACTGGTTTACAAATTATCACTCAAATATTTTCTAACCTGATAAAATAAAATATGATTCAAATATTCTTTTATGAATTTTTTCTAACTCACTGTTAATAATGCTATTTTACCTAATTTCAGATAAAATTCTGCATTTCTAGATGTTTTGATGCAATCAAAGTCTTCCACTAAGAAAGATAGTTTCTTAATTCTCTTCTTTTAATGATGGTGATGATTTCTTTGACCATTTATCATGAATCCAATGGAACCTACATCATTATTCACCATCATTATACTGCATCTAGTCTAACCAAAAGTAGAACCAAAAACACGTAATAACAAGTTCATAATGTCACAAAATCAATGTTGAAAAAAGACACAGTGTCCACACTAAGCAACAATTTACTATAAGTGTTTGTTACAGCAAGGCAACAATCCATTAATTCCACCAATTGTAATCCATGTAAACTAATGATACTAGGGTTAGGGTTTATAAGGCTCTACAGTATTATTAAACTGGCACCCAGTGCCAAACTTACTCATAGCATCTGAAACATAAGCTTAGGGGAAGTGGAAATTTGACGTTTATATAAACAAATTAATTACTGGTAGTCCTAATTTATGCTCATTATATTTGTTTTTCCAACAATGCCATTGAGAAGTATGGACACCTTTTATGTTTTGCAATTTGTGTGTGTTCACACTTTTTTATGGTGTGAAAATTTTAAACTTCATGTCAGAACTATGTTGCACTGTAATCTCTCTGCTTGCCATTTCACTGGTCATGGCCGTGTGCATGTGACCCATGCCAATCGGTCCCAGTCTCAGTTGGTCAGTGATCAAGTGATTGTCTTACCTTCATTGGGAATATTTTTGTCAAACCTTCCCAAAACCCTTTAAAATGAATGGAAAATGACCAGAAAATTCTCCAGCCAAGAGAGCTCATAGAACCATCAGTGTGGATATGAAACTGGATGTGATGAAGCGATATGAAGGTGGGGAACACAATAAGCATTGCCCGCATGCTTGGACTTTCAACTGTGAGGACAATTATTACTAACTCTGCCAAAATAAAGTATAGTGCTGTTAGAAGCATGAAGGGTAGAGACACAGTCATGAAAAGCATGGAAAAATTATTAAGTATTTGGATTGAGGGTAAAGATCAAAGGAATGATCCAGGTGAAAGCCAAGTCACTATGGGAAAATTTGAAAGAAAAGGGAGGTGAGGGAAGTTCAAGTGCTTGAGAAAGTTTCAAGGCAAGCCATGGTTGGTTTGAGTGCTTTGATAATCGTGCTAACCTGCACAATATTCATGTGACCGGAGATATGGTGACAGACAATTTCCCAGATGAACTAAAAGCTATCATCAAGGAAGGTTGCAACTCAGCCAAGCAAGTTTTTAATATGGACACAATAGTATTTTTTGGAAGAGAATGCCATTATGGACATATATCTCAAAGGAGAAGATTGCTTCAGCTTCAAGGATCATCTAACCCTTCTCCTTGGAAGTAATGCTGAGGTAGGCTGCAGGCTGGGACCTCTTGGTACAACATAGAAAATCCAAGAGCTCTGAAGGGTTTCTTCAAGGTTAACCTTCTCATAGTATGGCAATCTAACCCTAAAGCCTGGGTGACCAGGTTGTTATTCCAGGTTTGGATCACTACCTATTTCTCCAACTTCATAAAATAGTACTGCAGCAACCACCACCTTGATAACAGAGCCTTGCTCCTCAATAACACCTCCAGTCATCCTTTGAACATTGAGGACATGGCTGACAACATTCATGTCATGTTTTTCCCACCAAACACCATGTCGTTGTTGCAGCGAATGAATCAGGACATTATCGCCACATTTAAAGTTTATTACCTGCAGTGCACCATGAGCCAGTTCATCTCAGAAACAGACAGTGAAAACAAGACCACAATTTGGGAGTTTTGAAGGGCTTATAATATAAAAAAAGTGGGTAAAGAACATCGGTACCTCATGGGATGAAATATCCCCTGAAACAATGAATGGGGTTTGGAAGATCTGGCCTGAGTGTGCCCGTGGCTTCCAAGGGTTTGCAAGCATGCTTGATATCCAATGTAGATTGTGAACATGGCAAGTGAAGCTGGATTCAATGAAGTGAACCATGATGTGGCTGAACTGCTGGAATCCCATGAGGAAGATCTTATTAATGAAGACATAATGCAGTTAGAGCAACAAAGGAAAAGAAAAAGATGATTAGAACCTGACACCTCCCTCAAAAGAGCTTACAACAAAACTACTCTTCGAGGCTTTCAACCACATCGAGCAAGGGCTCAATATATTTAGGGACAATGACTCCAGTATGGAGCACAGCATCAATTGCAGCAGTATAATTGAGGGCATCCTACATTACTATCAAAAGCTGTAGCAGGAAAAGAAGCTGTTTAGACCAGTCTTCAAACCTTTGGAAACCCCATCAACTCCTTAAAAAAGCAAAGAAACCTTGCAAGCCAAGCATAAAAGTGGCCAAGTATCAGACAGAAATGCCTCACCATCTCAGTAAATTCTCCAATCCTCTCCCAACACTTCTCAGGCCTTGACACACACTATGAACTGCTATTTTAAGTGACTACAGTTTATATACAGTGTTGTTCTTCATTTATTTATTTAGTTAGATATTAAACACAGTACCTATGTTCTGTATGATATTATTTAGTTAGTGTCTTTAGTATTTACTTTAGTTAGCTTAGAATGACTTTAAATTACCGCCCAGGAACACATCCTGTTTTTAAAATTATGCCTATGGATAAAACATTTTTGATTTACACTTTTAAAATTTACACTCAGATTTTCAGGAACACATCTGGAACATAAATCAAGGACTACCTGTATAATATAACCACATTTAATCTCAATCAAAAGAATGTTGCCAAGAATACCATTTTTGTAATGTGCCTACATTTTATTTGAAATTTTTATCAAGAGGAATTAATACTTATAAGGAATTTCTCATAATTATTTAAAAGTAATTCTTCTGGCTGTTTTCACTGCAAAATTATTAATGTCATCATGTGACAGTGAAATTGTCTTGCTCAATTGCAGGAACAGCAAGTCCAGTCAAGCATTCTTGATTCATTAAGCAAAGATAATTTTAAATTAATTTCAGCTTTGAAAATTTCCTTTCCCCAGATGCTACTCTAACAGGAATTGTCAGCAGAATACAAATGTAGTCAATTCTTCTTACAGTCCATTTAAATCACAAGTTTTACAGGATTTCTGTAGGCTTTCTAAGTTCTTGAATTTTCTCATTAACTATTGTTTTCCTATCTTGTTGAAGATGTATATGTCATACAAAAAATCCAAAATATTCATGATGTGTAGCACTTATGGTATTCAACTTTTCATCAAGAACAAAAATTGCTTCATCCATTACAGCATTAAAAAAAAAAAAAAAAAACTTAAATTTCTTTTCTGGATCTTTTATGGAATCATCTGCTTCTTCATTGCAATTTTTTCTTACAACTCTTACATTTAGAAGTACAAGCCATAACCCACACTTCTTTGAATCCCATTTCTCTAAAATCTAGCACGAAGCTGCATTATCTTGTTTATAGTTGTGATTTTGACAAGAATGCTTACTAGATAACTAAAGATGTTAAAAACTTCAAGCTGGATATCTCAGAGGCCAGTGACTGTGCTTCACTTCTAGCTTTTTGATTTCTGGTTTCTTCCAGAATAGCAAACAGTGCTTTCTAAAATTGATATCTCAATGCTTTTGCACTTTCTACTCTACTTCTCCCGCATGGTTTGCAGATTGGCTTAATGGTGACACCAACACTGAAGTGTTTTGGATATCCCATTACTTAGTAGTAGCTGAAAAGAGCATGTAGATGTGCTGCAGTAAACTAAAAAAGCAAATAGCTTCTACAAAAGACCTGGTCATGACATGCACTAGGAATAAAAAAGGCATGTGGATTTTCCACCAGCAATCTAGCCTGCACACCAGAAATACACCCTTTCATGTTAGCACTAATCCTGTAGCCTTGTCATCTAATGTCTGCTAGATACAATCCCAGTCTTCCAGTTCATAAAAGAAAACCTAAAGAAACTTGCAGTATTGTTTACTTACAAGAATGTGATAAATGCTTCTATAACTTTAATCTGTACTGAATCACTATTATTCACAAATCTCAGTACCACCAACATCTGTTCTTGATAACTTATACTGAAGTGCATTCAATCTGCAAAATATTTAGTCAAAGATACCAATGAAATGATTTTGTCTCCACTACTCAGTGATGTTATCAGCTCATTTTGAATTGTAGGCACTAAATAGTGGTCACGTATTTCATTTTCAGTGACTCTTTGCAGATGTTCATTCATCACTAAGCCAAATTTTCCAGGTAGCTCTAAAGTTTCTATTTCTAGGCTAGTATAATTTGTCAACACTTCCTCTAAAAGCAAGATTGTTTATTATAGATATCTGTCATATATCAGGACTATATTTTTGTGTTACCAGCATGATTATGCATACATGCACACTTTGCGTAGTAATAGTTTTCTTATAAAAGAAAGTAATGTGAGTCGGCCATGACCCCATCAATGTTGTACGTGTTTTGAGGTTGTCTGTTTGATATAAATTGTGTGCAATTTACCCAGTTGCACACTTATACAACAATATCCAATGATAGATAATAGACATTTCAGGATACAGCACTGTGATGCTTTTCTGACTCCAGCATTCTTTGAGTTTCAGCATCAATAGTTTTATGACTGTTTAAACTCAGCTCACATCATTTTTGCATACTTTCAATATAGCGTAGTGTTTTTTCATACTGAATATATAACTAAGATTTCACTAACCTTTAATGCCCATGGTTGCTACATTTAACTTTGTAAATGTTGAAACTCTTGCATTCAAAACAAAATACAACATCTTTGCATTTAAAGTACACAAGCCACCATCTGTTAACAAGTTCACTATTGGAGAGTTTTTTGTAGTAACTCTTTTCTGTAAATGTCCTACCTCTAATGTTTTTTGGCTATGAGAATCCTTCAATTCATAGTAAGCCTTTCTCATGTAGGTACAATGTTGCATAGTTGTTTAAAGATTGTGCACAGGTGCCAATGTCATCTACATCCAATGCTAATACTGTTTCAACTGTTGTAGTTTTTTTTGTTTTAACTCTACACTATTTCAACTGATTGTTCTGAGCTTTGCAGAATTCCTTTGCCTTCATCTTCACAGCAGTTTCCTTCAGCAGTTACTTCACTAAGTTCATCAATTTCTTTTAAATATAGCTACATTCTGTTCATTTATCTGTAATTCTATTTCAACTTTTAACTTTCTTTTTTGTGACCCAGAAAGTTGTTTACAATACAACATTATAAGAATGGTTTTTTTTTATACTTTCTTAGAAAGTGTTTAAAGCATCATCACTCATCAGATTTTTAGTATTATCAAGAAACAGAGATATAGAAAAAACTTGACCTTGTGCTAGTCTAGGAATAATCTTACTTGGTCAAAAGCAACAGCTCAAAAAATGCTAAGCAGTGGTGTGTTCAGCAAGAATCTGAAAAACTGCAAAGAACTATTTCACTGCCAGGAATAGGGCAATCTATTTTGTATAAAGGCATGCTCTGATTGCTCCTGTTAATCAGAATAATTTCCCAGACTCATACTATGTACAATATTAACACATTCTTTTATCATGCAACTGCATACTTTTCGTATTCCAAAGGATTGCCCTGATACCAGGCAATGTCATTGAGGTCAACTCTTTCTACCATACCAAATTATTTTACTACTAAAAGTTCCTCTATGTGTAGACAAGAAACCTATCAACCATAGGATCAAATGAATTTGACAAAAATACTGAATTCTGACCTAATGAGAAGTGTAAGATAGGCCCAACATCTCTAGCAATGCCAGCTAAGCAAAGGCACATCCATCACTATTATTCTGACCACAAGTATTTAGAGCAAAGGAAACACGCAAAGATCAAGTCAAATGTTTGAGTTGTTTCTTGTTCATGTTTGTGTTCCTCCGCTTTCTCAACTTTAGGACAAAAGGATGTGAGAGAAGACCTGTTGCATTTGGTCGGTGACAGTGATCTCTAAAAAAAGAAACCAAGAGGTAGATAAATATATTGTTAAGTAGATTAGCCAATCGCAAAGAAATGATTTTCAATGATTATTATTCTAAAAAGTGGGGTCTTCAAATGATACTATGAACAAATATTAGTCATATTAAAACACTTATATTTTTCTGTAAACAAAACATTGATGAGTGAAGTCATTCAACTTTCCATCACACAAAAGGAATAATCTGAAAGTAGCACTTAGCTAAAGTATTTCAACAAACAGGCATTAGAAGAAAGAGTAAAATCCTATTAGCCTGTTCCTTCCAGTTTGACTCACCTAGTCAGGCATGCACTTGTAAAGTCACAAGCTTCAGGACTGAAGCTATCTGGCAAAACTGGGACTGCTTGGTCAGATCCAATAGCAAAGATAGCAGCCATTGGAGTCATTTCACTCCTAAAAATAACAACAACAACAACAATTAAATATAAATCCAGTGATAAATTCCTATATTAACTATGACCAATTTGCCAACTCAACTCTTGGATATTCATAATCCAATATCAATGCTTTGTCTCACTTACACAATGATTTATGTACCTTTCACCAAACTGGCTAAAAAAAGAAGAAACTCTTACACTCAATTAAAATTCTGAATCAACTTTTTAGTCTTTGATCTCTTACTCATGCCCCTCTTTTAGTCTTGTTTGCTTGTCTTAACAATAGCATCTCCTTCCATTATGACCAGTCTTCTTCAGAACCAACTTAGTTATTCATGCTCTACTGCTATTGATTTGCAAGTTCATTCTTCTGATTCTCAGTAACCTCAAATGTCTTTCCTCATTTTGGTTAGGTGTCTCTTGATTCCTTAGTCTTTATAATTTTTAATCATTCCTTCTTCCAAATATTTCTTTCATTAGTTTCAAGATTGCTCCTGTATTTCTTTGCAATATAGTCATATTTAAAACCTTTATTTATTAGATTAACTAATCTTACTCTTTTATTCTTTGCATGGAGCCATGACTGCAGAATATGAACTGAATGCAAGAATGATGATCATAGTTAAAGCATGCAATGGTTCATAGAATACTTAAATTACAGGCATTTCTTTAATTAGGTGATTATCATCACTGAAGATTATTTAGTGTTTGGAAACAAGATAAGCAAAAATATATACAAGTATACCTTTAACAGGTTAAACAACATTATAAACTTTTGTTTCCATAATTCAGATCCCATGCTTAGAAAAGACCCAAGGATTGCATTGCAAAATATTAATTTTTTTTTAAAATTCTAATGTTATTGTTTTGGCATTTAAGATAAACTGTTGGTAGTGAGCCTTTTGTTTCCATAATTTGTCAGTACTATTTATATTTTTTTAGAAATTTGCTTTATCATACACAATTTTAGCTAACAAGTATTCTAAACTTTTGTCTCCTAATAAAACATTACAAACATCAATGGTCAGGTAGCAAAAGATTCAAAGGTTTAATACCTTCCAATGTTTTCATTTTTATATAACTGAAGGATTAACACAAAACTATTATGCTCCATTTGAAAACATTAAACTCACCATGGAGGCTTTTGTGTTGCCATTTCAAACACAGTACAACCAATGCTCCTGTGAGAAGAGAAAAGTATACCTGTATAAAAACAATGTCGATGATAGAAATAAGGGAAATAGTATAAGATTAACAACATTAAAACATTGTTCATACACATCCACAACTGTTAGGTTCATAATCTTATTTATTTAATTTGGGGGGGGGTGGATGTCTTCTAATGATAGAGTTAAAAATTTCCATGTGCAATCCTTCATGCTTTAAATTATCACAGTATTAAAGTATTTTACTCTTACACCCAAGAAAACAACTTGCTCTGACACAAGGTTTAGAAACAGACATATCTAAAATAGTACATGAGATTTCATGAAAATGATGCACAACTTTATTGTAGTTTGTATTGTACATATAAACCTGGAAAAGTTTGTGTCACATAATTTGCATTGTACATACATGGAAAACTCCACCACTGAGTTCCAAATTAATGAAAGATGCACTGGTATTGAAATATAATTTAAAACATTTTTTAGAGTGGATAAAGCAACATAACCAGGTGAAATTTATCCTAAGTTATTGAAATTATTGCAACCATATGTCAGTGCTAAAAATGTTTTTTGAGAAATTCATAATTAGTGGGAAAGTCTGTTAGAATGGAAACAAGGCAATGTAACATCAATATTTTAAAGATGTTCAAGGTAAAATCCTAATATTTACAGACTAGTTAGGTAAACATCAGTTGTAGGGTAATCGTGAAAGTACAATAAAAGAATAGATTGTAGTTCAATTAACAGACAATAAATAGCTTAGAAGCAGTCATCAGTCTTTCTTCAAGAAATTCCTGCTTAAAAATTTACTAAAGTTTCTAGATATTAGTGGGAACTCAATAATATTAATATTCTTTATTTACACGAAATGTTTGATGCAGTTCCATATATATATATATATATACAATTAATATAAAAGTGGAGGAACTTTGATGCCAGAAAGCATTTTTCACATTGAATTGAGAATCATTTACAAAAGTCGTCAGAGTTGTTATGTATGGTGTACCTCAGGGTTCAATCTCAGACCTATTGACACTGGAATCAGTAACAATGTTATGAAATTTTCTGATGACAAAAATGAATGTTAATTTTAATAATAATAATAAAGTAGTTAGAATGATACAAGCTGATTTAGATCATTTGGAAGAATGGTAACAGGTTGACAGTCAACATGATTGAAATTTTCAAAATATTTCTAAAGAATGCATTCATTTAAATAAATGTATTGATATTTAGGGATACATATGCAACTAGAGAACACAAAAAAACTTCAAAACATTCTAGACTAGACATTATAAAATGGTAATTTAGTAATCATATCATCTCATCTTCAAATGTTCTACCAAATCAGAAAGTATATGCAGATAATATGAACATTTTTTAAAGAATTGGATTCAGTTTTCTGCAAAAATGGCTTTTATATAAGTTTTTGAAAGTTCCTGCCCCTTTTATCTTATATATCTAGAGTAACCAATAATATGAAATGATTTATTCCATTTCAAAAAAAGAAACTAAAATTATTTTATTTCTTTCTTTCCTTTTGAAGTGAGGACAAAGTAATAATTGTGTGTTTAAATGTGGGCTGTGTCTTGCTGAAATGTGCACCTACATCCTCCTCCTGCATAAACATCTCTGGTAAACCTACCATATATCTGACTTCTTTCCATGTCCAGTTTCACTGACTACTTCAGGGGCCATCCAGTATGGAGTTCCATGGATAGACTTCGAAAAGAACAAGCTGTTTTCAGAAATTGTGAAGCATAAACGTTTAGCACAACCAAAATCAATCAGTTTGATGACTCCTCTATTTGGCATAAGCATTATATTACTGCCTTTAATATCCCTACAAAGAGAAAAAGGTAAAAAAAAAAAAAAATTAAATGATTAAACATTTTTAAGTATAAAGGGGTTTATTGACTGGACCATCCATATTTAATGCTCAGTGTTAGTATGGTATTTCTATGATTATGAGTCATCACCATACTATCTATTACAAAGGTTTCATTACTATATTAACAGCTTGCAGCAATCACACCATAAGAAACTTATTTTTAAAAACAAGTTTCTTTTTAAATTCCATTAATGTATTAGATCATTACAAAAGTTTTGTTGGTTTTTACATTATGTTGATCTGGGGTTAATTTTTTGCATGTTTGTGAAGGTATATGTACATAAGTTATATATCATTTTGAGGCATGTGCTCTGGTTTACATTATGTAAAACCTACCTTTTTAAAAATCATAAAATGGATATTTGTTTCAGGGTTGTGAGTGAAGAGTGGATAGAAAAGCTTTTCATGCCATTTTGCTTTGCAAGTTCAATCTAGGCCACAAAGTGAGCAACGCAACTCGTAACATTAAGCAAGTATGGGGCACAGACACAGCAAATAAGCGCACAGTACAACAATGGTTTGCAACATTTCAATCAGGAGATATGAGCCTCGAAGATAACATAGCTGATGTCCTTCCAGCTGTGATGATGACCATCTGAAAGCCTCATTTGAAACAGATCCAAGAAAAACAGTGCAAGAAATTTCTGGAGAGCTTGACATAAGCACTGCAAATGTTTCCCAGCATCTTGATGCAATTGGAAAGGTGAAAAAGCTTGACAAATGGTGCCTCACGAGTTGAATGAAAAACAACAAAATCGTCAATTGGAGATCTGCTCTATGCTTGTCATAAGAAACAAAACCTGGTGAAACCATCACAGCTGAAAGGTACTGTTGTGAATTAAACAATGTTCATCAGAAACTCTCCAAACAACAGCTGGCATTGGTGAATCAAAGAGGCCAAATCCTGCTCCATGACAATGCTCGTCCTCATGCTGCAAAAATGACTCTTCAGAAACTGAACAGGGTTAGGGTACAAAGTTCTCTGTCACCCAGCCTATTCACCAGACCTTTCTCCCACAGACTACCACCTTTTCAAACACCTTGACAGCTTCCTCCATATGAAATCCTTCTCCAACCAAGCAGCAATTGAAACTGCCTTCCAACAGTTGAACTCCAGAAATCCAGATTCTTTTCAAAATGGTATAAATGCACTTGTAACTCATTGGCAGAAATGTATTGATTGTAATGGAACTTATTTTGATTAATAAACTTCAAGTTCAGCAACTATATTAAGTCTCATTGTTGTGGTAAAAAGCCGACCAAACTTATGTAACAATCTAATATTACCTCATGAAAAGGTACTGAAAAACTTGTTGAATAGAGAATCACTACATTATTTCTTGGTCTAAACATTTAGAATGTGCTGAACAGCTAAAAATGTTAGAGTTATGTCTAAAATAGGTTTTCAAAATAATTAAAGATTTTGAACTAATGAGCAGCAATAGAATATTTTCAGCTCCAGATGATGATGTGGTTATCCACTGTTAACCTACTGGAGAGCTAAGAATGAGGGGACCAAGTTCACATGCCAATCAGGTCCAGCAGTTTGACTCACTGAATGGTTAACAATCACTCTGGTTCCTCCACACATACACTCATGGCCTGCACACAATCCTTAATCTTGTAACCAAGACAGGGATCTGCAACCCTCATAACCAAGGAATGATCATAATTACAAACTGGCAAAGATTTTAAAACAGCTCGATATTAGAAAAAACAATTTTTAATAATAAAATTTCTTGATGAAGGAAGTACTAGCACATATAGTTAATGTTGATAGTGGTAGTACTATTAATGGCCAATTTTCTTGCTTGGTAACCTTGTAAAAAGCCATGATGAACTTATCACCCTCCTTGTAACTATTCAACTCAGCTGTGTAATCAGTAGAAGTGAATAGAATCTGAGACAAGTTTTTATCCAGCAATAATTATGGGAATATTCCCACAATGTCAATATCAAAATTGATAAATCGCTCAGCAGTATTGAAATTCAGCTAAATAACATCTAGTAAAAAACACAACTGGAATTGATGATGCATATCTAAGATGCACAAGTAAATAGTATTTACACATCTAGAAAGTAAAAGAGGATTGTGAGTAAATTTAATAAGAGATCCAAGTTGCACTGTATTTCATTGTAGAAACATAAAAAAAATTTTTGTAAATTTTATATATTGTCACCCTAGAAAATCCATATAAAATCCATATAAACTTGTAGTCTCTTGACTTCACAAGCCACATTTTTTCACTAGCTAGAATACTTTATGAATTAAAACATTAACACAGTGATTCCCAACCAGGGGGTCACAAAGTGTATTCTGGGGGGGGGTGTGTGGTTGCGGAACCCTGGAAGTTTAGTTTTTGTCGCATGACTGAGTCAAGAAACTGATCATGAGTATGTATTTGTCTTGTTTATATGTACCGTATTTGCCGGCTTATAAGATGCATTTTTTTCCAGAAAAAAGCATACAAAAATTACCCTGCGTCCAATATGCCAATATCACTGATGGGAGGCTGAGCACCGAAGGTGTAAGGCTTGTCTCCCACAGCAGGCATTCCCTGTTGCATCACCGGCCCCCGTGGCTTCCTGTCGCTCTGCCACCCTCATAGAAACACGACCAATACATGCTGGTGACAAAAAGCCGGAACTCAAATTGCTACCACAGTAGGACTGATGCAAACGAGCCATGCTCCCACTGGGGCCTGCAGCTAAAAGACTTGGATCATGATGCCTGGGGCAGAACACACTACAAGGACTGGATTGTGACTTCGGCCAAACGCATGCTAGCCAGCTCAATTTTAGGCAAACTTTGGCACCAAACTGTCAATATATTCAATTAAAACTCTTATTTATGTCATTTTTTTGCTAAATTTATTCTTTGATTTTTTTCAATTATGGAAGTGTAGCAGGGAGTTACAGGTCTTTTTCAATATTAGAAAAAGGTCCACAAGTCCAAAAAAGTTTGGAACCACTGCATTAACACATCTCTGATAGTTTTTTTCCGCATATGCTTTTTAAATTTTTTTAATATCATAATTTCTGGGTTATAAGTCAATGCAGGTTATAAGACATATGGGATAAATTTTCCATTTTTTTAAAATTTCATTCATAAATAAGACAAACCAATTATAAGATGAAGCTAGATAAGATAGGGTAGTTACCTAAAATTAGCCAGAAAACCATGTGAAGTCTTGCAAAACAGCAAGAAAAAAATACCATGTATGGTACTTCCATGTTCATGAATATTAATGAGCACTTGATTTATTAGTGAACTACTTTATGAATAAATCATCAATTTTTTTTACACGTTTTGAATCATGGAGAATACTTTGAAATTCCTTACAAACATTAAAATTTACAAATTCAACTCTTAATATAATTTTTCATAACACATGTTGATATGCAAGATAACCTTCAGGTAATATAACATTTATAGAATAATAAATAAGAAAGAAAACAACTTTACAATTTATATTCTCTTATTACTTATTAAGCACTGTCTCACTCACAAACTCAGCCTCTGAGAATTTTTGTGTCCTGTTGTTCTGATGGTTAATGTTTCTTTTCCTTTGCTGTCTATAGTTTTATTCATAGAAATATCACATGTTAATGGTACTTTATCCATATTAGTGATGTTAAACATTTCAATATTATTTTCCTCTAGACTTGTTGCAGATATTTTTTAAATTATCTAAATTCCTTTCATAGTCTTCAGGTAGTTTCTGTAATATGGTTGTACACTGCCTGATACAGTCTTTTTCTATCATAATTGACCACCTACAAAGCTCTCCCTTCTCAACTCAGCAGTGATTTGTTTCGCTTTTAATCTCACTTGAATGGTGTTAAGTCTGTGTCACTTACCACATTGTGATAATATATACTCTTCTAATCTTCCTCAATGTTTTTCCATGAGGTGTACATCACAATTTGCTATCTCAGTTTTCTTTGTTGTGCACAGAGCATCCTTTGCCTTGCACCATTCCAGGACATATTTTTCATTGATACCATATTTATAATGAACAGCCATATTCCCACCATTTTCCTTGGCAAATTTTATGACTTCCAGTTTAAAGGCTACCGTGTAGGATTTATGCAATGTAAGAGGTGGCATTTTGAAAATGAACAGAGGTTTTGCAAAAGGGTTTTTATAGTCACAATTAAGACTGAAATGGATGAAGATCAGAGCCGTCTTATCGCATGGGCACACTGGGCAGTTGCCCCCAGGGGGGGCACAATTTTAGGGGTCTCAAAATTCAATTTGAAAAATAAAATTTAAGGTTTACCATATTTGCTGGCATATAAGATGCACTTTTTACCAGAAAAAAGGTATACAAAAATGACCCTGTGTCCAATACGCCCATATCACCGTTTGCCGGACAATACCCCAGCAGACAATATCCCAACCCTTTATATGAAAAATTAAATATGGCAGGTCGCTACACTGGATTGCAAACACAGATCCGTGATCTAAATGAATTTGCTATATATATATATATTCCTTGTGCTGGACACAGTCTGAACTTGGTGGGATTAAAAGCAGCAGTGTGTGGTCCACAGATCGTCTCCTTCTTTGACTTTGTTTGTTCAGCATTTGTATTCCTTTTTTCTCGGCTTCCACACATTGCTGGAATATTGACATCATCCTTGGAAAAGAATCATATTGTGGTCCATTGTCTCTCTGACACAAGATGTTCAGCACATTTCGATGCTATCACTGCTCTTCATGGAGGTTTCAAGAAAATTTAAGATGCACTGGATGCCCTTGCAGTTGATGCTGATCAGGAGTGGAACACAAGAGGTGTGGCAGAAGGATTGAACAAGAAATTGGAGAAGCTAGAGACTATCTTTTTGACAATTCTTTGGAATGACATTCTGGAATGAGTGAACAAAACAAGTAAAATTTTGCAGTCAAAAGATGTGGACATACTTGTTGCCATTGATCTCCTCAAGTCTCTGAAAGCCTATCTTCAGGAAATGAGAGACAAATTCAGTGAGTATGAAGTGAAGGCTAAAAGCAGGTGTCCAGATTCAAAATATAGCGATGGAGACAAATGTGCAAGAAAAATTGGCTAATGCTTATCATGAAGATCTTGATTACAATGAATTACTCAATGAATGCAAGCAATTCAAGCACTACATTGTGCATGATGAAGAATGCAAGACTCTTCCAGACATGTACAGCAAACTCATTTCAGATAAGTTAAAATCTGTTTCCTAATGTTAAAATCGCACTTCAGAATATTTGTGTGTATGATGGTGACCAACTGTACTGGGGAGCATTCATTTTCCAGGTTAAAACTTACAAAGAATTATCTTCACAGCACAATGGAGCAGCAGTGGTTGAATTTGCTTTCCCTCAATGCATTGAAAGCGACATCCTCAAAAACATAGACTTTCAACCAATTATAAAGCAATTTTCTGCAATGAAATGCCATAAATTTCCCAGTTTAAAAATTTAATTTTAATGTGTTGATGGGTGGGGTTAGGAGCCCCAGTACATTGCTTTGCCCGGGGGCCTCAAATATTCTTAAAAAGGCCCTGGTCAAGATGGCAGTGGCTTGTTATCAACTGGAGAATTAAGCATACTTTAATGAAGACTGAACTCTGGTCTTACTGAAGAAAAACCAGTGCTTGCCAAGTAGTTTTATATGATCTTTATAATCAAGTTGTTCTTAGTACATTTTTGTTCCATACTGAGAAATTTTTTCATTTATCACATATAAGTTGATTCAGATTATAAGACAAGGCCTGGATTTCAAGTAAAAAAAGTCTCATCTTAAAACCAAGAAATTATGGTAATCCCTTTTGCATTGTAGGCTTGAAAACTGGTTAGTGAATCAGGTTCAATGATTCTGACAAACTGACAAAGCACTAAGTCAAAAAAAATAAGTTCAGCAAAGAAACCAATAGAGATAAAGTAGCAAAACTTGCCTGTGGATAATATTTTTGTCATGCAGGAATTCTACAGCCTTTAATAGCTGTTTGGTGAACCGACAAAACACAGTTTCTTCCAATGGTCCAAACTGGATAAGGAGGCTGGCTATGGATCCTCCAGGTATGAACTGCATGAAAATACTCACCAGGTTGTCTTTGACACATGTTCCCAAGTAACTGCCATGAAAAATGAGTCCACAATAACAAAAGACAGTAATTAGAGTGACTGTTAACAAGATAGTTAAGAATGATTCCAACCCACCATTGAAACACAGTTGTTGCTTTTTCTTCCTTAAGTAGCAATAAAGAATAATACTTAATACCAAATTAATAAAACAACATCAAATAAACACATGTGTTTGTAGTCTAAGAGAACAAGAAAACAATATTTTCAAGCCTGAAAAAATTTTAATTTAGCTTTAAAACAAGTTTCAGTAAAGATATTTATTCAGATTAACACATAGATCAGTTTAAATAGAAATTCCAGGGACAATTTAAAATGGAATTGAAAAAAAAAACAAACTTTTCAATTTCACAGGACAACTGACTTTGCAATATTTCCAAATTAAATTAAAAATACAAAAAATGCTGATGTTTTCATAATTTCAGCTGTCAAAAAAAGAGAGAGAGAGGCTAAACCCCTCTGATATAAGATATTTCAACAAGCCTCACAGGAAAAAATCTGATGGTGTAACACCTGAAGAGCATGACAGGTATTCACCTAGTTTTTTTTTTTCCATCCATTTCCAAGTATTTTAAAAAATGCCCATACATCATTTTGGGGAACCCTGTATAATCTTTTCTTTGGAAATATATTACTATTATCCTATTTTACCAAAAATGACAAAAACTCAAAATTTAGCAAATTGTATATTTTCTTCACATTCATCCCAATATATCTCTTTAAATGCTAAGATCTCTTTCTTTTTTTTGATAATGTACCACTAAACATTCTGAAAGATGCTTTGGCAAAATGTGTTCCTTTTATAGTCAAACAAATGAATTACATGTTGGGCATAATTAGTGAAACATCTTGTTTTTAAATAAAATGTATTACCAAGTAAAAATGCACTTTATCATAATAAAGCCAATACAGCATTGTTTGGATATTTGCATGGTCTCTGAACTAAGCATCCTTATAGTAAACATTTCTTCTGGTAATGACACTATAGACCAGTGAAGCAGTACCATCAATAATCAATGCTCACTTTAAATATTGTTTGTATTAAAAAATAGTATTTTAAAATGTGTTAATAATATAGCAGAAACAAAACAAATGTTTAAACAATGTATAGCCATGCTTTTTTCATGATGGTTGTCATGGAAATCAGGAATTTGAAAAAGTCTGAAATCTTAGAAATGGCTGCTAGAACATTAGATTAGGTGCTTCCAATGTCATATATTATGTGATAAAAATTCTAATTTGTGTAATTTACTTACAGCTATGTTGGTCAGTCAGCTAATAAACTTCTTTGAAGGCCAACAAGGGGAAGAGAATTTAGAACTAAATTCTCTTTTTAATAAACTTTTTGTTTAGATACTATAGACTTTAAAACTGTGATTCAAATAGAGGTAGAAAACAGATTCAGAAATACAGAATTCCCTTTGTCACTGACAAAGCAGTGATTTATCAATGCTCCATTGATTATCAAAATGCGGAAACAAAGTCTCAAAGTGTTTTTTTTTTTCTGAATCCAGTGTATATGATTTTCAGTGCACATCTCAACTTAATTAATAAACTTAACAAAAAATGTTTTGAAAAGTAAACAGGTTTGTCACTGCTTTAAAATAAGCATTCACTGCCTACAAGGCAGTCATTGCGAGAAAGGGGAAAAGTGCCTACTATACCACTATCACTGGTAATCACAAAGCAAAACAGCTGGATTGAAGCTATCTATTTTCTTGCCAGCAAACTCCAAGGATATATGAATTTCTTTGAAGAGAATTGTGAGCAAAGCTGTAGTTCAGCAGTTGAAGATGTGATAAACTAAAGTAGCATAGCAGAAATAATAGCAAATGTTTCAGAAATAAAAGCAATTTCTCCAAGAATAATTTCAATTTCTAGGGCTTAAGAAAACCCATAAATAAGATCACCTAAGGCGGAAAATGATTTAGCTTATCTTACCAACTGGGCAAAATCTGTCAGTGTCACAAGTGACAACTATTAGCTAAAAAAAGCCTTCATTGAAAGCAGAGATAAAATCAAAACCTACCTGACAGGTTCTGCATGTTTGTGTCAACATGTTGCCACATTTTTCAAAGCATACAAAACATTTGATCCCAATCCAGACAAACACCTTGATCTCCAATCATGAAAAGTATTTGATGTTATTCCAATGTTAGCCTTGATGAAAGCCCAGTTAAGTAACTACATCAGTGCAGTTTCTGATATGAAGTGCTTGAAC
This sequence comes from Nautilus pompilius, assembly GCA_018389105.1. Taxonomy (NCBI): domain Eukaryota; kingdom Metazoa; phylum Mollusca; class Cephalopoda; order Nautilida; family Nautilidae; genus Nautilus; species Nautilus pompilius. The sequence continues at coordinate 657,319 of JACATO010000023.1, read as the reverse complement.
ATTGATGATATTGGTGCAACTTAAAAGACTGCTTTATAAATCTGCCAGTAATTATCTTGAAGAATTTATTGGTTCTTATTAATAGCACATACCGTGACCAAGCATTTTGTTACAAAGATGTCTTAAGAAATGATAGACATGGAATCAAGGATGCCAACCTCACAACATACACATGCTTTTTCACAATCATGGAACTAAAGTAAAAGTTAAACTTGTCAATAGTCAAAACCAATAATTTATATTACTGGTTTTAATGTGCTATTTAAAAGCTATGTAGGTTGATGTAGCAAAGCCAACATTATTTGGTGACTTTTCTGTAAATTATCACCCCCCCAAACAACAAAGCTGTAAATTTTAATAAAAATTACCATAACAAAATCATAGCCATAGTCATGGTAAATTATACCTAAACAAAAAACAAAAATCAAAATTATTTGCATTGTGTACTAATTTTGGCCACTAATGTAAGTTAAGATACTGGACCACTTGTTGATTTAGCTAGTAATTCAGTATACTGCAGTTTTCTCATTTAACGTACCCTACAATATTTTTATGCTTCAGAGTTTTCAGCAATCCAATCTCTTCTTGTATCTTCTCATACTCTTGCTTTGCTCTCAGATTGTCTATCACATTCAGCTCAATCTGTTTCACTGCTATTAGTTCTCCGTTTTCAGTTAAGCCACACCACACCTGAAAAAATTTAAGCTATAGGTATTGGGTGTCACTTGAAAGATAATTGTCTAGAACATAACTAATTCTATTCTTGCATGTTGGCTTTTGTTTGCTGTTTGCCAAGCTAAAACCACCTTTAAAAAATATCCCAGAACCTTCCTCCAAAAAAGAACTACACCATTATGAAGGCAATAGGAAAGAATCACCAACATGTAGGTTTAATAGGTAGTTAGTTTACTACAACTAAGGTGATTTGCTATTTATTTTTGCAATTGATTTTTTGAGATGATGATGGAGGGTGACATCAAAAAGACTATTCTTGTTCACCCATGAGTTTTTCATTAATTTGCTTATTTTTTTTTACTAAAACCCAAAGCATTCAAGAAAAAAAATTTTTCTTTTAAATTTAGGTATATCTTCTGAAAAACAAAAAAAAAAAAGTGATGACAAATTTTTTCTTTATTTTTGACTTTCCTTTTAACCCGACTCAAGAAACACTGTTACCAGCCTGATGGTCACATACAGAAACAGTAAACTATTTGGATACTGCCTGATTTTATGTACAGTCAGTTTTAGTAATTCAAATGGAAGCTGATTATCCAAATGCATATGACAGGTGTTGCCAGTCAACAAAATTAGGAATCCCTTCAACTTACAGTTCCGTATGCACCCCTGCCAAGTACTTTTCCTCTTTTCCAATTACACAGGTCAACAGTCTCAGAGTTGGTGCTATATGTTGGAAACAAACTTTCAGACTGATCAACACCATTTACAAATGTCAGACAATTCTGAAAAGATATTAATTAGTATGTTTTCTTTAAAACTTACCAAAGCATGTGGCTTTCTTTTTGCATGCAATAATAAGTAAAATAATCCAAACTAGAGATTTTAAGTCATTTCCATTATGGAGTTAGAATTTTTTTGTTTTCATAAATTTTGAAAACTATCAAAAATACCAAGACACATCTTTGAGATGTACTTACATTGCATCCTTCAAATACAAACTGTTATTTTTAAATTAAATTGCCACAAAAACAAAATTTAGTATCAAAAAATATTAAACAAACTTTACCACTAAAAAACAAAGTGCAATGATATAAGTAAATGAGCATTGTATTTCATTTTTATCCAAAATGATGTAGTAGTCACTGAGTGGTTAAGATGTCCATTAGATGTTGGCTCAATTCTCACATGTGCCTGGGTTAGTTCAGCCCCTAAATAAACACCTGGCACAAATTAGGGTGCTCCAAGGTGGCAGTAAAGGGAACTGGCCATCTGATCTCATCATGCCAAGTCAAAAAAGGATTTAATGATACTATCAACCCACTAAAACTGCACATTTGGTTTTATTCAGCATACTACAAAAAATATAGGTGGAAAGCCAATGAAGTTTATCCAAAGACACCAGATCTGAAAAAAATAAGTTTATAAACTAGTTGACATGGTAAATTATTCCATTACAAGTTTTTATTTTAGATGGCTTCAATAATTAAATTATATTTATTTTTTAAAATTTGATAATTTAAAAAAAAATCAGATCTTGTGCATTCAAGGTAGACTAAAACAGTTATTCAGACTAAGACTAATTTTAATAATTCAAAAAGCAGTTGACAATTAAAATTTAAAACAAAACTGAATAAACTTTAAATTTTAAAAACTTTCTCTTTTACAGATATAGAAAATTTCAGCGGAAGGATGCAATAAAACAGCCTTAGAAACAAACAAAAAAACTCACTTTTGCCCTATGAGGTAATGATAAAGAAAGTTTATAAGCAGTTTTGTCCGATATATGAGAGCCCACTTTCAGCAGCAAAGATAATTTCCTTTCACCTTCAGTGTTAATTTTTCCACCATCTACAGAGCAAGCTTCTGAAGTCTTCACACTCTTCCTTTCAAGTTCAGTGTTAATTTTTTCACCATCTACAGAGCAAGCTTCTGAAGTCTCCACACTCTTCTTTTCAAGCTCAGTGTTAATTTTTCTATCATCTACAGAGCAAGCTTCTGAAGTCTCCACACTAATCTGACTTCCAGCATTCTGGTAAGAATAAAATAGAGAATCCTTTTTTTGTAAATTCATGAGAAATGTTCTGTTACACTTTGTGAATGACATCATTTTTTCAGATGACTTAGGAAGTGATGCAGGGTTTGACAGCAATGAAGAATCACAGTTTAAAATATCTTCTACCCATGTGTCAACCTCTTTCCAGCTTGGCTCTCTCTCCATTGGGCAGTTTTTTGGAACTATTTTTTCAAGTACTTTATCATCAATGTCAAAGTCAGAACTTTCATTTCTAAGAGTGGGATGCTCACTGGAGAAAGAATCAGGACTGTTCAAAAGTAAACTCTCAGTGAAATAAGTAACATTATTTGCTAATGCAGAATTAATGTAAACTTGGGAATGACCATGGGAAAATCTGCCAAAAGAGTTTATTTCTGTAGCACAGGCAGCAGTATTAACATCCTGTGGGAGTTCTTGAATTGGTCTGATAGCAGCAGAATCCATAGCTACTGAACTTAATGTTGGTTTTTCTGAATTCTCTCTAAATCCAGCATCCAACAATACATTTTTCATTTTGTGACTTCCAATATCTTTAGGAAAATTATCTAGTGGATTTAATAAAAAACATTCATCAAAATTAGAACCATGAACAGACTTTGCATGAGGAACATCTAGACATGGTGAAAGGATCTGCAAATCGCTGTTGGAGAAAATTTCTGTTTTAGGATGTAGAGCCTCTAGTGAACTCACTTTTCTGCTAGATTTTTTGTTTTGAGTAAACCTGGTACTTTCTGGTCTTTTTTCCTTTACATCCAGATTTTTAGTTATATAGTTGGTGTGTTTTGAAGCTATTTTATTTTTCATTCTCCTTCCCTTATGTGGTAGCTTGAAGTTTTTAACAGGTTTCTGTTTTTTTAATGGCATTCTTGCTAATGGAATCTTCTGCTGCTTCTTTGGTGATGAAACAGAACAAATCTCATCAACATGTGTGTTTAGGTTTGGTAAATTCTCAAAAAGATTTTCAATAGTTAATCGATGACTTAAATTAGCTGTATCATTTTCAGATGATTTTTCTTTAAATATACCAACAAGTGGGGTTATTATGCTAGGTTTCTTTGTATGAAAATCTATATTGGGTTTATTCCTGAAGCAACTGTTCTTGTTTTGAGCCTTTGCTACTGCATTAACATTTATCTGCAGGTCTTGCATCTTACCTGCACATTTATCAGTATAGTGCTGCAGCTGCATGTTTGATGAAAACAGCTGACAAGGTTGAATGTGGGACTCTGCTTGGATCTGTGCTGTGGATTTCAGATTTCTGAAATTCTTTGTTTTCCCAATGGTACTTTGCTCAACCCTGCTCTGCAGTAATCTGTTTTTCATTTCAGACCTCTTGTCACCACCAGCATATCTAGACAAGGAGTAAAAAATTGTTTCATTCAAGAACAATAAATTCCTTTTGTTGGTCTCTGAGCTTTCACTTTCTAAAGATTGCAGAACTTTCCTGGGACATGCCTTATTGAACACAAATTCCCCTTTAGGCAGAGCTATCTCTCTAGACACTTTATCTGGGAAGATCAAGGGAAGATTATCTCCAGAGTTTGAAAAACTAAGGTCAGCTTCCTCATCAGCAGTAAACACACTCTGCAAAATGAATGGACTTAAGTTTTCAAATGAATTGGTAATTAAAAGAAAACTGCATTTCTTATATCATTTATTGGCTAAAACTTTAATGATGTGAAGATTACAAAAAAAATGTCTATTTAATAGAATTCTGATGCAATAAAAGAGATATTTTTCCAAAAATAACACTTTTGAACATATAATTAATATTAGAATAAAGAAAATTAGTAATTATGGGGTAAATTTTCTATTCTTAGCATTCCAGTGCATGTTTTTTTTTTTTCAAAAGTTTTGAAACTTTGTAGCTGTTACTAGCTGGCTGTCCATGAGCTGCATCATAAAGCCAAAAGCCACTCCAGTTTAGAAAGAAAATATACTTAATAATGAGTAAAGCTTAGCAATGACCAAAATATTTGAAACTTTATGATCATCAGAATCCTTACAGCCTTTTCTATTTGCACAACTGATAATATATTCATATTGCCCTGGAAAGTGTGGCCTAGTGGAATGTTCACTTTAAAAAAAAAAAAATAATAATCTTAGTAAGGTTTTTCTGTCTTGTTAAAAATAAAATGCTATAGAATTTTTCTTACTTTTGTTTTATCAGATATGGCCAGCCATTTCTTTTTTGTTTTTCTGTCTAATGATACATTTGGGCTTAGGAATTCAGTAGGCTCTGTTGGTTCAAAGAAAATATTTAGCACAGGTGTGGTGGATTTTCGAGTTCTTAATTCTGACTGATCTGAAAACAATAATCAGTAAAATTAGCAGCTGTTAATTCATGATGCGGCTATTAACTTGTTTTACAGCACAGCAGGAAAGCACCACTATCTGGTTCAAATAGGTATATGAAAATAAATCAGGCAAAAAAGGAGATCAAATTCATGAAACACTTTCTGTTTTTTAATTTAGTGATTTTTTAAGTTAAATTTGATATCAGTTATATTTCTCCCACTAAAGGCTAAACATCCTTTTTTCCATTTATTCTATTTAAAATGGAATTTTTTATGTAACAATACTGCATTTACTCTTTTTCATCAAAACAATTAGTCTATCTGACATAACTAATAAGAAATATAGAAAGATGAAAGTTTTAATTTTGTTAATTTCAGAAATAAATTACAGAAATCGGTCAAATTATTCTACTTATTACACATTTCTTCTGATACCACTGCCTAAACTACTGTTTGTGCTTTAATTAAATCTAAAAAAGAAATAGCATTACATTTTAATTTTGTAATCAGAATGCAAGTTCCTTATCATATAAAGTTAAAGAATTCATCTTATTAAATATCTTCAAAAATTCTGAAGATAAGAGGCAACTATCAGTCTATGAAAGACTATGATGTACACAGTGAACATTAAATGCAGCTCTGGTGACTATGCAAGTACTGCAAGTTCTGTTAAAGATTTCAGATGTAAACAATGAATCAGAAACACTGGAGGTTGTGCATGCATGCATAAAAAAAGACTTCATGTGGATTGTTTGTATTCCTTGCAGCAGAACCAATCTCCATTCATCAAAAATGCAGAATAAAGCACCAATCTCCATAGCAGCCAATAGTGAGCCATTACCTCCAACTTGTCCATGTTGATAGAAAACAAACTACTCATCTCTCTCACTCATACATCCCTGAAATGTAGTTTTAGGAAGCTGCAAGACCTTGAAACATGTACAAGTTTGCCATAGAGAACATCTCTAAGAATATGACCATCCTTTATGAGACACACATGATTAAACCAGCAGAAGAATCTTTGAGAATGGATAACATGTAAGGAATTCCTGTTCTCACAAGAAACTCAGTATCAGTATCATGATTTTCCACTGTATCCCAAGTAAACATTATTAGCAACAAAAAAGAGGAAACTATTCAGCTATCTCTGGCATCTAAACACACATGGCCATTAGGTGCTAAAAGGTACCCTGAAGGATATTTCCCTATCCAGTCATTAATATTATACACAATGTATGAAGCAGGGTAGGCATGGTACTACAATAGCAAATACATCTTTCAAGTTTATCCTACATATGCTTAAATGGATTGAGATCTGGAGACTGTGCTAGCCATTGGAGATGCCTGAATTCTTCATCAAGTTCCTCAAACCATGAACACACAATGTGGACATGGCATATGAAAGCAATGTTGCCTTGGAAGTGTCTATCCCCATCAGGATACACATGAAGAAATACTTGATTTACTTAATTAGAAATGATGCTGAGGTACTCTTTGGCATATCATGTGGCTTCTAAAGGGACCAAGATGCTCAGAGTATGCCAGCAAAACATGCCCTAAACCATGACTCTACCACCAAAGACCTAACAGTTGGACCATACAAGAAGGGTCAGGTGATTTGTGTGGCTTTCTCAAAGTCTTCCTTTTCCCATATGTACAAAGGACGGGTGAAGTGAGACTCTTTAGATCACTTTTTGCCAGTTCCTATTTCAATGAATGTGCTATGAGTCATCAAGTGATGTCGGAAACTGTAATCAGTGGTTTACACAATAATCTCCTACTGTCATAGTTCATTCATTGCAATATTTTTTGCAAGATAAAGCTGGAGATAGGTGTGAATTCCTTTCCTTGAAAGTCTGTTGGTTGGTCTATTATTTTATGACAGGTAAATTTTACTCTCCTGTCAATCCACCTTTCTCTTCTTTCTGTCACTACATGTTTGCAACCATAATTCCTCCTTGCAAAAGATTTTCTTTACTATTTGCCATTGCTGATAAACTCAAATGACCAATGTGTTAGAGCAGTTTACCAACAAAAATTTCTTGGCTACTGTAGCATCTGCTACAAGTGCATCCACTATTACTTAGTAGACTATCTGCAAATGTGTTTGTCCAAGTCATATATATATAATGTTTTAGAGATCATATATCATCTCATATGGTAAACTAATTTGTATCTGCAGGTCAGATCAAGACCAAGCATGAAATGATACATACTGTAGGTCCTAATAAAGTGGTCTGTCATACCCTCTCTTAACTGAAATTCTGGCAACTGAAATATTCCAGAGATTGAAATTAAAATTTTCAGGCAATAGAACTAGTTTACAAAAATTTAGGTTGGTTGTTCTGATTCCTGAAAAATTTCATTGAATAGAAGTTTTCCATGACTTGTGATATGTTTGACATGGTGTAAAAACAACACAACTGTGGGTAGGATGATGTAGTAATACCATTGGCTGATGTAGATCATGGCCACCAGGGGCAAATCATATTATAATTAAGTATTTTATATTAAAAATAATATAGACAATTCAGACACTTTATTTCAAAAATAAACATAAGCAATATATATGCTCATACAGGTTAGATATAACTTATACTATTGAGATTTCATGTAGAAGTTAATTTTTTAAAATTTATTAAGGTACCATATCATGCTTAATATTTTAACTAATTTGTTTTCAATAATCCCAAATTTGAAATTATTTATCAACACAATGAACTCTTTCCTTAATTCCAAAAAAACATAGAATGTACCTAACCTTCTAATGAAATTGTAGTTTCTATGAGAGGTTGGTTCACTGTATTGTATACACACCCAAACAAGTGCACTAAATTTGTTGTAAAACCATTCAACATAATCAGATTTTTAAATAAATCTCTCTTCTCAATGTAATAGTCTCCCCTTAAATTGCAAACTTTTATATAAACTACATTATTTAGACAATATCTGCCAAAACTGATTGTATAGTGCAATTCATGCAAAGTTAGCTTTATTTATTAAATTATTTTCAAAAGTAAAAGCATTAATCAACTATAAAAGAGTGCCTAAGACAAAAATAAATTCTATTAGGTCGGTACAAAAGTTTTATCGGTTTTTATATTGTTAATCTGAGGTTCATTTTTTGCAAGCTTGTGAAGGTGCATGTAGATAATTTATATATTCTTTTCTAGCATGTGCTTTGGCATACATTATGCAAAACCTACCTTTTTAAAAATCACATAATGGATATTTGTTTCAGGGTTGTGAGTGAAGGGTGGATAGAAAAGCTTTTCATGCTATTTTGCTTCGCAAGTTCAAACTAGGCCACAAAGTGAGCAATGCAACTCGTAACATTAAGCAAGTATGGGGCGCAGACACAGCAAATGAGCGCACAGTACAACAATGGTTTGCAACATTTCAATCAGGAGATATGAGCCTCGAAGATAACATAGCTGATGTCCTTCCAGCTGTGATGATGACCATCTGAAAGCCTCATTTGAAACAGATCCAAGAAAAACAGTGCAAGAAATTTCTGGAGAGCTTGACATAAGCACTGCAAATGTTTCCCAGCATCTTGATGCAATTGGAAAGGTGAAAAAGCTTGACAAATGGGTGCCTCACGAGTTGAATGAAAAACAACAAAATCGTCAATTGGAGATCTGCTCTATGCTTGTCATAAGAAACAAAACCTGGTGAAACCATCACAGCTGAAAGGTACTGTTGTGAATTAAACAATGTTCATCGGAAACTCTCCAAACAACAGCTGGCATTGGTGAATCAAAGAGGCCAAATCCTGCTCCATGACAATGCTCATCCTCAAGCTGCAAAAATGACTCTTCAGAAACTGTACAGGGTTAGGGTACAAAGTTCTCTGTCACCCAGCCTATTCACCAGACCTTTCTCCCACAGACTACCACCTTTTCAAATACCTTGACAGCTTCCTCCATATGAAATCCTTCTCCAACCAAGCAGCAATTGAAACTGCCTTCCAACAGTTGAACTCCAGAAATCCAGATTCTTTTCAAAATGGCATAAATGCACTTGTAACTAGTTTGCTGAAGTGTAATGATTGTAATGGAACTTACTTTGATTAATAAACTTCAAGTTCAGCAATGATATGAAGTCTCATTGTTGTGGTAAAAAATCAACAAAACGTTGTAACAACCTAATTATAAATTTGACAAAATTAAAAAAAAACAAAAACATTTTTTACTGTCTGATTGACTTGAAATTGCAAATGATGTCAGTTTTCATCTTGAGTAAGAAAAATATATAAAATCCAAATGGGAAAAATTATTAAGAACTGTCTGAAGTTGTTGCTATTTTTGATTTTTTGAAAAAAGTTTAAAAAAATTTGAAAAATTCAGTTTTCTAATTGAAAATAATTTTAAAAAACAAAGAGAATTTTTATTTTTAATCCTGGATAATGTTTTATCATTTTCATTAAACAAAAAAGCTTCAATTTATTAACAAGTTTTATTACATACCTAAGGAAGACGACAATGGCTTTTTCAGAGTAGCCTTTGGAAAAGATAAGAGGCTGGATTCTGATCTTGCATTTTTACCAAATCGGCAGATATTATTCTCACATGAAATTCTGCAAAAAAAAAAAAAAAAAATGAGAATGATTATTTTTTCACTGCCAAAGGCATCTATAATCTAAATTAGTGGAGTCATGTTTTCCTTGTTTATTCATTACCAAATATTAGCTCTCCAGAAAGTCAGATTAGATTTTGAAAAGTTTTTTTTATAGATTGAGAAAATTAACTCATTAAAGATGTAGAGCTACATGCTAGCATTAAGATCTGATTTGTAGCTTTAGCCAAAAACAATAATCACCTCCAATATTCTGGGTACAGGTACATTTTTTTCCTAAGATAACATTTGAAATCTGTTGTATTTTTTGGAGACCTAAGTGGCTATTCTACATAGTTAAAATCCTACAAGTTCTTTGGCTTTTATGTAATTCATGCAACACTTTAATGTTTCAGGTGATTGTGTCAACCAATAGACCTGATGGTATGCTTGATGGACAATAAAGTAATCGCAATTTTTTTGTTTTTGTTTATAATTCCATCTGTTTTACAATTAACTCTAATGGGAAAACCTATAAAACAACCTTACACCATAACCTTTCATCCACATTTCTTCACAGATGGCACTATTAACAATATTCTTTAAAGCATTCAGGTCAAAGAATTCACCAGTTTCCAGAAAATCCTTATGACTGAAATAGACACCTGGAGATAAAAGTCTCTTTTTTAGCTATGTGGAATACAGTTAATTCAAGTTTTCCTAAAGTGTAAATCCTAATCTGAATCTTGTATGAAATCATCTTCCTCTAGCACGTTCCAGTCAAAAATTACTGTGATCTCAAACAAGATCACTTAATTGTCAATGTGACTGATTCACTAATCATAAATTCACACTCATGAAAAAAATCTGATAACACAGTAATTTGAAGTAAAATTTCATACACTATTTAGAAGTAACCTGAACAAATGTCCACTATTAATTTTACATGAATAAAATTTAACTAAAGAGAAATTCCCATTTCTTTCAATGATTTAAGATTTTCTAACTTAAAAACAACACAAAAGATCAAATTTATTCATGTTAAAATTAAGTTGGTTTTCTTTTTTTTTATAACAAACTATATACATCAACAACAAATTGTGAATATTTACAAGCAAGCCTACTACACCACATATTATTTTATAAATGTAACCCTAGTTACAACTCTGACTGACTTCAATGGTCTACAGAAGATGAAAATATTTACTTATTTCACAAAACAAATTTCTTTGAATTTCCTCACAATCTGAATCAATAAATCCAATCCTGAAGAAAATCCTATCAAAATTGAAAATCAGACTGTTGAAAACTGTTGAAATGAGAAGAATATAATCTTTCAATTCCCATTTTACAAAAAAGACACCATCTCATTTAGGACTCAAAATATTTACTTGTCACTAAGAAATAAGAATAGTTGGTTCAGTTAGTAAAGAGCCAAAGAGCACCCAGTGACTCACTGGGTTCTTAAGATCTTTTCTTCAGGTTTGAAATTTTGCATTTTTCTGTTTTTAATTTTTTATTTTGAAAATTTTTTAACATCAGCTAAGAATTCCCACAGGTAAATTTGAAGGCAGCATATTATTTCATTTTATACTATGAATACTAATATATACTTACCCCTCAGAGCATGTGAACTTAGCATGATAGTGTTCAACAGAATAGTTTTGCTGCAAAGGATGACCTTCAATAAAAAGTATCAAAATTTGCATTTTCTTCAAGAACATAGCATGTATAATAGAAATTTGAATTCTTAATCAATTCATACAGCCAATCGATCAATCAAACAAATTCATAGAGCAGTAAGAGCAAGCAAACATGAAATTGACCAAAAGTTAAGCTAGACTGTTTCAGTAAGCTTTGTTTGTATAAATGTAAGTTGAGCACATCTGACCCCCTCTCCCTAATCCTGGCACTTAGCTACTCCTGCTGTTGATTCAAAGAAAAAACAGCTACTATAGTGTTACATGTTTTATATCAAAATGATGCAGTTCTGCATAAAATAAAATCAACAAAATATTTGGGTTTCAACATTTTTTGTTAATGTATAGAAGATAATACCCCCAAAATTATATACTTAAGTTATGAAAAGTTATATTTTACTTAATTCAGTATTTGTTTTAAAAATAACATTTTGCATCCCTATAATAAATGAGCTTCCTGATCATGCCATTGGTCCTTGCAAATTTCCTCTAGGTAAAAGCACATAAACAGTTTTCAAACAAATAAAATTTGCAATGCAGAATAAGTGTCATTTCAATGATTCATCATCTACAATTAAGATCTACATGTACAGTGTGGTGATATTTGGATTTTGCAGCTGTTTGCAACATTTTAAATTACAATATAAGACTTATTATTTCATGCAAGCTACTAGGTCTGTTCTGAAAGAGCTAAAAAAAAGAAACAAAAAACAAGTGAGGTAGGTAAACAAGTATTTAGGAAATGCTCTTGTGATATTAAAGAAATTTTAATTATTTTTCAAATGATTGAGACAGTTTCAGTTTTTCTTTGTTTTCATCAAAGGACAAGAGAATACTTCTGATGGTTTTGTTGCATTGCTTGGAAAACTGGCTTTTAACCTACCATTCTCAGCAACCAAGGGGGGGAATTCCACACTGCTAGTAGACATCCTGGATGAAGGAGTTGAGTGTCTGCTTTCCTTCACCCTAGTAAAACAAAAGACATGACATTAAAATAAGCTAATGAACCAAGCTAACAGATCACTAAGAATGACAGTTTTCAGTCAAGATAATGGCTTAGTAACACTTTATCATAAATAAACAACATGACCATGAGTTCCCAAGTAAGAGGAGTCCTAGCAAATATTTTTATACTAAGAAATCACTTAGACTTTGCACTTACACTAAAAATAAACTATTAAAATACCAGCACTACATGGATGATATTCATAGTTTTAAATAATTTTGATGAAATTACCTCCATGAATTTCACAATAGATACTAAAGCCAACAAAACTTCACTATACATTGGTGGTCATGATTATGCATTCAATGCTATTTTCTTTTTTATAAATAAGCCACCACTCATCACTTTATTCAGGTTTATTATTAATTCTAAATCTATGTACAACAAAAATTTTCACTTCAAAACTTGAAACAAAAAAAAAAAAGGCTCTCTCCTGACAGCTTCAACGATAACGCAATCTGCTAGTGACATTTAAAAAGAAAAAACGGAAACCACTCTTATACACTAATTTACCTTCATTACTGAACTAAAGCAGCACTTCTTGCCAGACTTAAGGGGGTTTTTTTAAAAAATGCACAAAATATCTTGATAGTTTTTCATGTGAAGAATAATATAAAATTAAAATATGTTTGCATTTTGTAGCAGCAGGACAAATATTCTGTTTGCCACCAAGTAAAATGGCTCCAGAAAAAGAAATTAATTGCACATACAAAATGGATTTCTATTAATGCACTTAACTACTAAATCCAGTTGTTTTCAGCATGAAAGAGCTCAAAAAGTAAGATTTCCTGTGTCTGGATTTAAATGACTGCTAAGAAAAAAACCTATGGGTACAGTCCACAACAAAAGACGACATACAAGAAAGAGAGGGATGGCAAGGCAATTTTTAGATTTTAAAAACAAACGAATTTTCTTTAAATATGCAATTAAGTTCACTTAATCACAATTCTATGTTCAGAGCTAAAGCTCCAAGACATTGATTATGTAGTTGCTCACAAGCCCTTTCTCATGTATGGAAATAAGAAAAAGATGACTTATCATGCAAGGAACTATCAAGATTACACAACTCAATAATGGTACAAGCCATTATGGTCAGATGAGAGTCAATTTAAAATCTTTGGCTCACTGAGTTGTCTAAAGAAAGACTGAATAAAGATTCAGAAAATGTTGAGTGATGCATTTAGTTAAGCTTGGAGTAAGAAAATTAAAATTTCTTGAGAAGTTTAAATTGACAAATATCTTAGAAAAGAAAACTATCTTGCACCATGGTTTATCTTATGGCAATTTATAGACACTGGCTTAATCTTGCAACAACACAATAACCATCAAAACACTGCAAAATCCAATCAACAAAAGCTATCATATGAAGAAACAGATAAAAGCCACCTTAATCTCCAAATCTCATCTACTGAATTTATCTAGATTAAGTAGACAGAAGAGCTAAAAATAGGATCTCAACAATTTGTCAGAAGTGGAAATATTTGTTTTCTCAGTATTTATAAAAAATTAACAACTATCAAACTGAAGTATATTTTGGTGAAAAAAATGTTTGATGATTGTTAAAATGTCATTTTTGTACATATCATGTGTTAATATGAAATTGCTCCCCTCAAAATAAGTGCGCGCGTGCGTCTTTCTCTCTCTCTCACTCTCAAAATTCCCATCCAATAGCTAAGTGACTCAGTCAAGTCAAGTTAAATACAGTTTACATTTGTATTATTTTTTCACTTGGTGTCCACTTCGTCAACACAACAATCACTGAAAAGAAATTTCTTGGATTTGCAAGACTATATGAACTGGATACTACTTACATTTCCAATACTATCGTTAATCAGTGTGCAAAGTTTGGCTTGAATCTAGAAAATCTACATTGCCAAGGAAACAATGGTTGCTCTGTAATGACAGAAAAGAAAAGGGGCATGCAAGCTACAATAAAATTTAGTATCCAAAAGCTGTGTTTGTCTATTGTGCTGCTCATAAATTCATTCTGCTAGTGAACAACTTGAATTGTTCTTGAAAAACACAATACAAATGGTACAATCAAAGCTATCAAAGTGTTTCCATGAGAGTCCAAAGAGATGATGTCTTTTCCTAAATGTGAAACACATAAGTATTAGAATTTTTTCCAACAACTTTAAATGTTTTTGATCAGTTAAACATGCTGGCCACTACAGCTTCAGGTAAAACATCACAAGATGCACACACATTATAATCTGCTATAATTGCAATGTTTATTTTTTGTCTGACTGCAATTTCTAGCTATTCAGCAATGCTACGTTCTGTAACACAAGCTCTCCAAGATGTTGAACTTAGTGTCATGAAGGTGGACAATCATGTTCAGGAGATAATAAGTGTATTTCATGAACACCAACAAAAAAGCAGAACAATAGTTCAATAAACTTTTCACTAAAGTTCAACAGTTGTCCAAAAAGTTGAATATTGAATTATTTGTTCCCAGATAATGCAGACAGCAGACATTTTGATCTAATGTTGGTGGTTCAATCATGGAAGAATGTTTTCGTCAAACACTGTTTATACCATATATGGACTCCATCATTTCATCACTAGAGAGCAGGTTTGCTGCAGAAAATAAACAAAATTCTCTTTTTTGCCTTCATGGTGCACACTGTATATGAAGAATTCAAAAAAGTAAATTTTAAAAATAAATGAAGTGTATGAAATTGAAAACTTGGAAGCTGAAGCCATCATCACCTGGTTTCAGATGTGGTCAAAAAAGGGGAAATAATATGTTAAAAAATTTTAAAATGGACTCATTGAGTTGTTACAGTAAAGTGATCTATTACTTTCCATTTATCAAGCAATTTATATTGTTCTAACAGTAACAACCTGCACAGCAGATGATCATGTCTGGACTTTGTATGATAAGTGGTCATAGAGCAAAAATTACAGCTAACAAGAACAAACTTATTCAAAAAGTAATGGATAAATTTGGACATTTACAATTTGTAATGAATAAACATCTTTTTTTTTTTTGTTCCATCATTAAGAGCTCTGATGGGGTAGCACAACAGCAAAGGAAGCATACTAACTTCAAAAAAATTAAATTTTTTAAATTTCTAAATACAGGAAATATTTCTATGTAAAAAAATTACTCATCAAAATCAAATACCAAAATTAGTATCTTTTTATTTTTTTGACATTAGTATGCTTTCATCACTAGGCACATTCCCTGCAATTGATGTTATTTTGACAATTTGTTCCTTGTACCTCAATTTATCCTGCAGACATTTTTGGTCATTTTGCACCCTGACCATGTTATTAAAATAAGCTATCTATAAAATATTTTCTTAAATGCATTTGATAATTTATGATAATCTGAAATCACCATAAAAATACTCTACCATAATGCATTTTAAAATCTTGACCTAAATACTTAGATCAGGGGCTAAAAACCTATAGCAGAGGGGCAACTTTTTGAAATTTTATACCAGAGATGGGGAAACAGCAGCATTTTAAGTAACCCACCATCTTCCCTGTGGTAACAAATCAAACTGGCATCTGGCCAGTGAGTTATTGTACTTGTTAGTTGCTTGCAAAATGTAGTCCTTGTAATCTGAACTCCACTGTCATAACTTTTAATTTGGAAAACAAAGTGCAATCCAGCATACCACCCTTGAAAGGTTTCCAAATTTGACTTAGATTGTACATACTTTCAGTTGTATATATTCATTTTCATGAAACTAATTCAAAGGTAAAAACAAGACCCAAACCTACAACATTTCCAAGAGACTTGGTTTTATTACAATGTAATCAGCTGATGTATTAATGCACATCAAGGTGGCTAACTGTTAGGACTCTAAAAAATCATGACTTACCTCTCCATAGAAGAAAATGTCAAAACCCTCATTCAAGTCCTGTCAGCAGATGACACTGAGATTGGAGCATTTTCTTGCCTTCACATACTTGGCTGGTAAAATTTGACTGTTTTTGAAGATCTATTAACAAAACAGAAAAGTTAATGATAGAGAAACCATGCCATTAATCAGAAGGAAAGAAATTACACAATAGTGTTCCTCAACTCAGTTAAAAATTCCTCCCTGAAATCCAAGAATTTCTAGAAATTTTCAGAAGGTAAATAAATTTGTATAAACCAAAAAAAATGGGGAGCTAGTCAAAGATTGTTTATATTTAATACAAACAGTGAGCTGCTAAACTATAGTAATCTATATATTTAATAAGAATTATTATTAAATTCAACAAACAGTCAATCAATGATTTTATCTTCAAAGAAAATATACATATAGGTAAGTATGAAAAGCAGAATGCCTTTAAAATTCCTATAAAACCATTATCTCAAATAAGGTAGATATCTAGCCTCTTTACAATTTCTGCTTCTACTATCTGGTTTGGGAAAGCAATCTAGGAAAATAGCACACATTTACCAAAAAAAAAGACAAACAAAAGAAAAATTTCATGTCTTATCAAGAATAGTTCTTATATATCTTAGTTATAACTTTTACTGATGTATGATGTAGCATAACTTCATCTGTCACCATGAAAGTATCTGTAGACCAAACTAGGCAACTAAAGTTACTTAGTTTTTTCTACAATTACTAATCATCCTCATAAATTTTCTTCATGGTGTATAAAAAAAGCAAATTTTAAGTCTCTAAAGTTAACTCAATTAATCAAGGAAATGATACAACAAAAGTGCATGTAAAATAAGTGGCATTGATTTTGTGAAGCATTTCTACTGTTTCTTAGAAACTAATACAGTTGACTCTCATTATATGCGAGGGTTATGTTCCTGAAAATCGCAATGTATATCAAATCAACGTAAAATAATAAACTTATAACTTGTAATAATAGGAGTTGTATCAGTTTTATCTGCTTTAAGCACCCAATTGTCAAACAAATGGGCTGGAATCAACATCACCCACAATCCAATGTCTGCTGGAATCGCGTTTGTTGCCACCTTTTAATAGCCTTTTCTTACAGTGTGCTGCACATATATAATCACCCGTCACAAAATTGTCTTTGTCTTGGTCCTTTTTTTTTTGCTAGTCTGTTTGGTGGTGTGCACCTCCAATACCTGCTCAAATGCATAATGACCATCCAATCATCCATGTTATCTGTTACCATTATTCGAGTTGCTTATCATCCTGAAAAAGGTCATTTTGTTCCATTTTGTTCTAACCTCTTCCACAGTGACCCATCTGTCATGATCAACACTGCCTTACATCCTCGAGATGATGTAACACTGAGCATCCACAGACAGGAACAGTGGTGCTCCCGATGATACTGAAATAAAACCACACATGTGAAAACGCAAACAACAAGGGCCAAATGTACCTTGTTTGTTCTTTTCTGCCCTGATAGTTTCACAAGCTGCTTCAATCCAACTCACACATCTATATTATGTGAGTGTAAGGACAAGCAAAGGACTTTATCATTAAAAAAGGCAATTTGAAAGTGTGGGTATTTAACTTCTCAAACCTGTGCTTGACGTCAGTTCAGTTATCAGATATCTAATGGCTGGCTGAATATCTTTCTTGCTTGGCTATTTTTTTTTAAATGCTTGTTTGCCTCATGTAATATATGATCTTAAAGACCATTTATTTATCTACATCTATAATAGTGATCAGCATGTTAAACAAAAACTTACGTCTATTAGAGAAAAACTATTACAAAAAATACCATAGAAGTCAGTGTGGTAATCTGTGGTATGAAAACCAAAATCCAAATCCCAGCCAGATCAATTTGGCATACTTTCCTGGCATGATGTCTTCTTACTCTTCTTCACTAGCCAGCTACATAGGTTATCTATAAATGAAGAGTTTTAGTGGTTAATTTTGTCACACATTTGCATTTGTTGAGAAAGACAATGAGAAACAATCTCAAATGTTCATTTCCAATATATAGTTCTGAACCAAAAACCTGCCGCATACTACTGATGACAATGAACAACAAAGATTCTAGTACCTAGGGTATTGACTGTCTAGAATTGGTGCAAAAGCATTTAACCAAAAATGATTTTGGGAATAAAGTTTCTTGTTATTTTTTGTAATTAAAAAAATGAAACTCACTAGCTTTGCATATAAAAATTTTTACATGAAGATCTAAATAACTATTTAAAATTCCAAAAGACAAGATAGGATTTTAATTAAATGATTTATTTTGAAAATGAGGCTTTCTTTGCATACTTGTGTGCTACAATATGAAGGAACAGCCTATAATCTAATCAAACTAACAATTGTGAAAATAAAAACATTAATACTTTATTGGTAGTATATAAGTCAAGATCATTTTCTTGGTGAATCTTAAAGAAAATAAAACACTAAATATCAATATCATGATTGGAAACATGCTTCTCAAAAAAAAAACTTTTTTTTAAGTAGTTAACATTTTTTTCAATATATTTACTAAGTAGTAAATCTAAGCATACTTGTGTTGTTCCATGGTATCAAACTAACTTTTAAACTGTATATGATCACCTCTGCTACATACTTGTCTATATGTATCTGAAAATCCTGATACAGTCTTACCATCCATCAATAATTAACCCCACTCACTTTAAACTAGGATGTATTCTATACAAACTGCAAAATCAATGCACGAACAATCATATCATATCTTTCTTTATGTATAGATTACATAAATAAATTTAAGAATGATGGATATAAATTAGTGGTTTTAATAGAAGTATTGGTAAATTATTCAATAACAAGTAAAATGACTTCATTTTTACCCCCCATAAAAAAAAAACTTTTCACAAAATTAAAAATCAATTTACCTTCCCACATGTTTCTTGCTTACATTAATTTTTCCTAGTGTTTTATCATTCAAAAACTCATCATGTTTCCCCATTACATTGCTTCTTTCCATCACTTTTTTTCTCTCTTCTTTATGGAATCCAATGTAGTCACTAAAATAATTGTAACATCTCCAAAGAGTACTGTGCATAATTTGCTTTATAAGAAAAAAACCTTTTCATATAATAATTTACATGACATTAATGCCAAGGGATTTTCAGCAGACTTAACATTTTGAAGATTTACAAATATGGAGGCAATGTGATAGTTCTCCATTTGTGCAAGATGGTGTTATAGGGCATTTGCACAAGTTGTCAAAATCACTACTTTACCCAAAAATGCTAAAAAAATACAAATGTGTTTCTAAAGTATTAATATGAGAATACTTAATTATTCTTTATGTGCAATTACTAATCTTCTATTAGCAATTTTGGTTGTTTTTCAATTTTTGAAAATTTTGGTAATTAAGAATAAATTAGGTGGAAAAAGTTCAACACTCTCCAGAAATAAATGGATGAAATACACAAATTGCTAATATTTCAGATATAATCTTCACAAAATTTTTAAAAACATCATTGCAAAGGCAGAGCACATAAAAATCATATTTATGGTATTTTCTATTTATTATTAATTAGTATGTATAAACCCACAAAAATTATCTTAAGATATTTACTTTAAAAAAGTTTCATGAATATTAACCATCTCTGATGGTCATAATCTGAAATGTCAGAAGCAATGGCCATCAATACCTTGTGTGCTCTAACTTTGGCTTGTTAAGGGGAAAATCTTCCAAGAACTCTCTGATTTTAAGTGGAAAGAAATTAGAGTGGAAAGAAATTAGGAGCAAGTTGCTGGTTCATGAACAAAACTAGAATAAAAAATATTCCCCAGTTTGAATAAAAACCAAACCACAACAAACTACTATGACAAGTGAAGAATTCTATACACTATGTTATCTTGTCATGCCATAAGCACATTTTCATGTGTCTCAAATATAGTATTTTATTAGATTACCCATCTTTAATGCTTTACATAAACAATGCATAAATCCAAATATTAAATAGTCATACCATAAAATTTTTAAGTATGTTCTTTCAGCCTTCCTGTTCCATTTTTTCAACATTCTCTCTCTCAATCTTCCATTTTCATCTTTCTCTGTATATCTGCTTTTTCCTTTAATTCTCTCATTCTGGATAACAAAGTTTTTTTTTTTCTTTTCTTCTTCATATGTACAACCCTCTTAGCCTTTTCTCTTTCTTACAACTTTGCCTCCTAACAGTGAACTTTGTAAGCAAAACCAAACCTAAATGCTACTCCATGACCATCTCTCAACACACAAGATGTACAAACACACATATCTAACAGTCTGCACCAGATGGTATTTATTAGGCAGTTTTGATATGACTTTGCTCTCTCTCTGCATTCTACATGTAAAAACTCAATGACTGTGAGGACATTTTTACATAAACAAATATCCAAATCCGGTCACCAAGCATAAATATGGGCATTATTTTAATTGCACAATGTTATTTTTAGAATTTCACAAAATTTGTGCAATATTTCTAAGTCTACCCCCCCCCCCCACCCTCCAAAAACAAATAATGAGTGTTTTGTAATATTTATGAAAGATTCTTTCTCAACACCTGTTCAGGAGAAGGTAGGTGGTAAAATCACCAGGTATTTATATATAATACAGGCTAAATTGAATTCAACTACCAGTAGTAGAAGCAGGCATCTGAACTACTCAGCTGCTCCCCACCATTTTTCAACCTCACAATATCTCAGTTCACTCAGATTATAAAAGTTCCTCCTTTTTTCTTAATTTTCACTTACTAGTAAAAAAAAAAAATTATTTTTTTGAATTTTGTTTAGATTTAAGTTGTTAGAAGTTCAAAAATATAGCTCAGTGAAATTTGAAATAAACCTTTTACATAATCATAAAAATTAAACTAAAAAATATTAAAATAAAATATTGCATCCCTAAATGACATTATTTTATCCCTAGAACACCAGTAAAATTTATAGCATCTGTTTCAGAAATATGTATAAATAAATGCAAAGATGATACAAAATAGTAAAAATTAAAACAAAGAGTGATTTACTGTTAAATGTTCTAGGTTTAATCTAGATCACAAAGCAATTAAATTTCAACAGAATTCTTTGTAAAAGCATTAAATACATGATATGAAACATTTTAGATGTAAATTTTAGAAACTTATTAATATATATATAGCTCAAAATTGATTACTCGACATATTTTTTAAAATATCTTCAGAGTAAATATTAAATCTGTTGTTCACTCCAAAAATCTATTATGTAACAATTTAGAATTAGTTGCTACAAATCCCCAGGGAAGAAAAAAGCCTATTAATTTTATTTTTAAACTGGTCTACACTATCATTACTAACCACCACTGCTGGTAACTCATTCCCTTAATTTACCATTCTTTTTCTTTTCATTTTTTTAGTATCAAACCTTGCTGGGACTTAAAATAGTTTATATTTATGACCACAGTTTTTCTAACTACAAATATGAAAAGAATGCTATTGCCCTGATACCCTAAACCTGCTTCATTTAAATGAATGGCTTATTTTGTGTTACATTTGCTTTACTTTATATAATCTTCTTCATTTCAATAATTTTCAGATATTTGCTTAGTGTTCTTATCTTCCACCATTTTATGAATGCTGCATTTATATTATCTCATAAACAGCAATGTCCATTTCTTAATTATGTATACATATCCTACAGAAAAAAAAAAAAAAATGGCTTAAACATTTTTCTGACAGCTATTGATTTGACCAGTAAAATGTATCATCCATTGCTCCATTTTATTACATCTGTCATTCCAAAAACAGTAATTATTTATGTTAATCATTATAAAAAATACATAGTCTAACCCCACATTGTTTATTTGTACAGTAGACTCACTGACATTTGGTCCTTTATTTTTCAGAAGGAGGAGAAAAACAAAACAAAAATTTACATAATAAGAAAGTTTGTTAAAATCTAGTTGTTTTGCATTACACAGTATCAACCTGAAAAAAAAATTGCAAGATAACCTTTTCAGTTAAACTGCCTAAGAACACTTTTTCTAGTTACAGATACTTGGTTTTCAGTTGATTTCACAGGTAATCAAAATTATGTCAGTTGACATAATCATCAGTGAAGGTCCTCCTTTATTTATGCAGTACACAAATCTATGCCATTGTGCAAAGCTATCAATTTAATGCAAAAACACATGCAGCCAAGTAATAGCATAAGTTTGTAAACTTACAAGATTTTGTAGCAAAATAATATAAAAGGATAATCACTGCAAAACACCTATAAATTTATGAAGATAAAAAATATGTTACTGACTCATAGCACCTGTGAAAAACATTTTAAATTATCAAAATCATTTAGTCTTATCCTGAAAAGTAACCACTTAGTTCAGACATTTCCTATCTCTTTATTAGTAGTAACAGATCTAACTATTGGAACTGTTTTGACAATCTTTTCTTGTCATGATCATCAAAGTTTAATCCTAGAAAAGACAAATTTTTTTTAGTAGTGAATGCTAAAAACAGGTGCTTTTAAAAGATAAGGAGGCACAATTATATAAATCATAGTTTCATAAAATACCAAAAATTATGCAGATCTATCATGGAGCAAACCAATCATCTCCAGTATAGCATCAAAGCACACTAAGCCCATCATCCACACTACTGCTGAGAGTAAAGTTGAAAAAATTTTAAAAATTTAAACATTTAAAGCCATAACAATAACTAAAAGGACAACATTTGAGAAACAGTTGAATTTGTAAGGTGCACATTTATGAGATTTGTAGAAATGTATATTTTAACAAAACTATACTGCAGATATTTACCAAGTTTATAAGTCAGAATCAGTTAATATTCAACTAAAACCTCACACACAGATAGAGGAACTATATATTGACTTTCAACAGTAATGAAAATAATATTAATGATTATGTTGTTGTTTATATACATACATATATATATATATATGTACATATCTAATCACATTGTTTTGTTTTTTTAAATCTACATATCACAAAAAATTTTCATTATCATTAGCTCAGTAAAGAATAATAATGACAGAAAAATAATTTTAAAAAAACCTATACAAAACCAAAGCAAATGCTATCCATACATCTACCATTCTAGTTTTACCAAAACTTCCAAAAGAATGGCACCTAGCTTACCTATGTTACATTTGTTTCTTTCCTTCTGTCACAAACTAAGCTAGCTTTTTAATGTCAGATGAGCATGAAATAGGAGGCACATATATATATATATATTATATTTTTTTTTTTTCTCTGCATGGATCAATGATCAAAAGGTCACATTATTTTTTTTTTTATGTTTACCAAGGTTCTTTGGTTGCAGTCATTATATTATCTGACAGTTACACTTAGCTAAAAATATGAAGAAGTTACTTCATTAATTTTTACTTTCGAAACATTTTAGCATATAAAGAAACAAATAAAAAAACTTAAAATCTGGGGGAAAAATGCATTACATTTGATTACTTGCAACTTATTCATGATATCACTTAATTAAAAATCAAAAAAAAAAAAAGTATATAGCTGGATTGCATGCATAGAGAGAAATATAATTAAGTATTTAATGCAATAAAATTGGCCCTGTAGAAGGTATTGTAAGTTTTACCTTTCATGTCATATTATAGGATAAATATATATATTAAACAAGATATTATAAAAATAACAGTCTATACATAAATAATAAAATCAGTTTCTAGTTTTTAAAAGAAATTTAATTCCAGTTTCTCCACATTTTAAAATTCAAATCAATAAACATTTATTTTTCCCTGAAAGCCCTGAATAATCTGTAATAGTTTTAAAATAGTTACTGGTCAGAGATATGAATTTTATTTTTTCCTACTTCTTCCTCTTGTCAGATTTCTGTTCTCATTTTCAAAGTCTAAGAACATTTCACAGCAAAGAACTTAAGATGTTGGGTGTCAACCTATGACCAAGAAAGTTACCTAGGTATAGTATTGGGGGCAAGCCAGTCAAGAGCTACTCGCGAAACCTCCACCACAAATACCCAGAAAAACCTACTAGAACTTTTCACTTTTAGAAATAGGAGGAAACCAGATTGCCTACAGAAAATCCATGTGTACAGCTGCTAGAGATGAGCAATGTATGTCAAACAAAGCTAGTCCCAAACAGAATTCAAATTCAAGCCTCAAGCATGGCAGTATTTTAGATTTATATGATGCCCTTTGGCCAAAACAGTGCACATCAAGTTCTCCTACCTGGTTTGGTAAAGTATTCCAGAAAGATACTATATAACTACTAAAAAAAATAACAACACACATTTAGATGGCAAGGAATGTTTCTTATGCCTCCTGCAATGCCCATTAATATATCCTTGTCCAAGAAACTGCAATAAAATCTGTTGGCTCAAGTAGCTAGTTAAAGCCTCTTTAGCTTTTCCTCATAAATAAGATTAAAGATATCTTCAAATCCTTTCTAAGCTATCTATATCCATCATATGTGGGCTCCAGGTATTAAATGAATTTAATTTAGAAACAAGTACTCAGAAACATCGGGGCAGGTACAGAAGTATGACCTATTAACACTTATTTATCAAACCAAGCACACATCATGTAAATAACTGCTGACATGTCGAAACATGCTGGCAATCAGACAAGATATAAGGTTCTATACAATGTAATGAGGACAGAATGAAAATTGTCAGAAAACATCATGAAATCAACCTATAAATTATAACTCAGCATGCCCTGTACACCAATAATTAATAAGTTTTTCATTGTCATCATTATTAGTATTTCTTTCTATTTAAAAACCACATATAACATAAAAATATCTAGAGCATTTGTATAGTTAAGCAATAAACATTAACTACAAAAAAATACCACACACACACACACAATACTGTACACAACTGAAATTCATTAGATTAATACATTATAGAAATGAGGCCCTTAGTTCAAACTTGTGTTATGAAACTATTTAGCAGTTATTAGTTCCTATATATCCACTTAATTCATGCAACAAAAAGTAATTACTATCATCAAATTACAGATAAACCCTGAATAACAATGAGTTTCTGCAATAATTTAAGAGTAATGTAATACTTGCTGTTATATTCAATACAAGTTTGCAAAAAAAAAACAAACTGACTTTGAAAAATCATTCAGACAAATATCATTCACTACAACTAAACTCAGCAAGAAAGGTGTTTTCTGCAAAAATTGAAAGCCATGCAGTGTTAAAATGACAAACTGTAAGTTACCTTAATGATTCACATGATATGCAAGTTTGTTATTAGAAAAAAAAAATAAGTAAATTCATCTTTATATCATGCTGTCATTTAAAGCAAGCAAAATAATCTTTTTCAACCCCAAGTTTATAATTTAATCCTAGGAGACAATAACTTTATAACTGTTGCATTTTAAAAAATAGAGTTCCCAAAAATAACATATACACATTCCTATAGCCTAGTAAACAAAGAAATATTAGTAGATAAAACTTTAGCTTTATAAAACAGAAAGCTCAAAAATGATACACTACAAGTGTTCAAAATGTACACCACTGGTATCGATGCAAATATTGCAGTGTCTAACAACAGAGCAACAAAAATGGCTGTTAAAGCATCAAACAATTCTGTTGGAATTCGTGAATAATAGCTAGTACACAAAGTTATGTCTGCTCAGTTCCATTTAATTTAAGGCCTTCAGCTGTCCATATAATATGTTGACAGAGGTTAGATTTTGATATGCTATTTAAAAACCACTTACAAAATTCAATCCTCCAGTCTTGGTCATTTTCATTCAATGCCTGTAACAACTGTGGAATCTGCAGTATCCAATTTGCATACTTCAAAATTGAGTGGACACTTGACTTGCTTGTACCAGACTAATGAGCACATCATCACATGAATTTTCATGGTAAGCATTTAAATTCAGCCAACTTTACTCAGCACAGTGTGGCTTCCCAGAATGCCCTATGTCTTGTACAATGTCTTCAACCTTGAATTTGACCCTCAGTTGTGTGATTGAAAGACAAGTTAATGGTGGTGCTTCAAACTTGCATGTCCTTGCACACTGTACCTTGGCAAAATCTCAAAATTTCCGTACCACTTTATTATCTGCCTACACTGATAAAAAAAAACCACCAAGTGTTCATCATTTTTGGCACACAGTAAAAATGTGTGACATCTGAGATATGCTGTTGTGTTGCAAAGTACCACCATCTGAAAGCTTCCAAATGAAACATCATAACATGTCTTTTCTGGTAGTGTACTAAAGTGTGTATACATTTTTTTGGGACACCCTTATATACTGAAATACTTTTTAAAAAATAAATTTAGTTATCTTGAGCTGAAATTATTTATTATCTAATGTCCACATCTCAATGAAATACTGCTGCTACTTTTATAAGTTTGTCAAAGTTAAAAGTTAACTTAAATTCATGAGCTTGTAAAAGGAAATATTCTATATTAATTTCGACATTTACATTCAGATTTTTAACCAAGAGTCAACTATACATTCAATACTGTATACAGAAAATTTTCTAAAATATAATAATAAAATCAAAGTCAGAGTTAAAGTTCTTTGAAAAGATCTGGTGCAAAACAGTTATCTATGCTTACAAGGATTCACAATTTGATATTTACAAAAGTATAATCTTGTAAAGAATCTGAAAAGTTTTGCTATATTTCTTCTGGAATAAAAATGTAGATGAATTCACATTATCATATGTTGAGGGATTATGTTAGATGTTGTCTCTGGACTCAGTTCCACTAGAAGTGAACTACTGGATGTCTAGCATGTAGATTAGTGGATTGTATATTGTCATATTGTCTGGTTAGAGATATGGGTCCTGGATGAAACATGCCTAGATAGGACAGTTACATCAAACCAAATAGGTAAAGTAACAGTTATCATTATGGTCAGTACTTCTATGGCACCTCATGCCAGTGCACTAACCTCTACAAAGTTAGATGATAACACTATGCACTGTATTAAACAAAGTTCAGCAGCCACTTGTCTGTCTACTTCTAGTCTGTAACTTAGCTATGGCCAGGTATTGCTGCTTATTGATAAATCATTATCAAAGCACCATACTCTAAATATTTAGTAACTTTATTATGTAACTACTGACAAGTGGTTTTATACACAAATTAATCATTATGCATATTTGCAATCAGCTGACAACAATTGAAGCAACGGAATTGTCAAGTGACTCAATCCTTGGGTTGACAAATACAGGATCATACAACGCCTACTAGAAACATTCAAATGAAACCCAACTGAATGTTACCATTGTAATAGCATCCAGTTGGGTTTTATTTAAACATCCCCAGTACAATGTCCAAGGCTACTGTAAATAGTCATACAAAATATCTCTATACTGTTTTTGTCATTGCATTTCGGTTTATTGACATGAAAAATATACATATTTACACATACAGTATAACCATGAAATTCAATAATTCAGATGTGCACAATTTTTTTTTTACGTATACATATTTTTTCCTTTCTTAAATCAATTAAAGAAAGATTTTCTCTCAATCACACACACACACACACACTTCTTTTTATTTTAGATTTACCCTCAAATTTAGCAATACATATTTTTTTCCTTTCTTAAATCAATTAAAGAAGTTTTCTCTCAATCACACACACACTTCTTTTTATTTTAAATTTACCCTCAAATTTAGCAATACGTATTTTTTTCCTTTCTCAAATCAATTAAAGAAAGATTTTCTCTCAATCACACACACACACACACACTGCTTTTTTTATTTTAGATTTACCCTCAAATTTAGTAATACATATTTTTTTTCCTTTCTCAAATCAATTAAAGAAGATTTTCTCTCAATCACACACACACACACACACACTTCTTTTTATTTTAAATTTACCTCAAATTTAGCAATACATATTTTTTTCCTTCTTAAATCAATTAAAGAAAGATTTTCTCTCAATCACACACACACTTCTTTTTATTCTAAATTTACCCTCAAATTTAGTAATACATATTTTTTTCCTTTCTCAAATCAATTAAAGAAAGATTTTCTCTCAATCACACACACACTTCTTTTTATTTTAAATTTACCCTCAAATTTAGTAATACATATTTTTTTAAATTTTTATAAACACCAGGGATGTCCAAATGAGACCCTGGTGAAATACCATCGCTGTAATAGTGCGCGACTAAGACATACACAATAGCATTTGGTATAACAAAGAAAGGATCACTAGATATCCATTTAATAGCTGAATCTGAGGATGCTGAAGCAAAACAAACAAAAAAGAGAAAATTTCTATCCATTAAAAGATCAACCTGTTTTATTAGGAGCTCATAACAATTTACAGCGAACAAAGTCTGGGTTTTCTATTTAAACACGAATCAAGTTGTTCCGTTGTTAATTAACATTAATGAGAAGAATCTATGTTGGTTCGGGCAGGATTTTTACCGACTTCTTTCGCTGACAGTTATAACAACAAGCAAACGAGCGTTTCTTAGTCCTCATAATAATATAAATTAGAATTTAAAAAAAAAACAAACCACACTTCTATACTATATTCTCTAATAATTAAGCAAAATTGAGATTTTCCCCTTTCCTTCATCCGGTTCTAGCAATCGATCCGGAAAGCCTCATACTCACCATTATTGTTTATACGCTGCTAAACCGAGGAGGTTGACCCAGACATTTCCACCGTCGCCATTATTGGACGATGGGACCGGACGAGATTCGACGAGACAACTGGCGCTGGCCAGGACCTTATAATTTTCTTTTTTTTTTTTTTTTTTTTTAAAATTGTGGTAACGTAGAGATTCATACACATCTGAACTGAAGCCTTCCCTCCACCAAAACTTCGATTCACATTTTGAGCGCATTATTATTACTACTACTACTACTACTACTACTACTACTTTTGGAAATGGATGTTTCACCGTGGAATTTGTACAATCCTGATAAAGTAAAGATCTTTCTTAATAAAGAAATAAAGTAAAAAATATTCGAGCCAAAGGTTGTTGTTGTGTTTTTTTTCTTTCTGACTCAGTGTGGAACATACACAAACAACCCTTAATCCTGAACCCCTTATAAAGACGAAACTAAAATAAACTTGGTCACCTGACCTAAGGGTAGACAATTCTTGTAGCGCCAACGTCGACGCGTTTATTTTCGTTTTATTGACGTAGTTTGTTTGTTTGTCTTAATTATTTCTTGGTGTTGAACAGTAGCTCTATAACAAGCGTTTCGAAGACTTGGCAAGACACTGCACCCGCTGCTGCTTCTTCCCTGGGCTCAGGACGAAAGTGTGATTCTTTAATCACGCGCACACACGACACTACTCCTGTTTGTTTGTTTTTCGAAATTCGCGGCGTCCGCGAACTCTTACGGTCGGGAATTCAATGTCGCCTTTAAAAAACGAGTTAAAATAGGACGCTTCCCCATCCATGTTCGCGATCCTCTATTCCGAGAAAAGAAATTTCTTTACCAGTGATATTTTTAGTAATAGCTGGAGACTCGATTTTAACGACTTATTTACTGAAGATCTAATAGGTTAAAACGGACAAAACTGGGGGAAAGTAAAAGAGTGGGGGGGGGGTGATGAAACCGACGCAGGTTTTGATGCTGCTCTTTTTTAGGAAACTGTTTCCGAATCAGTTTGTTTCTTTTTTATACTTGAGCTCCATTGTTTTGTCAGATTCCCACTCATCTCCGCTAGTTTCTCACCATCGGTTAGAGAGAAGAGGCGATAATAAATGGGCGAGGAAAATCGCAGGGTTTATAAACGCAACATGCAGAGAACCCGAAGATTTACCGATAGCGTGGAAGAAGGAAGAATACCCCAACTCGGCTGTAGATGTTACCAAGTGCGGACGGGGGTGTGAAGCATCGCGGATCTGTGATCCGAATGGAATCATTTCTAAAAAGTCGGGTGAGTAAAATAAAAAAAAGAAAACGGAAAGTGCCTAAAACCTTCTTGAGGTACAACACAAATACACAGGAGAAAGAATATTTCTCTCTCCTCTATATAATTTTGTCCTTGGTTTTGATACTTTTCTGAAAATCTAAAATTTCTTGGATCTTTAAAAAAAATTAAAAGCCTCACTGTTATCAGTATCAGAAAATTTGCACTTGTTTTTTTGCATCATTATTTTTAAAATAGTTTTAACCGCGCATCACGTGATTAATCCGATTTTTCCGTATACTGCATAAGTAAATGAGCTATGGCACATACTAAGTGATTTAATTAATAATCACAATTGTGTGTGAGAAAAATTGTCAAAGCGTCGTCTGCTGGCATCAACTTCGCACACATCCAACCGCATTTAAGAGATGCAACGCGTGTCTGAAGGTAGATGGTGGATATTTCGGTACATTATATAATTAGACTATCAGAGGTTCTACTTTTGGTAGAGAAGCTAAGTGTAAGAGGGAAAAAACCACTTTTCTCGGATGGTAAACATCAAATCGAGCAGAAGTCCCTACACGCGTTCAATAAATAGATAAGGACGCAGCCGTGTGGGTTGGAGGGTGTTTGGTTTGGACCACCCCCCCCCCCACACACACACACTAGCATGCTGAACTCAAAACTAGATTTACACTAGATACAAACGTTAAGTGTGTTTGGATAATACTCAGGTATAATTACCTTAAAAAAAAAACTACTGAAATCCTGGATCTGCCATTAAAATGGTTGTAGGATTCTGGTGGGTGGGTGGGAGAACGCTGTCTCTTTTAAATTCAAATTTAATTATATCTATGGCCCTTTAAAAAAAAATGGACTGGATTTGTTGCCTGCGAAAATAAATAGCTAGTCTGGAAAATATAGCGATGGTTCATTATTAACTTCATAAGGTTTCTTCAGTTTATTTTTTATATTAATTTAAATTTAAAGCACTAATTATTATTATTATTTTTTAATTTAAAGCTGAATCTCTGGAAATTTTTATCCAACATCTTCAACAAATGACAAATAAATCTTGCAGCCTTTCTACATCATGTGCAAAGCGAGCTCCTAATTTGTATATAAGGTTGGCATTCATGCATGAAATAAGTAAAGAAGGTTGGTAAGTGCAGTGTTCATTATTATTTACATTTTCCGTAAAATAATAAGTTATAACAGTGACAGACAGTGTAGTGTTTATTTTGGAAACAGAAAAGCAGATTTTTTCCTGGGATTGAGTTATTAAATTAGGCATCACTGAAAATAAGTTGCGTAATATACCAGTCTACCTCTCTTCAAGGGATTCAACACTCCCTGGTGGTGAGGGAGTGTGGTGCTGGCCTAAAATTTCTAACTTTTAATTTAACAAAATATGAACAGAGATCATACTGGAAATGTTGTACTATTTTGTACTTACTTCAAAGGCCTACTTCCCAGCAAACAGGTGTTTGGGACAATCACGAAAAATCACTGCAAGCTATTTAAAGCGTCAGAAAAGTGCTGAAGAGACCAAAACATTTTTATTACATTACAATAATAAACACCTACTTTCAAGTTATTGTTGTTTTAAGATCTTAATTTGAATGTGTACTTTTTGTTACTCTTAGCAACTTGAAGAAAAACTGTTTTATAACACAGTTATAAAAATCATAGCAAGATGTTTTAAAGTTTATTTTCGTGCAAAGCTTAGTCTTCACAAATTCCACTTTCATTTGATTCCACTCATATAACCAAATATTTTTCATGATCAAAAGCATTTTTTCAGCAGAAGCACTGCTGATTGAATATATACAAAATGTGCTCCTCTAAGTTGAAGAGATTTAGGGATATTACTGTTTTTAAAGAATTCCATCCACTTCATGTCCACCCTGAAGACGGCATGTGTAATGTGTGAGGTGGAGGTGGAAAACTACTGTCTGTATCTGTCATGTACTGCAATTTAAAAGTTTAAATCTGCAACTTTCCATTACTTACATAAGCCAAGATGCCAAATCCACAATCTATACTATAAGAATGTGGCCTACTGCTTCTGACTTACAAAAATATGGTTTTAACTGCTGTTAAGTTTTACTAATTCAAGAAATCTTTAAAAAGTTTAAAATATGGACATATCATTGTCCATATAAAGACCAGTTTGTAGTATAGACATTTCATCTGAAAGCTGTGCTGTCCATACTAATCATATGTGGGCAGCAATCTTTATGCACTGCACTTACCTGCTAGAGAGCATTGTCTTGTGGCACAAGGGGGCATGGCTCTTAAACTTTTGCAGGGAAATATCTTCTAGAACTTTTCTTTAGTTGTGGGAGCAAACTGGAGTGCCCAGAATAAACCCAAATGACTGACCAGTGAAGAGCAAGAAGTAACCATGCCAGAGAGGTACAGCAAACTGAGCTAACTCCAACTAGGACAGGAATTGATCTTAGTCTAACTACTGGGTCACTAGCCACTCACACTGAAAAAGTGATTCATCTGATTTGCACGAAAATATCTGTTTGAATATAAAAGTGGTTTATCAACAAGCAGAGGTCTATTTATCATAGAATGAATCA
The DNA here is from genome assembly GCA_018389105.1 of Nautilus pompilius. Lineage (NCBI taxonomy): Eukaryota > Metazoa > Mollusca > Cephalopoda > Nautilida > Nautilidae > Nautilus > Nautilus pompilius. The sequence continues at coordinate 624,741 of JACATO010000023.1, read as the reverse complement.
AAGTATTCATTGCCACTAATATACCATCACTACAGTTTTAATAGAATATTGATATCTGCCAATGAAAGGGATTATAATTTACTTCATAAATTAGAACAATTTTAACGTTGCATGCATCTATAGATAATATAGGATTTTTCTTTCAAAAAGATCCCAAACAACTATGTCTATGATTAGATGTTATCTCCCTCTGAACCTTAACAGTAGGCAAGCATTGCACTATCCATTTATCAAACTGCTATTCACAAACAAACAGTAGTGCTGGATTGATGAATCTCTTAGCAAATAAAATGGTGAAGATCAACTGCCCTATTTTCTCTATATTTAAAACAATTAACCTTATTATTAAATAGGATAGGTTAGGGGATAGTTATTAAAGGGGTAAGTTGTTATTAAATAACTTATTCCTGAGATTTTAAGATCAAAATATATGATGTCAATTATAGATCATCTATATTTAATTAGGAATTACTGGTTCTGTAATAACCCATAACAAATACCTTTAGTTTTCCCTACCTCATAATTGTCTGGTCTCACTAAAAATTCTTTTACAAAATCTATTTTACTGGTGACCTCCATTCTCAATAATGATGTTCACACTATAATAATTCTGCTCTGTATATCTGCACATGCAATAGAGTTTCTAGGGAGACTGGAATTTCTTTACCAGTGTTGTTTCTTCTGAGCCAGCAGGTGGAGTATTTGACACAGTCTTGCAGAACATGCTCAGGTGTCTCTGGTGAGTCTGCCTATTCACCTACCCACAGCTTCATTTCTGAGCATGTAGATTTGTGCTTTTAATCTACTGTGGCCTGCCCTCACACACACTCATTTACAATAGTTGTCTGTGTCCCCTTGGCAGTTATTATAAGAAGTCAGCCACACATTTTTATTTGCATTTCACTTTAATGACAGTCTTAGCAACCTTGGAATCAACAATGCCTGATTTTGTCATTACTAAATTACAAAATCATATGGTTGTTAATTCTTGTTCACATGTTTGTTTGTCTTTATTGACCTCCAAGGAAGTCTACATAATTTCAGGTTTTACATATGTTAACAGCACTTTTCTGTTTTCAAAAATAATCAGTTCTAAAATGCATAACTAACTCAATTTGTATCACTCTCAGATAAAATTAACTATCAAAGTAAAAAAACTGAAAGGGAAATATTTTTTTTTGGGTATTCCAATAGGCGTGTTCAACAATATTTTTATATTTTTTGTTTGTTTGTCTAGCTTGTTAAATGTCTTTGAACTAGATGTTTAAAAAATTCTTTTTCATTTTACAGAATTATATAAATTATTCAAAAGATAATTAAAAAAAAACACAAGATGGTTACCTGAACTCTATTGTAAATACTAGCTTGATTTTGGTTTTAACTCATCAGTTTGTAAACAGCAAGGAACCTTGCTTGTTTCTGCTTATCATACAATATTATGGTAGGTTTGCTTAAATTAAGCTGACAGAGGTGCTAGAATAATTGAAGATTGTTTTCATTTTATTTATGACTGTATCCTTTGCCATTAGTAAATTCTACATTGTATATACATAAAATTTGGCTTTAAAAAATGCAGTTGAGAACATTTAGCTGACTGTTCAGTTTTGTTTATGCACATGCTGAGCATTAAAGCATTTATAACACCTTTTGTTTATATAGTCATGAAAAAATTCCAAAAGTTTATCTCTCTTTTTGAATTTATTAAATTTCATTTAAAAATTTTGTTCAGCTGTAGCTGAAAATTTAAATATTCATGTATATATGTGTTTTCAGTATCTTAAGATATTGTAGACAGTTAATGCTGACACTGGGATTTGAACCAGTTTGGTAGCACATATGGGTTAGTAACCAGAGATTCCTGGTTCAAATCCCAGCATCAGTGTTAGCTGTCTACAGTATCTTAAGATACTGAAAACGCATATATACAACACATCATTATATTTGTGACAAAAAATACTAACTTAGTTACAGATATTGCAATGAGTTCTGTAGCAAAACACTATGAAATATTCATGTTAAAAAAATTTTATAATGAATTATATGCATGTTATTGCATTTATTATATTATTATTATTATTATTATTATTATATATATTATTATTATTATATATATTATTGATATTTTATACTTTTGGTATACCTTATTAATGTGATTGAGGTAGCTTTAATTTCAAGTTTTGAAAATTTTTTTTTAAATATTATATAGGAGGAACTATGCAGTGGATTTGCTAAGAAATATAAAAGAATTTTCGAATTATCTGCTGCATGAATGGCTTGAAGCCTATTCCTGCCCCTCTGATATCATCATTGTTTTGTCAGAAAAGGATCAGATTGTAAGTTTCTAGTTTGGTTTATTTAGATCTGTAAGCACTACCAGGGATTCTTTTAGTGAGATTCAAGGCAGAGGGTAAGACTTGATTTGTTTGAAAATGAGGCCTTCAGAAAGGGTAGGGTAGTTTATCATTCTGCATGCTTGATGTTCCTTGCTTTACCTTAGTTAAGCACGCTAGAAATTCCTGCCATCTTCCCTGTAGAGTACTTACTGGCTCTCTGTCTTGAGGACTCTGAACATGAAAGTCTCTTTAGTCAAATAGGGCCAAGATGTGGTGATTGTTAGCTACTTTTAAAGAGACTATTTCATGGTGGAGAACAAGAGGAAGGAAAGAGAAGATTTTAAAAAGTGGGGAGAGCAAGCGAGAGAGAAAGGAAAAAGGGGAAGAAAGAGAGAACAAACATAAGAAAAAGAGAAAGGGAGACCAATTGTAAGAAAAAAAAGAGAGCGAACAAGCATGAGAGAAGGTAAAAATATCAGAAAAGGGAACAATATTGAAATAAAAAAAAAAATGGAAAGGAGATAGAAAAGAAAGAGGGAGACAGTCACAGAAAAAAAAAGAGAGGAGAAGCAAGCAAGAGAGTAGTAATGGGGAGAAAATTCTAAATAGGCTCCTTCATGAGTATGCACATGTTTACACTTTTAACTTTGCTGTATCTATTTTTTTAATGGGTTTGAAATTCTTTTAAAATTCCATGTATATTTCCATTAATTTTTTTAAGCAAAAAAAAAAAACAGGTAAACTAATTTAAGATAGTGTTAAAAATTATTTTACTAATTAAAACCAAATTTTCAACCATCTGGAGCCCCTTCTTTGATTTAATTTATGCACCTTGAACTAATTAATGTCAGGTTTTGGCATGTAAAGAAAATAATAATCTCATTGTCTTTTTTTCTGTTAATAATCTTAACTATTTGAAACTAGTATATATTTGTAAAAAAAAATGAAGTCATTAAACACATTGTAAAAATGAGTTGTCTTCCTTAAAATATGATTGACATATTTTATAAGCAGCAGTAAGCATAAAATAACTGGCTGTAAATTTAAATTCTCTTGGATTTAAATATTGTACAAAAAACTTTCTGAACCTGAAACCAAAAAAAATTGTCAAAATGTATTTTGTAAACTACTTCCTATTCTATTGTATTTTTTAATAGAAAATATCTGTCATATTGATTGGAGTTTACTCATAGCATTTAATTATACAATTGTAATATTTTTTTACTGTATTTTAACTGATTAATCTCCTATAGTATCTGAATCATTTTTTTTTCAAAACAATTTAAAATTATAGTTAATTTTGATAAATTTTACAGTAATGATGCAGCTGTATTTACATGAAACTAATTATGGTTTCATGCTTAATTGTTTGATGATTCATATATTTTAAAGGAACACTGAAGTACACAGTCTATTTACACATTTTTTTTTAAAGGGGCCTTTCTTGGCCACTTGTTAGCAAATGACAAACAATTGAGGTAAATTGTCTGTCTTCACAGCTTTATACCACAACCAGTAGCTACGTGAAGTGCCGTCTGACAGACAAGTGCATTCAGAAAATTTATGCCATGTCCAGACCAACCCTTGCCCAGATGAACTATGAGAAGGCACTGAAGGATATGCTACATTCTTACAGGCAAGTTTCTTTGTAAACTGGAAACAAACAGAGGTACTTTTTCCATATCAGTCAGTCGGTCATCATGAGCCATTGCAAACAACAAAAAGACCTGAATGGCCTCAGCATTACAACTTGGACCAACAATAGTTATCTACTCACTGATGACCAAGTCTTTCCAAGATGGTGATTTGGACAATGTGTCATGTCACTAGCACGTTTTGCTACTGAGTGAATATCCATAGTAGAATATTTTATTTTTAGATGAGAGAGGAAACTGGAGAGACCCCAAAAATCTAACACAAATGGTTGGTGACGAAGACCAAAAAAAAAAAAAAAAACAAACCAAATTGGTCTCAAGCAGGATTTGAACTTGGGTTATCAGCCTTAACAATCTAGTAGTTTAATCACTAGGCCACCAGCCACCATCTATCATGGTAAGATCCAGTTTATATTTTAGCAAAAGTTTTCTTTGGATTTTAAATTAACATGGTAGTGATTAGATTTAATTTCTTTTAAAAGAAATATAAATGCTAATATATTCACTACTTATTAATTTAAGGTGTTACTCCCTAAGTGTTCTATATTTCTTTTTTTTTTTAGAAAAACCTTCATGCCTATATGATGATTTATTTGAAAGAAATAAAAATATATATTAAAATCTTTACTTAAAGCTGTCTATGCAATCATAATCTTATTATTTAGAAAACCTTCCCACAATGCAACAGTATAAAAAAACTTTACTATTTTCTCAAGTAAAAATCAATAAAATGTCTGCTAATTTTCAATAGTAGATCCAAGGATAATTCTTTTGCCATTATACTTTTTTGATCAAGCTTTTCTTAACTTACAAAATTTTACTGGAAATAAATAATTTTCTTTCTTAAGCATTTGAAATGTGCCATCTCGATTTAATGGCCTAACATTCAGAAGCAAATGATGATCAGAACCTAATTGAATGTTTTTTGTAGCATCGCATTGTGGAGGTTTATTCAAAATTATTGGCAGATAAAAGTAAGATTCAGATTGCATACACTGCCACTTTAAATTAAATTTGTAATGATGTGGTTAGAGTGCAATGGCTGTGGGCCAGAGTTCAGTTCCCAATTGGACTTGGTTTGGCTTATCTCCCTATATTGCACTTCTTCACCAACTGATTGTGTTATTTCCTCAAAGCATTTCCTGCCAAAGTCAGGAGTACTGTGCTGTTTGTGACACAAGGACAGATGATGCCCTCTAGTAGATAACTTCAGCACACACTCTCACCAGTGTTGTCTTAAATGTTTAGAGGTTATCTCCATTGTAGAGATTGGTGTATGACAACAACAACAACAGGGTAAGAAGAATATTTCTGTACCAATTTGAAGAAAGAATCTCTTAACATTTCCTTTATGCTTTTATAGATTGTTTCTTTGCCCAGAAGAGGTTGGGTGTGGTCACATTGATAAAACAATAACTTTATTTCAACTACAGGCTCAGTGAGGTGGGATGGTTAGTTATTTCCCTTGATATCTGTGATCCAAGCATGCTCCAGGTACTCATTAACGGAGGCGGAGTCAACCAAGGAGAGCTAGCCACATGTGGGAACTGAACCCATGGCGTTGGTAGGAGAAGCAAACATTCCAACTACTCTGTTGCTCAACTTTTTATTATTTTTTTAATTCAACTTCACAAAGGAAAACAAAAATAGATCTTCATCAACTTTGAAACATGTGACTATGTATTAAATATATAAATGCATTAAAAGTTTTATTTATCTATAAAAGTGGACAGTAATTTGTCATTTACTTTATCAGTAATTGATAAATAATGCAGGCAAGTTTATATAATTGTCATCAGGGCTGCTGGTGTATCTGCCAACATAGTAACTATTAGTCAGTAAAAGAGAAATTTGCCGTCACTTTGTCTATGATAACAAAATCTAAAAGTTGCGCATGTTTTGATTAAACTACATGCAGAGAAAACACTTATTTCTAAAAAAGAAAATGTATAGATTTAGTTTCATAAATGACTTTGCATAGAATAGGATCAAATAAATTTATCATACTTTTTCAGCTGTTTATAAACTAGTTTTGGATTCTTTTTATTGTATCTATATTCTAATTCCCTTTAAAACTAATACTTTTACAATGAATTTTGGTCATCGCAATGTGATTGAGCAGTCTGTCACTATAAACGTTATTTCTAACACAAAACAAATTAAATTGCTCAATAGGTTTGAACCAATATTCATATCTTTGTTGAATATTCAGCTTTTTTCCAAAACCCTTCAAAACGAAAGTAATGCATAGCAGTTGAAATCATTCAGAATTTACTTTATGAAGTGTGCAAAAGGTTATTGTTATTAAAGTGCAAGAGCATGAATTCTGAAACAAGTTTATGATAGTTAGAAATCTGTTCCCAAATTGCATTGCTACAGAGCAGTTGCTTTTTTCTCTCTCTCTTTTCAATTCCCAGCATTATCACAGTTTTACTGTTCAGGATCTGCTTGCAAGGTTGTTTTTTTTTTTTAGATGGACATCATGTCAAGTAGACTCTTATTGCTGAGAGATTTGTTAATTTTAAAGTTTTGCATTGCAGGAATATTTTCAAAATTATCAAATGGACAAAGATTTATTTCCCTTTTCTCTATATAGTTTCTGTTGCTTAGCTTAGAATTTTATTCAGCAGTAGTAAATTTTAAATTCCACTTGTCTATTTCAGGTTGGTGATTGAAAACAAATTCAAATGTAGTAGAGAATTTGTGCCTTCCACATGGAAGCAAATGCTGAAGATCACAAGCATAATTTTCGGGGTGTTGATAGGCTCTGCACTATTCACAGTTTTTCTGTGCATATGCACCCAGTACTTTATTGATGTCAGCAACACCACTGCAGCTGGAAATAGCACAGACAGAATTGAAATCAACGATGAACATGATAATGAAAGCCTGGTGACTGATGAAAGACAGCTAGATTCCACTTACATCTGATCTGGAACCATGACCAAATACTTTGATGGCTAACAATAAAAGACTAATCATCAAAAGAGGCTTATGCTCTAATTATTTTCCATCTATCACCATACTTGTGCATATCCACATGAGAATAGTTAGTTTACAATGTGTGATCTGCACCAAACAGCTTTGTCAATGGCTTATGTACACACTGTTGTTTTTAACAACAAAAGAAATTAGAAAAAATCATACTTTTGTAATATGGTAATAATTTGTCAAATCTGTATCTTCAGACTAGCACTCCACGAGTTTTCATTGATCAATGGTTTAGTTAGTTTTTAATTTAGATATAATCATAAAATCTAAAGGATGAAAATTAATGTGATTGCAGTAAGTTGTAAGAAGGTATTCAAACTAGTTTGAATGTTAAAAATGAAACCCAGCTAAATACAATTCTGGCAGTGGTATTTCAGTTTGATGTAAACTGCATAAATTCTGTAGGTTCACTATAAACATGGCAATTACTAATGATGGATTAATTATATTTGCCTCTGTTAATAGTTATGAAAAAAAGCAATACAACAGCCAAATTATTGTCCATTTTTTTTAAATACATTGATAGAAGTATGAAGTTTCCAGTGATTTTTAAAGAAAATCAGTAGATTAGAGATTATGTAATCTTGGTTTATCACAAGATGGAAGATCCTATGCATGAATTATTTAGATCGAAGGAATAGAAAAGTTAACCAATCTTTGAGAAACATCCTGTCTCTCTCTTTAATACAGAACTAAAAAGTGCCAGTCTTTGTCCTTTGATGATAATTATCTTGAAGTGTTGATTAAAGTAAGAAGAAGAGTTTTCTATGTGACATTTTTCAGCAAAAAAAAACTATGTAGTTTTAGTAGTAAGCTTTATTTGTAGATCCAGTCTTGAATCTGTTGTTTCACAGTTTACTCTTCCCCTGCACCTGAGGGATTAACTGTAATAATTGGTTGGAGTATATGTAATCAGTTGTATATTATTTGCATCAATTTTTTCCCAACATCATTGCTTAGGCCCCGAGAAAGTGTTAAGGTGTTATAGAGTAATCAACAAGTTCAGTGAGCATGTAACATTTTTTGAGGTATATTGATCAGAAAAAGTTCATGCAATTTATCACACCATAGAAAATGACAAAATTATCAGATATGTGTCCAAAATTGATATGACTTATTCAACATGATAGTTTCTCTACAGTTTCTGTAGTCTGTTCAATCAGATGTTGAAGGGGGCTGCCATTTTGAAAAGTTACATAATTCTCTACCCTCCTTGATTGTATTTTCCTCATTTAATATGCATAAAGAAGTACCAAAGTATTGATCAGAGTTGGACATGTCACTACTTCATTTAAACTTTGTTGAGGATTGTTGAATAAACCTTTCAGTCAAAAACATTTCATGATGCATGAGTCAGCATCATACTTTTGATGATCAGTGAATGTCAACCCAAGTATCAGAGCCTTTAGATATGGTGTAACCCACTTTGCATTGTTTTGTTAATAGTAGTCTTGATGTACTGACTCCTGGTTTTTGCAACTGGTCATTCTGAATATCAGCTGTTGATTGTGGATCATTTCACCTGGTCACTTTTCAAGTACATGCATTAAAAGAAAGCTCAGATCAAGGCATTTCTAAATCTTGATATTCACTCTTTATTTAGTCATACACCAATTTAAAAGACTGACAAACAAGTTCAATATAGTTTTAGAAATGTTATGGGAAAAATCGAGTGGCAGCAAAAATTATAAGCGGATTTGGAGAAAAATGTTCAGATGTTCATAACTTTTGCTAAAATGAACAATAACAATGCATTTATTTATCAGACAAAATGTAAGCTATCAGTGTTTCAGATGATTTTTAAGCCTCACCATAAATGTGTATGAAAAAATTTTGATTCTTAACAAAATAGTTTTATCATCATTTAATGGCAGCAAAAATTATCAGTGGATTTAATGATTCAATCTAGACAATGGATATTTGCAAAATAAGGCACTTTCTTAACAACCAAATAATTAAATGCATTTTAGTAGGATACATGAAATTACCGATCACGGCACAACGGTGAGAGGGCTGTTATTTAATTTAATCCAGTAAAGCATCTAGCATAAGACCAGTAGAGGGGAACATATAGAAAAATCAAGGCTTGGACTCACACCTTTGGTGTGCCTCAGGTTCCAAGTCACTTATTAGTGGCTCTGGTCACAAATAATGAGTCTAGAAAATCAAATTGGAAGTATTACCTATAACAACTGCATGCAGCTACAACCTTGTATCTATGAAAGTAAAACTAAAAGATTTACGTAGTTTTAATGTACAAAAATGCATAAGCACAGGTGATACTGTGCAAACAGTACGATTTGGATCATTAAAATTCCTATTTTAAAATTTTAGTTTAATAATCAGTTTTAGTCACACACTAATTCCATTATTCAATGAAAAAATAATTTCAATCAGAAAAAAATGTTAGAATTTAAAAGAAAGTAAATGACTACATTACAAAAATCAAACTTTATCTGAATTTCAAGTAAAAGGCAATATCTCTTCCAAGAGAATCAAGCTGGTTTCTCTGTCAGCTTTTTAAAATCTGAGTGCTGAAAGAGCAACTGTTCCGCAGCTGAAATATGTTTTCGATACCTTTAATTATCATGTTCAATCGATACCGTGGACAAAATACAAGTCGCACGAAGTCTCTCCTTTTTATGGCTTTATGTTGTTGTTTTTTTGCAGTCACCTAGCAACAGAAACATTACAATGTACGTTAAAGGGCAGGAAAGGTAACATGGTAAAAGTAATTTGCGATTGTTTTTGGTTTATTCTCCAAATTAGTGCAAAAGAAAAATTCTCATCTTTTACGTGACGACAACAACGAAACCGTCAAAAGCCTTGCAATAATAGATTGGTGACTGAAGGAATGAGCGCGTATTTGGTCAGTAATAGGCTCCTTCAACAATAGCAAATGTTAATGCAGCGCAAGTGTAGATTTGCTATGTCGCTTCAACAGCTTTCAACTTATTATTTAGGAAAACTAGATTTTTATTTAATAGAGAAAAACCCGGCATGAATTCCCAAATTGTGTATGAATGCAAACATTTGCATGCGTTTTCTTTTATTTTTTAAATAAATTGTTACCTGACGAAAATATACGGACATGGCCGAAGATGCACAATAGATATTAAATTACATTTTATCCAAACTTTATACCCATATAAAGTATCTTGAAGTAAAAATAAAACAAACGAAATGTTGTATTTGTATAAAAAAATTCACTTGACTTTTTCTTCTTTTTTCCCGGGGGGGGGGAGGAGTTGAGGGATGCTTGGCGGCGACTGTTTCGTCTGCTCGACGGCGGCGCCTGGGATTGTGGAGTGGAAGACCGTTGTTCGTTCTCCCTGTAAGTTGTATTCCACTGAATAATCGAGCGTTAGACTGGACATGCCGCGGGCGTTGAAAAAAACCCAGACGAGCGCGGTCACGGCATCGGGAAACGGCGAGCAACAGAGGCGGCCCAGGGACAAATTCGACTTCGAAGGAACAATGTCGCCGCCATCCCACCAGAGTTCGCCCGCTGCTCCACGAGGTACGAAAAGAGAAAAACTCCCGTTCTACTTCTTATTTGATTTCTAACCAGATCGCACGCATGTATTTTGTTGTTTTAATATCAATTAAAAAAAAAAAAAAATGTAGCCATGACGTCACAGTGATGGAGAAAGGGTTGATGATGATGATATTTTAAAAAAAAATTGTTTTCATTTTACCCTGGGCAGAATAAATATGGAAAAAATAATATCAGTTAAAGAAAGAAAAACAAGTAATGAAGGTGAAAGTGACGCTGCTGTGGAAAAGGAAACGGAAAAAGTCGATTGCTTTTGATCATTTCACAGCAAAGTTTGGCCTCCTCCCACCAACTTCGTTTGCGACAGTTAAAACAACAGCGAAAGGAAAAGGTTAACGTGGCTCGGACTCTAGCAGATATGAATGAGTCCCTCCTCCTTGTTGTAAATGCCCGTGATGATGATTTAAAACCAAGTTTCGACAGACAGATGTCACCGAGGGGTTTTACACTTTTATAAAGTTCTTTATAGAAAAGTGATGTATCTTTCGCTATGTTTTGTTTGGTTTTAAAATACAAACTGAACCTTTCCCTCTTCTCTTGGAGTTAGTCGTCAAACAAAGCTGGTACAGACATCTTATTATTAATAATACATTCAGTGTCACTGGCATAAAAAAAAAGGTTGTGTTGAAACCTGTTTTTACCATCAGTTTTAAAAAAATGTGACCAGTCATAGAATTATTCTATTTTTATTGTAGATGAAACGCCCATTGTTCCCCGAGTGGCCAAGAAACGACCAGCAGAAGGTGCTGCTATTGGAACTGATTTTAGGTACAATTTGTATCGTTTAAAAAAGCTTTCCTGTTTGTTTTTTTAAAATTTCAGAGTGTGATTAATTGTCCTGCTTATTTTCCAGTGTTTATGTTAGTGAGCCTGGTAAATTAAGTGTTCCAAACATATGGACCCGCCCTCAAATGTAAAAAGCAGCCTGATGACAATTTTAGACTAAACACTCGTTAGTACATTGCTATCTCCCTTTTTTTAGAATAACTATTTAGCTTTTTTTTGGAAAGGTGCAATATGTGAAGCTCAACTTTCTGTGAGAGTCAGTAAATTCACAGTTTTTACTGCATAATCAGCTTTAAAGTTTTAAACAGAGTTTTGCAAAAAGTAAATCAGATATTTAAATTTATACAAATTTTCCTCACTGCTACTTTATAGAAGCATAATTCATTTATGCTTTCTAAAAGTAAACAAATGTGTAAGTGACAATTGGAAATGTGTTCATGAAGTACATTATTTGGTAAAACTGGCAAACCAACCAGGCTTTTTAGTTGAAATAATTGACAATCTTTAAAATAGATGCAAGCAGATTTTGCTTAGATTCTTTTTTTAATTATTTTTTGTCAAGCAAACTTAAACATTTCTGTTTTCAAGCATTCTTATTGTCCATTAAAGTGAATGCATGTATTGTAAATAGCTGGAAATTTTAATGTGTGTATTATCCTGGATTTAATGAGTGCATATAAAATGCCAGCATGTGTAACCCCACAATCTCTAACAGTTCCTGACTTATACTGTATTCTCTGGAAACATGACTGACTTGTTTTTAATCTATCCATTTTTTCATCAGTCTCCAGCAACTTAATTTTTACCACTCATTTAAAAGTACTTGAAACAGTGTTGTTTTTAAAAACAAATAAGTTTATTTGTGCATACTCATTTTTTATCATTTAACAAAACTTTATTTTCAGTTCAGAAATGCAAAAGATGCTTGAATGTTTTGGAGGTAAGCAATTCTTAGCTGTTGTATGCATCAACTGAACACAATATGCAGTAAAGTAGTTGAAAGGATTTCTAACAGACATTTTTCAAAGACATACCAACTGACAAAACACTCATATTTTCTTTCCAAATATTTCACTATGAAAAAATATTTCAAACTAATTTACTTGTACATACTAATTTACTTTTTATAAGTGATAAACATTTAATTATAGCTGTGCAGAATCACTAAGAATATCTCTTCAGAACAATATATCAAGACAACTAATATTTTTTCAACATATTTTTTTTATAAATCTAAAGAAATATTTTTATTTTTTAAAAATAAAGTACTGAATGGAAACATGAGTGTTTAACCCTTAAAATTTTAGGAAAAGCAAGCAAGCAAAATGCTTAAGATTGTTTATTGATTTGTAGTTTTGTATAAAATTTCATATTTTTTTCCTTGTCTTTTAAGCAGTATTTGGAATATGTTGTTAACATTTAGGTTTTCTGTTTTATAAGTTGACATAACAAAGACTCTTGTGACCAAACAAAAAAGACTAGAACAATTTACTCAGACTTCCTTAAAAAGCAGCAACAAAAAGATAGACGAAATCTGGAAGCAACAACAAAATGAACGGTAATGCCTACATTCTTTCTTTCTTGTAACTTTTGGGGAAGGTTTGAGGGTTGCCCATATTTACAGGCTTTTTTTCTATGGTGTTTCTGAGTTGGATTTAATCAACAGTATTTCAGAATTTCACAAATGTTTTTGCTTTTGTTGTGGACAATATTATATAAATTCTAAGTTTTCTTTGCAAATTTCATCTCAAGTCTATTATTATTATTAATAATAAATTGTATTAATTTATCTTTTACATTTTAATAAGATATGGATAATTGCTTATAGTTACAATAATTTTTTTCTTAGCATATGCATGTACATTTTTATTTTTCTGGTACCATTGTTGTCAAAATAATGGTTCAACCCTGTCAACCAAACTGAACATATTTCTGTAATAACTATAAATGTAACAAATTATTAGTTATGTTTTTATATTTCAGAAGTAAATTTTAGAAAAAAATACAAAATTCTCTGCATCTTTAGTGAATATAGCTGTATAGTAATATCATTAAACTCCTAAAACTGCATTGTGTATCAAATAAGTTAACCACTAGGAACATACTGTTATAGAAGGGTTAATATGAGAAAGCAAGTTTGTTTTTAATGATGCATTCAAAGAATCAAATGACTGCAATGGTGGCAAGATACAAGGTATATAGCAATAAAACTAAGAGTGTCATTTCTGCCAGCAATAAATAAAATGACTTCTTGCATAATCCTTTGTGGTAATAAAATGCCATAAGTTATGGAAAAGCTGAGCATTTGCTATCTTGTGTATTCAAAAGTGTCCAGGAAAGAAGTCAAAAATAGAATAACAAAGTTTATTTTAGTTATTGATTTTGGCTTTACTTTCTCTGTTTAAGAAACAAACTAAATGAAGAATATTATAAGCAGGTTGGTGCAGTATTACAGCAATGGGAAGTTGATTTGGACAGAAGTAGGGAGCAAGAGGAAAAGCTTGTGGTAAGAAGTGTTGAGGTTGCATACTAAATCTAGTAATAAAATGAATGCAATAACATCTAGCTATAAGTTGTAGTTAACTCCAAATAATAAGCTAGATAAAATACGTGATAGGCTCTATGTTTATGAGACTCTTGAGACCAGAAATGTGAATCGCTAAGGGATTTTAAAAAAAAATGTTTTATTAAGTGTTGAAAGCTTGTCAGGCTATTTTACAAGTTATGTCAAAACAAAACAAATTATGAGCTTAGATACACATGGAGTTACTGTTTACTTCAGTAACCCTGCAAAGTTAAATTTCCTACCACATTCACTAAACTTAAAATTTGGGGGCATTTAAATTACAGCTGGCTGGTACTGTTAATTATTGTCAATTGTTTGTTTTTTACTAGACACTTTTTGTTTTGAACTTTGTGTTCATTTGTTTGTTTTCATTGAGAAGAATTTAAAAGAAACTTTTAAAAAAAAAGCATTTATGTATACAATTGCACTTCCAAAGAGAGAAAAGAAAAGCTTCTATCAAAACTTTTTGTTAAAAAATATTTTCAACTCTTAATATTTCCAAGCATTGGATAAAATATTTTAAAAAATCTTTAGAATTCAGCAAAAGATAGGTTTTGAAAAAAATATTTGTTGTGATATTAACATCCCATTTTTTGTAATGTTATAAGTGTTGTTTTATAACAACTTGTGTATTGTTAAATATGAACATGGAAATTATTTTAGTATAACCTAGAGGAAGACATCCTGTAGAAAGTGTTAACGGTCTTTGATTAATAACAACAGAAGGAAGAAAGCATTTTGAAGCACTGACTTAACAAGAAAGTTATTTTTCACAGGTGTTGTGCAGATGCTTAATTACTGTTTTAAATAGTTGCTTGATCTGCCTCAATAATAGATTTCATCAAAATTCAAATTTTAATAGGTATTTGAATTGTTTTTTATAAATTTAATTTTATGCTTGGAGATTATGATAATCTTACATCATAATATTTTGTTTGCTTTTTAAGTCTTTGTTCAAACAACAGCAGAAACTGTTTCAGCAAGCAAAGGCTGTACAAAGTCAAAGACTGAAAGCTGTCCGTCAGCTTCATGAGCAGTTTACTAAGGTAATCATTTATATTTGCTTAAATACAAACTACTAGCACAAATATTTTTCTTTTTCTTGTATAGCTTTACTGATGATACTAAAATGTAAACATGATGTTTGTTATTGAGCTAACTTTTTTTTAATGGTTTGATTGTTTTTAAGGCTTAGTTGATCAAAATATAAGGTGGAGATCACCCAAAATTTTTAATAGACATCATGTGGGACTGATAAAGGTTGTGACTGAATTCTTTGAACAACTCAGTTCACTATAGCTGTGTGTGTGTGGAACAGTTTGTTAATATCAGTTGAGTTCATTCTCGAAAAATATTAAAAATTGTAATGTAGTCTATTATCATCATTTTAAAACCTTGGTTTAACTATAAATCACACACACTCAAATGCTATGGACAGATGCAAATTATTGTATTCAAATACAAAGATACAAATAAGTTATTTTGCAAAAAAAAATTTAGTGCATTATCAGCATTCACAGACAATAAACTTTGTGGATTTGTTGTCAGCTTCCACGTCAGAAGAACTTTCTGAGATTCCAACATAGCAAACTTTAGTTACATTATCTGAATCACCCAAAGTTACTGTGCAATTGGCATTATTGTCAATGTTGAAAAATGAGCTCATTGTTGGAGTTTGCTGAATATAGGAGGCATATTTTCCCTTGATGTGACAATAAGTAGGTTTTTCTTTGCAATCAGCTGTAACAAGCATAATAAAAAGCAGGTATGTAATATTAGCCGATATTAAGTGAGATCAGTATGCATGTAATTAAAAGAGAATATATGGGTGACAAGTGATTTCTGAAAAAGGTTCAAAATTTAAAAAAAGTTTTTTAAAAGTCAGCACCATGATTCTTAAGGTATGGCATGAGACTAATGAAAACTGAAATTCAGGAAAATCATCTTAAGTAAACTATATATATATATATTTTTTTTTTACACACATTTATGTCCACTAATATGTTAGAACTGGTAAAAAAAATTGAGAATCAGTGGAAAAAATGCATGAATTTAAATTAAATTTCAATTTATAGATCAATACTAATAACTTGATATGTAAAGTAGACACATTCCTAGAGCTTCATTCATATATTGAATAGCTTATAGCATTAGTGCTATAAGAATGTGTTCCTATCTTTTGTAACTTAACAGTCATGTAAGCAAAGAATTAATATTTTCTTTTTTACTTGCAGAATTTAAATTAAAACAAGCGTAAATAAAAGAAATATAGTGCACTGCATAATATATTTATACCTACCATCATAGTTTTATGTGTAGCCATCAAGTTTAATTGTCTAACAAACATTAGTTCTGAGTAAGAAAGGATGGAAATTATTTTTGTGGAAAGCTGACATGATCCATTGCCAGCTTTCCTTTCGAATGATAAAGAGCATTCATTTATGAAGAAGTCATGAAGTGTGGATTGTTTTGTCTTCTCCCACTTCTCACTAAGAATGACATTGTAACAGACCTCTTGACGGCACTGCTTTGCTCCAAATTTGGATCATGTTTTGAAAGCATTTTCAACGCACTAAAAATTTGATTTAAAGCTTCAGAAAAATCTTTGGTTGTGAGGTTTCTCTCAGGAACAATTTCTTGAATACTATTGCTGTTGCCTTCTGCAACTCCATGTTTGTCCAACTCTTTGAAGTCTTTTACAGTCAGACTCCCTGTGAGAATTCAACATCTCCTGTACATTTGACATGTCAACTTCACTAAATCCAATTATGACAGAGTCATGTAACAACTTTGCTTCTTCCCAAAGAGCAAGAAACTATCCATTTAATGGAATGACCTATAAGAAAACACTGGAAAATTCTCTAGTACATCAAGTACTTTGTTCTACAAGGCAGAGAATTAGGGAAAGTTGGAAGTGGGCACGGGGGTCCGATGGTTCATTAGTGTCTTCCTTTGAAACTATGATGCTAAGTGATAGCAACATGATTTTTATAAGATACAATTTCAGTGTATTTATTTATTTATTTTATTTTTAGCTTTGCATCTAAAATAATGGTAAAAAATAAAAAGTTTGTTATATTAAAACTTTGTATATTGAATGTTCACACATTGAGGTATTACTGTACTTAATGTTCTCAACCAGATGCCTTTTAAATCTAGTTGTAGCTGAATTATGAATTCAAAACAGCTATACCAAATAAGAGTCTAGGTAATTTTTAAAATAATTTTTTTAAAAATTAATTATCCATGTTCATGACTGAATTAGATAGATCATTTGTTTACCTGTTAAAATATTTTTTCTACAAAAATTCCAAATATCCAGTATGCATTTCTTTTGGTCTAACAATGGTAATATTAGTACAAACAAAATATCAGTTGAGTTAATTGTTCATATTCAGTAATTTACTAATTTACTCATCATTAAAGACTTATGAATAGATACTTCGGTCTTGCAATTTTCTTCATTCTTTCAGTCAGTGGTGAAGGAAAATTTTATATTTATTTTCAGATAAAATACAAACTATAAATTGTCTTAGCAATAAAAATAATACTAAAGTATTTTTGAAATTTTGATTCTTTTTTATTTGAGTATAATTAACAAAAGTTTAGTACAAATAAGTTTATTTGTGTGAAACTCAATACATTGACATTTTTTTGTTCTTTTTCCGGTCTATAGTCTTGTTTGACCTACCACAATGGTTCTAATTGCTGCCTGAGCATCTATTGGAACTCATGAAAATTCAAAAGTTTGGGCAAAATAGTAAAAAATCTGCTGAAAACTGAAAATGAAACTCAAACTTCTCTATGAATGGCAACAGTTGATGCATCAATATGTAAGAACTAAACTATGAGAATATCTCCAGTAAAGAAAAAATGAAAAAAGAAAGACATTAAAACATTGTCGATGGCAATTTTATTCACAGTTAAAGCAAACTCTCCTAGAAATGTTCTTTCTGGAAAAAATAAAATGAAAATTAAACACAAACAAGCATAAACTAACTGTACTGGCATTATGCAGCTAACTTCACTGAGTCACTTTTTGATATCACTGTAAACTTCATAGCACTGTTCTAGCTTTACACCTGCAACATTGTCTTGTTCTTGCACTGAGCCTAATAGTTCAATAATTGTAGAAGTTGCAAAGTTTTCGGACTGGGCAGAAATTAGAACCAATGCAGTATATTTGCTTGTACTTCTACATTTCCCCCTAACTGTGACATCTGGCCTATAACCCAGCAAGTAAAGTATTACCCATTCATAAAAGTGCAAAAAATATGGATAAATTTGGAACCTTCATATTATTTATTTCAATACAGTATCTACTTAAATATAAAGATGAGTACATCCTGCTAAATTATAACCTATCTTTTAACAAGAACTTGTCAGATTTAATAATGTAAAAAGAGAGAATCTTTGGCAAACCACCCAAAAATAGTCATTTTATGATCACTTCTATCTATACTATGTATATTGTATGTGCAGAAGAATACTGCTCCACATTATCACTTCATCTACATTTAGTGCTTTGTTTTCCAAGGAAAGTGGCATTACTAGTCAAGCTACTTGCGTGAACAATGTATGTTACCTAGTTGCTTTATTTGCTTCATGATGAAATCTGACATAGAATCCTTTTCTTCTGATGATGTGGTCTTGAGTGTGAGTGTGCATACCTTTGATCCTTCATTTAGATGGTCAGACAATGATGGAAAGACATTAAGGAATACATCGGAGGTTGAGTGATATTTGTGACATGGAGAGCAAGGTTGTTGAGAGAAGTTTGAGTCATCTGTAGCTGATCAGTGTGCTGGCATTTTCAGTCCATCAGCTTGAAGACTAAGGTCTCTGATGACATGAAGCCAGTAATTTTCTTCTGGGTTGATACCAGAAAATTTCTTTGGCTGAGGAGACTAATCACTATGCCACATAGACCCAGAGGCAGGCAGGCAAAATTGACAACATCTGGATGGACACCACTGAGATGAAAGTGCTTGTAGTGGTAAACAACTATGGGTCTTCATTCTATGCTGTCCATTGAGGATTATTGGACTGAGGTCAACAGACTTAGTGTGTCAGTAGTGTCAAAAGTAACGACAGTGATGAGATTCAAGAAAATGAATCAGTATTGGCATCTCCATGACAAAAGAAGAGTGATTCTATTCTACATTTCTGACTTCCTGCAATATAAATCAAGTGTTTCCTTCATTTTCTGGACATATTTTCTTTTAATTTTGATTACTGAACTGTGTACTTAGTCATTCCATGACATATTTTAAAATATTTTTATTTTTAATCTAGGTGAATTTTGAGCAACCATCTTTGAAATTGTCTGTAATATTTGTACATGTGAAATATTGCATTTCCTGAATGGGAAAGGTTAAGTATATACTTCTAACAAAATAGTCTTTTGTAAGAAATGCACTTCTTTATTTTAGTAAAGGTTTAAAATTTATGGTTTTTTCATTTAAAAATGCTTTATTGAGAATCTGCAACTTCCCTAGATTGAAAAATAATTCAGGTCAAACTTTCTTTTTAGGGATTGGAAGACTTAGAAAAATGCCATTTGGATCAGCAGTCTAATGTCCAGTCTGAGTTGCGCAAAGAAATGGCTCTGTTGCAGAAAAGAATTTTAATGGATACAGTGAGTACTGTGACTAGTATGTCATTAGCTGAAGGTGATCAAACATTTTAAAAAGCAAACAAAGAATTTAACTCTCTGGGAGATATGACCAATCTGTAAGCCCATAAAGGAGTCTTGCCAAATGATTTCCTATAGTGTTGACAATCATCAATGGCCTTTCAATGAAGCAGCATCCTGGTAAATCAATGGTAGCAATCAGTTTCTCCATCTTTCTAGCTAGAAACTTCGAAGTGTCTGGCTCTAAAGGGTTAATATAAATTGGGTTAAGATATTTGCTTCATGATAGTTTTGCAATGTTTATCTGGAAAGTATTTAAATGGTTGCCAAAGCCAAACCTGTGTAAGATTATTTTAAAAATATTTTCATTTTTTAATACTTTGAAATGTACAATATCTTGATATTCAAGAAAATATTTTGGGTGCTAAATTTGATCTTTTTCACACAACAAAATTTTTTCAATTCACTTTTCAGCAGCAACAGGAAATGGCAAATGTCAGAAAGTCATTGCAGACCATGCTGTTTTAAGGTTATTAGTACATAGTTAAACTTTTTAAAAAAACTATTATATTAGAGTGCAGATTTTTCATGTAAATTCCTTAGATTTTGGTATTAAAATGTTATTCCTATTTTTCTTGTTAATTTAAGATGAAATTATACTTCAATCATGTAAGAACTAACCTGATTATCAGACAGTACATAATATAATTTTTATAGCATAATATATAAGGTGTAAACATAAAGGATGATTATTGCATTTGGGAGAAAAGCTTGTATAAGGTGTTTCTTTTTCAAGACCTTTTCTGATTTTTTACCCTCAATGATTGTTGACATTGATAGCTTAGATTGAGTTAGAAATGAAAATTAGCACTAGTACATTGGATTCTTAAAGAACTTTTTATTTATTTTTGTAATTTTATATGAAATGAGTGGTCATATAAGGTATAAATATTCTAATACTAGAAAAAAATTTTTTTTAAAATTAAAAGCAATAATAATTCTTAAATTAGTTATAGTACCAGATGTAACTTACACTTAGAAGCAATTTCTTTTTTGTTTTAAAAAAAATTTTATCTAATTTGAATAAAATTAAAATTACATGCACTACTTCTAAGTTATTTTTTTAAGTTAATTAATATACACCCATTACTTTCCAAAAGTTTTTTTATTTACCATTGTGCATACAGAAGGTAAATACAGAGATATCTTGATTAACACTTTGTTATGATGATCTCTACTGTCAGAAAATTTTTTTTGCTATAAAACAAAAAAATGATTAAAATTCACCAAGTAATTCAGAAGTCCCATGCAAGAACAGGAAACTCACATCAGTCTCTTCTTTTCTCTGAGCTGCGTGCAACCAATGAGAACTTTGCACTAATTAGTACCTCGCTGTGCCAGTTTTGAATGCTCTCTCATGTGTTTACAGTGTCATGGTAAATCCTTATCCTTATTTGTGCATAATTTTGTGAACCCTGTTGACCTATAATGTCTTGGGAAAGGCCTGCTGGTGTCAGTGTTGGTAATGTGGCCAAGCAGTGAAGGAAAAGCATCAGGTTGGATGTGAAAATGCAGGTTATAAGGTGTGTGGAGGCTGGTGAGTGTCAGGCTAATATTGATCTAAGCTTTGGTTTGGCTACATTCACGATTAGAACAATTCTAAAGAACAAGGAGATAAGAGTTGCTCTGCATTCCACCTATTCATTAGTTTCAACTAAGATAACTCAAGGAGTGTTTTAGTGGAGAAGATGGAGAGCCAGTTGGGTATGTGGATAGAAAACATGACAGCAACAAATGGCCCTAAGCCAACTGATCATTATGGAGAGGGCCAGAAGTACCCTCACCTACCTGCCTGAAAAGGAAAGTGGAGGGTTGACATCAGAGATCATCCAGGCCAGTAGAAGTTAGTTTGAGAATTTTAAGCACTGTAGTAACTTTCACAGCTTATCTATGGTGAGGCAGCTAGCACTGACTAGCAAGTGGCATTTGAGTTTCTCGATACCTTATCTCTGACCTCAGCAAATATCCTCCTTAGCTTGTATTCATCATCGATGAAACTGGTCTCTTTTTGAAGCATATGCCATCTTGTACATTCATCTGGTGTGTGAGGCATACATCAAGGTTTAAGGCCACCAAAGATCATAAACTCCTGTTGAGTGGTATTGTTTTTCATGATTTCAAGGCAAAGCCTATGGTCGTATACCACTTTCAAACACCAAGAGCACTGAAGCAATTCTCCAAGGAATATCTACCTTTCATCTGGAAAGTCAACAAGACGGCCTGGGTGACAGCTGATATTCTCCAGCAATGGTATGTAATTCATTTTTGCCCAGTTGTCAAGCATTATTGTGAGGAAAATAACTTGGAGCCACGAGCCTCAGTTTTGCTTGACAATGCTCCGCCACCCAGATAATTTGAATCTCTACAGACTTCAGTGCCAGTTGAAGTGATCTTGCCACCCAACATGCCTTCTCTTCTGCAGCCAATGGACCAGAGCATCATAGCCAACATCAAGAAATATTACCTTAGACACATTCAGGCAGCTGGTCATGAGCATCAGTGCATCTTGGAAGGAAGTCAGCAACACCTGTATGAACTATGTTGTGGAAGGTGTAGCCAGAGATATGTCATCATGAGTTTGTAGGGTTTGAGAAATCTGAGCAAAGGACTAAATGTGACATCATGCAGTTGGCAAACAAAGCTAACCTGGAAGAAGTCAACATCGATGATGTGGAAGAGTTACTGTAGTCCAATGGAAAGGACCTGATCCATGAGGAACTGCAGGAGTTGGAGAAACAGAGAGCTGAGGATGATGCCAAGGAAGCTGCATCTACACAACCTGATCACACCCATGTTGATGGATGATATGGCAAAAATAATGAAGTCCTGGAAATGTTTTCAAAGAATGACCCAGATTTGGAGCACAGCATTGCTAGGTCTGTATTGGGGGGGGGGATCTCTTGCTACTGGAAAACTCTTTATGACAGGAAACTGCAGGTAAGGCAGTTTATCTGAGATGCCTTCAAGATGCAGCAACAATTTCCGAGGAGGCTGAGCCACAGCCTGGACCATCCTCGCAACAGTAGTTCCTCCCACTTTATTACCCACAACTGCCTTATGCTACTGAATGCATTAATAAGTACAGTAACAACTTATTATATCTTTTTGATGTCATTATCATTAAAAGTCGTCGTTTTTATTTATAAATTGGATTAAAATATTGTGTGTACACAATCATTATTTGTGTTGTTATCAATATCTCATTGAAGCCTTCATTTATCGCTTGTAAATGAGCAAATGGTGCTGCCTGGCTCGAATCCCCATTGAAGCTATGTTATAATTACCTTATTTAATGCTGTTTTGATTAGCACTCAGTTTTCAGGGTTAACGTACCCTGTATCAGTGTATATAGATCTATTAAAAACAGAATTATGTACCATTTACCAAAAATCTGAAAATTTTAAAATCAGACAAACATCATATGGATAATCACTGGTCCCAAATTGTCATAAACGAAGTATATGAGAGAATTATAAAATAAGTAACACGATTATAATCAATTAATTTATACTGTTTATACTTCAGTGTTACAATTAAAAGGTCATATAATTAAGTAATCTTTTTCCAAAATACATCAAGCAGTTTTCTTCCAAATCAACCTCCATCAATGCATGTAACCTACTGAACATTGTCTTGTACATAGTATAATTAGTTGAGTTCCATGGACCATTGCAATGAAAAATACTATTTGCAGATTTGACAAAATTCTAATGGTTCTTAGATTAACGGCCAGTGTATTTATAAAAAAACTGTATGCATACATGAGAAATCATATTTCTATTAAAATTATACCAAACAGGATAAAATCCAAAATTAAAAAAAAAAAAAAAATGAACATCAATGGAGTCCTTTAGAACTTCATGAAGAAATAAAACTATATACACCACACAATATTCATTGCCAAGATTGGCATGCAATCTGGATATTTGCAAAATTGACATACAATATTGAAAAATCATATTTGAAGTCTTTGTAGTGTTAAACAATTTCTAGGAATTCCAGTTCCAAAAGTAGAGAATAGCAGTCTGATGTATGTATATTCTGGTGGAAATGGCATATATTCAATTTAAAAAAAAATTTTTTTTTAAATTGGTTTCCTTCCTGAGATTCATACCCTAAGTTTTGTGGACATTTAACAAGGATAATGGAGCAGGAAAAAAATACATAATACATGATGTCAAAATATGAGTCACTATGGTCTTCCTGCTGCTTGTGGATCTGCATTGGATGCAACCATCAGTAGAATGACAAATGGTACAATGTACATCCACTGAAAAACAAAGAAAAGAGACCATCATATTGACTTCACATAAGCCAGAAGGGATGACAAACTACCTTGCATTCAGAGTATACTTGGTAGAAAAAAGAATGTGAACCAATATAACTGTTGTGGATTTTGAAAAATTTCTCTGAGGCTTTCTTTTTTCGACAAGTTCATATGAAACAAAGGTGAGATAAGATAATAATAGATGTGCAGATTTTGTTTGGGAACAATGTTTCTTATGGA
The DNA here is from genome assembly GCA_018389105.1 of Nautilus pompilius. Lineage (NCBI taxonomy): Eukaryota > Metazoa > Mollusca > Cephalopoda > Nautilida > Nautilidae > Nautilus > Nautilus pompilius. The sequence continues at coordinate 600,652 of JACATO010000023.1, read as the reverse complement.
AAGTGGCAGAATATCCAATTTCATTGTACCCATGCAAATAAATGTTCATGAGATCCAAAATTAATTCTTTTGTTGTTATACTTTCTTCAGTAAAATTTTTATTTTATTTTCTTTGAGCATTTTGCATCATCTGCCATACTGATTCTAACTAAATTCTTGGAAGCAATTACCATATTTTTGGTGTATATGTCAATACTTTTTTCCTCCTGAAGTCCAGGCTTTGATTATACTCCAAATCTACTTATCTATGGATAGAGTTATTAAAATGTCTTTAGTGGAAAAATAAAAAACGAGTGTTTTTTTTCTGAAATCATATAATCGTTTATTTAAAATAGACTACTGGAATTTTTGCTAACTAGGTAATTCACCATTAATGAAATCACTAAAGCATGTGAAATTATCCAATCAATAAGTGCATGCTAACCAATTATGTTTATCTATCATTTTAAGTCCTAATTATTATGTATAAATACCCTCCTCCCAAGTCATACACAGCAGCTTTTAAGCTCACTATGGTAGATGGCCATCCACAGGAAATATGATGTCAGTAAGAAATGTGTTAGGGACTGGTATAAAGCAAAGGATAGGTATGGACCATGAAGAAAACCAAAAAGCCAAATAACAGTAATATAATAAAAACCATTAACTCTAACTGGTAGGTGAACCAGTATAGAACAAAACTGCCTTCTTTTGCATGGGCATTACAACATTGTTCTGTGTACAAAGGGACTCAAGAACGTGTTTTTAATTCTAGAAGAAAAATCACAAAATGTTAATTCATAGATGCATACTATCATAACAAAACAAAAGTTAATTCTTTTTTAAAATGAAAAGTTTTTAAATCAATGCTTGTTCAAATTTTTTGTGATGTAAAACACACTCTCTGTTGACATGTAACATTAAAAAACCTATAGAAATACTGCATTAGGTACTATTTGTACATCAAAACCATGAACTTTATATTTCAACACCACAATTTTTAACTGTTAAAAACAAAACAAAAAAGGAACTTACTACAGAGAAGAGATTTTCTTAATTTAGATTACATTCCCCATTGCACTTGCATGTCATAAAGAAAACCCACAAATCTCCAGTAATTTCCCTCTGAAGGAAAACAAATACTCAATAATGTAGTTTTGTTTTAATTTAAAGATTAAATTTTCCACTAATAGACTCTGAAAATCAATAGCTATTCTAGTCTGTTTTTCTGCTTATTTGTCTAGTATTTTACTACTGCTTTAAGAAAACAATATTTAAAAAAATCTTTATCATTTTAAGTTATTGTTTCAAACTGGCTTATCCAAAAGCAGATTCATGTTTCCTTTTTACTTTTCTAATGTGCTAAAAACTGTTGATTTTGAAAAAAATGTGCAGTGAAAAACAATACTTTGGATTGAAAGAGAATCTATCAAAGAAAAGCCCATATAAAGCCTTCATCTTAACCAACATGTGAACATAAGGAAAAAATCCTGCTGTACTGCAATCCAGACAAGCGATCAAGAAGTTAATAGCTGCATCTACAAAGAAATTTCATGGAAAGTTCTCTAAGATCTAATAAAAATACTTGATAAAGTGTAACAATTTCAAGATGGCACAACAAACTTACTATAGACCAAAGGAGAAATTATCATAGCTTGAATGTAATCAGAAAAGGAGAGAAGTTGCTGGATAATTTGATTTTGTTACTGCAGAACTAAAACAAATAGTAATGGAGTTGACTAGCCTTGATAAGAAACTGAACAAGACAGCTCCTTGCATATTCAGTAAGGTGGCTGTAACAGTAGAATACATATCATCCTGTTTCTTCCAGATCTATTAGACGACTAAATGACACTGACTTAACAGATTCTTAGAATTTACACAACAACATAAGCATTGCACAATGTCTTTAGGTGTTGTGTTCACTGATCAGAAAAAAGCAAATTCTTTATTTTAAGTTATATCTGAGTTTGCTAAGACAGACACCAGACACAACCCCAACATCATAATAGATGCTGTTACATTCAAGAAAAGGTCAGCTGCAATATGAGCCTGTGTTTGTAAACATGTTGTGTATGCTTTGGTTAGCTCTGATATTTCAAAAGTACAATAGCATATTATGGACCTTCATTTTAATCAGATTCATCAAAATGCAATAAAGAAACCTAAATGAGAATGCATGGGATAAAACTGACTGAAATGTAAGTGCATGTATACTACCTTGGTAGAATCTCCAGGAAGTGAGGGATGCAATCATAGAAAAATAGCAGGTCAAACTTTTGTATGAGGATGTACTCTAAATATCAAAATTACAGACCTAAGTACGGTATTATTTTAACCAATGACTCATTGAAATGCACATTTAAACAAAATGTGGTCATATGTAGCAAACAGACATTAATACATAAAAGTCTATCATTTTTTTCTGTCAGTATTTTATAACTTAAAACTCAAATGTCTGGTGTTTTATGCAGTCTTAGGGAAAAAGCATTTGGATATTAAATTTGTGTGTGGCTTTTTCCAGTTGGTACAATACTCAATACTAACACATTTGTTACTGTCTGCAGAAACATATTTATGGGTGATTCAATAGATGGGTCATGCTTAACTAATGTGTAAGATATGCCATGTGTCTGTGTAGTTGTGGGTGAAGAGAAACTACAATGTTAACTTCTGATATTAGAAACTAATTTTAAAAGAATAATGTATCCATATTTATTTTAAAATAATATTATAATTACAAATAAAAATATTTAAAATATTTATTAGGCCTCCCACCACATTAGTAGTAACAAATCTACTTAATGAACGTGTATTTTATTAAAATCTTTTCCTGCTGCTCTCATTAGGATTTAGTTCTTTCTTAGTATGTGATGTGATATTTTCAGTGACCATTTTTACTGCAAAAATAATATTTCATTCTAAAAACAGCTCCTAAACCCTGATGGCAATAGGAAAAGATCACCAAAATATAGACTACCTTAGTTCGGTTACTACTATTGTGATGGGAAATCCCTGAAACAACCAGATAACTTCTATAGATGTTGCATCACCAATAAATTGCCACTCTTATTCATTATTCTAATAGCTAATTTTAATTTAGCTTTGTTCCTAATTTATCAATTTATCACTATTTTTCTTCTCAAGACTGGAAAAATACACCTAAGCCCTAGTGGCACCAATTGAGGGTCTTTTTTAATGAAAATCCAAATTCAGCTTCTACACATGAATGTTACCTAGATCAGCACTTTTTTATTTTCATGAGTAACACCACCATTATGAGATTAATTCATACGTTTTACTTCCCTGAGCAAAAACAAAAACAAAAAGCAAAGTTTTGAATTACTAAGTTAATCTTTTCCCAAGGAAATAATCACATCGTGCTGGTTTTCCTAATCATGTAAAACATGCATCAGATACATGTTACAACTTGCATAGTAAGGAATCTCTCTTCCAGATACTGAAATCTTAAATATCAAAGTATAGATTAATTTCATGGTGAAAATACAATCTCATCCAATGTTTTCTTTTTTTTTTTTCAAGTTCAAAATTCTGCTTTAAGTGATAATAAGTTTGATGGACTAGCAAAAATCAGTTCTTTGTTGCACAAACAATAACTTCCAATAGCATTAACTAACAAAATGTAAATTTTTAAAATGTTGTAAACATGAAAGATGGATAATAGATTTGAAAGATAGAATTTCTTTTCTTTATTTCTTGATTCATGTAAAACAGTTTACATCAAGTTTAATGTCAGGCAGTTATGGTCTAATGGTTAGACTACTGAACTACACAGGTTGAGGGTTAATCCAAGCCAAACATCCTTCCTACAGATTTGAATAGACTTAAGCACAGTTGTTCAAGAAAATCAGAACCAAGCTAGTTCATGATTCTAGCAAAAATGCCCATCAATTTGCTCCAGTTCTAAAGAAAAACATAATTTCACTGAATCCAATGTATGGTTAAAAAAATTAAATGAAACATTATCAAACTGTCAGATTGTGTGGAAAAATACAAGCCTCTCTGACTATGTCGTAGAAAATTAAAAGTCTAACTTCTCTTCCCCACTTGAAGAATATGAGCTAAACAACTTTAATATAGACAAGACATTTATTTTTCTAAGCCCTTCCTAATGCTACTCTTGCCTACATAAATGGAATTTGTGCAGGTGAAAAAAGTCCAAAGACTCATCAGCCTCTTAGTTGCTGGTAAAATTAATGGTCTTGAAGAAATAATCATTGGAAAATGTAGGAAGCATTTTGTTTCCATTTCCTGAATACATATTCCCCTTATGTCACCTTGAGAGCCAACAATAAAGCCTGGATAGCCAAGTTGTTTTAAAAATGGCTCCAACCCTTTGATAAACAAATAATCCACAAGAATTAGAAAGTCATCTTTGTGGACAATGCCAACTACCATCCACACCCTCACCAACACTAGTTGGTTGGTCTGCTTTCCTGCAAATACAATATAAAACCTGCAACTGATGTGATCAAGATACCCAAGACTACTGCAAAAGACTTCTTACAGCAGGGTGGTCGAACATGCGGCCCTCAGTACCTTAAAATGTGGCCCACGAGGTTATACTAAATTTTAAAAAATTTTTCCTTCTTTAAATAAATTTTTACACATTATAACAAAATTATATTTATATGAATTATTTTCGCATATATAGTAATTAATTTCCGTTAATTTTGAAGGTTTTTCGCAAACATTTTTCGTATTCATAAATCTCATTTTAATTTGAATTAGTATCAGTTTTCGTGTCATGGCATCTAATGTATCAAAAAAGCGAAAAATTGACTTTGAACATCGTAAGTTTAATGCAGACTGGACATATAAATATTTATGCATCGAGGAAAATGGTATTATTAAATGCCTTGATTGTCAGCAAACTATCAGTTGCTCGAAAGAATGTAATGTGAATCGTCATTATAAAACGTATGCTAAAAAATATGACAATGTGATAGGAAAAGCTGCTAGACTGGTGCTTGTGCAACAATTAACTGATAAACTTACAGCACAGAAGAATTTTTTTAAGAATTTGAAAATCATAACTCCTACTGCTAGTGCTCAGTATTTGGATGCCTCCTATCGTGTATCTTTATTATTGGCTAAAAAGGGTAAATCCTTTCGTACAGCAGAGATTGTTAAAGAATGTGCTATAGAAATGGCAAAATCACTTGGAGAAATGGAAGTTGCTGATAAATTTAAAAACGTTTCTCTATCACACCAGACTGTTTCTACCAGAGTTCAAGATATTGACTTACAACTGGAAAAAACTCTGAAAGACAAAATAGCTAATTGTGCATATTGGTCAGCTGCTCTTGATGAAAGTACAGACAACTGTGACATATGTCAACTATCTATTTTTATTAAAATTATTGAATACAATTTTAATGTGACAACTGAACTCTTGGATCTGAAATCAATGTCTGGAAGAACTACAGGAAAAGATATATTTGAATCATTTGACATGGTAGTTGGAAATTTTATAAATGAAGATTTTAAATATGGAAAACTTTCTTCTGTCTGTACTGATGGAGCACCTGCTATGTGTGGCCAGAAAACTGGATTTGTGGGTGAGCTGAGAAAAAACAATATCTTAGTTCCAGTACACCACTGTATAATTCATCAAGAAGCTCTTTGTGCCAAGTCTGCCAGTCTGGCATCCTGTAATGAAGTCTATCACTAAAATGGTTAATTTTATTCGTGGTGGTGCTCGAGCTTTAACTCACAGAAAATTCAGAAATTTCTTAGAAGAGGTAAATGCTGTTTATCCAGATTTGTCACTTTCTGTGATGTAAGATGGCTAAGTGCTGGAGATTGTTTGAAGAGGTTCTTTGCATTGAGAAATGAAATTCTTGTTTTCTTTGAAAGTGAAATATCTGCTAACACTACTCAATTTGAGAATGACCTGAAAAATCCAGATTTCATATCTGCATTAGCTGTTTTGACTGACATTACCTCACACCTGAATGTTCTGAACAAACAAATTCAAGGAAGAAATCATGATATCTGTTATCTTGTGGGTAAAATTGATGCATTAAAATTGAAGTTGAACAAACTATTCATTCCACAATTAAAGGAAAACAATTTGACACACTTTCCAAGCTGCAAGGAAGTATTGCTGATAAAGAAACTGACTTTTCAGATTACGTTTCCATACTTAGTGATATTTCTACTGAATTTGAAAAGAGATTTCAGGACTTCCAAATAATTCAGGATGACCTTAAGATACTGAGCAATCCCTTTACTATAGAAGTGGATAAGGCACCTGCTCAACTGCAGTTGGAATTATGTGAGCTGAAAGAAGATCATTTTCTTCTTTCTCAAAACCTTGACAATCCATTAGAATTTTGGAAACTGGTAAATGCAGAATCATATCCTGAACTAAATAACTTTGCACTTCACATGCTTTCAATGTTTTCTTCAACCTATGTTTGTGAAAGCAGCTTCTCTCTTATGAACCAAATAAAGTCAAAAGAGAGAAATCAGCTAGATGATGATGAAACACTAGCTTTATGTGTCAGAGTTGCACTAACTGACTTAGAAATTGATTTTGTAGAATTAGTTAAAAACAAAAAACCTCAAATTTTGCACTAGCTACTGTAGTAAATAAATTTTTCTATTAGTATAAGTATTAATAAATATCTTTTTTAATCAAACTTTTTTGGAGAGTGGCCCTCACTTGCATAAACCTGATCAATAATGGTCCTTTGCTTATTTGAGTTCGACCACCCTGTCTTACAGCTATCATTGTCCAAATAAACAATCTTTCTCAACCAACATCAGCTTTCAAAATTTCCAAGAGTTTCACCATCCTTGATGCTATCCCATGGATCCATGCTTCCTACAAAATTGTTATCTACTATAAGAAGTGCTTCAAGAAATTTGGGTTTTGAAAAAATGCTTCTGCTGATGACAACTATGAACCTGATGGTACTGAACCAGTGAAATGCTTGCTGAATCATCCAGAGTTTCAAGCCTTGGTGGTGTCCCATCAACAGAGAAATTACTAGATGATTGGGAAAAGCATATATAAAGGATTTCATCACTGCCAAACAGAATCCAGTTTCATTCCAAGGATCTACAGTCAGGACCAAAAGTTTTGCATCACCCTAGAATTTAAAAATTTTGTTTGATAAAGTTGAATTAAACATGCCTAATTTGCATAATAATGTTACATTAATGCACTGAAAAATGGAAAAATGAGCAAAATTGAAAATAGTAGCAATTTGAAATTTAACATTTCAGAAAAGTCTAAATCAATGCAAGTGTAACTGAAAAAATTAGTATTCAAAAGCAGACACTTAGAAGTGCTTATTGGATACTGTGTTAAGGCACAAGCATGACAGCATGATTTGAAAATAGATTTTTTTGTTTCTAGGGTGTTGCAAAACCATTGGCAATGGGTGTAGATGACAATAACGCTGAACAAATTTAGCACAAACTTGAGAAAATAGATATTTCATCCTTTAAAATACCAAAGAATTATTTGACACCATCTCTTTAATCCAGTATATACTGCATCAATGGTATACTGCTAATCACATGCAATCAACATCAGACTCATTCATTAATCATGCTTAAATACATTCTGAATTATGTCTCAAATTTTGTTTAAATTCAGTACACACGCACAGACAGACAGAGACTGACTGACTTACATTATAGATTAATTTATGACTTATTCTGTCCTCACTGATGTATGAATTTGCTTGAACATTTTAAGATGTGATTTTTTATTTAGTGCTCAATCTCTATACAGTGTCAGGATATTTTGTGACCTCAGAAACCAGCACACTTAGCTAGATCCTTTGAAGTTTCACTATAATTACATTACTGGTTAACGCATTAAAGTAAAATATTTTACTGGTTGTTGGAAAAAAAAGTTACTACTAAGTATTTAATGTTCATGCCCTCCCCTCCCCAAAAAACCTAAAAAATTAGCAATATATTTTCTTTGGAATTGTACTTTTTTCAAGCTGAAGTAAATATTTTCAATGTGTGCTGCAGTCTTTCAAAATGATTTATGGAAACCAGGTTTTCTAAATATTCAAACTAATTATAGCATTTTGGATTAATTTGGAAACTACATGTAAAATAAAACACACATGCAACAGTTTTAGCTTATCTTTTTTGAAAATAAATGAAGTTTAGCATAATTAAACAGAAGCACAAAACATGGTTTGACACCACCTTCTTAAAATTGGTATTTGTGCACAACAGCATCCAACCTATGAAATGAAACTATATGGGAAAGAAATACTGTAACAGGACACTTCTGACAGGTGTGTGGAATCATTATCGTTATTCTTTGAATGATGGTCAGTTTGATGACAAAATGTTGCACCAAATGCTACAATACCTGATTGCAAAGTAATTTGTTAAAATTTTACCTTACATCAATTTGCCCCTTCATTTACAATGGTTTTATGCTCATAATCCAACTACAGCTAAGTGAATTTCTGAGAAGATTCATTTTGCCATGTCCTGTGGAGCAGGTAGAATTAATGTGTTCTGATGATATACTGAGGATTGCTTTGTACCGCTTTTACAATGGCTTCTCATACTAATGGCATCTTCATGAAGAGAAATAAAAATGTAATTCTGTTACTTGTCAGATTCTGTAAATATATTTACTGCATTCCTCCACACACAAAAGGAAGAGTTACCATTTTGTTTTTAAAAAATATTTTCACTTGAATATGTACTTAAAACCTGAGAATACTGTTCTAAGAAAACTGGTGATCTCTGTCCGCTTCCCATATTTGTTAAAAAGAAGAAAATGTAACTTGAAGCAACTACACATCTGCAGATTAATAAGCCATATTGTTTGGACAGTCATTTTGAGAAATAGCAGAAATAATTTAAATTGAAAAATACAAAGTTACAGGTAAAATTCCACAATTTCGATGGCTCATTTGTTAGATAATAAATTAGTACAATCTAGTAGAAACAAATTAATGAGGGGGAATTTTGAAAGCAACTTACCAGTATTAAAAACAAAGCCTTTATATAAAAATAGAAATGGTATTTATATTGTGAAGAAGAATGAGAAATGCAGAAATAAGTGTGTGCATAGCAGGCACTTTCACACACTGACTGCAATGTAATTATAGGCAGACCAGGTTTTTGTGCTGATTTGCACTAAATTTCCATTAATCAGCCACGTGTGTAAAAGTTGCAACATCACTTTTTCACTATAATACTTGCATAAATTAGGTTTTTCATTTATTTACTTTTTCAAATTACATCTGCTTTATAGTTTCTAATTTTGTTTTCTATAGAGCACTGTGTGGCTTCTAGTTTGAAAGAGCAATGATCCCTCCTGGTCTCAACATAAAGAGCAAAGTTATTCACATCAATGAATAAATTAAAAATAAAAATCTGATACAAATTAGTCTTTTAAAAAAAAACTAGTTACAAAAAATTTGCATTCAAAATTTTCCCATTGTCTTGACTGACAGTAATCCGTCCCATCCCAGCATTTCATTGGCTCTGAATTACAATAATAAGACTACATGTTCCTACAAGCATTTCTGACACAATCTGGAAGAAATAATTTTTCTGGAGACTATTGATTATCAGCCAACTGGTAAAGGTAAGTGCTTTACTGCCTTTGACTGTTTCTTAGAATTTAATGTTATGGCCAGAAAATTTATTAGATCTAGTTTATACAAAATAAAATAAATAATACAGAGAAATATGAAAAGTTTCTTTCAAACTAAGTAAAACCTTTTTGTTTTATCAACTATTGGTTTTTCACATCATTGATTTACAGCAACATAAAAATTTCAATATAAACTATGGATTTGTTAGGTGGTTATAACGATTCAGCATCTGTGATCATTATGTCATATTTATAATATATTATAACAATTTTCTAGGCTGAACAAAAGGAATAGCTCTACAATGTGCACAAAATTAAAAAACTTTAATTTTAGATTTAAAAAATAACTGGCTCTGTACATTACTAATGGCAAAAAATGTGTTGTAATTACAATGTTGGTAAGAAAAACTCAGTTTTTAAGTATAAATGCCATACATATGTAAGCATTTTACCCTTTTCTACTACATTTACTTATTTGATGGGCTCTTAGTAAACTATGTAGTATGTTTAAGTGACATCAAACCACCATAATTTTAATAATAATGTGCATAATCTTGTTCAGCAAAAAGGTGAGCATAGCAGCAAAAGCAAAACTGAATTGACTCATGATTAATCTGCGCATCTCCTGTCAGCATTCTGGACTTTTAGAACAGCATCAGTCAATAATGTAGCATACTTGCTTTTAAACTAAAGCTTAAATATCCTATGCAATCAATCCCACAGGCTCGAGGATTTGTCTAAATTAAATGAGCTCAGAATAACAAATTTTTTTTAATGATGGATATCAAAAGCAGAAAATTTTTTTAATGTTGAGAAATTAAAAAAAAAAAATCAAATTCTTATGATCTAGGCTTTTAGAAAATAAGGTAAAAACTAAATTGTGAAAATCTCAACAAGATCACTCTCATGTTCTTGGCACCTTTCAATCATACATGCACATAAGGTTGGCTCTGGAAAAATAAACCAAGGTATCATGATCTATAAATATTGGGTGCTACTTGTCTAAAACTGTCACTGTGTACAAGTATGTACGACAAAACACTTGACATAACTTGGCAGGCACAACCCCATCAACAGTAATCTTATTGTTCAGCAGTGTGTTCATAACACTGTTGTTGATAGAGCATGTAGTGGACCTTTAGTAAAAAGACTAAGAGAAGAGAGTTATTCATGAAATGTGTTACAGTCTCTTTATCAGTGCTATTGACCTGAATCTTTAACATACTGACAAGAGTTCACTAGAAGAATGACTGACTTTCATTACTATCCCCCATCACTATATAAAATCTCCAAAGTTGTCAGTTAATTGGGTAAATCAACATTTCTGATGAAATTTGAAGATAAAGAAGAGGGTTAACTGATCAATGAAAGGAGGATTTTCCTGCCTATGTCACTGGTTGAATGAGAGCTTGGCAATACAGAGAAATAAACTACATTCAAGAAAAAAATAATATTTGGATTATTGATTGTGGAAATGGATGCATCCCATCTTGTGATGACTGCAAGTTGGATCTTTTCACTGTGCCTGGGAGCCAAAAGATACCATGAAAACATTCTTGAGCTTGTCGTCATTCATTTCTCATTCTGACAATCACCTGATTACTACTAGACCAATATTTATGGATAGCTCTATACCTCATAAAGTGGTTGTAGTAGTGCAATATCTCCATAACAATGTGACGGAGTTCCTTGGTTGGTTTGCTGTAAGCCCAGATTCAAACCCGGTAGAGCATCATTAAGATCAAATCAGGTGTTGTACCAAGAGGAATTATTCTCTGGTTGGAAATACTGCTGAAGCACTCCAGTTTGCTTGAGAAACAGCAGAGAATACCACACATAAGCAATTGGCATCTTTGGAACATTATGTAGTAGTATGAGAAAATCATCCATAAAAGGGGAAATTACCTTGATATTGACATCAAACATCAAGATTAAGCTTCCAGAACATTAAGCAACATTTTCATTGAAAAATTATCCATCTAACACCATGTACATTAAAAAGACACTTTTTTCAACAGTTAGTTTCAACATTTTCCATGCCATTTTACAAAGTGTTGTATAATACCAGAAAATGAAAATGTCATCATCTAATCTATTTCTTTCCAAAATATTTCAAATTATATAGTAGTTTTGCAGAAAATTTGTTGATAGAAATTCTGGTGAGGCTTAACTTATGTTAAAGTGTGTATTTTAGTGTGTAAGTATGCTCAGTCATAAATATTTCAGATGATTTAGATTGAATAATCACAATCACCACTGGTATGAGTTACTGATATTTTTCATACCTTTAAGTAAGTAATTACTGTACTAGGTCAGGCCAGCTTTAAACTTTTAAAAACATAATTTTGATAAAACATTTTTTTACTTAAGATATATTCAAGGCAATACAAATTTCATGGTTAAAATGATAACTATAACAAATAATCAAATTATCAGGATTTTTCTGCATTTCTTATTTTTCCTCCTGCAGAGATGGTCCAGAAATATTTACTGCTCTTTCTACTTCTGTTAAGTATCCCGGTCTGCTTGACGACGCCCAGCCCCAATTCATCAAGTAATGAGGAGGAGGAGGAGAGATCCCTGGTAATTTCAACTCCCACTGTAGCTATTGCTGTTGTAAATATGATGAAACAGTGTACTCCAAGCTTTTCTCTCTTAATCTACTATTCCGCAATTCCAATGAACCAGAAAACACGTTCTTGTTAACTTAACGGTGTCTCTGTTGATAGCTGAGGTACTGATTCAGTGAAGATTGTGACAGTAAAGATACCAACCACAGCAGCTTGCAACATATTCTTATGGGCTTTTATTTTGTGAAGTCTACAAAATGACCATTAAAAGTATTTATTTCCCAATGGCTGGTGTCTGAAGGATCTGGGCACAAAAGATTATTAGTTAAATACAGCTCGGATAACACTATTATGCAACTATGTTTTTTGGCGATAAAAAGAAAAGTAATTTCAATAAAGCGCTATAAGTTATACAACACATACTATGTGAGGATATAGATATCTGGACCAAGTTTTGAAAAGCTAGGAATTATATTATTTATTTAAACTGAAAAATGGTAAAACTTGCTGGATAATGGTATTATGCATCTTGGTCATTTTGAGCTTAGAAATAGTTTTTCGCTATCAATAATAAGGATAAATAATAAAAGTAAGATAGTTTAGTATTCTTTAATATTACATAAATCTAATCTGCCCAACAATCTTTCCGTTCACATCCCTATGTGAGCTCCTTTGACAGTCAATACTTTTATCAATCTTTTGTCCATTGAAGTAGTCAAACTTTGAATTGTAGATGGAGTTATGTTGGAGATCACATTCATTATTTGTTGTTTCAGTTCTTCTTTGTTGCTGTATTGCTTTCCTCCTTCGTATAGCTTCTGCTTGACAATTCCCCAAAGGTTCTCAATGCAGTTGAGGTCTGGAGATTGAGGCAGCCATTCCATAAATTGCTTGCCTTTGAATCCTTTTCGCTCTAGAAATGCCTTTGTTAACTTAGCTGCATGTGATGGGGCATTGTCTTGCATGAAAATCATCTTGGCTTTGAAACTTTGTGATTTTTTTTTGTACCAGGGTATGAAATTTAAGTTCAAAAATTTGACGTAGTTTTCGTTATTCATTTTCACTCCATCTTCTACGAAGAAGGGTCCAACGATGGTATCACCGATGATTGCTGCCCAGAACATAACTCCTCCACCTTGCTGACGTCTGAAGCGGGTTGGGCGTACGCTGTCCTCCACCAACCACCCTCTGGCGAAGGCGTCAGGACCATCGAGAGTAGCTCGACATTCATCCATGAATAAAACGGAGCTGAAATCGCATTTCATGTAGGCATTTGCCAATGAAATTCTTTTCCTGATGTTAGCTTTTGATAAAGGAGGCCTTGATTGGACTTTAACAACTTTTGCAAGCTCATTCAAGATATTATTCCTTGTAGCTCTGATCGTTCTAGCTACACCAGCTTCTTGAAATATCTTTTTGCTAGATCCTAACGGATTTTTCTTCAAAGCCCGAGTTATCAGATGTTTCTCTCGCTTCGTTATCTTCCTTTTACCAGCATCAGATCTTGTTTTCCGGGTACAGTTGATGTTAGAAATCGCTTTCTTGATCGTCCGCGCATCCCTCTTAATCAGCTTTGCAATATCACTTGCAGTAACCCCTTCTGCTAACATATTTACAATTTTCTTCTTTTCTTCTTTACTTAAATCTTTTCCTTTTCCCATTCTGATGTTTTCTATTGTTTCAAAAAATACAAAAATCAAAAATACGACATTTAGAGCAGCAGTAACCTGTCGTTGCATAATAGCCTTATCCACTAAATCCTGCCTCAAATCGCAATATCCACTATAGCTTCGCCCAGGAACACATTGGGAGAGCGAAATGCCTGTTAGACTACATAACTACCCAATGGTCAAACTGGTAGTTAACCAATTTCATCTTGAATGAATACTTCAGATATAATCGATGTTTTAATGAATTGCATAATAGTGTTATCCAAGCTGTAGTACAGACTCATGGCCTAATCTATAATTACTCTAGCTCACACACACAGGAATTCAGAATTATGAGCCTTTTCAGCACTTAATAAAAATGCATTATTTCAGCAAAACAACACGAGAACTTAGATTATTGCTTTTTATAAAAGTAGCCACTTTTTATAACTCTTCTGCTGCATATATTGTGTGTGTCCTATTTAGTAACTTTTCAAAATATTGCCTTGTATTTCCAATTCCTTTTGGTAGTAGTTTCATAGCTAAGTGACATTTATTAGATCTTTTTCCTTGATTATTAAAATTTACTCAATCTCCTACATTTAGACTGAAAGTAATGACACCAAATTAATTACAGGAAAACCACAATTCAGATAAACCCATGATTTTATTCACAAAAAATAGAGATATCTACACTTATTAAAATCAGTAGTAACACTGTAACTCAGCAGGTGGCAGGCAGCACAGAATCCACTACAAATGGAGTGCACCAAGAACAGCAACATTGGATACTAGCCACATTCAGATAACCTACTAGATGCTTTGATACCTGACAACAAAAAATGTGTAGATGAACTAATCCACAGATTCTCTTGAGTTTCCACTGGTATTATATTAGAAATGTTCAAAATGAAACCCAACTGAAATAGCAATGCTGTAATAATATCCAGCTAGGTTTTTTTTGAACACCCCTTGTATGTTCAATCATATGTCCAAAGTGGTTTTCCTGAAGTTAATAAAGGATCATCACAGCTCTCGTAATTTATGATAAGCCAAAGAAATCCTGAGGTTGTCCCCCTTTTTGCTGCTTATTTTTTTTTGTTTTGTTCAAACATAGTACTGGTTTCTTTAAATCTAGTGTACTATTTGTTTGTTATGTCCTGTTTTTTTGGTAATTTCACAATCATGAATATTTTTAAATAATCAC
Source organism: Nautilus pompilius (assembly GCA_018389105.1). NCBI lineage: Eukaryota > Metazoa > Mollusca > Cephalopoda > Nautilida > Nautilidae > Nautilus > Nautilus pompilius. The sequence goes on along the minus strand of JACATO010000023.1, from coordinate 585,631 downwards.
ATGAGAGTTTTTCTGTTTTTCAGAAACACCTGCACTGTGTACACAGCTAAAATAATTAGTGAGTTAAAAAAAAACTATATTTGCATGGAAAAATGGAGTGCCCTGAGGTCATCAATGAAAATAACTTACTGGTCAAAGGACACTTTAAGAAAAGAGTGTGATTTCTTTATACTAGCATAAATGATGTATATTTCAGAAGGATCAAGCTTCTCAAATAAGTATTTCAATTTCTCTCAACAGATTATTCATATCCCATGGGCAGCTGTTTGGAAGAAGAATCGTCTTTTATCACCTGTAGAAATGAAACCAATGAAAATGGAAACCCTAGAAAGAAGCACATCATCACCATTATCAACTCACTGTTTTCTATGGTTCTGATCCCATTCGTGTCCATCCTAGGGATATTTGGCAACCTGACTAGTGTGGCAGTGTTGGTCAGTCAACGGATGCGCAAATGCATGAACATGATGTTAGCCAGTCTTGCTGTGTCAGATACACTTGTTCTGCTGCACAGCCTCCTGTATGCAAGTCTTACTATTTTCAGCACAATAAACCCCATCCAAGGGAACAACATCCGGAACAGGCTATTTCCATTTTTTGGGGCCTATGGCAGCATTGTCTGTGCACGCATTACTTCATCTCTGTCAACCTTGCTGAGCTTTGAAAGATTTGTTGCAGTTTATTTTCCATTTCACATTAAGAGAATTTGTGGAAAAAAAGCAACATATTTTGCTATTGCCTCCATCTACATTATTACCATGATCCTCTTTATTCCATTCTCTCTGAAGTACACAACCTTCACAATGGTCAAGCAGAACACATCTTACATCATGTTGAAGATGACAAAACTTGGTGAAACCCTTGAAGTTTACAGCCTGGTATTAAACATTCTTTATCGATTCATGCCAGTTGTCATACAGGCTGTGCTTAACATACTGATAATTATTTCCATCCGAAAAACTTCAGCTCAAGTGGACAATGCCCATTATGACTGGAAACAAAGACTACTAAAACGACAATGCAAGGTGACCGTGATGGTTCTTATGGTGACTTTCATCTTCCTGTTGTGCATTTCTCCCGGTGCAGTCCACAGCATCATTACCATGCTACTGCCAAACTATTCCCGCTTAGGAAAGTTCACACATCTGCACATGACTATCTCTTGCATCACGTATTTTTTGGAAACTCTAAACTCGTCTGTAAACTTCATCATTTACATAATGTTTAGTTCTGAATTCAATCAGGTATACCAAGAAAAATGCTTCTGCTGCAAAAAAAAAAAAAAAAATGTGCCAAGGTTCACTCTGCTCCACTACATATCATCTAAAAAACCTGTGAGCTAATGGGTGAAAGACTGAGTAATGCTAGAGGTTAGAAGTAATGCATCATCATCATTACTGTGATTAAACAGTACTGACTGCCATGAGTGTAATTCTGTAATTGTGTCCTAGAATTACTTGGGAGAGTCTATCCAGCTTGACACTTTTTGAATCTGTTGATTGATTTGTATCTGAGCAGCTTCTCTGATCTTCATCTCTAAACAACAAATAACTTCCATATCTAAAAAAGTATTAAAGCAGTGTATGGGAAAAATACATTAAGCCTTTTGTGGTACATTTCTGAATGTAAATCAGATAATCAGCAGGGTAAAAATTAATCTTCAGCCTTAAGGGTGTGCCTAGTAGCACAGCAACACTGTGATACATTCTATCCAGGATACCAGAAATCAAAAAAGGCAAACTTTTTCAAGGTTGTGTAGCCAATGGCAACTTTGTTTGCTTTGCTTCTAATAACTCAGCTGATCTGCAAACACCATATCAACCTGCTTTCTCTGTGCTCAAGAGACAAAGATTAGCAAAAGCACAAACTTACATTTCATTTCATTTCTGTCTGTCTGTCTGTCTGTCTGAGAGAGAGAGAGAGATGGGAGAGAGAGAGAGATGGGAGAGAGAGAGAGATGGGGAGAGAGAGAGATGGGAGAGAGAGAGAGAGGGAGAGAGAGAGAGATGGGAGAGAGTGTGTGTGTGTGTGTGTGTGTGTGTGTGTGACCATTCATTAATTTCAAATGAAGTATATAACATTTTGTAATTGTGAAGAAAGAAAAATTTTTTTAAGCAGAACAGAGTTCACAGCCAGATACTAGATTCATTCTGACCACCATATGTTTTACTAAGATCAGCCAAAAAAAAAAAAATTAACAGCAGCAGCATACAAATTACTGGCTATATTTTAATCTGTTTACACTACTTGTAATACTATACATGATCCCCCTAAACACCAAAGTAATCACCTTTAAAAAGAATCTAAATGAAGTAAATTCAAACTCAAGCACACAATTTAGCAGTCAAGTAATCTACTAGATCACTTCAATCTGTTAAGTCAAACTAAAAACAGTAGCGCATGCTCCTAATCAATAAGTTTTTTTAAGTTATTTCATTTGAGTGCTTCATGTGGAAGAGTAAAGATAAGCTTTAAGGCCTAGTCTAAGCAAATAATTATCTATGAATCTTGAATTATTTTATAAACTGATAAGCTTCTAATTTATTCATTTACTTTTAACATTCAGTTTAATATTTCTGAAACAAAGATTGTGGACCTATTATCTGAGAGAAAAAAAAATCAAGTCCCATGGTTGTTAAACCTACCTCACCATCTAACAGAGATTGTGTTGTTTTTCAACCTTTCCTCATGGCGATATCTAATATGCTATCTGTGTGTTGCATTTTTTAAACATTCCTCAATGTCTCATGGAAATATTTAATATTCTACCTGCAAATTTCATGTAATAGTTGGAAACTCCAAAACATGTGACAAATCTTTAAATGTCATCTACCATTGTAAGTCACAAAAAATAAAGCTTCATTCTCCCCCTTCCCATAGTAAAAATATTTTCATATATAAACATTTTAATAATTCTGCATGTTAATGTGTTGTCTGTTTGTTTTTCTGTAATAAGCATAGCAAAATAAATAAAAATTACTCACATATTTGGCAAAAAAAGATCTGTTGTCACCCTGCTGACCTTTGGCCTTTTCAAGTTCTTCCCTCTTCATTTTTTCTATGTACAGCTGAGTTTCTGGTCTAAATATGGAAATAGATGAATGAATGCAAAACTTTCATATTAATGACCACTATAAATACCTAACCAATCTATTTTTTTTTAACTTTCTTAATTGTCAATAAATAGTAAACAGTTAAAAGGTTTCTTACATTGTGATTTAAGAAAGAACTCAAATGTGATGAAATAACTTAAATGCAATTTTAGATACAAATCAAAGCTTGCACCTGCAAAATTTTTTAAAAAATGCACAAAAACACCTTTTAATAATATTATATTGTCAAATATAAGCCCATTTGAACACAGATATAACCCTAGCCCCATTCTTCAAAGTGGGTGCAGAAAAAAAAAATGTTGTTTGTTGGGATTTTTTGTTTGTTTTTTTTAGTCAGGTGCTAAAATGAAAATTGGCAACATCAGTGTTTTTCAATTAAAATACTACAGCTCTTCAGTACGACAAATTCAACCTACAATACAAAAGTGAAATTAGGCATTGGAAAAGTTGTAGCAATGCTTTCTAATACTGACGATCTGACTCCTTTGTATTGGTGGTATCTAAAATAAACAATAAACCTGATACTAGAGTTTAAAAAGTTGAAATATGAACATAACAATGGGTCGGTCACAGTTTCTTATTGATATGTACTGAAATAGTGTCAATGTCAACTACCACAAATCAGTTCAAATTTATTAAGCTAAAATTCTACTTTTAATCAATGTTTTTTTTGTTTTTTTTCATAATAAAATTTGCAGTCCTGGAAAATGCTCAAACAAAAAAACGTTAATGTAAAGATATATTAATACAGATATTTTCTGAACAATCATGGCTGTATTTAAAATCCCCCTTAAGTTTGTTGTGGCAAATTCATGTTCATTATTAATTTAAAATTTATTATTATTATTTTAATACACAAATTTAAAAAAATGAAGACATGAAGTATTAAGTTTAAAAAAATAAAACATTACTGAATAGCTAAGATTAAAAAAAAAACAAGGACATGCATCTGTTGATAAATAGATGCTTTCCTCAACAAATAAGTTTGGTGTCTGCCTGAAAATTGGATGTAGACAAAATAACCCAACTTTTAAACAACATTTTCACAATTTTCAGTTTTCTCATAATTTTCCCATGTAGTTATTACCTACCCTTTAATGACAACACTTACACAGGTCCAGCAACTGTTTGAATTACTTCAACACTTGTATTCCAGTTTGTAATTGCTGAATCAGGCAAGAGAAACCCATTACAGTGACCCACTGTTGTCGACATGGAAATTCCAATAACTTCTCCTGTTTGATCAACATTGAGGATCAGGTGATCAGACAAACCTGATTCATAAAGAGCACACTGGAATGAGTAAGAAGAAAAAAATAGCTCACTTATAAACTTGATTAGCTGACATCATTTAAGCTCAATGATGTGAGGCCAATACTGACAAGTGCAAAATCTACCAATCACCTAGGCAGATTAGTGCTACAAGGGCTACAACAAGAGGCAGGAAACAAACATAGTTATTACCTGATCAACAAACAAGTACACCCACAAATGAAACTATATACATAAGCAGTTGCTCACTGATTTGCCTATTTTTGCAATTAAATTAAAAAATTTTCATATTAAATTTGTTTTCTTTTGTCATGTTTAAGCTACCAATTTTGTAAGGTCAGAAACACTTGCTGTGCAGACATATGAACAAGAACTCATTCATCAGATATTTTATTCCAACAAATTCTCTCTCTCCCTTTCATACACATTATTTCAACATTCTCTCACAAAATCATGCAAGCACACACTCACTTTCTCCATTTTATTCGAACAATCCCTCACACAATTACATGCATGCATGCACTCAATTTTATTTCAGCATTTTCTCTTGTACACACCATCCTTAGTAGTATGTCTATGGGCAGGTCTGTGGCTAAGAGCCACACCAAGGCCATGTGGACAGCTGGAGAAGGAAATCATGCTAGAGAGATATGCGACCAGGTGTTCTCAAAATAGTCCAGTAGTCTATCACTGGACTACCACAGTACCCCATATATATATATATACAAACAAAATTAACCCATTTTTATACTATCATTTTTAAAATAAGTGAATAAATAACTACATTTCTGAAGATTCCAAAACTTTTGAAATATTTTATTGAAATCTGTCATTAAACAATTTCCAGAATGTATCAATCTGCTTTTAACAATAAATGCAACATTTTGAAATGTGATATTCAAGTTTCTGTGATAAAATAGTAGCATATTTTCCTTTGTCAGCTTCAATCATTAAAGGGTTAGTCTTAGCGGTTTTTTTTTTTTAAATAACGGACTCTAATAAAAACCAAAGCACACATGGTTAAAAAAAAGATTAATTCATTCTAGTAAAATTTCTGCTACGAACTGGCCTCCAAACATTAGAATCAAAAGGATGCATTTGAGTGAAAAAGAAGTATATTATTGGTTAATAATAATAAATTATTAAATTTAATTTCATTATTACAATTTCACTCAACAACACTCTTTCGCTTGTCAGAGTCTGATGCATATAAATATTTCTGATATAGATAAGAAATGTGTACAGAGCTACTTAAAGAATCTATTTTTTTGTCTTTTTTTAGATTATAAAGTATAGAAATAATCTAAACAACAGAAATCTGACAAATTACAGTTTTTGAGAAAATGCTAGTTAAGGTGACCGCATAAAAATGTGTGATTGTAACCTGTAACCTTTCTGTTTGAACTTCTCCAGACAAAAAAAATGTTTAAAAATACAAAAAATATGATTTTTAAAATTTAAGTTACCTATCTTTAAATCTGCAAGTTTTGTAGCTGCATCTGTGATAATCTGTAAATATGCGCGTATTATAATAAGAATGAAAAATTATTGATGTATTATTCACAGACAGTAGAAGGGCAGTTCAGGTCTTTCCGTCACCTTACTAGTTGTAAAAGAACTGATGAAACTAAGTTTTGAGGATCTTTCATTATTGCCATCATTAGGGTTTAGGGTTAAAAACTTTTTGGAGTGCAATGTTAATTTGCAGTAAACTTTCTGCAGAAAGCTTTTATATTTATTTTGATTGAACAAGAGGCTTGAACTTATCTTGGGTAAAGCATTGGTCAAACATTACAACAAAATTCAGCAGCTAACCAGGCTACTTATACAATCCAACATTAGAAAACACCTACTGCAAAAGCACCTGACACAAACTTATCCCAAAGTACTCTGAAGCATGAGTTTATTAATGATTAAATATGATCAGAAAAATAGATCATTGGCAATAAAAAGCAATGAATGTGTTAAAATACTAATACAATTTTTTCCCCCACTTTTTGGATAAAATATTCATCTTGAGAGAAATTCTTATTTGTTATTACTGATGTCAACTTCTAAATAACAAACTTACTGCATTGACAAAAGTGGAGACATAGTTAGTGGTTTCCTCTTCCATTACAGAACTCAGTGGCTTCACAGGAACTTTCACATGATAGATACCACCATTTTTGGCAGCTTCCTTCATAAAAACAACAAAAAGAATTTTATATATACAAAGCAGAAAGCATTTGTAAAACCCCATCATCAGAAAAATGATTTTTTTTTTCTTTTTTAAATAACAGAACTCTCAATAAATGGAATAGACCAAGTGTCATTACTATTCAGAATTGTACTGGTGGATACTTCTCTTCCCTGGGGATCCTTATATAAACCACGATGACCTCCTTGTAATATTATACTCCCAATTAGTCTTTTCTACAAATTACACAAATTCTGGGGGGAGGTTAAACTGTATTTTAGTTTTGTTACTCAATTTGTTTTTTTTTCTTTTGTTTAAAATGAATCAATTTAAAGTTAAAGAGATGAACTGTCATTGTGTCTTTATACAGGGTGTCCGTAAAGTTACTATACAGTTTACCAGTTTACGATCACGTCCCAATTGAACCAGCCTGGAATACTGTCTGGGCAGGAAATCGTCTGATGGATTGTGGGTCCACAGTTCTTCGACGGAACTGTTACAAAGTACCTGGACAAATGAGAAATGTCATCGTACCGGCATTGAAACACGACCAGTAACTTGTAAGACTGTATAGTAACTTTACGGACACCCTGTATATAATTACAAATTGTGACCACCCCCACCAGTAAATTAAAAAGCTTTTTAACTGTACCTTTTTGTACTGCCTACTTAAGCCCAAGAGTTTAAATAAATACAAGTTTGATGAATGTGTTTAATTTTAAAGCGAAAGGACAGGACATTAATACTCTAAAATAAGCCAGATGCTCATTGTTTTTTTTCACACAGTTATCTGCATAATACCTAGATTTCTTATCTCTGACTTTTTGTGTGTGTGTGTAATGCTATGGTTGTCAGTTAGGAAGTGTTGCCAATCCTGTGACATTTTCTACATTGGCAGTGAAACCTTTAGTTATGGAAGGAAACAAGAGTGCCCAGAAAAATCCCAAGCACCCAAAAACCACACCAGTAAGATATGCCAAACTGAGCTGACCCAGACCAGGATTCAAACTGAGACTTTCAACAGTAAAACACCAGTGATCTATCAGTGGTCTACTGCTTGTGCCCACTATGAAGAAATTTTATGAACATGTAGGACGACTGCCATATTTGGGAAAAAAAATAACAGCCAAGAAGTTTACACAAAATGTTACTAAGTACAGGGTTAAACAGTAGAAAATTATTCAAATAATAATAATGCATAGTTTTAAATACATTGCAGAGATTCAAATATTTAAAGTGGAGAGAGCATAAAATAATTTTTGATGCTGGGTAAAACAGCTATTTAGAAAAGAAAGTTAGCATAATCACAAGTAATCTTTACTTATTAACAGATTAGGTAAATTTTAAAATTTCCCAAAACACAATTTTAAAAAGTATTTAAGAAATTTTACATATTATTACAATTTAAATTAAAATAAGCTTCCATGCTACATAAACAACAAAGAAGCATGCTAAATACTGTTCCTAAAGTAGCATCATTTTAAAAATGTTCTTCAAATAAAACAAATCAACTTCAGCAAATTACTTTGCATTAACACATATATCGCTTGAGAATTATAAATTTCAAATTCAGCGTCATTTCCATGAAATAAAGCTAACCAAAAGTACTATTTATCAAAAATAAATGTTCCCTTATAAGTAAGAAGTGTTATGGATTACTCCCTTGGATTCATATGTAGAACATGTCCAACATTGCATAAATAACATCTGGCTACTAGATCACAGGATATTCCTTTAAGAACCCCTCACTTTGTATTAATAATGCACAAATAAAAATTACTGCTATTTCAACATTTTTAATTTCTAGTTTTAATATCTGATTGGAATCCACTGAATGCAACAACTGTCAGCCATCATGAAATTGTACATTTATCTATTTTACTAAAAAAAAAACAAATGAAAAACAATTCTCACATGAAAAGTTGTTTATTTATAACTTGTAAATGTCTGACTTAGCTTATTAACTTACACACAAATCTAGACACATCACAGCTCTAATGAAAATCAAAATCAAAGTGAAATCTTACCCTCAGTTTAGCTCGCTCCCGGCTGTTCAGTGGAGATGGCACAGAGAGATGGGCTCTATTCATCTTAAAAGACCTGATTATGATCGACCCCCGTTTGGTAAATCCTGCATTTGGCCCTCAAAAAATATATATCACAACATAAACATTAAAGGAGAAGCACCAAAATATTGGAAAAATGCTCCAATATAAAAAATTTAAGCTTTACACATTTGGAAATCAAAAAAATATTTTAAATCAACTTATAAATAAAAAATTAAATAAACAAACTAAAAGCAATATTTGATGCTCTAAAAAAAGAATTTGGTTCTAACTACAAAGAACACTTCTCCCAAAGCTCAACAAATAAAATTCATTTAATCTTTATTCATACTGACTTTGTTGTTGTTGTTATAAACCTTACATTATATTTTTCTTGCTCAAGAGCATCATAATTCAATAATCAAGTTCTTTAAAAAGTTTTGTGCTAATGTTATCACTCCCCCATTACTAGATAATAACATTATATTGTCATCTTTGGGAAAAGGGTAGTGCAGTGATCCACAGAAATATTACTAGACTGCTAAGATCAGAAGCCGAAGTTAGAATCCTGGTTGGGGTTGGGTCATTTTAGCAAATCTCCCTAGCATGGTTTTTTCTCAAACAAGCCAAATTCCCATTTAAAGAAAATGAAGTTCTAGTAGGATTTCACCTGGTGAAGTTAGAAGTGTCAGGTCCCTCAAGTGCAGCATTGGCAAAACTTCTTAGTGGACAAATGTGGAACTACAATTCCTCACCAGAGTTGTCACCCTTATAAACATCAATGTATGACACATCATCTTTGGAGAATACAATCATACATATTCACCTCTGCAAACATATTGGTAAACATTAAAGGAACACAGAAACCTGCACTGTTCTAGCATACATCATTACATAATCTAGTTTTTGTGCTGGGATTTCTAATTACAAAATAGTTAAATACTCCCATAATGATTCTTTGAAGATCGCCATCTTGTGTTCTGTAGTTCTTCTAAAGTGCGACTAGGAAAGGTACAGACATCAGAAACCGTCCAATCACCATGCACAGCTATGATGCATGAGAAATTGTTTTCTCAACAGGAAATCCAGGGCATTACCAATGGTTGTTTGAAAAGTGCTGTCCTTAAGAATTAATGGGAGAGAGAGAGAGTTGTTGTTACAGAAAATGTTTTTAGTTATGGAGTAAATCAAAGATGGAAATAATGGCACTAGTGACAAAGGGTTGCCAGGTTGATTGATTTCAGTGGAAAGTCAGAGAAACCGTTTTGAAAACTAGCTTGGACAGAGAGCTCTCTGTAAACAAAATTTGTATCATTCAAAATACTATGGTACACCCTTTACCTACCTGACTCAAAGGAATGTTCAATAGGTAAAGATCTCAATCCTTCAAATTCATCATCCCCCTAAAATAACAACAAATAATTCAAGTATTTTCTGCACTTACTCAAATAATCGAAGAGTAGGCAGTCAAATGTAGAAGAAAAAAAAATAGTGGTAAAAAGTGAAGGACAAACATGTCCTCTCTGATTTAAAACTGTAACAAAATAGATTGTGTGTGTGTGTGTGGTGTGCGCGCACATGCGCGCACTATATATAGTTTTCTGCTATCAATATTCCAAAAACATCAGACTAGATAAGGCCTAACAAAAATTATATCTTGTTTCTGAAAATGTTCCTTAAAGCCAACTAGGGCCAGTAATTAAGGATTTTTTTTTTCCTTCTCATACTTTATTATAAGTACAATTTAATTTTCATTACCTTGTCAAAATAATGCATCATGGTTAATTGACATCAGCACAACTTTACTATTTGAAATGTTAAAAAAGTAAAACAGAAATCAACAGATTTGTTTGTTTGTTTTAACCCTTAGAACCCTGACCCCACCCCTACAGATTAGGTGTTGTGACAGTACTTCCACACTGATAGAAACTCAGCACATAATTGTAAAATGATTGGCTAATTGGCTATTGTTGCCTAAAAGTAATGTTTGTAAACAAAGGTCACATGGAGACCATAAATCCAGTTTGTCATTTCTTGCTGAGACTGAAAAACCAGTCTGATTCTAAAGGTTAAATGCCTTCCACCTTAAAAGAAATGAAAAACAAAGCTTTGATATGTATAGTAAAAAAATTTTTTCATTCAACCATGTGAATCTCAGGATGTTCCAAAATCAACTTCACAAAAGTTGAAGTTAATAATATTACCAAAAAAAAAAAATTCTAACTTTTCTAAAATCCAAAATGCCATTTATAAGCATTACCATAGGAACACAATTTAGGATAAGATATTACAATGTATAAAAGTGTGTGGCATGAATTTTCAGGAGTATTTCTAGATAATAAACATTTAGAATATGTACATAAATAAATACACCCAGACTATGGCAGATGTTTCAAGATGATCCTACGACCATTGAAAATAAGGATTTTGAAAATATGGACAGCAACAAATTCTTCCACTTATCTACCATCTAAAATAATAATGATCATAATTATAAATTGGTTCAAGTTTCAGCATGCCCTGACTTTACCAAAGAAAAAAAGAAACTAACAGAATTATAAATAATGAAAGAAATAAATAACTGACATTAAGTGGTTAATTGAAATAGGATAAATCAGATTTTGTACACCAGTGTCAATAATAGAGATCTGCTCTCTACACTGAACACAATGTGGTGAGTGTGTAGTGCCATGCTTATCCACAAGAGAATATTGCTCATCTTGTGCCACAAAAGGACCAGCACTTCTGACTTCAACAGAGAAATTCTTACTAGACCTTTCATTTTTAGATGAGGGGGGGGGGACTGGAAGCACAGAAAAATTCCAAGTGACCAGCTGGTGAAGAGTAAGAAGCAGCATGCCTGGAAAATATGCAAAACAGACTGACTATGACCAAAAAATCAAACTTGGGCTTGCAGTCTTGACAGTGTAGTCAGCTAACAACTGGCTGCCTGTAGTAAATTAATTTAAATATTGTATTGAAAGCATTTTCACTACACTGGGAATCTTGACTAAGATGGTCATTTTTTTCATTTTTCCTACTCTAAAAGTGTAAGAGAGAAGTTAAACAAGACTTCCTCCACAAAGCAAATCAATGTAAGTTTATAAATGCGTATAAAACAAGGTCCTCTGAAGTCCAGAACTTAAGGACAGTTCCATCCAATAACTAACTACTTATTGCTTCATTCTGACTTTCAAGGTCTACGGAGATTTCACAGAAATAAGTTGGGTGTGAGATACCAACCTTGGTGACCAAGTTAGTTATCTAAGCATGATTGGAGCACCTTGAGCAGTGGTCAAAGTACAAGTCAATCAAGGATTACCCATGGGACCTCCACCAAACTTTTAATTTTTAGATGTAGGAAAAAACAGTATCCTGAGGAAACCTTGTGGCCAGCTGGCAAAGAGTGAGAAGAAACCAAAGGAAATATGCCAAACCAATCTTGTCCTGACTGTGATTCAAACTTAGACTGCCAATGGCAGTTCAGTAGACATGATCTATCTTATTACATGATCAGATAAAATGTACTATTAAAGACATCCCTTTTTATATGAATAATTAAGGATTATTTTGATAATTTTTCAAAATAAATTTTGTGAAACTTAATGCTTAAATTCATCATTTATTTTTAAAAAGTTGCAGACAACTGCAGTTGCATCATTAAAACAGCCCACATCAGAAGAACATAATTAAAGCAGTGTAGATGGACCAGGGTTAATTCACATTTGGAATGAAATGAAATAGCAAATAGTGCATTTTCAAAAAAACAAACATTTACTATAATTTTAAAAACATCTGAAATTGGAATTCCTTGAGCATCATGTACCCATAAGATTTTCCACATTTTTTATCACAGCAACAAGGTCATTTGTCAAATTAATTACATCCTTTCAAAGAATTTCTAAGTATATATATAGCTCAAGCAAGTTAATGATGTGAAGTTTAAAAAAGATATTTCTGTATCCTACTTCTTGTAAAGTATACAGCCATAGGTGGGTGCCAGAGGTATATGAATATACAATGGCTGACCACTTTATTAGAATCCATGTACTCTTTCAGACTTGGGCCTGACCTAACCTGAAGATACAAATTAGGTTGACCACATAGTGTGACAGATGATCCTTACAGTACTGTCTCTTGACTTGGACAAGCACATTTGTAGTCAGTCTAAAAGCAAAGATATTACAGTTTTTGAAAGAGGCATGATAGTGGGTGCACATCTAACTGGTACCACAGTTGGCAAGGCAGTTTTGTTAGAAAGCTGTTCCAAGACATTGGTCATTTGATTTATTAAAAATTGCAAAAGTTGAAGAAAATGTCTGTTGCAAGGGAAAATTGTATACAAACAAGTGGTAACAGAAAGATGGTTAGACAGGATAGTAAAGTCAAATTGCCATCAAACAAAAGACCAACTGATAGAGACATTCAATGCAGGAAAATCCTCACCCATCTCCAGTGATCATAGTTATTATAGCAAAAAGACACCACGTGTGGTGTAGGGTAGTGTCACGCTTCCCATTTTTTTTTTGTCTGCAAATAGAACAAGAAACATTTGGAGAAAAGCACCTAAATCACTTAAACCCACTTGAGATCCAAACTGTCCAAGCTTCTAGTGGTAAAGTCAGGGTTTGGGGCATGTATACCCTTGGCCTCTTTATCGCCTCACAAGCAAAACAAATACCAAAAATTACCTGAGCATCATTAAGAACATACAGCAATGCTTCACATATACCCTCACTGGGACAATCACTTCCAAGATAACAATGCGCTAATCCACCATGCCACTGTGCATTCATGATTTGAAGAACATGACAGAGATTCCATGCCGTGTTGTCTCTAGACTATTGTTTGGGAAAAAAGGTGGCACCAACTGCTATTAGATACAGTCTTAATAAAGTGGCCAGCCAGTGTAAGTAGGTAGGTAGGTGCTGAATTAAAAATGACAAACTTTATTGATATGTAAGACAGTTGTAAAATCTTTGAATTCCAGGCCCTTAATAGTGTGGCTGTTTTAGGTGGAAAAACGAGGCAATCTAATTTAAAATTAAACCAATAAACAGTAAAATTAAGAAATTCTTTTATTGAACTGAGAAAATATTTTTAAAAACTCATAATGTATCTATAATTAAATCCAAAAATGTTGCACCACCTTATAAATAACACTTTCTATCTTCAAGTCAGGTTTACAGATGGACACTGTACCCACGGCCATTCTAAATGTCTGATTTTGATTGCTTATAAATGAGTTACACTTGTCATCACGATTTATAAGATCTTTTTAGAAATCATTTATTTGTAAGTTAGATTTCTAATGGTCACATTTAATAACTTTGGTCATCTTTCCATTATGTGTGTGGAAAACAACAAAGTGCTAAATACATTAACAAAACACTATCATGAAAATTAAGCAGGTTTAATTAGACTTTATCAAGTAAGATTAGAAATTTTCAAGAGCATCCTTAAATTCATTTATGGAAGTTTATCTATACCCTGCTCAGCAATCTATAGCAAGAACCTATTATCCTTAAATAAAAACCTAATTATTGGATTTTAAAACTTTAAATCACCCCACTTCACTGCTTATACTTCTACCTTTCTGTGTATAAATTTCCCACAAGTGAACTGTCTTTGAACTTTGAAACTATCCACATCGGTTAAGGCGACCATATCTGCACTGCAAACACAGATACAATAAACAACTTATACAGTGAAATTATTTTCTGTTTATGCACAATAGTTAATATAATTTTGAATATGATAAATACAATTTTCTTACAGATACATGACACTGTTGCTCCCATACTTCAAAATTAGAGTTCTAAGCCAAAATAACAAAAGCCATTCTATTCTGCTATAATTAGTTAACTAAAGCACTCGTCTGCATACTAATTGTTTTGAGTAAATGAACACTGCCATTCATTTGTGCAATATTTTTAAAATGTTCATTTAAGTTTTAAATTAAAAGTGCATTCTTGATAAAAAGAGAGAGAGAGAGAGGAGAGAGAGAGAGAGAGAGAGAGACATATGACATATATATGAAATAATTTATTAACCAATAAAAATTTCACCAAGGCTCTAAGTGCAATATTTAAAATTTACACTACTACTCATTGAATACAGCTTGAGTTAGTACTTCAACAGGTTTATTAATTTAGAAAAAGACCACAATTTGTAAAAGACAATGTCATGGTCTTATGCATGTCATTATGAAGACTGCTGCTCATTAAGTGCAATATTGCAACAGCTTAGGAAGAAAAGTCCTTAAAAAAGATGCCATGTCAAAGAGAGAACTAACCTTACTCATATGTAAAACTATTCTGAAAAAAATGCAAAAAGCAGTGTAATTGATATAATCCACAAAATGTTGCTTAAAATTTATATATATAAGAAATATTCTATCAATAACTTTCAAAGAAAATTCTAGCTCTGAAAGGCAACAAAAAATTGAAGGAACAGCTTACCACTATGTTTGTGCTAATATAAAAGGCATCAATGAAATAAATGTCCATTATTGATTTTAAAAACTAAAAAAAAAAAAACACTTTCTTCTAAATGAATACTACCAGTCAAGTATAACTTCAAATCCAAATCATGGATGACTTCATGTGTGTGTGTGTAGACTTGCAACAAAGTTGATAACAAAGGAGGCGGATTGCACTCATGGATAATTGTCCACCCCATCCAAACATTTCAAACTTGTTTGTTTGATTATACAATATATTATTCTTCCTTAAATTTGATAGTAAAGTGTGGTGGTAGTTTATAGACCCATGGTCATGGGTATCCACAAGGTTGCACAAGAGGGGGTGGGTGGTAACTGCCCCCCTCCCAAGAAAGTCTGTGGTAATATTGCAATGTTAAATAAAAATGTGGGTTTTTTTTGTTTTGTTATTTTGAGCTTTGATTGGGATAGCACAATAGCAAAGGAAGCATACTAACGTCGAAAAAATTAATTAACTTTTTAAAAAATTCTAAATGAATCACAAGAAATATTTCTATGTACATTCTTCACTCCACACTCAATATTGTTTTGTCAATTGTCCATTCCCCCAACTGTAATTTATCCTGCAGACACTCATGCTCATGGTTATCACATGATCTTGTTAACAAGAAATTGTTTTCCCGGTTTCCTCAATTTTGTGTTATCAGGATTTCACTGTATGCTAATAAAACTAAAATGGAATGTACAGACATATATATAATGCAAAAATTCATTATAACCAGAAACCAAAATAATAAAGGTATATAAAATCAGCAGTGTTAAATGCAGATATGTATGTATGTATCGATGTCACATCATACATATCCGCTGCATGCAACTTTGTCGATTATCATTTTTTTCTCTTTTATACACTTTCAAACTCATAAAAATTCATAACTACTGGTCTTACAGTAGTGTGCTTGACTGTGTTACACAATTTATGTCACAGTTGCAATATCATTTTGATATTTTTTAAACATTTTTTCACCACTACCTGCAAGTGAGACTTGTGTTTTACTCAAAACTTCTTAATCAAGTAATGCTATTATTCCAACACCTCCCTCTTGTACAACAACACATTCTACTTACTGCCTTGTCATTGCAACTCTACTTGTAACGTATAATGATGTATTATATGATTTTTGAACACCTAATTCTTCTATAGCTTCTTCGGATTACGGTCTTATTTTTATCACATACTTACATATGCGTATAATCCATGTACTGAGATGAGCTGAAGGAAGCACAAAATAAACAGCATGAACGACAGCCAGGGGGCAGCCATTTTTTAAATTTATTTTTATTTTTTAAAATTATCAGTTAAATAACCAATCACAGCTGCCTTTACTCCATTTTTCGGCGATATAGCCAATCAGATCCAACCAATTATCCTCTCCTTCCACTCCTATCGTCTTTTGCAACACGAATGGCGGTAGCGTGTAGTTTGTCCTGCTGGGTCAGTTTTAATCTGGCTTCACACTAAAAATACCGATTCTTGCAGATGTTCAGCACAGCATTAGCGGAACCGTGGCCTGTTAATCCCTTCAGTATGGATATCGAATTCATAGATGACAGCGATTTTGTGTTCTATTCCCTTCTATACTCCAGTGTAACTGTTGTATTCGCCATGGCCGTGTTGACGAAGTTTTTCACGAACGAAATCCGATTCGGCTTCAGATCTTTCCTTAGTTTGGTGACTTTATTCCTTGGAGAACCTTTATGCCAGTTTCTTGTGAAGGGTCCACACGGGGTTGTCGTCTTCGCTCTTGGATGCTTGTTTGTTTACTCAATTCTCCCCGCCAGTCACCTGCCGGCGAAAGGAAAGACAGTATTGGTGACAGGTAAAAACGAGTGATTGACGCTCAAGTTGATGATGATGATGGGGATAACTGATGCGAATTCACTTTTTAACCTTTTGTTTTCGTTGTATCAACTTGGACGAGTTGAATGATGGTGTGCTTGTGATTTAGTTTTACTACTATTTTTCGTTGCTCTTGTAATGGTCGATTTCGTGATTGTCTCGTAATCTACCATATACCACGTTACTTTTACTTATATCATCTGAGGTGCGTTTGCTCCTTCATTCTAGAAGTATTAGTGTTAGCTGTATATTTCGTCAACACACTCGTACTGCAAATCGCATGAAGTCGGAGCACTGTGTGTCACTGCTCCTATGGTTTAATCTGTGCTTAGTAATACAGATTTGAAGAGTAATTGGATGCAAATACGCTCCAGGTGGTATATAAAGGGTTAATAATAGCTATGTATTTTTTTCTCTTGGTTAAGCCTACCTCAGTCAAGTCCTATATATTAAAACAACTAGGATAAATTTAATTTCTCAACTTAATGTAGATAGGAGTGTTGCTCCAGCTTTACATTGCTTTAAGTTTAATTGACATTAGATAAATCTGCTGAATGGAAATATTTAAGCAGGAGAAATTGGTGGGGAAACAAACAAATATCACTTTTACTATTAGAGGTATTGCATTAAAGGTAGTCAGCAACATGCTGATGTATTGCTTGATTTTTCTGACACTTCCTCTACAGATCCCCCCTTTTAGATTTCTATTAAAAATCTTTTTGACAGAATTTTATATTTTTCATTACAAGATATTCAAAATCAACAAATTTTTATTGCATTTGCAATAAAATCATAGTAAGGAATGTTGATTATTGACACTAGCCCAAACCAAATGTGCATCATTTCAAGAAACAAAAATAAAATGTATCTACAGATTTTAATTTACAAATTGAACCAGAATTTAAGATAAAATTCTTTGCTTAACAATATTTTAGTTTTTATCTTTAAAAATAGTTTTAATCTCCTGTACAAATACAATTCAAGGTTTTTTTGTTCCCTTTTTTGGAGCATGTCACTGTTAGAATGTAGTAACATTTTCTTTTGCAGTTAAAATCTTTTTAAATAAGTAAATTGCTATGAATATTGAGCAAAGGTAGTCCAGTGGCTGGGAATTTTACCATACACACAAAGTTGATGAATGTTGAAATTACTGAATTTGTTGTACAGGCAATGAAAAGGAATCTAAATGTGCATTTAGATAACTTTTTTTTCATTTTTGCAGCAAATGTTGTGTTAATGGGGACTCATTTAAATCTAGAAGTAGGTTAGATGCCCATTCATAAGATTTTCTTCAATAATAGGCTAGATTATGGTTGAAATGGATTATCTGAGCTGTTTTGTGAACTTCCATAAATATGTTTAAGAATACTTGTGAGAGCTATTTTGCTCTTACAGGGTTTCTATAAGTCATAAACTTTTTGTCCTTTTTTGGACTCTATTGTTCTTATCCTTCATCACTGAAGATGTTGATTTTCCTTTGACAGCCAGCAGAAATCATACTAATTGTTTATATTAGTGATGGCTTGTTTTTGCACTATCCACACACGCACACTCTCACCTACTCCCCTGTGCTCTAGTGGCAGGCATGCAGAAGATGACTGGCATGGATTAGGTAACAGAAAGTCCCTACATTTATTTTTCATATTTAGATGGGAGTAAACTAGATAGCCCAGAAGAAACCCACAAGATTGGATTTTGAAAAAAAGAGCAAGAAGAAACTATACTAGAGAAGTACATCAAACCAAGTTGGTCTTAACTGAGATTCAAACCTGTGTCCTTAATTTTTAATAATGCAATAGTCTATCACTTTCTGGATACTATACTATACTTAACTACAATGGATCCATTAATTCTTTACCACATGGACACTTTTATCTCTCTCCACATAATGACGATATTTGACACCTCCACCTATATTCATACACTGGCATTAAAAATAACAAGGAACCTCACTTGTATGTTTATCTGTCTGATAAGAAACTCTGGTGTAAATCCAGCTGGTAATGCAAAGTCACTATATGGAATTTGTGCTTGATTGTGGCATCAAATGACGACATTATGTGGTAAAGAGTTAAGAATAATATATTTCTTGATTTCATTTTAAATTTGTCATATGACTACATTTGAACACTTCCTACTTCTTGCATGAATGATTTCACTGGATACTAAGATATAATTTTTTTGTGCTTGTTCAAATATGCAGCTTCATATTCATAGCTAAAAGCCAAATACATTGAAATTTTAATGTATTTTCAATTAATTTATGGAGAAAAATGCATTCAGAGAGGAGGAAAACTACAAATGTGGACTAATAGAAGCCTTTTCTCATTACTATAATATTTTTTCTTTTATATTATTGATTTCCTGTATAGTAATGTTGCATAAATTCCAGTTTTAATGAATACAGTGCTGATACATAGCCACTTAAATAATGACACTTGTCTTTAGGGGTTTGTCTGCAACTCCAATAGCTAATTATAAGCTATTGTGGATAGCAAAGAGACATGAATGTTTGCAATTCTGAGGCCTGAGGTAAGAATAGTAGTTGGTGGGTGGTCAAGTCTTTCCAAGACAATAATTTGGATGGTAAGTGTCAACAGCACTTGTAACTATTGAGCAAGTTTAATAAAAGTCCCTCAAACTTTTTATTTTTAGATGTGGAAGGAAACCCATTTAACCACCTGGTGAAAAAGAGCAAGAAAAAACCAGGCTAGGGAAGTACACAAAATCAAGTTGGTTTCAATGTTTGACTGAAACTTGGGTCTTCAGTCTTGGCAGTTTAGTAATCCAATTATTGGGCTATGGTCACTCACTTGTTCCTACATTTATACTAACAGGTTATCAGTTCACTTGTGAAAAACAATTGTTTCGCATGGTGTTTTTAGATAAATTTCCTGTGTGCAAATTTATAACATTTTATTACTTAAGTATACCAAGAACCATAAATAAATCTCATGCTTTAGAGAAATATTTGTTTAGGAAATAAACAACAACAGGATATTTAAATTAAAAGAATTTTGACTTGTTGGAAGATTAGAAACCTATTTTAGATTATATAGCATATGAATGGTCTGGTAATCCAGTGGCAGACTATTGAACTACTAGGTTGAGAGCCTGAGTTTAAATCCTGGTCGAGACTGGCTTGATTTGGGATACTTTCCTGGCATGGCTTAGTTTTGCTTTTCTTCACCAGCTGACCATGTTGGTTTCTTCTCACATTTAACAATAAAGATTGCTAGTAGGGACTTTCTGTACCCTAACTCCTCCTACTTTAGCATGGAAATGGGCAAGAGAGTGTGGATGGTGCTATGCAAGCCATCTCTACTATAAACAATTCATGTGGAAGTTCTGCCATCAAGAGAACATTGTTGGCAGTATTATCTTTGTTTGTGAAGGACAACAACATCTAGAGCATATTATTAGGTATTTAT
The DNA here is from genome assembly GCA_018389105.1 of Nautilus pompilius. Classification (NCBI taxonomy): domain Eukaryota; kingdom Metazoa; phylum Mollusca; class Cephalopoda; order Nautilida; family Nautilidae; genus Nautilus; species Nautilus pompilius. Next base: position 565,249 of record JACATO010000023.1, on the reverse strand, counting down.
TATTTGGGAAAAAGTATTTGTTTTACTTTTGTATATGCTTACTGTATTTATTCCATTACTTTTTTTTTTCAGAATACTTAATTATTTAGGCCTTTATCTTTTTTTTTAAAACCTACTCAAAGTAATCAAAACTCTCAAAAGTAGCACTCAATGAAAGTCTTATAAATTCAGGTGTATGTTTAAAAACATTGTATGTATATGAACTTAAATCAGAATTTTGCATTGTGTAGGAATGTATGGAAGACATGAAAAATTGAGATTAATGTTACTGGCACACGGCAGGTCAAAATATATTTGCCAAAAAATGTATTTTCAATTTCATTATACAGGGTGTCCGTAAAGTTACTATACAGTCTTACAAGTTACTATACAGACACCATGCAGTACAGTAAGATATTGTATTAAAATATTTATTTGTAACAAAAGAAATAACACCTTTATGTTTATCAAAATCTCAGAAAATACATGTGTACATCCGAAAAGACTGTAACAATCAAGGCAAAAATTTCTATGACAAATATTCAAATTGTAAGACTGTATAGTAACTTTACGACATCTGTTAAATAGGATGAATACAGAGTGCAAAAATTAACATTTTTAAGCATTCTTTTCCACCCAAGAGAGGAATAGAGGGTTGGTTTCCAGAGATTGATTGCTTGTTTAAATTAATTACTGATGTAGAAGTCAATGACTGAGAAGTGTTAGTTAACTGAAGAAACTGTCCACTTTTGGTTTGTTGGTAAGCAATGTTTTGCCACAGTTTTTAAAATTTGATTTTGTTTTTATTTTATTTATTTAAGTCAATAATTGTTCTATTTTAAGGTTGTGATAGTGGTTTTGGCCATGCTATTGCCAAAAAATTGGACAGCATTGGAATGAAGGTAATTGCTTGCTGCTTACATTCTTATGGAGTGGGTGCTGAAGATCTGAGAAACTCCTGCTCAGACAGGTAACTTTAAATGCATGTGTTTTTATTTGTTGCTTTTTTTTCTTTTGTCTTTGCTTCATGTTCTTCTATCATTAGTATCTGTGATGCAGTGTGTAAGGGGTGTTCAAATGAAACCAGGCCAAATATTGTTACTTTCATTCTATTTTCAGCTGGTTTAACATGAACATTCCTAGTATATAACAAATATACAAGGTCTGTCCAAAAAGAAACCAAACTTTTAAAACAGCGCACCAACCAGCTGGCTAATAATAGCCACATCACGCCACGTCAGTTATTCATCGCTCTATATGCGCTAGAATGAATGTATGTTTAGTGCACTTGGTGATTTGTCACAAGTTGAAGAATGAAGGATCTTGAAGAGCAATGTGTTTGTGTGAAATTCTGTTTCAAATTGGGGAAAAACATTTACGGAGACTTTTCTAATGTTGCAACAGAACAGGCCTATGGGGAGGATTGTTTGAGCCATACGCAATGTCACGAGTGGTACCAGCATTTCAAATCAGGAAGAACATCCACTGAAGACAATCCCAAATCTGGACAACAATCACATTGAGAAAGTGTGTGCTGTGATCAGTGAAAATCATCGCCTGACTGTCCGTGAAGTTTCTGAAGAAGTAGGCATCTGTAAACGTTCATGCCACATGGTTTTAAAAGAAAAATTGAACATACATTGTGTAGCCGCAAACTTTGTGCTGCGTCTGCTGACAGATAAACAAAAAGAGAACCAAGTCACAGTCCTTCAGAAGCTCTTTGATTGTTCAGATGGTGGACACTTAGAACACCTATTGTAATTTATCATACTTGAGATATCTGGTGTTTAAAGCAAAATTTCTATCTAGCAATGTCTTTGTTTACTGGTTTATAGAAAAAAAGGTGTATACATCTTTTTGGGACACACTGCGTGTTTGTGTGTGTGTGTGTGTATTGCAAATAATTTGATGCTAAGTCATTATTTACATTCAATATTCATTCAGTATGGATCTTTACTTAAAGTATAGCTGTTGAGATTATATTAAAATCTATTTCATTATTTTATTAATAACTTGTATGATCTCCTTTAATCATAGTCTTTATATATATGTCTAATCAGTTTGGCATAATCTTGATATGGAGATACAGGGGAAAAAAACAAAACAAAAACTCAACTGGCATTAAAGAAATATCACAATGCACATCAGCATTTTGATAACCATCATCCAGATTGATGCTATCTGGCACAGGCCAAAAGCTCTGTGAGCTGAATATTTACTGAGTGTAATTGGTGATACTTCCAGTTATCAGAGTGGCATTATTGTTGTTCTTCTCTGTGGGCCACCATTATGTCTGTTTATAATAAAAGTTATTCCATATTTACTATGGATTATCAGTGCACCCATTCAACACAGCATCAAATAAACCACCACCAAGTAAAGGTGAATAGATGAAGACGCTGGTTTTAACAATAAATCAGATATTCAAGAGACTTTTGAAAGGTGAAAATAGGAATGATTTAATGAGAAAATTCTGCATTGGCTCCTCTACCATCTACAACATTAAGGTGCAAAAAAATTAAGTTAATGGAATTTTATGCAACTTCGGAAACAGAAATCTGTGGAACTGCATTGTACTCCTATAAACAAGCTTGAACAGCTTGATGCTGTTCTATACGAATGGTTTGCACTGAAACATTCTGAGGGTTCCCCAATCTCTGGACCTATGCTTATTGAAAAGGTGAAAGATTTTTACCAGTAAATGAAACTCGGTGAACTGTGTGCCTTTTTCGAGTGGTTCTGTTTTAAGCTTTGCCATGGAATAAGACACCTTGATATATCAGGTGAATGGAAGTCAACTGATCACAAAGCTGCTGAAAAGTATTAAGAATTCTTCTCTAAGTTAATTGTAGATCATGATTTGTCACCAGATCAAATATACAATGTCAAAAAAACTAGCCTACTCTGGCACTGTTTGCCTTCTTCAACCTTAGCAGGTGCTAGTGAAGCAAGTGCTTCTGGATTTAAACTAAATAAAGACCAATGCAGCAGGCATCCATTGAGTGAAACTTTTAATTATTGAAAAATTCCAACATCTGTGAGTATTTAAAGGTGCAAAACATTTGCCAGGTGCTTCGGCACCTCAACCGGCCTTTTAGGCCTTAACGGGAGCTTGCTCCACACCGTGCTTCGGCCCCTACATGGCTTCGGCCACCAACCTCCATTCCCTTCTCCTCGGAGATAAACACACATACACAAACTTTCACACGCACCAATTACGCTTTCACCACACAAAAAATAAAAAAAGTATAACTCTTGATTAACGGCACTTCTCAGGTTCCATGGGTGACAAATAATAAAGCTTTTACTATATATAATAGAACTAAGTTGGTATTCATAGTAAATTCACTATGATCACAATTTTAGGATAATTTGAAATATTGCCCAACCATTATTTAAAAATTTTTTTTTACCTTAAAATACAGAAACTTAATAAAATATGGAATGACAGGCATGGTGAAAATATGGGAAAATCTGAATAAGACAGAGCAGGCGGGTAGCAATTATGCACACTTTTGAGTGGAAGAAAACAAAGATTTAAAAAAGAGACTTAGGAAAGAAAAAAAGTCTGCTGGAGAACAAAGATCTAAAATGTCTTCAACTGTTGCAGGAGTTTTATAATGCTATTTGTTTTTGCTCTTTTTAACCTGGTAGCCATTTCTCAAGAGTATAGTTATTCAGATGTTGGCTTGGTATAACTAAATTTTAATATATTGGCTTTATACATTTTTCACTGTGTTTGTATAGTAGTAACTATTGCTGTTGTGCTATACACTGATGTCTGCAAGGGGAAGAACTCTGGTGAGGGAGCATAGTGATGCATTTGTCCACTAAAAAGCATTGCCAATCCTGTACCATAAGGAGACAGGCGCTTCTGACTCAAAACTATTCATTTTTTAGATGTGGGAGGAAGTTGAAATTCCCAGAGGAAACCCACACAACCAGCTGGTGAAGAGCAAGAAGGAACCATGCTAGGGAGCCCTAACTGTTCAGTACTTTACCATTGGATCAGTGAATTTCTCATTGTAACTATTGTAAAATGATCAATAATATCCCCTTCTATTTCAACAAATTTTGACACATTTTCTTTCTCTCTCTCCTCTGCAGGTTGGTTGTATTACAGCTGGATGTAACGAGCCAGAAGGACATCAACAACGCAAAGCAGTTTGTAGAACACACTGTAGCAGATGATGGTAGGTTAAAATCTCTAGAAACCATTTTATGAAACTGAGGGCATGAAATGGGACTCTGTAATACAACTATTCATAACCTTGTAAGGACTAACTAAGCAATGTTTTTTATTCCTTTCTTCTTGGAAAACTCTTCCCTAACTTTTGAGCTAGATGTGGGAAGGTTATCAGCCTTAGTATCAAGCAAATTATCTAGTGACTTTTTGGGGCTTGACCTGTGGTTACTTTACAAATACCTGAAAAACCCTACTGGGGTATTCCACGTCAAATGTACACACTTTTCAGCAAATTTTTGACACACTGTCTCAGATTTCACTCATTTTTTGTGCAAGTGTTTGTTTCTATAGTGAAACATTAAGTACCAATTTTCAGACCTTGGGCCCACTGGGGCCAATTTTAGGGGTCCCCCAAATTTGGACTTCCTCAGCTGACACAATCTTTCAGAGGCTATATCTCAGGCTGTACTGGTCCAATTTGGATGATCTTGGTGTCAAAATGCTCGTAAAAGCAAGATCTTTCCAATCACGTAAGTGAAATCACTTCAAAATAGAAATTCCAAAAGTGGTAATTGATGGCGCCCTTTGACCTTTAGCCCCTGCCACCCAGCAAAACCGTTGGTCCCAATTTTGTGGAGAATACCCCTTCATATACTCCAACACCTCAGCAAAAACAAAAATGTATGGCAGTCATATTGGCGTTAAGAGTAAAGGGTTTTTTTAAATTAGATATATAACTGCTAAAAAGTCAAAATAAGGCAGATGTTAGAATTTCTTTATGGAAAGAAGATATTATAACAAAATATTGAACTTTATTGTTTATTAAATTATAATTTGTATGAATCAGTTTGGAATGTTTTTTTTTTTAAGTACTCAAATTATTGGCACTGTAAATCTGATGTGACTGCCTGAAGCCTTTTTCTTTTTTAAATTTTTGGAAATGATTGACAAAAAGTTAGACATTAAGAAATTAAATGTCTAATAAATTATTCTCTCAATGAAATCTGCAGCATGAAGAAAATTTTCAGCAACAAAATTTTAATTTGAAGAAAAAGATTTTAATATATTTTTTAAATGATGGTTGCATGTGTGACCTAAATTGCTTTTATATACATACAGGATGTATTCTTATACAGCGTCCTGTCTTTTCTGGCACTTTAGTCAAAATGCCATGGGTTAGCTTTGTTGTGACACTGTGGAAGTTGTCATAGCATTGAGATTCCCAATAATGTGTTACAGTTGTGTCATCTTTTCTCTTTCTGCAGGTTTGTGGGGTTTGGTGAACAATGCTGGAATCATGTATTTTTCTGAAATTGAAACAACATCAGAAGAGATATTTCAGAAGACAATTAATGTCAATCTCTTTGGAACTATTCACTTAACGAAGGCTTTCTTGCCATTGATCCGACGAGCTAAAGGTCGTATAATTAACATGGCAAGCCTGACAGGTATGTTTATTTCCTCATGGCTTACCATAAGGAAAAATTACCATAAACCAATTTTCTACATTTGCTCAGTTTGACATAAAACAAAATATCTTCTAGTAACTGTGTTTTCTAAAAGCCCACAAAATTAAAAATTCATCTGCTAACTAAAAACGAAAGAGGAAACAGTGGTAAACATTTGTCGTGAATTTCATAATGTAAAGTTATGTTAAATAAAGCTATAAAATTAAAGATATATAAAAAAAAATGAAAAGGACAATTTAAAAAAAAAGGATGATCTCGGGACTAAAACTCTAGAGAAAGACCACCAAAACAGTTTTATTAACTAGTTCTTTTACTACTAATGTGATAGGAAATGTTCAAGCCAACCCCATACCTGTTGTGAAAAATGTATTTACATAATAATCCAACACTAGGTACAGTGACAGTCTACTGCACCTCCTGTGGGGCTGAAAACTAAAGATCCAGTACCAGAAAAGTGTAAATCCAAACTACATTGGATATTTGATTAGTTTTTATTTTTTATTATCACAACTGGAAAAAATAAATAAAATTTTAATAATGATTTTGGGAGAGTTAACCTAAACAATAAGTGATCCCTACTACAAATATCCAAATGCTAGAAAAATTTCTCACATGCATAGAAATTATCTCAGCTTTGATCAAGGAAGAAAAGAAAAATGGCAGTGCTAATTAAAAAGCAAGCTTTTAATAAAAGTGCTGTAAAATACAATAATAGCATACAGTAAAATGCAGGCCAGTTAAATATACTTGTTTTTTTCATTGCATTGTAATACATTTCCATGTTTTTCTTTTCAAATATTTTAAAGACTAAAACATCTGTCACTAATTCAAGAGTTTTTCAAGGAATTTGTTTATTATTACTTGAGATCAGACACTGGCTAATATCTTGGTGATTTTATTTTATTTTAAGTATCCATCCACAGATGAGCCTACTGCTCAGGTTGTCATTCTTGTCATGTGAACCAACTTGTTTTCCATTTATGTACTGTATTTGGTGTGGGCATGGACTGAGCCTACTCAGGATTGTATCTTAACCATGGTGTCAGCACTTTCATGTGTGATAAGATAAGTTATGATATTAATACTGCATATTTAATAATGGTTTTAAACTTAGGAAAAAAGAAAATGATAAATATTACAAAGCTAACTTATAATAATGATTCAAGTAATAAGTATGTAGTTGATTCAAAATTTCAAGGTGATATAAAAAATAAAAAAAAAAAATCTTTAGTACCCAACTAGTAACTTAAATGATGCTAATAAATCTTATGTAGGTGATGAAGTAAGTGGCATTTGTTTCATGGATAATGTGAATTTTGGCAGAATAACAAATCTAGGTGCTCCTACTAACAATAATGATAGGACAACAAAGAACTGCTGTTGATAGTTTAATAAACACTGTTACAAAAGACTCAGGAAATATAAATTCTAACACTGAATAATTTACAAATTTACCAGTGCTAACATCTAGATCAGATGAAACAATTTTTCTTGATACTAGCTGGAGATGCAAAATATTTAAAATTTGATGGTTCTTTTGGTATAACAGGTAATATAGATATTAGGGTTGCAGCGGTTAACCGGTTACGGTTTGGTTTTCACTCTAACCTGTTAGAGTTTTTAAAAACTGGTTGTCTGAACTAAGATGTCACTATCATATTTTCCAAACACCAAACTTATAGTATAGTGCAACTAGAAAACGATTGGATTGGGTAATGGAGAAGGTGGATCTAACTGGAAGTTGAAACGGGTATATACTGACCTGTGTGACCCTAAATCAGTTCTTCCTCACTCTTAACACTGTGTTCTTAGCTATCAATATTTGCAATAGCGCTCACTCCGAGATATAAATTTCTACTCTTTTTTCCTGAAAGTAAACGGGCCACAGTATGGGGGGCACATACAAAGCCTATGGCACAAGTGAGACTAGCCCGAGAGGAAGCTGACATGCCTGTTACTAAAAAAAGTAGAGTTGCTGATTACCTTTCTGGTGATGTAAATGAGGTTTGTGGCCATAATACTGAAGCTGAATTGATTGCATATAAGCAATCACTTGTAAGGGTATCTGATCCATTAGAGTGGTGGAAGGTACATAAAGCAACCTTCAAAAACATTGCCACCATAGCAAGGAAATACCTCACTATTCCCGCAACAACAATCCCAAGTGTGCGGATCTCTAGCACTGTAGGTCTTACGATCACCAAGATTTGGTTTAATTTAGATCCAGAGTGTGTCGATGAACTGCTATTTTTAATTTAAAATTATAATAAACTTTAGGTTAGAATATAATGTAAGCAGTGTGACTTGTTTTCATTTTCAAAACTTTGACTTTTATGTTTGGTAATATATATATTTTTAGAATATTCGCTATATAATATTCACAGAGTTGTCTCCCTTCATTATTTATTTACTTCAAACGAAGTTGTTTGGGCATTTACATTGCTTAGATAAATTAATTAAAATCTTAAATGTTTCTCTTTATTGTCGTCTACTGAGCGTGTATTTGTTACATTTATTTTGCAATGCAAATTTACGTCAGATTTGGTAATTCGTCCACTTAAAGCATACTGGTGGTATGATAGAAATGTTCCAATCAATGAAAGGTTAGAATATAATACAATTTTTGTTGTAAACTAATAGAAATTTAGTTTATATTGAAGAAATTAAATGGAGTGGGTTCTTTATTGTATATTCAATATTACCTAGTATATAGTCGCTACATAATGTCAAATCAAAATTAGTTTTAGGAATTACCCTCCTTTCCGGTTAACCGTTTTGGTTCAGATAATGCCTGGTGGTTAACCAGTTCTGAAAAAATTTTACCGTTTACGAAGCAAAAGTATATCACAAACCTAAATACTCCATTTTGTGATGAAAATCATGGTTATTATGCAACAAATAAAGAGTATGTTGACAGTTTAAAATTAAAACAAGCAAGACATACTTTTCCTGCTTGGAATAATGATAATAAATTTATTCAAAATGTGAGTTTGAAAAAATTACCAGGAATTACATTAATATCTTCAAATGAATCATTAAAGTATGTTAAGTCTTACTGAATAGGTAAAAGCCTACACTAACCAGGTGGTGTACCATTTGTTTATGAATATCCTTGTTTCTAAAATGATAATTTGTAGTAACATCTACAACTTTTAGTGTTACAGTACATTCTTCAAAATGTACAAAGAATTTTGATTCAGTTTGAGATGGACATTATAAACTATAAAAAATAATTTTAACTTCACAATAAAACAAAAACGTTTTTTGACAGGTTCCATTTTCTACCCAGTGTTGTGGGAAGGGAAAAGAAAACAGGAACTAACTTTACCAAAGAAAAACTTTGAAATGTCTCCTAGAATCAAAACCAATGTGGGCTAACTGGCAATCATTGTCAGGGTATATAGTATGTGTGGGTTGACAGTTAAATATTGATTATTATTGCCAGTTAGCCTGCAATGGTTTTGCACTTGTTATTTATATTACCTTTTTTAGGGACCAGCCGACTTAAATGACTCCTTTAGAAATATGACAGGTAAGCATGATTTTAGATTTTTCAGTTTTACTCAACAAGCTGCACCATGCCACTGCATAATTTTTTATGCACCAGATGATTAACCCTTTCTTTTAGTAATATTAGTTTGTAGTATTTATGTGTTTCCATTAAGAGATTCCATATCCTTGCTGGTGCATGTAGGAAGATCCAGCAGCAGATCTTTTATTATATTTGTTTGGCTTTGTAGTAGTATATGTAACAAATGTTCTGGGCCATCATCTACTTCAGTCCTCTGAGCAAATGTGGAACATGTATTTCATATATAGAGTAAAGATTCAAAAGAACTTTTTTCTAATATGTCTTTATCATTGACAAAGTGACTTCAAGAAAAAAATAATTCCTTTTTCTTTGTTGCTTCAATAAACTTAGATGCTCAGCTAGCAAAAACATTGTCTTTTTAAAACATAAACTTCACTGAATCTACCATGGTCAGATAAACAGGAGACCGATGGTGCAATGCAGACAGAGAACTACCTGCAAAATACCACACCAAAACTTTTCTGAATAGTTTTGGAAGAAACCCATGCAAAATGGGCTCTGAGCGAGAGAAACCATGCTATTGCTAGATTCTAAACATGGCCCACATGACATATACTTCAGGAAAAATCCATAAGTACTACCATGATGAGGGAGTACTCTTTGACAATGTTCTGCCATCTCATGTTATTGTTACCTTTATTGGAAAGCTCCATTGTGAAGGTTTTACCACTGAAATTTTTTGGATAAGAAAATAAAAATTTTGTTGTAGTAGTGCTTGACTGAACAGCATCTCTCATTTCTTGTGTGTCTTTGCAGCAAGGATTCCTTTAGAGTGTATGAATGCCTATGGTGTGTCGAAAAGTGCCATTGTGGCTTTCTCAGACATTTTGCGTCTGGAGATGAAAAAGTGGGATGTCAAGGTGGCTGTAATAGAACCATCAGGATACCTTACAGGTGAGATATTATTCTATGGTGAAAATGTGGGGAGTAATTTGAAGAAAAATTTGTTTTTAATAAACATTTAGATGTTTCCTTTTAATCATTCTTTTCTCAGTGAAATTTTATGGTCAAGAACAAGCTTAACATTACTTCAGATGTTCAGATCTGATGAAAAAATTATCCATTTGCAAATTTCCATTTATCTGACATATCCTGAAAAATAAGATCTAAAATAAAGACAGTCTATTTAAAATAGAACAGGGTTATATTCAATATTCTACATGTCAAATGCAGTTAGTTGTTCTTCTCATCATTACTACACTAGCATCAGAGGCATTTTGAGAAAAAAGTCTACCTACATGATATTTTTTTGAAACTACATTAATGAGAATGAGCATGAAGAATAAAATTCCAACTTTGTCTTAAACAAAAAGAAACTTGGATCTCATTGCTGATGTGTAGAAGAATTGCAGTTGGCTAATAAACACACACTGTACCCATAACTAAATAAAGTTATTCAAGGAAATTTACATAAACTTACATGTTCAATACTTTTGGAATTTGTCAAGGTGACATTGCTTATTGTGCTCTGTTATTTGACATCACTGGATTTTCTACTCTAGAAAAGATTGCATTAATCACAGAATCAGTATGATAATATTCAGTTCTTAATGTATCTGAATCATAAATAGTACTAGCATATGTTAAAACAGTAGACATGACAACGACATCATCACCTTATCTCCTTTGGTTTTATGTGGAAAACATTTCAGTGCAGTTAGATATTTTTAAAAAAGCAAAACAGCTTTTATTTCTTTCATATACTATATATTAAGGGCAGTAGATGGCTAAACTTACTATGGCACAGTTTCTTCTCACTCTTCTGAACCAGTTTATCTGTATGAGCTTTACTCTGAGGAATCTGGTTTCCTTCATTGCTGAACAGAAAAGTGTTTGTAGGGTCTTTCTGCTTAGCTGTCTCTTGCACTTCGGTCGGTATTTTAAGTACCAGACTAACCACATGGTCTTGTACACAACGGTTACTAGGTATTGAAACAACTTAGTGGCTTATGCCTGTATGCATCAACACTTATATACATACACATACACACACACAATCCCTCCCAGCATATAAGAATTTTTATGTTGTCAAAATCAAATGGAAGTAGTATGAAATGGTTTGTTAATACATGTAGTTTCATTGTACTCATTTGTTACTTAATTGCAATCAATCCTGGTAGTAATCTTTAGTATGATGCCACCTTAATGTTTTACATTTGTAAAAGTGATTTATTTTGAAAGCTACAACAAACTTTTTTGGCTGCACTAACTTTCTGCACATTTCTCATTTTAACTTTTCTGGAAACCCAGTACAGACGCTCCCCTACTTACGAACGAGATACGTTCCGAACGATCGTTCGTAAGGTGAATTCGTTCGTAAGTTGCTTCAGTGCTATGAAATGGCTTGCCTCTTCTTTACACTTCCACTCTCACTAGAAGCCTTTCGCTTTTCACCAACCATATTGAATAATGGATGCACGAGATATTTAACAATAAAAATGTCAAAGTTCTTAGCGTGCTGGAGATACGTTTACACACTCAGGCACTGCGACGAACTGGGCAGAGGAAGCCGGATTCGGGGTGGATGCTGGGCGAGCTCTCACAGCGCCTCACGTCGGTATTAGCGGCGGAAAGAAGCACTACTCGGAAAAAGGCGCGCAATACAAAATCTAACTTACAGCATCTCTGTCCGAACATTTTTCGACATACCCGCAAAAATGTTCGTATGTACCGTTGTTCGTAACTCGAATGTTCGTAAGTAGGGGAGCGTCTGTACTTATATTGTTGGCATTTTAGTTATTGGACTTATTGTTGCTAAACCAAAAGGAAATCAATGTAAAAATCATCCATAAATCTGCTAAAAACAATTTTAAGTAGGCACAATTACTAAGATTAAGAGAGATGAAATGGGGGGAGTGAAATGATGAATCTGGTGTATTTTCATTCCAGGTAATGACTAAATTTGATATTTAAGCAATGAAAACAAATCTTTTCTTCTGCACTTGCAGTCTGAAAAAAAAAAAGTCTTTCAGCACCAATGCTACCATTTTTGACTATCAACAAAACACTGATCAACTGTTAAAGGGTGAGCTGATTATTCATTATTTAATGTGGCTTCTCAGAACTGATCACAGTACACTATTTAACTTATGGGTTTTTATATTTCATTCTATCGTAAAACTTTTCAACTGACAAAAATTTATAACTACATTTTGTTCAGGCTTTCTGTAATATTTCAATATGTTAAAATTGCATGACACTCCAGTTCAATGAAAAATAAAGTTCAACCAGATCCCAGTCAATTTTCAAAGTTTGATATTTTCCAGGTCAATTTAAAGATGAAGCTTTGGAATGCCATCTTCAGGAAATCTGGTCATCCATGGATGAAGCTACACAGAAAGTCTATGGGAAGCAATATCTCGAAGCAATCTATAACAATGTGAAATCTCTCAAATTCAAAATACCTGCAGACCTGTCTCCAGTTGTCTGTGCTGTCCACTACGGATTGCTGTCCCGGTGCCCTCGTGAACACTACCCTTGTGGGCAGGGGATGGAAATGCTGACCAGCATGTACCCTATCCTCCCCACAAGGCTTGCTGATAAACTGTCTAGGCTAATAACAGTCATCCCTAAGACTGCCCGCCCATCAGCCCTTGAGCCATCTTCCCATTTAGTGTCCTAACATGTCATTTAAATCAAACTGTTCATTTATGTTAAATGTTTTACACCTGATGATAAACATCCATGGCAATAGTCTCCCCCTCTGCCTTTCATTCCTTACCTTGTAATATACCTACGATATTGATGTATACCTAGAAAAAAGTTTATTTATCTGTATATGATTATGAACTTTGAGATGGATTTCTAAAAAAAGAAAAAAAAAAGACAAAAACACAACCAACAGTAGCATGTTCATCATGCCCTCCAGTTTCTTTTATAACCATACAGTTCTGATTCTTAAAATTTCAATCATTTTTTTTCAATCAAATGATAAATATTAAAAGAAAATAAATGATAAATTGTAAAAACTCAACTTTATTGGCGTTATTCACAGTAGATAGAGATTATCATACTATAATGTTATTTTGGTGAAACATTAATTATTTTGTGATGGCAGATGGTTGAGTACATAGCATACCAGCCTGCTGTGGTAGAGGACAGAGTTCAATAACCTATGGAGGCATCTGGCTTGACAAACCTCCCATAGCATGCTTTCTTCTTGCTCTTCTGTACTAACTCATCAGCATAATCAAAACTTATGTAAAGAATCAGAATTATTTTGTTTTTCTTTATCTTTTCAAAATTTTGTGACAACCAATTTTTCCTTTTTGTGAGACATTTCTTTTAATGCCATTTTACTCAGTCTGCATGGCTCCCTTGTTTCATAAAATTTTTAAAATCAGAAATACTGTGGTGAGTGTAGATGTAAATTTTGTTTGTTGAAATTTTCAAAGTTTAAAGAGAAAGGAATTTCTTAATATTTAAAGTAAAATTAAAATATATAACTAATCTGTGAATACCAAGAAAGTCACACATACTAAATTAACTGATTCCTGTTACAGTTTGTCAGTGGTTGGCCAGAAAAGATTTTAAGGATAACTCACTCCATTAAGTAATCTACAAGTTGATTTGCATACCTTTAGTATTATTGACTTGATAATACACAAGATAAACTGTCGTTTCTAAATCTGCTGACTGACCCTCAGAAAGATTGGTTCTTTGTGGAAAGAACAAGCAGAGCAGCTGAGAAATCACAACAAAAAAACAGTGGGTTTATGGTGGTGTGGTTTATGATACATGTAAAATATAAGTTTAGGAGACTGCTGCTTTCTGTAGATGCTACAATAGACAGGTCTTTGCATGCGCAGAATTTTTTTAAAAATAGGTATGACATTCTTGAGGTGTCTGTACATAGGTGGGAATCTAACTTCATCAGGGGAAACAGCCTAATAAAATACCTGCCATCCCACCTTGTTGCATATTTTAAGATGAGTGTAGAGCCATTTAAATTTTCTCAGATAAGGCACAAAATCTTACTAGGAATCAGAAGCCACCCTAACTCCCAAATATTTTTTAACGCATGATTTTTGGATGTTAGTTTTTCCTCGTTTTTTTTGTCTGTGATTTTTTGTTGTTTTCAGGCTTCAACAGTGTGTTTTTTTTTCATGAGATTCTATTTTTCATTTTATTACTAAACAGTAAAGCAAATATTTCTGTTTGGTCACAACCAGTTATTAAGAAAACTACCAGAGAAAACTTAAAAAAAAAAAGAATATGGACAACAATTTCAGCTGCTCAGTTTCATTGTTTTCTTCATTATCAAAAGTAATAAGTAACAAGAATAATTGATATTAGGAAACTGGGCAAAAGAATTTAAACTTCAACATTAAAGTTAACCTACATAGTGGCCAGAATTACCCAAAATAGTTCTGATTTTCATTTTTCTGTTAAAGTGTAATTATACAAGGATTAGTAATATCTAAGCATTTGTTATGTTCCTGGTTTGCTTATTTATTTTTTAAAACAAATATCTTTAAAACATAAAATTTAAAGCAAGCATTTATTGAAGTTTACTGCTGTATTACTGTAAATTGTCATCTCCACAAGAAATGTACTACTTTTAGTATAGTAGTCATGTGAATATTGAGGCAATGCTTAACTGGCTTTACTATGTTTAAAAGTTCATTTTTACAAAGCACACTATAAATTTTAAGAAACAAAGTAATACAATTAATTTGGCAATCAGTATAGGTATAAACATGAAAATTGTTGAAAAACAAAAAGTCATTCAAAATATTATTTCATCTTCAAACAAAGAAATTTTTAAATTAAAAAAAAGAGACCACTGAGAGACAAATATTACAGAACCTGATCTTAAGAAAAGAAGTAAAATCATGCAAATTATAAAATATTGCTCAAAATAAAATTAAAGGTACCAATGACTTCTGCTGATCATTTACAGCAATTTTTAAAATGCAGATTCAATAACTTTTAGTTTGAAATCAAAGATCTGGATAGAATTCTCATTGACTAAAGACAATTTATGACCTGGACAGAGTTGAAATATTTCAACTATTTAGTTGCTCTTGCATAACCTGTGTTGTCAGTTCGTTTTTTCCTGTCTTGTTGAATTTTAAATATTAAAAAAAAAAACCAAACAAATGAGTGCAAACTTCTTTATATCCCCCCTTTCCACATATTGATAGGTGTTTGGTTAAAAGATAACTAAGATGGAAACAAAACAAAAAAACTTGTTTCTGTTTTTGTCTACAGCATGCTTGGCATAATAAGCCACAACCACAGTACAAAATAAAAAAATTCTAAATTTTAAAAATCAACGTCATGAACAAGGCCAAAAATACTGAGGTTTGTGTTTTCTGAAATTTCCATTGTTTGCCTTTTGTGATGTAAGTACTGCTTTTCTGACAATATTAATTTGAATGACTTAGGGGAAGAAAAAAAACATTCATAAATTTAAGTTTTCAGGTGAAATTACCATGCAGGTTTTTTTTTATATTATGAAATCAAGAACTCATCAATATGAGTCTGGGATTAGCTGAGCAGTGGCATGTTGTGGACGCCTCATGAAAACTTTGGTAAAGTGGCTGGGAGCCCAGCAGTTAACCTACTGGACTGCCAAGGCTGAGGGCCTGAGTTTGATTCCTGGTCAGGGTCAGGTCAGTTTGGCATACCTCCTTGACATGGTTTCTTTTCAGTCTTCACCAGTTGCTCGTGGGTTTTCTCCAGATGCTCCAGTTTGCTTCCACATCTGAAAATAGAGTAACAGTAGAGGATTTCCTGCAAAGTTGGAAATGCCAGGCTCCTCTAGGTACAAAATAGGTAACATGCACTAGAAAACAACCATGGCACTACACTCCCTCACTGGGGTTGTCTCAACTTTGGAAATTGGTACCCTCAATGATTTGCAGCTAGATAAAAAAGACTTGGGGACCTCCTCCTCACATCATACAACAAAAATCTATTACCCAGATGCAGTGATAATAATTTCTGGTATCTTAAATTTCTTTTTTGCTTTAAAAAAAATTGGTGTGTGTTTTAATTTCCTTTAGCTATTATCAGCAGCAGTAATGGTTTTGACTAATGTCCACCCATTGCTTCTGTCTGGTCTCTGGATTATATATAAAAGAAAACATTTTCTGATGGTAATTTTAAAAAGAAAGATTCTGTGGTCCCTACCATCCAAGTCATGGGGTGTTTGTTGAAGTGATGATTCAGCCTTAGCATCTAGCTCCAGTTTTCCAATGTTGTCATTGCCGTCTCCAAACTGTTTTCCAGCCGGTCTTTGTTGGGCCCCAAAGAGATGATCATCCAGCCCAGTATGGCACACACACAACGGGCAATGTTAACATTCCTCCACACTTCCATTTCGTTGAACATTTGCTAAAAGAAATCAAATTTTAAACTCTTACTAAAAATAGTATTCATAGAATCAATTTAACAGTTTTCAGAAGCCAAGAGTGTAGTGGTGTTAATTATTTTGACTGACCATCTGAAAAAAATGCTGCTGCTTTGTAAACATAGAAGCAACCAAATGTTAGCATACATTTGTACATACACTAGGATCATTTAGTATATTTGCTGTAACTGTCAGTGTTTCAGCCAGAAAAGAACCTATCGGAATGCTTGTTTAGTAGTGGGGTGGAGGAGAACCTCCACATTATGGTATAGACCAGTGGTTCCCAACCAGGGGGTCACGGAACCCTGGAAGTTTCAATTTTTGTCGTATGACTGAGTCAAGAAACTGTTCATGAGTATGTATTTGTTTGTTTATATGTACCGTATTTGCCGGCTTATAACACGCTTTTTTTCCAGAAAAAAGTATACAAAAATTACCCTGCGTCCAATATGCCGGCATCAGCGATGGAAGGCTGAGCACCGAAGGTGTAAGGCTTATCTCCCATGGCAGGCACTCCCGGTTGCATCACAGGCCTCTGCAGTAACAAGCACAAGCTTGTATCACCCCCCCCCCCTGCGGTTTCCTGTCGCTCTGCCACTCATAGAAACACGAACAATACATGCTGGCGACAAAGGTTGCAACTTGAACTATTACCACAGTAGGACTGATGCAATCGAGCCGCACTCCCTTGGCTAATTCTATAAGCTCCTCTTGGGGATCCTCTGAATTCATAGATCTGCAGAAGAGGGAAACCTGTGCTATGTCATCAACTTCACACAATTCATCACATGCGATTGAGTAGGCCAGAGCTGACTTTATGTCCCTGATCTGCTGATTGTTGATGCCTGCAGCCATTTTTACTGATCAGTCCCTAACTGTCTTTGCAGACAATGACATATCTTTTATTTTCTAAAATATTTCATTTTTGTTTTTGAAATCTGCAAACGCTCCGATACTTTAATGAAGCACTCCTTTAAGTAATCATCATCTGTGAATGGCTGTCCTCATTCCTCAATTTTTTGGGCTGCCACATAACTAGCAACAGTAGTGCTATTTGGTGTTTTCATCCATTTTAAGAAGGTATTCATGCTCTGCTTTGCTTTGTGCTTTAGCTCCTCAATTACCCTCTTCCTCAAATCTCCAGTTGGATATTTTTCAGCAAATGAAGTATGTTTGTGTGTAAAACGTCTCTCATGATTTGACTTTTTGTTGTTTGCAAATTTTTCATTGCAACTTAAACATAACAGAGCCCAACCAAGGTGGGCATAAATACGAATGATTCAGTCCATTCATTTCCGTATTCTTGTCTTTCATCCTCAATGTTCCTCTTTTTTTGAAGCCATCTGACCCTTCAATAATTTCAATTTAATTTTAATTTGAATGTCAGTTTTTTTTTACTGCTAATCTTTGCTGCAAGTGCAATGAAACAGCTTTGTCAAAAACCATGTGATGCAACAAGTGGAAGTAGAGACACTGGTGTAGAATGTGAAACCAGAAGAGATTGTGGAAAAAACTTTAAGTGTTCTCATCTTTTCAACTGAAGGTGTGAGAACTCTTTAAAAAAACAGAAAGAAAAATCAATCTTTATTCTACATCTGAATGCTGCTGTTATATATTTAGATCACCATGGAGCCACAAAGAAGCAGTCAAAGAGCTGAAGGTTGCCGATCCCTGGCCTTGGAGAAAAGCATTATAATACTGTTCAAAAAATGATAGCCAACATTTACAGGTTTTAATACATGTATATATGTGAATAAATTAAAAGTTGATATAGGAAAAGAACTACTCTTGACTCTGACAGAAACAGTAAAGTGAGAAACAAAATTCTGCAATAAAATTTGATATTGTCAGTTCATTATAAACTAGCAGTATTTATACTATAAAATGTTTCAACCCCAAATTCATTCTTTAAAACTATAAATATTTTTTTCATTTGCAGGCACCAAATAAATTCTAGTGCTTGTTTTTTTCATTTTTAAAATCTTAACATACCTTTTTCCTACAACTTGTATTATGAGTACAGAGTAAAACAGCTTTGGAGTTTTCACATTGATCCCATGCAACAAAAGCTAGATGCATTATTTGTGATTTCCAAAAGCTAAAGAGTAAATATTACAGTCAAGTGTGTGTAATTATTTTAAATAGTTCCAGAAAGAAGACTTTATAATCTATACATTGACAGGTAATCTTTAATCTGGTCTGCTCACTTAAAATGATGTTGATAACAGAGCAGAGAGCAATGAACAAAAAAGTTCAGTATCAGAAGTAGTTGGTGCTGTGTCATTCACTGTGCAAAAGATGTAGCTTTTAAATTTTTGGGATAGAAAGGGATAAGTGCTGCTTTTTTTTGTTCTGAAAATGCTGGATCATGAGATTAAAAAATTCTAAAACAAATGACCTAAAAGCAAAGAATTTTTGTATTGTTACTGGTCAGTAAAATTGAAATTAGCTCTTTTATGAATTAACAATGCATGAATAAATAAAAAAATAACACTGAACTACACAACATCTGTCTAATTATTACAATGCTAGCAATTTACTTACCTCCTCGTGGAATACATACTTTCCAGGATCCTTCCCAAAAAGATATATTTTGTCTTCAAAGGCTGCAATACTGGTGCTAAGTATGATGGCAATGAAATACACAAGAACAGACACAGCTCCAGACTGAAGTGAGATGGCCTGCAGGAGAAACCGTCGTGTTGGATGGCCAATATCAAACCTGTAAAAAGGTAAAGGGTAAAAAAGTTGAAAATCTTGACAGGCAATAATAATTAAGCTTTCCATTATTATTATGGCTGCAAAACTCAGAAAAAAAGAAAGGATGTCAATGTCTTGGAATTAACAGTCATATGGATGGAGGAATAGTTGTAATTTACTATAAGAATTAGGTAATAGGAAAGCAGTACTCTTCTGGAGAATAAAATGATCATCTACAACTTAAGAGACTGCACATTTAACAAAAATGCTCTTTTGAAAGAGTGAAGGTTTATTGTCTACTACAGTGGTGGCCCACTTGTGGCACACTAAGCTATTATGGGTAGCTTTAAAAACCTATTAGATTTCATTATGTAACATCAGCAGAATACAAAATTTAATTATTTAAATATGGTAGTTTGGAAAAGTTGTCATGCCCCCAGCAGGATGGTGGGGGGGACTACATAATATTGAGGCCCAGAAAGAGCAACAAAGACACCATTGTTCTTGTAGCCTCAGGGCTTGCAATTGTGAGCCTGACTAATGGGTAGACTGACAGACAATGATCCTATAAAAGGGTGACTGCAACACATGAGAAGAGAGGACCAGACAATCCACTGCCAACCTCCAGGCTTCAATCCATGCTCTTTGGGATTGAAAATCAATGCAGGACAAGATTTGAGAACCAAACACCACCTGACTTGAAGAACTCTATCTTTGTCAAAACATCTAGTCCCCCACCTCACCTGTTGATTTCATCCAATTTGAACCATCTCGCACCAATGTGCCATCTAACAACTGTCACCATTCAAGACTATCTTAAATAAATACAGTATTACTGTTTTTAGTATTTGGGTTAACCTGCTGATCATGTCTGTACTCTACTCACTGAATACTGTGCATCTTGTATATTATTATGCAATCTAGTAATAATAATAGGTTGGTTATTTTCTTTGATCTACCTTCAGCCTTAATATCTCTGATTATCGCCAATAATGATGTATATAATCGACAGTCAATTATTTTATTCAGACTCTCTTTTATGTTAAAAAGCATATCTGAAACTCAATATTAAAGTATATATGTTGCTCAGTAAACAAAAAAGCTCTTCGTTTAAAAGAAACTACACTAAAAATATTTCCATGCAAGAATTTAAACTAGCCTGGGAAAAGAAATTTTTGTTTTCACTAAGAAAACCTTTGAAACTTGTTTGTTTAGTCTACAGATCCAGTGTAATACTTTCTAAAAAATTCACTTTAAAAAGGCATTTCAGGCATACATATGCAGATTTTAATAGGCAAATATACCTTGGGTTCAGATTTGCACAAAGATTATATTTTAAAGAAAAAAAAAATAACCTCTCAAGGCAACAGCCACTTTTCACTGAAATATATGAAGCTGAGTCTGTGGTCAAGGCATCCTATGAAATTTCTTTGCTGTTAACTCAAAAAAAATCACCTTACTAAGATAGAGAAGAAATTGTCAGTGTTTAGCAATTTTTTTATTCACAGGTAATAACAAGATTCAAAAACTGGCTAATGAACTATCACTCTGAAAATACTGTGATGCAGCAAATTTAAGAGATGTCTACTGATATAAGCAAACAAATTAAATCAGCTGCATTCACAAGTACATACTTTTCATTGGCTTTAGATATGATTCTACTGATATTGTGCAGCATAGCATTTTTATACAATGCATTAATGACAAATTTGATATTATTGAAGATTCTAAGTTTGTGCCTGTTAATTATAACTACAGAGTTAGGTTTAGGGGCCTTGCATTTCTCACTGATATTACCAACATCCTCAATACACTGTTACAAGGGAAAGATTGTCTTTGTCCACTGCTTTCCAATTCAATAAAGTCCTTCACAAACAAGTTTAACCTTCTCCACAATAAATTTTCTCTACAAAATCTTGAACACTTTTGCCATTTGAGAAAAATGCAACATAAAGGGGAAGATAGAGAGAATATCATTTTTGGGAAATATCAAGTGGACATAGCTTCCTTGAACAAATTGTTTAATACCCGTTTTGATGACAAAAAAAAAAAAATGGAATCAATATCGCTTTCTTCATCATTTCATTTCGAATGTCAGAAAGCGACATTAGTCTTATTCTACAAACATGCAAATGGAAATTTTGAAACTTAAGAATCATTCTGACCTACACAACAAATACGAAGAACTGTGACTTTCCTACAAACCCAGATTTGAAAATTTGTAAATCTGTACCAAAGAACATTTTTTCATGTTTGCATGACAATGCTCATAGATTTGTCTGATGATTTTTGGCACCTACATTTGTGAGCAGTCGTTTTCCCACAAATTTCATCAAAATCAAACACCTCTCAAGATTAACTGATGAACATTTAAATCATTTTTCATTGGCATGCTCTAAATTGCAACCAAATGTTGAACAAATTATGCAAATGAAAGAAATTAAAATTTACACTAACTGTATGCCTTGCTTGATTCATTAAACAATTTGAGTTTTTGACAATTGTTTGTGTTTTCCTGTGAAGTGAAATTAATGTTAATAAAATCCACCTTTAGAGCAAAATG
This sequence comes from Nautilus pompilius, assembly GCA_018389105.1. Classification (NCBI taxonomy): domain Eukaryota; kingdom Metazoa; phylum Mollusca; class Cephalopoda; order Nautilida; family Nautilidae; genus Nautilus; species Nautilus pompilius. The sequence goes on along the minus strand of JACATO010000023.1, from coordinate 543,403 downwards.
TGGCATCACAATTTTTGGTAGAGTCAGCATGTGGCATGCCTTGGAAAAAGGTTGGCAGGTTGCCACTAGTCTACTGCACATGGTTTGGATATTTGATACAAAAGTGCTCTTTAAAAAGACTGGATGGTCACTGTCTACTACTTAGGGTTGGGTATTTGATAAAAAACCAGTGTTCACTCATTGGATCTATTACTGTTTCAGATCTTCTGTTAAACTGCAATACCATACATCATAGCAAGTTTATCCAGACAAATACTGTGAATGCAGTTATTAATCAGTAAGAATTTAATATGCACTTCAGAAATAATAAATAATAAAAATCTAAAGACAGTAGTAACAGCAACTTCAATTGAAGTCCACAAGAATGTGTATTCATTTAGGATGATAAATTATCAACTATTATTTGAAGTTATCAGTAATAGTGAGAATTGATGTGCCATTAATTACTCAGAGAAATTATTAATTGATTATCTATTATCACCTAGTTGTAAGAGTATTTTTAATGTTTGTGTACATAATGCTTTCTATCTGTAGTCATACAGTTTATATCTCAATGAATATACTACTATTAATATAATTAAAAAAAACAATATAGGTACATATTATACAAGACCTCTTGTTTGGTTATTAGCAGTCACCTTGGCCATAGTAGAAAGTGTTGTATAATCTTTCAACTCTTTGTCAACCCAAGTCTTGAGTCATGTAACAATTTTGTTGTTTCAAGTGCTGCATGTAACTCTGTTTCTGAGTGGGTGTACCTACAAAAGTTGCACCACTATCAGGTGAATCCAAATTTCTACATCAAAGGTCAAACTGAGTATAAAAGCTGTCACACGTTGACCAAAATCTCATAGAATGTGTTCTGAAATGAGCTCTCTAGATATATTGCACAGTGACTTGTGCTTCTAGGATTATTCTGGAAATGTGTCCATCCTTGACAGTGAGTGGTACATACTGTCACAAGAATGTATTAGAGACGGTGAGCAATACAAGATGTAGTGCAAGCTAGCGGTAGCAATACATGCTACTAAAGGTTGTGTGACTTTAAGGGGTGCAGATAGTATGACCTCATTACATACATAAAAAAATGTCCAAATATTGTGCAAAATTAACTCTACATGTCAAGCTCTGTGGTCAATTTCAAATTGTGTGCAAATGTTTTATCCTCAATAAATTTACACAATTTGTATTACAATCCCTGTATTGTTTTGATCAGTGTATATTATGAGAATGAATAATTAGTTTGCAAAAGTCAGCCACAATGAATTAATGAAATAAAAGAACAAACACCATCTAGGACAAAATCAACAACCAATCAGTTTAGCATACTATCCAAAAAAAAGAGTTTTCAGATATTTTGCTGTTGTTTTTAATATGATAAAAGGTTAGATATCGGTTTTAAATGAGATATTCTACAGTTCAATAGTGGATGAAACAAATTACTCAGAGAAGTCCAATTACCTTTACTGAATCCTACTTACCTGTCACAAGCTGATAAAGTGCAAATGGCCAACAAAGCATAGAAGAGGCTTTGAACAGGCATGGCTAAATGTTTATAATGCATCATAAAGTCCAGATTTTCATAGACTCTAAGCACTTCAACAATCACTATTTGCCACAGAGCAATGCCAGCAGTCAGTCCATGGCAAAACAAAGTGAACACCTTGAAGAGTCGGTGACTTTTTATTGCCAATTCAATAGAGCTGGATACAGACTCATCCTGATTATATTGCTGAACTTTTTCCAAGTCATCCTCGCTGGGAGTTTTGTGTTTAGACTCTGTCTTAAATTTTTCTGTATGACAAAAAAGAAAAATGAGTAAGTTAATAAAACATTTAGTGATATCAAAAAGAATCTGCTAAGAATACTACAGATTTTCAAAATAATTTAAGTCGAACATTCTTTAAAACTAACCAAAAAAAAAAAAAAAGTATTTACTTTTGAAGAATGTAACGATATGTTAAAGAATTAAATAATCTTAAAAAATCAGTTGGCAGATAATCTTTTTATAATCCTGCTACTCCATAACCAGTAGGATAAACATGATCACTGGTTCTGATCCATGAAGAATCACTGAGATCCACAGTTTTAACTTCTTGGCAAATCTTGTCCTGACTTTCAAGGTCTAAGGACATTCACAATAAATAACATTTATTTCACATACAGGATAAATTATGCTTATTCTTATGCATTAGTACGTTTGCCACATTGAGTAAATGCCATTCTAAAAGTAAGAAACAGAAGAGGAAATTAAGCAACAAATGTTTTTTTTTTGTTTTTATCTAATTTTATCATATACATATATTTATTTACAATGTATTTAAAACCTTTTTGCTAATAAACTGAAGTAAATACTGGCTATTTTGTTTACTTGATTAGCAACAGGAGCTAATCTTTTTTTAGATATGGAAAAATACAATCAGATTATTATCTGATGCTTTACAGACATGAAAAGTCAGATATTTCCAAAATAGCACTTAGAATCTGTTTACATTTGAAATGGTCAGCACCATGCTTTCTTTTTTTTTTTTTATTTGTTTCTTTGTGCAATTTTTAGCAAAAATCTAATGTTCACTTGTTAATGACATAAGTAATTTAAGAGATACCTCCCAAAAAGTGTTAAACAACTACGAACAGAATTAACTCCATTCAGTTCTGAGGTCACCAAAAATAAGAAAAAAAAAAAACAAAAACAAAGTACATCAAACATTTACTTTTCATAAAATAAGCAAGCTTTTTGTAGTTGTTTTTGGGGAGAGATACATTTTGTTGCAAATGGTCTTGTGAAACTGTCTCATAATTGACATCTGCATGTAATTGTTAATAAGGTCTGAGAATGTACAAAAATTACTGTTAATGGAAAATAAATATGGTATGACAAGCAATATAAATTTAATTAACTATGTCTGAGTGTTTCTTCTCTTGTACACACACAACTGACCAAAGGTAGATTTTCTGTAAGTTTGCAAAAAGCATGGTTCTAATCAAAATGTTTCATACACGTGTAAAAAGTGAAAGTCACCAACCAGCAAGTAGTGAGAGAAAACTGGAGTACCTGCAGAAAACCGATGCTTGTGAGCCATTTCTTTTCTTACATGTAAGAATTAGGATATTTTCTTAGTGAATTAACAGTTATGATCATCATTGTAATATACAAAGACATGAGACAGCAGTAACATAAATATTGAAGCAGATGCTGCAGCAACAACTAATTTCACTTATGATCGCATCTTGATTTTCTTACAGCACAAACAAATATCATAATTATATAGTGTCCGCTCTAAAAGTTAAACAACTGCATATTTAACTTAAAATTACTTTAAATTATTAGAGATTCAAATAAAAACCAGTTTAAATAGCATTACTATTATGGTATTCAATTGGGTTTCATTTGAATATCTCTATTAAAATAGTTACAGTTGGTCATTATGCGTGTATAAAGTAAATTTCAACTGTAGCTTAAACTACAGCATCAGCATATTGATTTGTTCTTGGACTAACCAAAATTTACCTGTAGCTTTATATTTATTTAATCAACAAGTGCTCTATAGATTCTGAACCACGATAATATCTTATTAACCCCCCTAGTTATCAATGTTGAAAAATCCATTCACTGAAAAAAAAATCAAGAAAAATAATGTAGAGAAGTTCCAAACACTCACTGAGAGTTTCGATATATAATTTATCAGTTGGCTGACTCTGGAGAATGGTGGCACTAGCAGTGACAGGTAAGAAGACATTCCCTGTTTCTGTTTTTTGTGCATCCACAATGTCTTCCTTGATGCTGTTCAAGTCTTCAGCCAGTGCACCATCAAGAAAATTCTCTTCAAAGCCACATTCACTCTTCAGCATCTTTCTCTTTATTTTCATTTTCTTTGGTTTCATAGATGGGCCCTTTTCTTGTTCCTTATCAGAAAGTAGACTTGTCTGGCTACCTACAGGATTCTTTTTTAAAAAAATAAGTGGTTGAACACCATCACAAGTTTCCTATATTTTAATCCATTACAAAATAATAATATCAAGTGTAGATAAGCAATTAGTTAATGAGTAAAAAAAACAAAACTAAAAACTTATTAAGTAATATAAACTTAACTTAGAACATTAGAATCTTACTGGTGGTGCTACAAAGGTTTATTATGTCAACCAAAAGTTCTTAGGTTCAAAGCATGCATCACCAATCTTGATAAAGTAAAGATTAAATAAAATTAATTACATTATCAGAACTTTCTTGAAGATGCCAACAGCAAAACTTTGCAGAAACATCAATAAAAGACAATTTTCTGTTGTGATAAAAGCCTGAAAAAAAAAATGTTGAATAAAAAATGTAGAAGCTATTAACAATACCATCTTTATTTTAATAAATGATATAATACTTTAATCTTTTTAAATATTAACAATTTCCTCTTATGAATCAACATGAGTATCATAAAGACTATTTATTCTACCTTTAAACACATGCCTCAGTTATGCCTATTAAAGCTCGTAAGTAAAGAAATATTTTAGCTTCATAGTGGATTTATGAGTTGATTCCAATAAAGATTTTAATTTCTGACTCCTAAATATATCTTTCTTGCTAGTTTTTTTGTAGTTATTTTTTTGTCATAATCAAAATATTTTTTTGTATGATTTATCCCTGTTTATTAAAAAAGTACAAATATTTATAGAACAGAGCAAAGCAACAGATAATGACAAATTTGTATAAATAAATCTCTCAGGTGAATAATAATTAAAAAGTTATGTTTTGTATATTTGATTTTGTTTGAACTTGTGATGTAACTTCTTTAAAAATAAATAGAAATAATATTAATAATAACTGTGCTAACGGTATGTGGACTCTGTCAGTGACATCAGAAAATACACTATGGAAGCACTTTTCAAATGCATTAAAAATGAATTCATTTACATTTAAATTACCTATATGCCCTCTTTCCATAATATATATTTTTAAATCATCCTTCGGTACCTTCTTTGTGAGTATAGTATAGTATAGTATCCAGGAAGTTTATTCTTTAAAGCCAACCACACAATCCTCCTAGGGAATCAGTTCCATACATTAACTAAAGAAAAACCATCTTGAATATCTAATCGACTACAAAATCTGCATTAATGTCAACTTCTACTGTAAATGGTTTCCAGCGATAAACTTTTACAAACGTACATTCTCAGACCTGTTTAACGCTTTAACACCACAACCAGTCGCCATCTCAACAAACCCGGTAACTGTAACATATCCAATCTTTCTGCGTATGGCAGATTTTTCATATCTCTCACCAGGCGAGTGAACCGCCTCTAGACCGGTACTTTAATTACCTCAGTCTTAAGTTTGCGCTTTCTCTGCGGTCTACCCTTAGTTTCGTCCATCTCTATTGCGGTCTCCTCTTTCGGAAAACGTCTGATTTTCTTTTTCTTCTTCGCCGGCCCCGGAGTCGTCGCCGCGTCTGTCTCCCTGCTAGCAGATAGCGGCGGCAAAACCATAGCTCGCCTGGTGACCACAATTCTGCTCGGGGTATCAGCGCCGCTGGAGCTTACTTCGCCATCTGATCTGCTCCCGGCACCTCTCGACTTCTTCGTCGTTCTACTCTGCGTAGAAACGGTTCGGGGGGAAATAGGCGGCAGTTTCCTAACTGGAGCGGAATCTTCTATGTCCACCATTTTAGCTAGTTTCTATAAATATAAGATTTTTATTTTCCTCATTTCAAAAGAGTGATTACTTTAAAGTTATCTCCCTTATATTGCTTTTTTTTTTTTTTAAATTTTGTATATTTAAAACTTTCAGCAGGATACTTTGCTGGAAATTTGATCTAAAGCTATTACTCTAAAAAAGTCTAATTTTCTATTACTTTTTTCTCATTATAGATAGACGGAAAATTTTTTTTTGCAATTATCGTTTGCGTCTGTTAAAGAAATAATAATAATAAACCAGGAAATAGATTTATCTTTTGTATATTTAGTTTAAATATTCAGAAATTTCAAGACGTTTATAAATAAATGAAGATAATGATAACAGACAGATTTAGTTGCTTTGCTTATGAGGATAAATTTTAAAAACAAAAAGTGTTTGAAAATGTCATTCAAAAAGAAAATTTCTGATTTTCTTTCATTGTCTTTAATAGGAGCAAATAGTACCAAAGGAAGCAAAATGATTAGTTGTCATCATTATTTGACTTAATTTGAAATTATTATAATCATTCTTTTTCTATATTTTGTTTGTGAGGTTCTATGTTATGAAATCGTAAATTATCCACTGTTATAGTTTTTTTTGTTATTTTATAATTCAGAAATTTTTTAAATAAAACGTATTATTATTATTATTGTTGTTGTGGTTGTTAATTTGTTGTGCGTGGGCGGCCCGAACTATTTACGAAGAGGGGACGAGATTAGTCATACACCGTTGCATGTGACTTCTCGTTGGAACTACGAAGGCTGAAATGATTTCTAGGTAAATATGCCCTTTCTGCTTTCTCCAGCGATTACGTTAATTTCCGAACTGTCTCTCGGTTGTCGAAAAAGCCGAGGTTTTTTCTTAACGGGAAAATGCGCGGTGATCCATCGATTCTTCGATTGGGCAACCACTGATCCATCGACTGGCTTTAGCGTGGGACCGACTTTGAATGATAGGTGGCACGAACGTTTAATGGATCATTTCCTGCGCTGAAGATGCACCAAGTCATTTGGTAATAATCATAATCATTATGGCATGTATATCGGACTTAGGGAGCGAGTCGGGGTTGGAACCTTCCTTTTCTTCTTTCTAATAAGTACAGTAAGCATCGAGAAGAGCAGATGAGTTTCTTATGATTGACTAATCCCATTTTAACTTTTGTGTTTTTTTTAATTAATTTTCATCTGCAGCACGAATCTTAGCTATAGCCTTTCTATAAGTCATGGTGTAAGCTGAGACCTGTTCAGTTATAGTGTAAACTTTATATTAGTTATTGTAATGTAACAGAAACCCGTCGTGATCTATACAAGATTCCGAGGAGAAATGTGCTTCTCAAATTCTTTGTTGTTGCTGTTAACCACTCTAATAGCAGAAATCTTCGGACTTACTCCCTGTATATTTCATAAAGGTTTCCTTTTCTCTTCTGAAAACTACTATGGTACTGTTTCATTTATTTACAGTTTTATTACTAAAATATGTTTTTTTGTAATAACAAGGTATAGTACCAAAGTGTGTGTGTGCGCGTGCATTCCAATGCACTTTCATCTATATTAGATCCTATTAAATAAAAGGTGAGAGAAATATTTTTATAGATGTTTAAGAAAAATATCAAATTTTTTAACATCAAATCAAGTCAGCATTGCTTGGATTTTTTTCTGCAAAATATTTGGTTTGAAAGATGGATACTTTGTTTTGTGGTTTCCCAATGTTTCAGGGTATTATTCCCATTTTTTCTTGAGAGAGAGGGAGACTAAAAGAAAAACAGACAGGGTGCTGAGTATATTGTATAGAACTGTAAAAAAAAATATTAAGTGTCTAAGTTTGCATTAACCAACAGTTTAGTTTACTGTGCCACCAAATTTAAATAATGTGTAACTTAGCACATAAAGCAAATATTGTTTTGGTATATAGCCAGTAATGAAGTTTCTTTTGTTCTGTGGCAGCCATTTCTCTGTGGGTTTCCTTTCACTTTTAATCAATTCTAGTAAGGGCTTTCTTGACAGCTAGCTTTGTTGGATGTCCAATGTCAATAGGTCATTTTGATTTTTTTCTCCTCAGTTAATTTCAAAGACAAGAGGTTAATTTTACAAAATCATTTTGACATGTGCATTTTTTTTAATGAACTCGACAATGATCTGCCTCATTTTAAAAAGACGCATTATAATTATTTTTTAAAATGATTTGGTTTTACCATAGGATGCATAAGGCAAAATGTCATTGTACTTGACTGGCCGAACCATACTTAACAACTCTCCCGATTTTGGCAGGAGTCTCCTGATTTTTAATCAATCTCCCACCCTCCTGCTTTTTTCGTAAAAAAGACTAATTTCTCCCGATTTTTAAGAACCCTCCCTATAAAATGTGAAAACAACCCAATTTTTCGTCACCCATAGTCAACATTTTGCGAGTTTCATATTTTGGCCAATCAGAAATCAGCAAACCCATTGCCCTGTTGTATATGGCTCAAGCTATCATCATCTGCCATTTGACCCTATAGCCACCCGCCACTTCGCAGGCTTGTCTCCCATGGTAGACACTCCCAGTTGCATCACAGGTGTCTTCTTGACAATTCAACCCTGAATGTGTTAACATGTAAATGCAATAGAACAGAGAACTGTCATGCCTACAAACCAAGTAGGACAACTTTGAAAACAGCAAAGTCAGCCTGTGTTACCTACAATAAAGAATTAACACTTGGACATGAGTCAGAGCATGACTGATTGCATTTGACAATTTTGACCATATGGAAATTTAGAGACAGATAATCATGAGTGATTATGTTTTCTTTGTTCTTTATTTACATTTTCGAGTGCTTTGTGACTCGGATTGCCAAAGTCTCCCCCATGAAAATTTTGGAAAGTTGGCAAGTATGCCATACAGATCTGACCTTAACACTGTAAAGCATATTTGGGGATGGACTAGGATGTCATCTTTGCCAAAGAGTGGAACAATATCCCTGCAGCCAGGATGTATAGCACATACCGATCTATAACCCTTAGACTTTATATGCCTTCTGTAGCAAGAGGTGATCAGTGTGTACTGTTAAAACATTTACCAGTACATGACCTATAGACTTTATGTATTTTCTGTAGCAGATGACAATATTAGGTACTATTACAACACCCAAACCAGTATATGAGCTAGATTAGGTGATATCATGTCATTCAGATATGCAAATGTCAGACAATGAACTGTAATTGTGAATGTTTAATTAAGTCCAAATTCAACATTGTTGCTATTATTTATGAAATCATAGCTATCATGGTGGTTTTTAAAAGTTTTTGAATAATCAATTTTTTTTTTTATTTTAACATATTCAAACAGGACACTGATGAATTATGAGTTATTGCATTGCAACTGTTAGCAAAGAACAAAGTTTGTTAAACAGTATCTGAAAAATTACCAACCAGCAGAGGGAAGGAGAATTGAGGAAAAAAAAATTAATTAGAATAGACTGATGAACTGGTCATTATTGTGTGTTTATACATCTTTTAGAAAAACCAACAAACTTTGGTTTCATTAATTATTTTCCCATTTTTATTTTCTAGATCTCTTGAGAAGCTATGATTAACCAAATGATGATATTTTGTTAATTTTATCTTTGGTTGCAGTTTATTGTTTTAATGTCATATGCCGATTATATTATTGCATCATAATTTTTTATGAAGAGTAGAAAGTGATTATATCTTATTACTGTTAAATCTATTATATGTATCATGGAGATTTGGTCTAGTTTTTGAGAAAAATGTTTTAAAAAATGAGTAGAAAAATTACTGGAAAGTATACTTAAGTAATACTATTAATCAATTTAAGAATTGCATTGGAGGGATTTCTCTTCTTTATGGATTCCCACATAAGCCATGACTGCTTCCTACTTCATAATGCTAAATTAAACTATTTTTTGTTTGTTTTCTTTGCTAAAGACAAAGACATATTACCTGAGATTTTATTTTGGAATCATGTGATATAAACAGTAAGAATATAGATAATAGTCCAGATGCATTTGTATTAAAATGTGTCTTATTTGAAATGGGTGAAACCACAATTTTTAATTAAAATTTTTTGTCAAAACATAGTTGAGTAAAAGTGCTTTAAATACCTCTCTAGAGTTATCACACTTTGATTGATGAAAGATTTTTGAAGAAAATCAATTTTTCATAGGTCAGCATGTGATGAGTAGGAGTAAATATCTCATTTAAAAAAATCAACTAAATCTCCACTTAGGATAAAATAATTAGGTTTTCAAAAGTATGTAATAGTCTGCAGAAAGTATAGGATTAGTTCAGCCATTTGCCATCACTTTTTGGCAATAACTGAACCAATGGTTCTACATTTCAGCAATTTCTCTGTCACTAGCATTGGGGATTAGTTCTGAGATGGACTGTTTTTGACTGACTGCTAATTGCCATTATTGCAATGTATTTGTAGTAGGTGTTTCTATTTTTTGGATTGCATAAGTGGCCTGAACTAGTTTTGAACTTTCAACTAACTTACTGGTTGCTAAATGTTTTATGTGGATGATCCAATGGCACACTGGGCTAAAACTTCATAAAAAAAATATAGTAACCAGCAGGTGGCAGGTTAAAAACTAGCTCAGGCCACTTGTGAAGTGCAAATTAACATCGTTGTACTTTAAGGTTGCTGAAACAGTTTTATCATTTGTAATTTTATGCTAATGGGAAATGCTTAAATTAATGTACTTTCTGTACCTTACACCACCAATATTTTCAATTTGAATTTGCACATGTATTGGAAATTTCCTAAAAAATGATCATATGAGTAAGTTATTACCAAAAAATGTTTATAGATATGGGTAAAATAAAGTCCCTTAACTCACTTCAGCACCCCTGTAATGTAAAAATTACTTGTGTAGTCATTAGTTGTATTTAAGAATCTTAATGTAGTGTATGGTCTGGAAACAGTTTTAGGAAAGAATGAATTCCATATGACATATGCCTTATATCTTTGTAAAGAAACTGATTATTATAAGTGATTATGAATCTTTGGTGATAACACTGAAATTTAAGACCAGTTAACAGAAAGAAAAAGAAAAGAAGAGAGAAGTTATTTTAAAAGTAGCATTAATTTATTTATTTGCAGAGTTTGAATGCACACACAGCAGTAATATGTAAGGGATTGATGAGTCATGTTGATCTTGTGAGAAGTTCCTATAGTTGCCAGCAGTAACTAATATGCCAACTGAAAGTACTCTGTTATACTTCAGTGATCTCTATGAAAGATGCTAGAAACTTTCTGATGTTTAAATGATTTACTTTGTCTAACACTTCTCAAAACTGCTATTACTTTGACACCTAGAAAATGCTTTAACTAGATATAAATTGATATTTTTTTGTAGAATGAGTCTGTTAGGAACTAAATTTTAATTTTAATTAGTTTCTTTTTCTACTATGATTTTGAAGCCATGTTGTAATTTAAAACAAACACTTTTGTGGTTTATGATGCCATTTAAGAGACTCCTAAGTTTAAATTTTAAAATGCAATCACCTCTCTTGTATTTGTATAGGTCAGAAGAAGCTGAGCTAAAATTATGCTGCTGCCCTTAATATTTGTCATTAACTTCAGAGACATTCATACCTTAATTTGAATCTCTCTCTTCTCTCTCTCTCTCTCTCTCTCTCTGTGTGTGAATCCTATGTGAAATTATGGCAAATAAGGAGGTACAGTTAGGTGGATATTGATAATAAAAAAATATTTCTTGGCTAATTCTCATTCACTGCCTCATTATTTCCTGTTGTACATTTATGCATAAATATAGAAGGAAAACAGACAAAAGTAGAAAAATGGTAGAGGCTAAGATAAGTAAATGATTAGCTTCTCATTGAATTACATTTCTTACTACATCTTCAGAAATGCATATGTTCCAAAAATGAGGAAAGTGGTAAAATAATGGTATTCAGCTAGGATTCATTTGAACATAGTAGAGTATTTTATTTTATTTTCTGTAAGACACCAAAGATGTTGATATAATCATTTTCTATCATTTATAATAGATTGTAATCAAATGCTTCATCAAGAAGCTCTTCTGACAATCATCAAGTATTTTGTTTGGGTCAGAATACCATTATATGCATCAGAAGATTTTGGATCTGATGCAGAAGAGCAGGATTATAAATATACCATGCATTCTTGTCAAGAACAGTACAAATTATTTGCTTGTAAAGGCAAAAGGCTCCTCTCCCTTGTTCAGAATTATTAACCTTCCATAAAAACACTGTTAACTGCCCTTTTAGCACTTTATTGTTGATGGAAATTCATTATTCCAGAAAAGCATAAAAGGGACATTCAGAAACCATTAATCATGTCATTATTATTATCTCTATCAAAATAGCCACCTTTCACCTGCTGCACATATTTTGAGCATCTTATTCAGTAACTTTTCAAAACACTGCCTTCTAAGTATTTCCTATTTCTCTTGGAAGTAGTTCCATAGCCTAGTAACATTGATTAACCCTTTTCCTTGACTATTTGATCTAGTCAATCTCCTACAAGTTCATTGAGATTCAGATATGGAGATGATGGTATGGGGGAAGTGCAAACTATGGCTGTAAAAAGTCTTTTATTCTTTTCTAAGATATATATTGAGCTTTTTAGTATGCTTCAAATCGTTATCTTGCTGTAGCATAAACTTATCACCTATAAAATAATACCCTGATGAAATAGTGTGGTGCTGAGGAATGTCGTGATCTCTTTCCCAAACCCCATAAATTTTTGTCAATTTACCAGCCAAATTAGCAAAACACTCCTATACTTTCATATGTGCACCCCATGCTTAATTGTAGAACAGATGCAGCTCCCCTTTTACTTTTCTTTAGCCCTTCTAACATGTTGTCACTTGAAACTAAATGTCCACTCCTAGTTTCATCTGATCACAGTACATTGCACCATTGTTTCAAGGTTCTAGTTCTGATGTTCAGCCCATTTGTTGCCTTTCTTGTTTCTGTCTAGGCAGATTTTTTCTAGCTGTTACTAGGCCAGTTAATCTAACCTCTCTGTTGTTAGAAGTTAATTGGCTATCTGATAAGAAAGGCTTTGCTCTTGACCAGTTTTTTGAAGAGCAATAGTGGTGAGCCTTGTTTCATATGGAATTTCTTGCCAAACAAAATAAAAGCAGTCATCAATAATGAAGCCCATTATTAAGATCACTTATACAAAAGATGCATAATAAGAGTTAACATCTATTAAAATCAGAGTAAGAAATTATATTGGATGAACATTATAATAATATGATTTTACCATGAACTAAATTTAATGGTTAGTTATAACTTGTTGATGCCATAACTATCCAACAGACGTAAGTTGTTAACAAAGTCATCATTAATAGTTTGTGTTCTCATGCATGCTTCTCTGGATTTTTAATGTTTTGTTTTGCTGGAAGTTTCATTAACATTGAAGTATTTAAAAGCAGTGTTTTCCATATAGTGTGCTCTATTTTTTTATTGTTTGTGTGTATGTTTTATACTGTTCATTCAATTTTCTGTTTATTTTTTGCTAACACTCAACATAACAGTAACTCTGATCTTGTTCTTTCTGTTTGTTCACACACTTCTTTCCTATTCTTTTCTGCTTATCTGCTTTTTCTTTTAGTTTTCTCTTTTATTCTAGTACAAATAAATCAGCCCTACTTATTTCTACCTGTGTGCCTCCCTCTTGTTTTCTTTTTTTTGGCAACTTTGCACTCTGCCAGTGATCTTTGTAAGCAGAAGATTCTTTGTATACAGAACTTAAATCCTACTCCCTGTAGACAGACAGAGAGAGAGAGAGAGACACACGCACACACGCGCGCACACACGTGTGTTTAATAAAGTCTACACCAGATGGTATTTATTAGACAACTCTGATATAAATTTGCTCTTTTCACATTCTGTGTGTAAAAACTCAGATGTTTATGACAACATTTTTACACAAAGACATTGCCAACCCTGGTAGCTAAGCATTAAATATGAGCAGCATTTTAACTACACAATTATACTTTTTAAAACCCAACTGCATTATTTAATTTATTTTCAACCATCAAATTATATTATTTAGAGTGCCATTTGAGCTAAAAGAAAGCAGGTCCGCACTAACTTTAAATAGTATTTTTTGCTTCATTTGGAAGGATACCATATCTATCTATGTCACTGAGAGACCTTTGAACCACATTATCTGATTAACCATAAACATTGAATTGCTATCAGAAATTTCACATCTTCAGGCTTGTGTTTGTCAATGAATACAAACATCTAGCTTCAATGATTAAAAAAAATTTTTTTAATTAAGATTTATTATTTACAGCTAAACATAGAAGAAAAAAAAAACAGAGTTTAGATTTTAACTGGTCCAGTATTTGTCTTTGTAACTGGTAGCGGAAGTTAGCAGCTTTGGATATGTCACTTTTCCTCACCTTGCCAATGCATTAGCTAACATTCATGGGGACTGGAAATGCATTCAGCCAGAATTATTGGGAAAAAAATTAATTCAACTTTAGTTATCTGGATTTCAATTGAAAATGCACTATTTTTATTTTTTACTTGTGCTCTACTTTTGCTTAAAAATTGTGAAGTTGGAAAATAATTTTGGATACTTTTAAATATTCTTTTTAATGGAGTGATGCTTTTGAAAGATTAAAAAATTTATATGTTTACAGAAATTCTTAGCTATGAAGACTGACAGAATATTACAGGATTAGCAAGAAATACTAAAGAAGCTTACTTCTAGGCAAGAAAGATAAATTTATTCAAGCATTTTCTTTTACTTTTGTTACTGAAAATATTTTCTGAGTTTCTAAGGGTGCTGCATTTTTAATAATATATTTTGATAATTTGTTAGAATGGAGATAACTCTTGTCTTATTTGTTGAGCTATCCAGAGAGAATTCCTTGATAATTGTCACACACAATTGATCACTAAACATAACAAGTGAAGAACATTAACCACAATTCGTATTTATTTATTTATACTGTTACCTAGTATTGGCTCTTGAAAAATTGTTTTCCATCATTAACTTGAGCTGTTGGAGTTATTATCCAGATGTATTCTTAGGTTAGTTTACATAATTTAGTGCCTTCAGACAATTAAAATTTATGTTTGTGGAACCATTTGGTTTACACCAGCATTTGTATCAGATATAGCAGAGTGAAATTATTATACTTGTTTGTTTTTTTAAAATTCTCTTCCAGCATTGTTTGCTTTATTCCAGAACTGCTCTTCAGACAAGTGAGTTTCATCACATCACATCCATTTTATGTGAAGAAGTTTTTTTTTATAAACCATTCAGAAAGCTAAATATTTTACAGTGGTGTACTTATTGTGTTTGAGCACTAAATAATAAATTTGGTCACAAACGATAAAGGCAGAGTTTTACTTATTTTGTATAATTCAAATATGATGATCTGTGTTTGTTACTGTAGAAACAGAACAAAACTTATTATCTTTCCTTCATTCATAAGGAATTCAAAAGATTTCAAGGTCTTTCTTAACAGAAATGAGACTCTAAATAAAATTTAAATCAAACCTGAAACATCTTTGGATTTTAAGGACATATTTCTTGGTTAATTCCAGACTTGTCCAAACTAGACATAAAAAAGGTGTCTGCGTGTCCAAGAACATAATACACTTCTCATCAGTCTGTTAAGTTTTATTTTGAAGTGGTGAATTCCTGTTTTCAGTTCAGGCATATGATACTCCAAATACAAAGATGATTCTTTTGAATTAAAAAAATCCAGGATTTTCCAAGCTCCAGGTGATGATTGGACATGCCATAACTGTTGCTGAATGTGGAGGGAGGAGAGTCAGATAAAGTCTAGTTTAAGCCATCCATCCATCCAAAAGAATTTGAATTAATATGGAACTACATATAATATATAGTTTTGTTGAATTGTATGCACATAAACAAAAAATGTTGTTGGAAATTTAAATGCAGTGTCTTTATTTTTAAGGCTATCTACATGATGAAGAAAACCAATGTATCTTCTATCCCAAATGACTCATTGCTGCCTCCCTGTCGGATTTGTGGAGAAAAAGCATCAGGATTTCATTATGGCGTGAACACCTGTGAAGCATGTAAGGTAAGGGTTGGGATTTGAAAAATAATTTTTCATGCACACACATCACCTATGGGCTGCCTTTCAAAACCAGTAACATCTTATCCAATGCCAAAAATAACAACATTGCATGCAAAGCAATGTTTCTCAGAGTAAAATTCTGTTGATGCCTACAGGAAAGGATTACTGAAATGTGGATTCATTAATTAGTTGAATTACTACTAATAAGTTGATTTGAAAAGCCCTAACTAATCTGCTAACATCTTGCTCTTCTCTGAGGATCAGCTATATTTAACTTTTGTCATGACTTATTTGCCATTATTGATCTCTCTCTATAATATAGGAATAGATTTTTTGTTGGCATATTTCATGATTGTCTCCCTTCCCCCTGTTTAAATGTTAGCCCATTGTAAAGGAACTTGGTTTCATCTGAGCAGAGAAAGAGGATTGCAGGGCAGCATAAGTGTTGATGGACGCCAGCCATCCTAAAGAAAGAACAGACTAGAACTTATCTCATTAGAAGTGGAAAGAAACCAGAGTTAATCATGCCACTGACACAGATTATTGCATCTGCCATCTTGATAGCTGTGCTGACTCACTATCCACTTTTGTATTATCAAAGTTTTGGACCCTGCAAAATTTGATTTACCCTTTGTCATATATTCAGTAAAATGCCTCAATTGGGTATTAGTTTTACTTTATTTGTTCTGTTGGGTTGGAAGTAGAGATTTTAATTTATCTAGCAAATATTATTGATTTTTATTAAAATTAAACATGTCATTGTCTTGTGATTTGCACTCTTTTGACTGGCCTGTCTATTTATAGCTGCCTACCCACACTGCAAGGATCTGTCTTCAGGGTCAATCAAAAGGATTGGAAATATCAGCCCTTTTGGCTAGACAGTTTATTAGTACACCTGGAAAGCCTTACTGAAGTTGATGCTCACACTGGACTAAATCTAGTAGTACTTCAACTTATCTGTTTAGTTGTGGGAGAAAACCCAGGCAAACAGATCAGTACAGTTGAATCAGAGAAAAAAAACCATGCTATGAAAAGTTTGCCAAACAATTCAGTTCTCTGCTGAAAGTGAAGGAAAACTTGAGCCCTCTGCTGCACTAGGCTGGTGATGCAGTATGTTTTGCCATTCTCTTTACAACAGATTATTGTTTAAAAAATCTATTAGAATTAAGAACTGAGTTATTACTTTCCTTATGATTATAAAACTAGGGTTGTCAACTATTTTGAAAAGATTGGTTAGAATGTATCATGGACACTGTTACATGATTTTGAGGAAATCTGTGAATTATATAGAAAGGGGTACAACACAGTTTTGATTTAATGGACAGTTACTAATTTTGTATTACCATTATGACTTCTGTGCATAGATTAACTTAAAGATTTCTGAAACTTTTAGTGTGTGTTTTTTTTTTTTTTTAGTCAATCAGCCCTATTGCCAACTCTGTTATAGATTATTCTCATTGAAAAAAGAAAGTTACTTTTCCTGCAAGACATATTTGTGTTATCACACACAGTTAATTGGGCAGAAAGTTTTTAAAACTAATGTGTAGTTTTCATCCTGTTATCATGTTGTTGTTTTTTAACTCATATTCTCATACTGGTCTAAAATTAAAACAGTCAAAAACAGAAGCCATGTTTTAAGACATGTTAGTAAATATTGGAGTAAGAAATATAGGTTAAAAAAAATTTTTCCTTTTATGATTCTCTTCTTTCTTTTTTTCTCAAAATCTCACAGCTCAGAACTACCTGATTTAAATGCTTCCAGAGAATGGCAGGTATCTCAGTAGTTAGCCTATTGGCCTGTCAAGACTGGTGCTTAAGTTATATTCCCAGTCTGTGTCAGTTCTGGTTTGATGTACTTCCCTGGCAAGGTTCCCAGCTGGTTAGTAGGTTTCTTCCCACATTTAAAAATGCAAAGTTTCAGTAGGGCTTTACCTGCCAAAGTGGGAAATGCTAGGCTCTTGTGTTATACAATAGGCATTGTTCTTTAGTGGAATTGTGTCACTACACTCCCTCACCAGGATTAGTCTCCAATGTAGTGATTAGTTGTTTCTCTTTGCTACTTAACAAGTTTCTTTGTTACTTTAGAAACTCTGCATCTCAGTGGTACTATTAGTTTTGAAACTAGCTCTCCATTCTACATGACTACATTGCAGTCATTTGTGATTTTTTTGACAAAAGAGCTGTGATGTTGCACATAGGTTTGAAATTTATTAAAAGTTTAAATTCACTAAAATTCTCTTGAAATTGATGTGGATACTATTGCAAGGTAAAATGTTTTTTATGGAAGAAATTAGGTTTTCTTATTGACAGATTTTTATTTTTTTGATTTTTCTACTTAGTTTGTTTTGTTAATTTTTTAGCTTTTGTAACAGATTTTTATTTTTAACACACTTACTACTGATATGTTTCTTGATTTTTTTTGATTTTTTTTAACCCCCCCCCCCCAACTTCTCATTTCTCTGTAGGGTTTCTTTAGACGGAGTTTGCAGCGCAAGGAAGAATACAAATGCATTGGAAATGAAGATTGTGAGATTGAGCCAGGAAAACGGAATGCATGTGCATTCTGCCGTTTTAAGAAGTGCCTTTGGATGGGAATGTCAAAAGAAGGTAGGTCCTAAGTGTGGTTGCTGGATGACTAATAATGCAAATTCAAAACATTCCAGAAAAAACTAAGTGAAATAAGAAGAAAAGTAGAATATCTGTTGTGAGATCCATGGAGAATCTGGCTTTATCAAATAAAAAGAAGTAAAGAAAATGAAGTTTTATATTATAAGAGAACCTCTCTTGAAAAACCGCTTTTATCATTCTGAAGTGACAGGCGGTTTCTCAGTTAATGTTTAATTTGTTTTAAAAGAATGGTTGTTCAAATGTGTGTAATTATTAACAAGGCTAAGAAAAGGTTTTGGGTGATTTTTTTAATGGTACCTCTATATGGGAATTATCTTTAATGACTTTTCAATCTGTTGTTAAATTTCACTCATAAGCAGCAAGACAGCTTGAAATCAGTGTAAGTATAACTCTTTAATTGGATTTCTTATGTAGCTTTAAAATGAGGGATTGTAAACAGACAGAGAGAATCAAAATGGCAAGTGAAAATAGTTTATCCTAAGCAGGATTCAGTATGGCCTTTTGTTCATAGGTACTGATAAGACACTGTCCTGCCATATAAACATCACTTTCAAAACAAAGAGAGACACACAAATCAGTAGTTGGTAGTGTTGCCATGTGCAGGAGTATGAAACTAGTTAGGCATGGAATCATTAATGTTCTTAGACACCTCAAAGTCTGAATTTTGTTAGTGTTGCTTGGAATGCATTTACATCACCTATCAATTAGTGTTTTGATTGGAGTTGTCAGTGAAGACAATCCTATATATGCTCAAGGGAATTCATGTCGGTGCTCTTCATGTTTTGTCTATTCCAATTAGTAGTTGTTTTGGAGGTATGGTAAGTTACAACTTTACTTTAGAATGTGTATGCCCAAATTGAAGAACACCTTGTTGAAACTGGCACAAGGTTGTTTTCAAGGACATTTCTGTTATTTTTAGAGTTGTTCAGTTTAATTTGGCAAGACACTGTACATAAGCAAAACAATTGTCTTTAATGGATTACCAGTTTCAGCTCAGCAGAATCCATATTAGATTAATATGTCAAGGCAGTAGTTGCAAAAGTTGGCAATGGTTTAATCCCCACAGACTTTGAATGGTTTATTAATTTTAAAAAAAGTTCTTCATACACATTCAGGGTTGGAAAATTTCTGGATTTTTCCCCTTTGATCTATCGCTGAGAAATCGCAAGTCTCAACCCCTTAAATCTGTTCCTTGTAATTATCTATTCCTCAAACCACTAGTAACAGAATGTGAAGTGCAAGACCTAGGTACTTACAGGGATTTTACCAGGTAATAATATCTTTTTTGAAAAAATACTTAGTAGCTTGTTTTTTTTTTTTTAATTAGGCATTGTAGATAGCAGTTAAAGAGAGAATATTTTTATATTCAGTCTTCTCTCTCATATATAATATATTTCTCTTAAAGCATTTTTTAAAATTGAAATGTATAAAACACATCAAATTTTGGTGAGAACAACTTTTGTTTGCATAATTACTTTCTCTTAAATATAATGTGCATGTACACATTTGTAAAAACAAAGGTTTTTTAAAATGTCAAGAGAATAGACATCAAATTAATTCTACTTAATTATTTCCCTTTATGTACAAAATTTATCATTTAATGTTTTCTGTTTTAAACCACTGGTTTTTTTTGTTGTTGTTTTACATGTAATATTGTAAATATCTTGTAGGTTTGGTACATTTTTTTTTTAATCAAACACTACCCAACTAGGATCAAAGATACTTCTCTTACAAACTTGGTTTTTTTCATTGCTACAACCACAGTCAAAGAAGAACATATAATTCCCATAACTTTAATCTGAAGCAGTTTCACAAAGCAAATAGGTAAAGGACCATTGGTGTCTGTTTATTAAAAGGACAGAATTTCTCTATTACTAAAGCTGTTACTCTTACATTTTGCTAATTTTGGGAGAATTAAAATTTTATACTTTTTATGCAAGTATGGATGATTCGGTTTGGTTTACCATTTCTTGAATGGTTTCTTCTCACTCTTCACCAATTAGCAACATGGATTCTCTCTGGGCTCACCATTTTCCTATCATATCAATAAACAGAGACTTCTAGTAAGGCTTTTCCTGCTGAAGTCAAAAGTGCTGGAATTCTCATAGCATAGGATTGGAAATGCTTCCTAGTGGACAACCATGGCACTATGCTCCCTTATCAGGATTGTCTCCATTGACATACAGAATAGCATATGCTTAAAAGTGCTGTACTGCATTTGGTTGGGCATCACAGCTGTTCAGTCTGAGAGCTGTATGACGTTTTTACTCATCTCACTAAAATTTTTTTTCACTCACTTTAAAAGGTCGTCATCTCTCAGAATTATTTCTTAGAGCCATTTGATGATCTTTTAATTGGTAATTTTAGTGATGAAACCAAATTATAATTATTATTGATATATTTTAAAGCTTTGAGGAATTTAACTTTTTTCAAATTTTAAAACATTTTAAAAGTCTTCAGTGAGATGGAATCTATTTTATGGAATACTCCATTTAGTTTTCAAAATCCATTAACCATCTTGCATGAAAAAGAATTTTTTAAAACTTCAGATTAGGTTTATTTTTTTTAAACTATTTAGTGCTTAATAGTGAGTTTTAAAAAACAACAAGAAGCACTGTTAAACCCTAAACAGTTTTAAAGGGAACTCTAACTCATAATTTCAAAGTTTAGGTTAGGTTCTGATTTTTTAATTTTAGCAGATGGGTGCCCCCCTTTTTTTATTTTCTAAGTAACGGTTAAGACCAACATTGAGAAGTGTTGGATATTTAGAATTTTGTGAAAGAGAAATTTTATATCTACACGCACCTAACTATTTAAAGCTAACCCTAAGGATGGTTCTGTTTTATGTTGTTTTTTTCATAACTTATCTCTTAGTTCAAAGAAGCAACAGCTCAGCCCCTATCGTTTGAAGGGGGGTGTGTGCATCTCACTCACTTAAATGTTTTATACCAAATCCCCATTTTATATTTGTACTTTCTGTTTACATCTCATGATCTAAGAATTATATTGATTATAGTCCTGTTCTCCTCAAATTAATTTTGTTTCAAAATTATGCAATTGATTTTTTTCAAATATTTTAATTCTGAGAGTTTTGGATTTAGGTCTGTTGCTTTTATTTACCTGCTTATGAAATTCAAAAGAAGAAAGGAATTAGATTTCAGATTTGACAGATAGCCAAACAAGGAAACAGTCTGTGACTATAGCAGTGATGGCAGTGGCTTCAGATGTCTTTCTGTGCATCACCTGTTATATATCTCTCCCTTCTTTTTTTTTTTTGGAGCTTTGATGATATGGGAATCAAAGGTGGGTTCTAGAGGCAGTTAAAAATTTTCAACATTTATTTATTTTAAATCTTCTCAAAGACTGTAATGTCTGGCTGTCTCAAAACAAAAAAAAGTGTTGAAATATTAATTTCTTTTTCCAAAGAGATGATATTCTTTATTGAATGACTTCTCTATGAGGGGGAAATGAATTTACAGATTTGTTTGGAATCACTTTAAACTATTATATTCTTCTTAGTATATACACAAACATTTTTATTTTATGGTTGCTTTAACTATCAGTATTTAAATTGTACTTAAATATTTACTGTGTACACGCTATTCGGTCTGATACTCACTTCTTTTACTATATTACTATTGTATAAGCACAATTTTAAAAACCAAAAAAAAAACATGGGTATGGTGGATTTAAAAGGAATGATGAAGCCCATAGTTTTGACATTTATTATTGATAATTATGACTTAATTTTATTATCAAAATGAAAAATCACAAATTCAAATACATACAAGAATTAATTGAATATTCTTGCATATTTCCTGATCATCTCTCTTTTAGTGAAAATGTTAATGCTGTTGGAACCCTTGCAGCCCACCATCTTGCACAACTCTGATCTGCATCACAGATGATATGCATACAAGAAGTAATTAAGTATTCTTTAGCTGCTGTCTCAACTTACACCTTGAGCTCTTGTGCAATGAAAATATTTTTAAATAAGGATATTGTTTAAACCCATACAGCCCCACTATCTTGCATCTATGATGGTAACCAAATGTCATACAGCACTATGAACAGGTATGCTAAGTTGTTCATGGTTGTTTTGACAAGAAAGCTCCATTACCACCCATTCATTTTTGAAGTCTAAATTTACTAAAATCCCTTTGAAATTAATGGTATATAAGAGTTATTTGTAAAAAAACAATTGCTTTTAGTTACAAAATTAATTAAGTCTTTTTATTAACAGTGATCTTTTGAGGATGCATTACTCCACAAAGGGAATGAAATTACTCAATATTACTGATCCTTGTCATAATAATTTGATTGTAATTTACATATCAGACTGTTGTACTGTAATAAAATCGGCTGCCTACCTTGGCAACCACATTTTCTCTTACATTGAAAGCATGCCATTTGTGATAGATAAATAAAAGCAACGTACATACTGGCGATCTATAGTCTTCATCGACAAAATGTTTTTCCAGTTCGTTTCCTCTAGCTGCATGGAGAAAGTATAGTAAGTCTGTTGACCTGGTGTGCTTTCCAACCAATGTGGAGCAGTGGTTTGGACAGGCATTTGGAAGGGGGTAAAACATTTCATTTATTGAGATGGATGACAATTCCACCAATTAAATATCCAACTTTAGGAAAAGTTTCCTGCCTTTATTTGGTTTTACGAATCCTCAAATGTAATCACCATATCTTGCAGGAAGATAGAGCAATGTGTCATACATCCATCTAGAACTACTGCAGCTCAAAAGATGAGGATTGGACTGTAGGCTGCTTTCCAGATTATCTTGCTAAAAAGCTAAGGGTCTAACTCAAAATCAGCTTCATTGCAGCAACTGTTGGAACATCTGGACTACGTCACCATCAGTAACCTCACAGATTCTATACCTAAATGCTTATAAGTTCTGCCAAACCGAAAGTGACTTTTTTGGATAGTTTCTTGACTTGCATTGCAGAATAAATATACATATGTAAAACCTGCAGTGTTCAATTTATTATGACTGATTTTTATTAGTAAATATATCTTTGCAAATTACTGTTGAGATCACATCTTTTGAGTTTTTATTTAGAAGTACTACTGCAAAGTACAATATCATATTTCACTTAGATCTCCAGCAATTACTGAAATCTTACTAGCCAAAAAACTAATAATTTTGTATCTTCACCTCTGACTGGGTTCCATATTGGCACCTAAGAAGATGCAGGTAATGGCAGTCCACTGTGCCTTTCCTCACCATAAATCCTAATGCAGGCTTTTAATCGTGTTTGTTCAACCCCCATGATGAATGCTGGACATAAACAGATGTGGGTGATAGGGAGAGGGTTAAATTTATTGCATAAAAATGTGCAATATTCTAAAAAGGGTTTGTGACAATGGAAAAAAATGGTTAAATTTGCTATAGTAATGAGCAATGGTATTTTGTTAGGCTTTATTTGAACATCCATTCCTAATATGATATTTCGAGTGCTTCCATGCATTGCAGAAAAATGATTAGTTATTATATATTATTAAAATTACCCTATTCCCAAAGGGTTTATGGTAAGGTAAGGAGAAGAAAAAGTTTATACTTATTACATCATTAAACATAGATGGTATCAAAAAAAATTCTAGACTTGTTTCCTTATTATGTAAATTTTCTTCACAACATAGAATTGTGCCTACATAGTTGCTGCCTGTCATATACCTTTGTAGTAGATTTGTGACATTTTGGTTACCATCTTCAGGACAGATTTTTTAGGTTTCTTTCCTGATTTGGCTTCTTGTGGTTTAAAATCTCACAGAGGTTCCATTGTTTATGGTGACTACAGGAAAAAGTGTGCATAGTTTGCTACAGCTAACATTCCAAATTATCCAAGTCATGCAGCTCTTGTGTTTTCTTCATCTCCGATTTTTTTTTTGTCAGCATTTTTGTTACGCTAATGTAGTTTTTCCCATAACTCCTATTTAAATGAGTAGGTGTGTTCTTAGATATTTTAGATTTGTTAGTTACATTGTGTTGTTGAATTTATTGTTTTGTATGTTATCCATACTTTGGGGATGAAACCTTGGCTGCAGTTGGGTGATTACATGCACTATGTTAACTTTCCATCCTTACTCAGTAGTAGCAAAGCTCAAGCGGGCACCTAGAAAAACAAACAAAAAAAAAATGTTGAAAGATGTTTAAATCTGGACATGCACAAGTAAAACTTGTCACGTTAAATGTGAAATAAATCTCAGTGTAAAGTCACTGCAAGTTGATTATGATAATGGAATAAAGAAACACTAAAATGAAGATGTGAGACAGCAGACCTGGAAACTTAAAACAGGATTACAAGTAATTGGTATCTGGTACTTTCTGGCTTTAGATTCCAAAGGTGAGGTAACTAACTTACCTTATTTTTTTAAATTTGAAGTTACCTCCCTTTGCAAAGGAAACCTTTGTAACTAGAGAATTTCCTTGAGTGTTAATATTTTAATTGTTATTATCTAACTCGTTAAAAGTTTTTCATTGCCGAGGATACAAAGAAGAAAAAAGAGAGTGAATATTTGGATAAATTTCTTTCTTTAGATGAAAGAAAAATTGTATAATAGAATAAAAGCAGTTACTTACAAACTGGAAAAAAAAATGTATTTCTTTGAGCATTCATATGCTGTATTATACTGTTTTTTGTTTACTGTTTTTATTATTGAAGCTGTAAAATTAAATCTTTTTGGATATCATCTTTAAAATGTATATAGTTTACAAGTAACAAATTATGTGACTTATCTATGTGTGCTAGATCAAAAAGAAATTTTATATTCATTCAAGGTGTATTTTTGTGTTTTCTCTGTTTGGGGGTTCTTTTTTAAATTAAGTTTTGGCCACACACACACACACACACACTTTATTGATTTACTGAATGGATGTAGGTTAGGGAAAACAGCAATGTATGAGCCCATGAAAAGAAGGCACATCAAGAGAGCTGCAGTCCAGTTAATGCTAAACTAAGAGGGGAGGGGATGAGAAATAATAGAAATTGATTTTCTTTTTTGTTTCAGATAACTGACCCTACTGTTGATTCTGCCAGGTGATCCTGATGTGATTAAGGGAGTTTAAGGTCTCTGTCTGCTTAAGGTTATATATATAACCTTATGTACTGGCTTATGGACTTCTGAAAACATGAAATTTAAAGCTTAACCTCAAAAAAAAATAATTTTTTTTTAAATTGCCTGGGAAATAAATTGTATCACTCCTCCCCCCACAAGAGAACATAGCATCCTATCCTGAAGTTTATTTGAAAATTATAATGCAGCCAAATTTTTTAATAGAAACTATTTATTCCCCATGTTTAATAAATGTAACTAAATAAACTTTTTTTAAAACTATTTTAATATCCAATAAATCATGAAATTTTGTTAATACAGAATTTTAACTAATACCATTGCTATCAATCTCAGTTGGAAATGGAGACAAGGACAGTTTTTTGAAAATAGTGTGGTGTGGTCAGAGTTCGATGTGTATATTCTCGTATAGTTGTGTTAATATATAATCAAGTTATTAATGTATGCATTTAGAGCCACATATCAAGGAGGTAGGTTTCCTGGGGCTCCCAAGCCAGGTATAAGAAAAAGTTCAGTCCTCTGTATAATTTTTGAGCCTTCAAATATGCTAAATGACATTTTGTTTATATTTTGTTAGATATATTTGGTTGTTTTTACTAACTGATGGGCAAATTACATTATATAATAAAAGGTGAGTAACTGAAAGTTAAATTCCAGGTTCAGTAATATTTACTTTTATCCATTTTGTTAATTTTATTTCAATTTTTGCAAAATATGTTCAGTCAAGTTGGTTAATACATGGTACTCTTGATGGTTTAAATTGTACTTTGAGTAGATGTAATTTTACATTTAACTGACATGAAATATTAGAGAAGGAAGGGTTACTCCACACACTGCAGCATATACTATATAAGCAATTTTTAATTGGTTGCAGGGATGTTCTCAATGCTACACAATTCTACTATGATCTTTTAATTGCATACTTTGTCCATAACTCGGTGTTCTATTTCTATTTAAAGATTCAACAAGCATATTTCTGTTGGAAAAAAATAGTGACAGAATGTGTTACAATAAGTTAGACTTATTTTCGTAAAACATCCTTTGTTCCTTCTGATTTATATTGCTTAGTCCACATTTATTTCATGAACTGTATACTGGAAAATAATCAACCAAATGTTCATATTTTTTTTAGTTAACTGTTTGTGAAGACCCCTTTTGTGTACAATTTTATTCCCACATCCTGTCTTCCTCTAATAATAATAGTTGGAAAATGAAAAATTTTAAATTTTTTTATAAAATTCCATCCTAAAGGAATGCAAAATTTTTTCATAATCTCAGATAGACCATGAATTACTAATGATTATTTTATTTACTTGGGTTAAACATTCTGTTCTTAATAAATGCATAGTTTTTTTGCCATAGATTTGTGACAAAATTGGTGAATCTTTTAAATTTACACAGCAGTAGTTTACAATGTGTGATAACTATTACTATAGTGGAGATTTTGATTATGTATGGCAAAACCTTAGGCAAGTTTCTTTACTTCAAATGATTCTGTTTATTTAGCAGTGAGTAGGTACTTAGTTGTTAACTAATTGCTTTCTTGGGTAATAGTTTTGCCATTGAAGGTGGTAAGTTGTTTGTTTTTGAATATTTTTTGACAACAGGTTACATCACCCAAGAGCATGGTTGCTATGTGGTGTGGACAGCAGCTCCTACACTATAAACAAATTCAGACATCCAAATGTTTGCATGTAATATGTAAATATCTAACTTTAGTTATAAAGGGAAACTGTTATTGTAACTTATTATTATTATTGTTATGTGTGTGTATGTATGTATGGAAATAGTTCATATGCTTCAGGGTCACTTTATAGCAGGTAGCAAACATGGGTGCAGCACTTACATTCAGTATTGCTACTGAGCCACCATTAAAGTAGAGTCAGTCTAGAAATATCACTCTCTTTGCAAGCTCAAACTGATCTCTTGAGAAAATTAGTATTATTAGAGTTTCCAACTCCCAGCACCACACTATTTGTTGCTATAAATTTCAGAAATGTAACAATTCTTGGCATTTTGACTATGTCAAGAGAATGTTGAAATACTTAGGATAATACATATCATAGTAAAATATTTTGTATACACACAATTTTTTTAAAACAAAAGAATGTCTATTAATATTATTATAAAGGGATTCTGATTATAAATTATTCACTGTTTAATCATTTCAACATTTACAGGGCAATTTTCAAGCAATTAAGGATATCTTATTTCATTTTATTCCCCTCATTGTTTTCACAATGACACAGTGAGACATTATTTTTATATTTTTTTACAATTATTTATGAATTTTATATCAACCAAGTTAACCTCAGCTTTTTTCTTTGGTACTGACTCTCTGCCCTGTCAGAAACTAGACCTTAATATGGGATTACCCCAGTGTCTTTGAAACTTAAAATGGATCTATCCACTATTAATTTTTTTGAAATATGTTCTTACAATGCAATGCTATCAAGGCTGAAAATCTGCTGGGCTTTAGTGATCAGATAAAATATACCCCATCCATTATCACATTTGGATTATATCTTTTTACCCTGTGGCTGGCTGGATATTCTGAGGAGTTGTATCAAAACCCCTCTTTCATCATTCACTTATCAAAACTGCACCTACTTGGTAATTTTTATATGGTTCCTAATTCCAGCAAACTGAAGCATGTCTGTTTTTCTACAGATTATATTAGTACTTGAGATAATAAAATATGAGCTACTGTAGCCTTGAATGGTAGTGGAGAGCCATGTGTCATGTTTGTCCAGAAATCCTGGATCACAATGTCTAATGAGCCATTGTTTTTTTTTTTGGAAGGAAACCAGCAAATGAAGCAAAGCAGTTTATTTAAGTAGATATCTACTCAGCCAGGATTTTTCTGTAGCATTTGTTTTATTAATAGATAATTTGAAGGAAAATTATCTCTATTTGAAATCATCTCATTAATTGATGTGTAGGCTCAAATATAATTGAAACTGTACTGATAAAATGGCTCTTTTTTGATTGGAAGGCTCTTTCATTTTTTTTTTAATTTTAAAGATTTTTTTCTTTTCTTACTCCAAATATTATAGCTGGATAAATGAACTTAAGTCCATATTATTATTATTTATTATTTTTATTAATATTTTTGGCTATTTTTATCATCATATATTATTTTACTACTATTATTTGATCTCCAACATTATTGTTATTATTATGCATATTTTACTGATTAACATTATCACAAGTATTTTCACTGTCATTTATTATCATTATTGAAGATTTATAGTATCTAGATATGTTGGGGAGTCTATGCCACTGTTTGCTTTAATTAAAGATCACTAAGTCAGAGTTTTTTCAGAAGGGATAAAACCCAATCATAGAAGTTTAAAAAAAAAATTTTTTTAATTGGAAAAACTATATTTGAAAAGAACAGTTAATTTTTTTGTTTTGGTTTTATTGAAGTGACCCTAAAGTCTGATAAATTAAACTCAAGTCTCAATGCCAATTGCATAACACTACTCACTGCAGAAGAATTAGTATTCTAGATTCTTTAGACTTTCAACTCAACAAGTGTAACATTGAATGCAAAAGCAAGTTGAGTCAAATATTACAGAAGGGTAGCTTGTTTTCTTTTGTGCTAAAACATACCTTTTAAAGAATAAAATACCATACCCGAACACTTTTAAAGACATTATTAACCAATTATGAGATTGATCTTAGTAGTCCAACTTAATTACAATTTTAAAACAAAACCTTTGTACAAGAAAATTGAGTGGGTGTTAATTTCGTTTAATTTTTATAGAGGTTTTTTGTTATGTTAAAAGAATGAGACTTCAGTAATTAAGTTACTTGTTTAGCTCATACTTTTAACTATCAGCTAAAGTTGCAGCCTGCTTTGCTATATATAGTCATCTCGGCAACCCAAAAGAAAGAAATTTAAATTATGCAGATTCATTTATTAAAATTAAAGATACATAGAAATAGTAGATGCTTTTGTTGTAGTACATCAAGCTTTCTGTCAGTCATCTGTGCAAGTTTGAGCTATGTAGATAAATAAGAGAGTAGAACAAAAACAGATCTGATAAAAGCATTAGCCAGATATTGATCTTTGTTCAGAAGGAGGTTATGTAGCATCACCACCGTGGGAATGAAACACGAGGCACCTGGTTAGCAGGTAAAGTGAATGGGCAGAGCATGTTTTGTAAATAACTTTACAACTAAGTGCAGAGTGAACAAACAAAGGGCATTGTTAATGAAATAGAACCAGCTGCTGAAACATGCCTCTGATCTGCTGCTGAACAGCTACTGTGTATAAGTTCAAAAGATAATTCAGAGAAATGGTGGAGAGCATGTGGTTTACGAAGCCATTTTTGTTTGATTCATCAGAAACATCTGCAGTTTTGGTTGTCATTAGCTACATTGCAATTTTAAACTATTTTGCTTTTATTTTTTCAGTTTCTCCTTTCCAAAGCATGTAGTAATCTTAAGTTAAAACTTCTTATTGACTTACACGAAGTCATTAGTAAACACTGTATAGCAGATATATCAAATGAGAAGAGTAAAATGTAAATTCAGTTAGTCAAAGATGAAGTTAGTGGGCTATAAGAAATGTTACAGAACTAGATTGTTTAACAATAAACCATTCTTTTATCTTGAATACCTTACTACAGGTAAAATATATCTGTTTAAACAAGTAAAAGGGAGAGATATACATTAGTTGATAGACATTATTTGTAGCACAGATTGCCCATTTACCATTGTTTACCACTTGGATTTATTATCAGTATTGTCATTAAAGAATTCAAACTATTGACTGTACTATTATAAGCACTTTGACTAAGTAGGTGCACACTTGGTGAACCAGGGACATATTTTTTTGCTTGCTTAAGACAGTCTTGTGTATTTTTTTTTTATTTACTATGAATGCTTTTTGTACTTAAATAAACTCATATTCAAGTAAACACTAAATCTGGATTGCAAAAACAGTCTGGTTTTAAAAATTTTTTTTTAGTGGACATTGAGTAAAAGTTGATTTGTCTTTTTGTCAAAACAATTCAACATGCAAATTTGTTTAAAATACCAGTTTGGGAAACCAACTTATTGAATGATGTTTTCAATAAGCACTATTTTGGATTCTTCTATAAGAAAAGCAATATGAAAGTAGGCATCTTTCTTTTGTTTGTTTTTTAAATATTTTTAAAGGTTCCAAGTCACCTGCGAAGCAGCAACATTGATTATTGATTTTAAACTACTTGCATTCCCTGTGTGAGAGAGAGAGAGAGAGAGATGCAGACTTGGAAACATGCTTTTCTGAATATTGAAGACATTCAAAGTCCATTTATTTATATACTAGGATTGTTCAAATGAAATTCTGTGAAAATAGCATTTAACATATACTATACATCATTAAGTTTACACGCTCACTGCACTGGTTGGTTAATAGTTCTCATACAAACATTTGTTGCAGATATTTAAATAATTAAAAATAATAATAATCAACACATAGTCATGGTTTTAAAATTATTTGAGGAAATAATTCATAGTTGTTAATGGAAGAAAAATCTAGAAATAAAGATGGTCATTTCAGAAATTATCTAATGAAGAGATTTTTTTTTAAGTTCTTTAATATTTGAATTAGCATTGTCTCTTTGTTCTTGAGACTTCACTGTGAAATTTTTTATTTGTTCTCTAAAATTTGATATAGTGACATAGGCAAGTGGAACTTCTCAGTTTTTGAGATCTTTGTTATTTGCTCTTAGTCCTTGAAACATTCACCATGGCTTTTTTTGCTATTGGTTCTCTGTAAAATTTGATGTAGTGTTTTTCCTTCAGTTTTTTGACTTTCACTTTTTTTTTTTAGTTATTTGCTCTCTGTAAAATTTAACATAGTGAATGTCTTGAAAACTAAAGAATACTATGGCTTTTTTGTCATTTTTCATCCCTTTTGTTTGAATGGGCTTTTTTGTGAGTGGGAGATGTTTGAAATTAAAACATCACTACAAACAATTATTTGAACAGATGTTTGTAAGCATGCAAAAGATCTGAAGCATTATCTTGTCATTAATAATATTTAAAAGAGGACAAAACTGTTTAGTTGGTCAATTTCTGGATGCCTTGGTACAAAGTTGACTGAAGCACTAGTCATAACTACATTAAAAAAAACTTAGCAGGTTGCAGGTTCAAGACCAACTTTAGCCACTTATATTATGAACACTCAAATGAAGCCCAGCCTGTTAATATTATGGCAATGCTATTTTAGCCTGGATTCATTTGAATGTCTCTGGTTAATTCCATAAAATAGAAATGTCTACTGCAAATTTTTAAGATTGTACTGCAAAACAGCCCTGAAGACTAACCATAATGATGGCAATGTTGGATGATTTTTGAAATGTAGGTTTATTTCTTATTACCACTAATGAGGTGATAGGAAATACCAAAACTAATCCACTATTATCTGTAAATAAAGTAACATTACCATTTCATCAGTTAATGAAAAGCATGAATTCTCTCTAGTCTAAATTTATTTAACCAGATTTTAAAAAATAAGACAAAATAGGAATTCATTTGTAGTCAATGAGTTTAAAACTAAAGTTTGTGGCTGAACTTGTTTGTAGTTTTGGTTGACAAATTTTACTTAACACTTTTTCTCCCAGCTATAAAGACTGGTCGATACACATTGGAAAAGAGGACAAAAGACATCCAGGAGGTGAAACGTTTGAAAAAGGCTGACAGCTTCGTCTTGGATGGCAGTGAGGTTATGTGGGAAATGCCACGTGATTTGGAGAATCTGATTGAGAAAATTGTGAATGCACACAAAATCTATGGTGGCGAATGGGAAATTGAGGTGGACCTGCTAACGAAGAAACAACAAGAATATCATGTGAGTGGCAGCTTCATTATTTTCTGCAGTTAGGTCTCAGCTATCACATCCACTAACTGACAAACTTACATGATCACATGGACTTTAGTTAGAACTGTGGCATGTTGCACTTGCTTACAATTGACAAAACATTAACTTCTTGGCTACTCCTTGAAGTCATAAAAAGTTTTGTTTCGTTGAGGCCAGTTTTATGGTAACTATTCATCAGTTATACATCACATAGTGTCTATTGTAAGTGTACTAATTCGTAGAGACCCTTGAAGATAAATACAGTTGCATGTCAGTATAGTGAATTTCCATGGGACTTAGGGTAAAGTTCACTATATCAAGGTGTTCACTGTAGCAGGTTTTGATCATTTGCTAAGGAGAAACAACAGTTATACTCAAAATTTGTTTAATTTTTGCTCTGTATAAAACATATGAATTAACTTATTTTAAAAAATAATTGTACACAATTTGCATTAAGACAGAATATTTAAAAATCGCAACAATCAAAACAAAAATATAATCATATTGATGAATTATAGCAACAATATTACAAATTCCTGCAGAAAACTACAAAAGAATTTTAAAAGTAAAATGTAATCAGTATGGGTTTCTGTTTTAAAACAGACTATAAAATATGGAAGCTAATAAATATAATTAAATTGGTGAATTTCCCTCTAGTTATATTGTGAACAATGTAGTGGTTCATTGATGCCTGATTTAAGGTGCATATGCTCTTCAATTTTGTTTATCTTTTCATAAATTCCATAAAAGTCTTCAGTATTTGGCAGAGACTCTACATAAGAGTGCACACTTTCAATGGCTTTGGGATACATCATAGTGAAAGGATAACTGGTTCAGAAGAAACATCATTCTCATCACTTTTGTTGTCTTTTTTGATCAAACTTAGCAGACCCGAATGACTACTGTATGGTGTCTTCATCATCTGTAGTTGCATAAGTAGACACCTGATTTTCTTTAATTTCATCTGCCAGACTTTCAGAGATGCCAAGTATTTTATATTCTTCATTAACACTCAAAACATGCACCTCACTCACTTCTTCAGGTTCTCCATTATCCCCAACCAACAGTTTGCTCTGCATTTTTCTGTGACATGTCTAAAATTTTTTTAGTAGAGTGCAAGGCTTGAAAAATATCCACTTGAAATTGATGTTTAGAATAAATTCAGTCCACCACCAATCTGAGAAGCAACTTCCGGTATCCTGATTTGAAGCAACGAACTAAGCTGTGGTTCAGATATTGAATTAGGAGGTAAAAAGCGTACTGTAACAGCCTTTAATCCTGAAACTTTGGAATGAATTGGGCATTTGCCAACAAACAAAAGAATATTGTGCTTCTTGTGGTGCATTTTCTGGTCAAAATTTCATACCCATTCTGTTCATAAGTGACCAGTCATCCATGTCTTTCTATTGACACAGTAGGTGAAAGAAAATTTTTGCATTTGAAATATACGAGGTCTGTCAAAAAAATATCTGACTTTATTTTTTCATGTGGGAAGTAATGACGTTAGGGAGGCAAAAGTGTGTATAGTGGAGTCGCATGCCTTCATGTGCATGCGTGGTTTTTGGCAGGCTTAATGGATGCGTCAGTCACTGTCAGGCAGCCAGCGCATGAGGTGCTGTACTACTTACTCGTCGCATTTTCATTTCGTCTGTGATGACAGAACGTGGAGCAAAGCAGAAACAGTTCGCAAAATTCAACAAGCTTTTGATGACAATGCCATGGGTGTTACCCAAATTAAAGAATGGTACAACAGGTTCAAAGATGGCCACACCAGCGGAGAGTGACCACCGTTCTGGGAGGCCGTCAACAAGCCACAATGCAGTTGTTATTGAGAAAGTGCAGACCTTGATAATGGAGGATCATCGTTTGACGGTGCGTGAAATTGATGATGAGGTTGGGATCAGTAAAGATTCTGCACATGCAATTTTAAAGGAGGATTTCGGCTTGTGCAGAGTGGCAGCGAAATTTGTACCCAAGCTGCTTTCTCAGGAACAACAACAACTTTGTCTTGAGGTTGCGCGGGACCTGCTGGATACTGCCAACAGGAATCCTGAGTTCCAGAATACCATGATAACTGGAGATGAGATGTGGGTGTACAAGAAGTATAACTATTTCTTTGCTTTTCTTTTTACCAGCACATTTATCATTTGCAGGAGGCACTTAAAATTGTTTATTCCTAATGTGGTTGCAAATTTGTTGGCTTTAACATGCACCAGATTGCCAGAAACTAGAATGTTTCTATCTCTCACTGCTTGAAATCAGTAGAGTAAACTTTGGTCTAAGTTCTTGAGGTCTGATGCATAGAGCTTCTTTTCCACAATAGATGCTTTTTTCTACAACAGCTGACTTCATTTTCTTCCTTTGGCCCAAATCACACTGAATACACTAGTGCTTTGTTATGTACTATTCTTTCTTGAAATTTTGAAAAGAGTATAAATCACCAGAAAATTTTGGAGCAACATGGAGAATACAAAATAATGATGCAAAGAATAATGAAAAACACGTTGGATGTGGAAATAACTGACAAGTCAAAATTAGTCAACTGGCCCTCAAAAAATTAGGTCTGTTTAAAATGTTTTATTTTTAAAGAGACAAAAGCTATTCTTAAGCGAAAAAAACAACCAAATAGTTATGTTGGCTATGGTATAATACTTGTAACCAATGGGAACATGCATCAAAATGAGCAGAAAGAAGTTTGAACATAATTTTAAAATGATGCTATGTAATCTGACACTTGGTTTCCAGCAAGCCAGTATCTGGTATCATCAAACAAGTTAAATTGTGGCTCTTCTATGAACATTGTAAAGTCTGTGTTATGGAACACTTGCACATTGCTTACATGTGTGACACTGCTTTACCCATTGCAGAGCCTACTAGAATTATCCAATTGCAGCCTCCGAATGACAGATGTATTAGTACACCTCATGTTTTTACACTTCATGATTGATGCACACTTGAGTTTCTTTTAAGTAGAAATTTTGAGATGATGTAACCATACTTATCAGACTTTATGCTCAGGTGTATGCATATATTTATTTATACATGTATTATTTCAGCATCTCTGCTAACAGAATTTCTCGTAATTCTTTGAGCAAAGCAGCATTGATGGGAAAGGGGAGAGAATCATTTGCTTCATATCTGACAATAACAAGGACTGCTTATTGTGACACAATATGCCCTTTTAGCATGGGGCTGGTCAGCATAGTAGACCTATCTTTGGTGCTGTTTATAGCTTCATTATCATATATAGGTTGATATTGTAACATGTAGATGAGCTGTTGCATATCTTTGGGGAAAGCCTCCGTTAAACATGCTTTAGACTGTTTTCATCAGCTGTGGCATCTCAGTGATGTTTTGTTATAAAGCTTTGAAACAACAACACACTGATGCTGCTCAAAATAAAAAAAAAAAATTGTATGGGCAATCACTCTACATATTCAATGATACCATCAAATCCTGTTGAACTTGCCTGTAATAGCAAATGTGTAATTTTCCTGGAAAGGATGATGTGTTTTTAAAATGCATCAGTCTGTGTTGCAGTGAGGACTACCAGTAAATAGAGTTTTCAATGGCTAAACTTAGTTCAGTTATTACAAGGAGATAAGAAGCCACTGTAGCTTATATCTGCTCTCCCGGAAAACGACATTTAGAATTTTTTTTTTTTTGAAGGGTTGACAAACTCCCTTATTATTTAAAATTTTGTTATTCTTTCCAATGCCATGCTGTGCTAATATATTTATTGATTTATAATTGCAATTCCTAATGATTTTACTGAATCCCTTTTGTCTTAAAATTTTACATCATTTGAAGAAAAAAAAAAGAAATACATATATATATATATAGCAACTTTTTAAAAAAATAGTGACACTATTTTAAAAGGTCTGGCTTGGCAGAGTGTTCCCCCGATGTAGTTTGTGTGTTTCTGTGATCATATGACATGGAAGTGGCATTATTCATTCTTCTTAAAATGAGTATTTCCTTTTCAATCAGCAAAGGATGGGCACTCTGTATCTATCTATCTGTCTGTCTATCTATATATAAATGAACTGTTTTGTGCTTTTTTTCTTTATCACATTCTTGCTTGTGATGAGTCTAAGTCTTGGCTAGAAATATTTTTGGATTAGGATACTGTTATTTTAACCAAGAATGCCTATTTATTTACTTCTGTCCATCTTTAACTTTGTCTGTGTTCAACTTTGTGCTGTTTTTTCCTCTAAAGCACTATAAATGGACCACAAAAATTTCTTTTGTTAGGATTTTGATTTGTAATTCAGTCATCATTTGCATGTTGTTGTTTACATTTGTGATCCAGTTTGTAAATGAGCTTTCCAGAATCTAGCTACATTTGTTTGTTATTTTAATTAAAAAATTTAACTCTTTGATTTAACATAGGGATTTCCTTGCTGTTGACAGGATTCTCTTGAATTAAAAGAAGTATGCTTATTCTACAGATAAACTACTACTACTATTTTTTTTTTTTTAGTGATAGATTTCTTTTTTTTTTTTCTTTCTTAATTTATATCTTCCTACTCTTAGATAAAAACTAAACCTTGGATCTGGAGAAAGTTGGATAAAAGCACAATGGCTTCAGCTGGCCATAGTAATTATCAAGGATTTTCTTTTATAGTTTAATTAGTTTTTTATATGTTTAGACTCAGTGTTCAGGCTTCATCCTGTCTTTCAGCCACTAGGATTCTTGCTGACCACCAAACCAGATGGTCATTTCAGAAGTGCTAACCACTTCACTTTAGCCACTGAGTTTCATGTTAAGATCCAGTAGATATTTCTCATTACTCTCTATAGACAATTAGGTAATTGCTACTGGCAGTAATAGATCAAATGCTGTGTATATACATACATCAGTTACCTGGGGGCCCAGGTGTGCCTAAAGTCACATGATACTTGGCAGATGTTCTTTGAAGTTTATCTGCTTGCCATTGGCATCTATTTTAGTATTACATTTGGAAGACAACCAGAATGCTGCAGAATTCTCTGTAGTGTCAGAATGGCACTCTCATAATTACACAACTTTTCATAAGTATCGTTAATAAAAGATTATGTACACATGGTAGTCATAGATTCATCAATGAAATATTCTATATTTCATACATAAATCAATTTATTAATACATATGATTGGTTGGAAGTGTATAAACATGACTATTAGAAAATCTTTTTTTTTTTTTGTACACACTTTTAAAAAATTATTTA
This sequence comes from Nautilus pompilius, assembly GCA_018389105.1. Taxonomy (NCBI): domain Eukaryota; kingdom Metazoa; phylum Mollusca; class Cephalopoda; order Nautilida; family Nautilidae; genus Nautilus; species Nautilus pompilius. Next base: position 505,897 of record JACATO010000023.1, on the reverse strand, counting down.
CTTATCTACCATGCTTAATTATTTATAGTCCACATTTATGGTAGCCAGTATATATATACAGATTGAGAGAGAGAGAGAGAGAGATATTCTTAAGTTTTAACAAAAAATAAAAATACGAAATAACAATATAAAATATGATTTTAAAAAAAGTAAATCAGCAGAATATTTTGAATTGTACTTTATCTTCAAATGAATAAAATATAAACTAAGACTGAAAAAATACAAAACCAAAGAATTTACTGTAAAGATGAAAATGGTGTCTCTTATGTAGTTAAAAAGAGTTCATGAAATATAAACAGTAAAAATGCAAATTCAACATAAGTATATGAATGAACAAAAGTTTTGTTTTCATTTAAAATATAATTGAGCTGTTTGAAATTCTTGTGGATGCAATGGATAGTTTTGCCAACATAGGCAACCTAACATTACCAACAGAGTAAACAGTATATGATCTTTTCTGGAAAGGAATATGGTTCTCAAACTGGAGGAAAAATGGATTAGTTCTTTTAAGTGTTGAAAAAGAAACTATAAGCTTTAGGTTGCTGTCTGCAAGGCCAATTTCAGTTGTGGGTTTTTCAGTTGCTAGGATAGCAGGTGCATAAACATTTATGGATTAAACAAGCCTTGTACCAAAAAATACCAGGATATAGACTTTTGTTGGAAAGGCCAAATCTCCACACATGCAATGTTTCTGCAATTTTTACTACTGCTGGATGTTGTAACAACATTCTAAACAAACATTTGTAGTTGCTGCCATTCATTCATTGCAGTTTTAAGAAACAAAAACCCACTTTTGTAAGCAGGTTCTCCCTACCCAAGCAGGCAATAGGTTTCAGAAAATTATATGCTGCCTCACATTAGCTATTCCTGGATGCAATTTGCTTTATGATGATAATGAAACTGCACAGGGAGCTTAAGCATCATGACTGAAAAGGTTTCCTTCTCCTTTCATTCTGATGGCAAAGTATTTTCTTTTGCTCAATTAGGTCTGAACCTCAGTGTTGTCCACTTCTCATAAAGTCTTGGTATTAAGTTTTGTCATATGGTCTCTAACTGGTCTCCATAAGGGTTCTAATGTTATTAAGTTTTGATGTTTAACTCTGACCAGTATTACAGCATAATCTGTGGGTAGGAAAGTCTTCGGAGCTGGTGTCTGGAACACTTTGAACCTCTCCATACATTCTTTTGATGCCAGTCTTAGCGCACAATAGGAAATGAAAGAATGAAATTATTTTTCTGGGAAGAGGGGTGTGTGTTTCATAGTAACTTCTTGGTTGTTGTCACCTGTCTGAAAGGAATCCTGAGGTATGTACTGTTTTCAAATTTATAACACACAAAACTGTTTCTAAAGGAAACCTGTGGCTTAAATTATGCTTTATCAGTATTTCTATATTTCTTAAAGATGAATTTGTTTTATTGTCACTGTTGTTGTACACCATTCTCTACAAGAGTGACAACCTTGGTAAAGGAGCATAATATTGTAGTTACCAGCTGGAAGCATTGCCAGTCCTCTATCACAAGGGGCCCAACACTTACAATTTTGGCAGGGGAAGCCTTCATAGAAATCTTTATTTTTAGATTGGTAAGAAAACAGTGCTCAAGAGAAACCATCACAGCAGCTGGTAAAGAACAGAAAAGAGGAAAGACCATGCCAAGGAAACAAACCAAATCAATCTACTCCTGACCACTGGACTGTGTGATCCAAAACATTTTTTTTTTTAAAAGCCTAAGTATCTTGACAGGTTGGCCACCCAGTGGTTAGACAACAGGACTGCCAAGGTTGGGGGCCCATGTTTGATTCCCAATTGACACTTATCCTTACCAGTCTGCTACCTGGGTTTACTCTCACCATTCCAGTTTTCTCTCTCTTTAAAATATAGAGTTATAGTAGGAATTCCCTGCTAACATTGCGAGTGCTAGACCACACAAGGAACATGGCACTATAATCCCTCACCAGAGTTATCGACATTATTGAGACTGGTTAACAACACAACATTGACATTACGCTGAGGTGACTCTTGTTCAATTAGTGTTGTTTCAGTTACATTCATTTATCAAATAAAACAATTGAATTATAGTAAAAGAAAAGATGATATGATTGAAAAGTTTTGATATAAGCAAATGCATCACTTTTTATCTAATAAGAATAGCAATCCTCCTCTCTTTTCTAGAGACTATAGTGTATGTATGCTTAATTAATAATAATGGAGGGGATATAATGACACTTCTGCATTTTATTTATCTATTTATATTTTAAGGAGCAGTACAAATTGAAAATTGAGGTATTCGGTGGGCTGCCTGCAATTTCAAAGGAAGAGTACGAATCATTCTATCACTCCACTGGCATTGACCTCGACAACAGGATGCAGATGATGGAGTCATATGCCAAGTTGATGGAGGAGAGCGTTATGCGATTTGTCAACTTTGCCAAGTCTATTCCAGGATTTAAAGGCTTGTCAATAGGTGACCAGACAAATTTAATTAAAGGTAAGATAGGTAGTTAGTTTTCCATGGCATCATTGTGATGGAAGAATTTAGGTGAGCTAAGAATAAAATTATGATTACTTTTCAGTACTAATAATATGCAATCAAAACTAGACTTCTTGTTTTGGCTTTTAATTTTTTTTATTGTTCACGTTGCTTCTGTTTATCAAACCGGCTTATGAGGATGTGCCTGTCTACATGATGGAAACCTCTGATTATTTTGAAAGCTCCTTTTTGTCAGCGCTGATCTCTCAATATTATTTCTTAAATAAGAACACCAGTTATTCAAGATGTGGATGAACAAAGAATTTATACAATGGAACTTACATAAATTGCTTGGCTAAAATGTTTTTTTAAATCCTTTGAATAAGTAATATTAGAAAACAAGGGTTTTGTGGTTCAAGAGACATTTTAGCTCTTTCTTTGTTGCTGTTATTTGCAGACCCTAAAAGCAGGGAAAATGGATATGGAGCTCTACCTGTAAAAATGCCTATGCACAAAAGAGTACAAATATACTTTGATAAAGTTTAATTTCGATGTTATAAATTTATCTCATATTAAGACTGAAATCCAGATAGTTAGTCTTTATTGTTTTTTGTTGATGAAACTCCATTGTCCTTACCCAGTCAGATTGAATTTTTTCATAGCAATTTCTGAGATTGAAATGTTTTTAAATTTTAAAGATTATGGATTAATTATTCTCCCCAAAATTTTATATTCAAAAATAGAAAATGTGAGTTCAAACCTTAAATGTGATAGCACATTAAAGTGACACCCCCTGTGGAAGAATCTATAAGCTTACTTCCATTAACCCTTCAAGGAGTGTACTTATATATATATATATATATTGGGAGTGGACATTGATCCTGACAGACTAATAAAGTTTACAGGCTGTAGGCCATATATGATGAAAAAGGGAGGAAATGTCTTAGTAATTTCTGAATTTTTTTTCCCAAAACTCTCTCCCACATTAAAAAAAAAAACTTGCTTCTGTAGGTTAGGTGAGTGTTTGAAAAACTTACTTTTCAAACGGTTAACATTTGTTACAATTTGGGAGTTATAAAGTTATTTCCCGCAGTTGGCTGCTTATATCACCTAATATGTAAAAAAAAAAAAAAATTATAAATACATTCAGATTTCTCAATTTTAGCAGCATAAACCATGAAATTATTCTTGATAAGAATAAATAAAATGCCCTTTGATTATAAACAGTTTTGGCCACATTCTTTTATATGAAATCAGAACACTGCTCTCAGTAAGTCATAGAAGTTGTTAGTAGTTGTCTTATTATAATAGGAGTCCTATCCTGCTTCTTGGATATTCACAATTTTGTGCTTTTAAAACAATTATACAAAAATTGAATATACATTGATTAAGCTTTGAGATAGGCTTATTATTAATGGAAATAGAGAGAATTAGCATAACCATTTGATAGAAAACCACATTAAGAAACTTTTGAATAGCTAAAAATTTAGATTTCATATATTCATTCTTAATTCTCCCTAACTTATTTCTGGACAAACTTTGGACATCAAACTAATATGGAGATATCATCTTGATAGCCTATAATGTAAACTGATGTATTAATTGTCCTTTAAGGTAAAATTTGGGTATGTTGCATTGATAATTCATTAAGATACTCTTGTGGGCATTACATTTATTGTCTGTTGAGGTAAATTGAGGATCTGTATTGGTCAGTATTTATGGACAAATATTTATTCTAAATGAAAAAAGAACAAAAAATGCAAAAAAAATTTCCAGAAAATTGAAAGCTTATTATAATCTGATTGGCTGGGTGCCTAGACATAACCAAAACCCAGCTTTATCATGTTCATCTGGTCTGACCAATACTTTACATCAGATCTGACCTGGTCCTGTACTAGATCTTTGTTCTTGTGCCTACAGTCTTAAGAAATAAAGATAATGGTTCTTAGCTCTTCTCCCACCACTTCCATTATTTCTCAATTCATGTCTTCAACAACAATTATCCATTTTATTATTGGTTGGAACTTCATGAATATCAGATTTTCCTCCTCCATTGAATGCAGGTGTGAATATAAAAGTTTTTAAAGGTTGGTTTGACTCCACATTTCTGATTTTCTTTTAAAATTTTTTCTCTGTAATGGATGTGCAGTATTTATAAGAAAACAAAAATGGTATCATTCAAACAAGAAACCTTTATATTATGAAAGATATAATCTGACACAACAACAAAAGATCAGCTGGAAAGCAATCAAGCTTTGAGTGTTATCACATTTTTAAAACATCATTCTATAATCTTCTACATCAAAACTGTTGTTATACCAAAATTTGTTTAACATCTTGGTTATAGTGCAGACTATGAAGAGTGTACCATAAGAGATACAAAACCAATGTGCAATACCAAACATCTTTGATTTATGTTTATCAGCATGTTGCAGCATTTGATAAGAATTTTAAAGTTCTACTTTTAAAGAGGGTACATGATTTTACAATTGTCATCATGCAGTTGCTCTGCCAGGTAGTTAGTGCATTTCAATTCTTTATTTTCAAATCATATAACTTGTACAGATAATTAAATTAGAGATATTTGGATAATCAATCACTGAACAAGTAATTGAGTTGTTCTGACAACTCAATTAGTTTTCCTATCATCACATCTATGGAACATTGAGTAAGGCTGTCATTAGATTAAAAATTAAATGAATTTTTTTTTCAAATTAAAACCCTCAATCAAATGTAAATTAAAGATTATATGGTTTCTGGTGCTGTTTTTTATATTTTTAATCAGAATTTATTTAAGTGGAAAAAAATCATAAAAGAAATACTTTTTTTTTTCTTAATGAGATTATTGATGTTTTTTTGTTTTTTTAAGTCATTGAATTTCTTAAATATGAAAAATGTATCAAAATATCAGATTTTCCACCAGTAAATAGAGAAACAGTATTAGGATTTTATTTTCTTTTTTGTTCCTTCTCACAATATGGAACTTATTATTGATGGTAAATGGTTTATTAATGGCTTCATTTATTATTCCATATCTTGCTAATAGGGAAATAATTGAGCTGTCATTGTGTGGAAGAGATTAGTTTCTCATCGGTGTTGTGTGAAATGACTAGTATTTGTTTGCAGTATCTAATGAAAACTTCTGGACACGCACACAGAAATGTGTCTGCAGTATTGTGTGTGTAAATTAAGCAAAAGAAATATATTACAAAAGGTATGATCAATCCATATTTGGAATATTTCATCAAAGGCTAATTCAGCCTTCAGCAAAAAGAATTTGCATTCAAAATTTGCCCAGCCTACTTATATCGGTGGCAATCTTTTAATTATCACCTAGAGTTAAAACTATAATAAACTGTGGCAGAGAAAATAAAGGACACACAACATGGTTACCATTACAGGGCAAACAAAATGGCATCCTGGTTTAGCTTTGTTTCCATAACAAGATGGAAACTCATCATGGCTTTACGAAGAGCCAAAGAAGCAAAGGAAGAGAAATCATCATAAATATGGTTTTTAAATTGGTTTGCATCATCATTATCAACCCATTGCTAACAATTTATGCATTTCATTTACAAAATCCTATGACCAAAAAGAAATTTTCTTAGATGCTAAAATTCTAGACGATCTATAATTATAATCCCTAGTATTGATAACGGAAATAATTTGTCACTGATCATATACTCAAAAATTTTTATCAGATTTTCCTTTAAAAAACCAAACAAAAAAACCACTGCAGTTTAAATTTGAGTAGACAAGTACATCATAGTTAATTCTCAAATGCATATTTTCTGTTCTATATTTACTTTATATGCATTTGTATCTTTCACTCTTTTTTTATTTTGTTTGATTGAAGGAACAGAAACTAAAAAAATAGTTAGAGAAAACCTTGATAACTAGTTAATAAATATGTATTATTTGTTAATAGTACGACTGATGTAGTAGATGTATAAATCTGGTTTCATACCATCCAAAAAGCATAAGACTGGCTTTACTTTTGGTCTAAATTAAATATATATATATATCAAACATACAGAGAGAGAGAGAGAAAGAGGGTGACTGTGCGCACGCACGCGCGTCTGTCCGTCCGTGTCCAGTACATAAAGCATGTTTGCTTGATAACCATTCGTGTTGACTCATTTGTTAAGAATTTGGTAGTTCTAACTGGTTTGCAGGTGGGTGGCCCAGAGGGACCAAGTTTAATTCTCAGTCAGGATTGGCTCAATTTGGCATACCGCTCAGGCATGGTTTCTTGCTTTTCTTCACTAGCCAACAGTTAGGAACTCTGGTTTTCTTTCACATTTAGAAAATGAAGGGTTATAGGAATTTCTCTGCCAATTCCAGAACTGCTAGACACCCTTGTGGTGCAGGATAGGCAAAACCTTTTAGCAGCTAACCATGATACTGTGCTCTTTCACCAGGGTTATCTTTAGTATAGAGATTGGTATACAACATAACATAAGTGTTTGCATGCACAGATATTTCTTAAACTTGGGCCAGGTTGGGAGGCACCTTGTAGAAACCATTATGACTTCTCACCTTGAATTAACTAAACTTGTCATTGTCTGGGGTGGTTTTCATTTTTTCTTGGGATTTCTGGGGTTTTCTCACTTTGTAGGCAGTACTACTAAGCTTACTACCGATTGAGCCAGATTCCCTGTCATGTATGTATTGTTGGATGGTTGCCATGGCAGCCAAATGAGGAAATCATCCTTTTTATACATTTAAGGTATACATTAACTCCTTGTTTACAGAAAGGATGCATTCCTTGAAAGTTGTTTTTTAAAACAAAAATGGATTTCCCATTAATTTAAAGGCAATATTTATGCATGCATTTTGGTGACCTAAGATAATATATAAATTATAGTAAAGGAAGGTAAATATGCAGTACACATATATGCATTTATTTATTATAATGAAAAGTACCAATTAAAACAAACTTATAAAGGAAAAAAAAGAACCAAGCATTGTTCAACATCAGTGGGCAATGATTCACTAATAGAAGTTGATGATTAAGGTTCTGAGGTAGATTATTGAGGAGTTTGGGTCCCTCAGCTTGAAGAAAATTTAGAGTGATGTCTTCTTACCTTGTTTGTTTGTTTTATGGAGCTCCCAATAGCAACAGAGGATGCAGGGACATCCACAAAGGGAGCCAACAGGGAGCAGCTGTAATTTCTAGCTATTTGGCAATGTTACAATCTGTAACACAAGCTCTCCAAGCTGCTGAACTTCCTATCATAAAAGTCTATGATCATGTTCAGGAGCTTATAAGTGTTTTATGAACACCGACAAAAAGCAGAAGAACAATTCAACAAACTTTTCACTAAAGTTCAACAGTTGTCTAAGAAGTTGAATATTGAATTATCTGTTCCCAAATAATGCAGATGGCAGTCATTTTGTTCTAATTTTGGTGGTTCAATCATGGAAGAATGTTTTCATCAAACACTATTTATACCATGTTTGGACTCCATTTGATCACTAGAGAGCAGGTTTGCTGCAGAAAATAAACAAAATTTCTGTCTGTCTTGCCTTCATCCTGTACAAATGGTGCACATTGGACGTGAAGAATTCAAAAACCTAATTGTATAAATAAATGAAGTGTACAAAATTAAAATTGAAAACTTGGAATTGAGGTCATCATCACCTGGTTTGAGATGGGGATCCATAAAAGTGGAGCAACATGCTACAAAGTTAAAAAAATGGACTCATTAAGTTGTTAGAGTACACTGATCTATTTCCTTCCATTCATCAAGCAATTCATATCGATCTACCAGTAAGAGCCTGCTGTAGAAAAGTTTTTTGGCACAATAGAGAAGGATGAAAACATGGCTGAGGTTGACAACAGCAGATGATCGTTTGTCTGGACTTTGTATGATAAGCATTCATAGAGCTAAATTTACATCTAACAAGCATGAACTTATTCAACAATTCAAAAAGTAATTGGTAAATTTGGACAAAGTCAGAGATGTTTATGATTTGTATTGAATAAAAAATCTTTTTTTCTTTATTGTAAGCTCTGATGGAGTAGCACACTAATATTGAAAAAATAAATTAAATTTTAAAATTCTAAATGAACCTCAAATATTTCTAAGTAAAAAAAATTATATATCAAAATCAAATATCTTTGATAAGAAAAAATAACAAATTGGTATCTTTTTATTTTTTTGACATTAGTATGCTTTGTCAGTCCCTCCCCACTTCTGGAAAATATCTTGCAGATGCCCATGGAAGGGTGTCCTTGACTTTTCTGCTTTTGCCAAGGTGCATTCCACATTCTGATTATCTTCTTTGAGAATCATTAGGGCTCGTCCAATTAGCATGAAACCTTGCAAACATACACTTTGCAGTAAGGCATTTAGTAGCAGAGTTTGCAAATCAGTGTTGTCTTCTTTCTGTGTGGCTTTTTGCATGTCCAGCTCTATAAAGTTTTCATTTGTCAAATCATCAGTGTGGTGGGATTCCAATAACTCATTTATGTCCTCTTCATTAATGTCTGTAAGTCTTGCTTCATACACCAATTCTACAATCTTTGTTGACCCTTCCTGTTCATTTTCTTACCCTAAAAAGCGATGAAAACACACTGACCACAATTTCTTCCAAGTGGAATTCATGGTAGCACTGCTTATTTCATCTATTATTCCTCTATGTTATTCAATGCCTTCTCTATGTTATAATTCCTCCAGAAGTACTGAAATGATGGCTTATCTTCATGGTCTGTTTCCAAGATAAGCTGCCTCATAACTGTCACTTGTAATACCATTTGACTTTTAGATAATGCCTTGATCCATTGGTTGAATTAACAACATGGTGCTTGGAAGCAAAATATCAACATGGTTATTATCAGCAATGTCTTCAAAGTAAACTGGATGGCCAGGTGCCTAATCAATAAGCAGTTATTATCCAGGTTGTTTTTGGTGCAATATCTGGGGATGAAAGGAGATCAACAAGATGTAATGTAATCCTGGAAGAGAATGGCTGTCACCCAAGCTTTGTGGTTGGAATGCCAAACCACAGGAAGATTGGTCTTGCTATATCCATTCAAAGAATGCGGGTTCTCAGAGTGATAAACTAACAGCAGCTCAGGCTTACAATCAGCCTCTGCACTGCATCCAAGGAGAAGAATAAGCTGATCTTTTGATGCTTTGAAGCCTGGTACCAACTTTTCCTCTTTATATGTGTAGGTATGTGATGGCATCTTCCAGAAGAGCTGGTATCATCCAAATGAAACACCTGCTTTTTCCCATATCTGCCTTCCCTTATGATCTTAAATTTGTTTGGGAAATGTTCAGCCATTTCAGCATCAGCATCACTCACTACTACATTCACACATAAGAAGTGCAGGCTTGCTTGCTTCTTAAAATGTTAAAATCAGTCATGGCTAACTTTAAATGTCTCTTGACTGTTTGAAGATCTTCTCTGCCTTCACATTCCCTTAAATCTTGCCAAATGATGTTTCTTTTTTCCAAATCATGATCAAACTCAGTGGCACACTTTGCTGTATTTATTCTTCAATCCATATACTAAGTAGACTCCCCATCTTTGAATTACTCATCTTTGATGTTAAGTGGAAGATAGCAGCAAGTTTAGAGGACAGACCAGGTGCAAAGTTTTTCTCATCCCCCATAGTTGTCTTTATCCTGGTTGTCCTTCAAGCTGCTGGATACTCCAACTTTGATGAAGCTATCAATAATAGCTATCTGGGACACTATCTCATGTGTTTGATCTGCTGTATTGTAGTGTTGTAGGAAACAATGCATACAGTTTGTTAGTGAAACTATGTTCACCCGTGGACATCCTAGCTTCCTATATCTGTCTCAGCTTAGACTTGAAGCATCTATTGACAGAAATGTCCAATGGCTGTAATAATTTTGTTATCCCCCTCCCAGGGAAAATACCTTAAACAGTCTTCTTTCTGGCCATTCTACCTTTTGTTTTCCCACTGATGTGCTCATGCATAGAGTATATGATTAGCATGGATTTCTTTGTCTGTAACAATCCACCAGCTCAATGCAAGTAGCACTTATTTCAGCCATTTTTTCATCATGTCATTGTCCATCCATCCTTTCGGATTCCCCTCCATCATAAAACCACCCATTAAATTCTTCAGGATCATCTTATAAATATTACCATTGGGTGGGGGGTACTTCCTGCCATTGGCACTACATGCTAACACCAGTGTAAAATTCAATTTTTCATGTCCTGTTGTTTTGATGATCACCATTTCTGTTCCTTTGTTGTCTCAAGTTTTATTCCTAAGAACATCAAGTGTTAATGGTATTTTGTCCATGTTGATGATGTTCAACATGTCACTATTATTTTCCTCTATCTTCATGACAAATTTTCAAAAATTATCTAACTTTTCTTTGAAGTCTTTAAGCAGTTTTTCTCATATGGTCATGTGTTGCCTGATACACAGTCTTTTTCTATGCATAAAGCAGAAACACCATGATGGACCACCTACAAAGTTCTCCCCTCCCAACTCAGTGACAGTTTGTTTCACTTTTGATCTTGCTTATCGTTGTTAAGTCCGCAACACATTGTGATAATATACATTCTTCAAACCTGTCCTCAATGTTTTTCCATGAGGTGTACACCATGATTTGCCATCTTAGTCGTCTTTGTCAGCCGCAGAGCATCCTTTTCCTTGCGCCATTCCTGGACGCATTTTTCACTGATACCATACTTATAATGAACAGCCATATTCCCACAATTTTTCTTGGCAAATTTTACAACTTCTAGTTTAAAGGCTGCTGTATAGTATTTTTACGTAGCATTTTGAAAATAAACAGAGGTTTGTAATAAGGGTTTTTCTACTCACAAATAAGATCAAAATGGATTAAGATGGTAGTGGCTTGTTATCAATTAGGTAATTAAGCATACTTTAATAAACAGTGAACACTGGTCCTACTGAAAGAAACTGGTGTTCACCAAACTTTACAGCACAGTTTTTAGGCTTAATGCATTTTTGTTTCATATTGAGAAATTTTAATTTTATCCACATTTAAGTCTATTCAGATTATAAAACGAGACCTAGATTTCCAGATAAAAAAGTCTTATAACCCAGAAAATGCAGTAATTAGGATTGAAAAGGATAGATAGAACATAATTGATGAGTGTACGGTGAATAATTTCACATGCTTTAGAGAGCACATTAGCGATGAATTGCTCATCCAGTCAGCAAACGTTCCAGGCAGTAATTTATGTAGTCTGTTTCAGATTAACAATTTTACAGTTTATTTCAGAAAGTAGCATGCTTTGTAATTAAAAATTTTTTAATTAGTCATTTCAGTGACTCTATTCATACATAAGATAATTCAGAGTATAACTTGAAGCCCAGGCTTTGAGGGGAAAAAAGGTATATGCATAAAAAAAACAAACAGTCAGCTGCCATTGACTGTTGGACTGCTAGGGTTGAGAACCATGGGATTGATCCTCATAGAGGCTGCGTATTTTCTCTATGCAGTCTGGTTTTTGCCCCACCCAATTTAGAAATGGAGAGTTTTCAGTATATTTCTGTTGGTTGGTTGGTTCATCAGATTCAGGGGCTAGTGCCCCTTCACTTAAGTTTCCCGCTCAGTGTTAAAAGTGATGCAGAATGTAGTAGCAAATCAACTGCAATGATGAATGCTAGACAGAAATGTTTGAAACCTGTAAAAATTCTAATGAAACGTGTCGAATTTTTAAAATTTCAGTATTCTTTCTTAAAGTTTCTCCACTTAACTCTGAATTTAAACTAAAATTATTTGTTATTTTTATTTTTAGTTAACCAGATGTTAAAAAATTGTTGATTTCTAATACAGGTACTCCCCGACCTACGACCGGGTTCCATCCTGACCAACCAGTCATAAGTTGATATGGACATAACTTGAAGACCTATACATATTTTATATGCATTACTAGTATGTACTGTACTACGTAATACATTTTATTTTATCTTTTTTTATGCATTATTATATGCAGTTACCAATATCTTTTACTTTTTTCTTTCTTTAATTTGCTTACTTGCTGTTTCTCCTGTTACTCAGACATTATGCAGATTGTATCTATTTTTGAAGTGATTGAACCATCCATTGCTTGCTTGAAAGTTTTCCTTGTAGTCATCTCTTATCTGTTCCTTCACAGTCTTGAAAATACTTCTAGCCTTAGCTTGAATTGTTAGTAGGCTTATGGGTACATGTTTTTGTACCTGGTCTTCCATCCAGAGCATCAACAATTTCTCCATTTTGTGGATAGGTCCTTGTCACTTCTTTGTCATTATCGTCGACTGCATGACAGCCGAACCTTTTACTGCATCCAAGACTCTTTCCTTGTCCTTAAGAATGGTGGAGATTGTTGAATGGGACAACTATAAATCATGTGTGATAGCATTTACTTTTTTCCCTCCTTCATGTTGGCTAATTATTTTCATTTTAGCTTCAAAATCCAGTGACTTCCTCTTTTTCTTTCCTGATGTATTGGTAGATGGAGAAATCTTCCTTTTGCACGACATCTTTCGGGGTGGTAAATCGTAGAAGCTAAGTGAGATACTTGCAATATTACTGTTGAAGTATAACTGATGCCAAGATAACATCCAACGCTGCTGCTGGGAGATACACATTGCCATACTGACTCTCATACGGCACACAGGAATATTTGAATTTTTTTTACACATGGTTGTAACTGGTCGGTCATAAGTTGGGGAGTATCTGTACAGAAATGACTGTTGAAATGGAAACATTTCTCTCTCTCTCTCTCTTTTTTTTTTTTTTTTAAACTTTTTCATTGCTTTATATTCCTGGTGGTTGCACAAGGGAAAATGAATCTGCTTAAACATGGGCATACTACTTATTGTACAGAGGAAAAAAATAAGTAATGATTTGTGTTTGTTCTATATGGAGAAAGTTATTCAGAATAAGTAGTCTCCATTCAACATTGCAATTTTACTACCTTATAGCAAAAGTCTTACTCTTAATATTCCATCACTGTCTTATCATTAATATCATTTACCATTACTACTTTTTCCTCCTCCTCTCTGGTTCTGACAGCATCTCGGTTTGAGTTCTGGTACCTGGGCAGCTATCGGCTAATGAATGACCAGCTGAAGATTGCTATGGCACACAATGGCCTGTGCTACCACATTGAGGAGATCTCCCGCCTGTGGGACAGGGAGTTTCTGGAGGCAGTTTTTGGCTTTAGCACTGGGCTAAAAAAGCTATGCTTGTCCTTTGAAGAGACTGCATTGATTCGAGCCATAATTATCATGTCTGCAGGTAAGTGCAGCCTCTTCTGATCAGAAACTGACATTTGATGGTGATTTATAAGGAGTGGAATGTTGCATTTACATAGTCCTTGCTTCCCGAATAAAGTATTTTCCTAAATGTTGCTGTTACGATAAGTTACAACAAAAACAATATTCTTTATTTAGCAACTATCCTGATCATCAGTGAAAATTGAACTAACATCGATTAAGCTAACATGTGCACTAATGCATAATCCTAGATGAGGTCGGTTCACCTGTTCATAAAGTCTTTTGGTTAGTGCATTTTTACTACTGGGAAATATTGTTCATTTTTCCATTGCTTGCTATTTAGCAAGAATCTGAGATTACACGTATTACACATTATCTCCTGCTTCTGCATCACCAACATACCCTAACCTGTTGTCCCATTTTTCATCCAACTGTTTGATCATTTTCTCATCTTCTTGACAGGCACCCAACACACTGCTTAACTCTCTTGTGGCACTTTTATCTGTCTTTAAAAAAAAAATAGTTAACCTTTATGGCCCGGACTTATCCACTGATTCAGTATGGCTAACTCTAGAAAAACAATGAAATCAGATTGGTATTGTTTATCTGTTTTTCTATTATTTTCATTACTTTATCCTTTTATTACCTTAGCTCATAAACAAGTAACAAATAATAATAATAATGGGTTTATCTGTTTATAAACTGATGCATGTTGCTGTTTTATTTTTTATCTGTTTTCTGGTTTGACTGAGATACATATACACATACCCTGACCATCACTGAAGAAGTAATGCAGGATGATATTTTGTCATGTACATTATTTCCTAATAGTTGTATGCAAATATAATATATCTAACAGTTAAACCTGAGAACAAAAAATTTGAATTACACCAGAAACAAACAAAAAAAAAAAAAATGAAGAAAACTATGCTTTAAAAAATTATATATATATATATATGCCAAATTACCTGTAAATATAAGGATTAACAACTTGATTATATATGATACATGAAATATTTCACTGGTGAGTCTACAATTATGGCCATCAGTGAGAGAGAGAGTGTGTGTGTGTGTGTGTGCATAGTGACTTTCCTTAATAATTTGACTAATTCACTATTACATTGTGTTAGTTTGTTGCAGAAATACCAAAAAAAGTTTTCATGATAGTAGTTTTATGAGCTGCATCTTGCAGCATGAAGAGACTCTACTCTGTTTGGCATTGAATCAAAAAAATTTTGTATTATAGTCTGGTCCAGGTTCCCTTTATCTGTGTAAGAGCATCCTTTAATTCCATTATGTGGATGGATTGCTTTTAGCTAATGATCCAGATGCTCCCACAGCAGGTGCTTAACTGATTTTGTATTAGAGGTACTCAGAGGAAGAAGTTGGATGTCATGATTTCTTCTTTTGATTGGTCACACACGAGGTGTGGTATCTAGTGCCATCCTTCTGAAGAATATGAGCATTAAATCTCACTATGTCTTGTTGTCTTTAACTTGGCAGTGTATCTTGCAAAATTAATATGTCCCTCATCAAATAGCAGCCCAAACCATGATGCTTCTACCTCTATACTTCACCGTGGACTAAAGACATGGGGTTGAAACTTCATATCCAGGTGTAACTTCCAGACATGAATTGCTGAAACCTGGACTCATCAGAAAAGATTACATGCTACACACCTGTTGCCAACTTCGTCAAGATGATGCTAGATCATTGTTTGGCTCATTTCTATTGCTTCTAGATTGCTTTGTCGTAGCAGTGACATTCATCTTGGTGAATTTCACAATGACAATGGCCATGAAAAATGTCAAGATCTTTTGCAATAATTTACTCCATGACAGAAACACATAATAACTAGCAAATATCTTTACACTTTACCCACCTCATAATGCTATTTTTTTTTTTAAATTAAACAGGCTTAGCTTAAAGGGGTAGCTATACTTTTATATTGAACTAGGACATTTTTGTGTTTAAAAGATAATACATTGAGAAACTTTCATATCACCAAAATCTTCAACTGGAAGGTGTAATGATACTTTTGTACATTTGTTGTCTTACCTATGTTATTATTAAACTGAGCACTGACTTCTCTATCAATAAACAATTAATTCATTCCATAACCAAAATCTTTGCAATAACTTATCTGTATTAATTTTCAAGGGAATAACCCTGGATTTAAATTTTAATACTTTTCGAGAATCTGACTGAGTCGTTTTTTTACCACAACAATGAGACTTCATATTGTTACTGAATGTGAAGTTTATTAATCAAAATAAGTTCCATTATAATCAATACACTTCTGCCATTGAGTTACAAGCACATCTATACCATTTTGGAAAAAATCTGCATTTCTAGAGTTGATAAACTGTTGGATGTCAGCTTCAATTGCTGCTTGATTGTAGAAGGATTTCATATAGAGAAAGCTGTTGAGGTATTTGGAAAGTTGGTAGTCTGTGGGAGAAAGGTCTGGTGAATAGGCTGGGTGAGGGAGAATTTTGTACTTCAAAGTGTTTCTGAAGAGTCACTTTTGCAGCATGAGGACAAGCATTGTCGTGGAGCAGAATTGAGCCTCTTCGATTTACCTTTGCTGGCTGTCTTTGGGAGAATTTCTGATGAACAACATTTAATTCACCACAGTACCTTTCAGCTGTGATGGTTTTGCCAGGTTGCCAGAAGTTATAGTGGATGACACCAGTTTCAGTCCACCAGACAGTGACCATGACCTTCTTTGGGTGGAGGCTGGGTTTTGTTGAGCCACTGTGCTGATCATTTGCGATTGTCATAAGGGATCCATATTTCATCACACGTGATGATTCAGTCAAGAAATGGGTCTTTTTTGTTTCTTATGACAAGTGAAGAGCAGATCTCCAATCAACAATTTTGTTTTTGTTCATTCAACTCGAAAGTCACCCACCTGTCAAGTTTTTTTACCTTGCCGATTGCATCAAGATACCAGGAAATTTCTTGGATTGGCTTCAACTGAAGCTTTCAGACAGTCGTCATCACAGCTGGAAGGACATCCATTATGTTCCTTATTGTTGGGGCTCACATCTCCAGATCGAAATCATTGTACTGTGCACTCATTTGCTGTGTCCTTGTCCCATGCCTGCTTAATGTTTACGAGATGCATAGCTCACTTTGTTGCCCAGTTTGAACTCATGAAGCAAAATGACATGAAAAACTTTCTATCCATTCTTCACTAGAACCCTGAAACAAATATCAATTTCATGATTTTAAAAAGGTAGATTTTGCATACTGTAAGCCAGAGGAGTACATGCTACAAAACGATATATAGCTTATCTACATATACCTTCACAAGCTTGCAAAAATGAATCCCAAATTAGCTTAATATAAAAACTGACAAAACTTTTGTAACGATCCATAGTTTTCTGTAAAGATCATAAAAAACTTTGTCATGTACTACTTGATGCTTTAGTTTTTCAGTCATTTAATAAATTATACTAAAATAATACCATTGTCTGAATTTGTTAGTCTCTTTATGGTATGTGCATTTATTAGCAGTTTGAACAAAATTTGACAATATAACTAAATTATAGTCATACCTACATTTAGATCTGAAATTGAGCATCTGATAATGGCAAGTTTTTTTAAAATTTTTTTTTGGTAATTTCTTGCCATATGTTATTCAATAACAAATATGACTGTTTTGGTGGCATCTGTGAAAAAAATCTATTACACTGTCACATAATAGCTTATTTCTTACTACCTTAACTGAATCATCTAAAAAAATGGTGTCTCCAGAAAACTAGCTAATCCATCACTTGGTGTGGTTAACCAATATCCCAGTGGTTAGCCTAATGGACTTCCAAGGCTGAGGACCCCAGTTCAATTCCTGGTTAGGGTTGGCTTAGTTTGGTATACCTCTCTGGCATGGTTTCTTTTCACTCTTTTTCATCATCTAGTCAAGTGGGTTTCTTCCAGACTTTCGGGTTTTTCCCCACACATCTAAAAATGAAGAGTTCTAATAGGGATTTCCCTGATGAAGTCAGAAGTAACAAGCTCCTGTGGCACAAGTTAGACAATGCTTTCTAGAAAATAACCATAGCTCTACAATTCTTCACCTGGGTTGTTTCTAACGTAGAGTTCTGTAAGACACAAGAATAATATCACTTGGCAATAATTTATCTAGAAAAAGTATCTATTAGCTAAAACCTTACATTTTGGAATGCATTTAAAAACAGAAATCTACTTTATGTAATTCCTGATCAGCAGAAATTCTTTTGCTTGCATGTTTAAAAGTAAATTCTACAAGATTTTGAGGTCTCTTTTGTTGATGTAAAAGATTATAACCAGACAACACTAGTAAGCCATGCATTTTGGTCTGACAGAGTGGTGAGTGTATAATCTCTTTCTCCAGCTTTGTTTTTAATTTTGTTTAGTATTGCAATTATTTTCGTAGATAGCTTGCTTTTATTTAATTTCATCAAGGTTCACAGGTTTGTCTTCCAGAATTCTGTATCCATGTTTCTGACAAAGTTCCAATGATATAGTACTTAACAGCTAGCAGTATTTTAAATGATTAGGTTGGGCAGAGAACTTTTTTTTTTTTTTTTTTTAGACAATGGAACTAGAAATAGCAGTGGGGTTGTGTATTTAAAGATCTCACGTTTTATTGTTTTGTTCGCTTTTTTTTCATTAATGCTGGGTATATTTAATTTTTAATAACAGCTGCTAACTTAATTATCTCAGTGTCCAGCGATGTTAAGTAGCTTTGTTGGTGATTGTTCTTAAAGTGAACAACATACTGCTCTACAAATGATGTTCTTTTAAGAACAGTATTGACCATAATGACTGAAGGGAATTTCATGGGGTCTTTTTATTTCTTGCATCTTTTGTTTGGTAGTTTTTATTTTTCCACTATGATTGCATATCCCAAAGTATAACAGAATGTGAGGAGTTGTTGTGTACAGTTTCTTGGAGATTTTCTCCTCTTTCCCTCCTGCTGTATGTTTTTAATTTAGTAAAGATGACCATGACAGGAATGACCTGAGTGTGCTGAAATGGATGTTAAAAGGTGTTAAGTTGCTTGGAGATCTACCAGGGATGTGGCAAGAGGCCAAAATGTATCCCATTGGTAGTGACAGGTCTGTGAATTGTTAATATTTCTGAGTTTGTTTATAGAATAAGGCAGATCTCCAAAAGCTAAACCTAGTAGGGAAGTGGGGTTTTTGCATGTCCTCTGCATATTTGTACTTTTCCTAAATGATTAGACCCGTCAGAAAAAGTCATTAATTTGAAAGGGTGACAACAAAAAACCCTAGATATATTTCTGTATTATAATGTAATAGCCTTTTGTTTTGAGATATGCTTGGGGGGGGGGAATAGCTTTACTTTTGGTCTTTTCTAACACTCCATATACTAAATCAGTTCTTTTACTTTGCTTATCACCTCCGTAGAAGCACTGGTATTTGTGCTGAACTAGCTGTATATTTAATCATATATAGTTGTAATGAAGAACGTGAGGTTGAAGTAGTATGGATTTATTATTACAAAGGGATATATTAAAGAAGAAGGTAATGTGTGTCATAGCCCCTGTGGCTTAACCTGTGCTGAGTAATACAGATTTGAAATGCAGTTGTGGTGGTATACAGAAAATTTAAAAAATATTTGTTGATAATACTAATGAAATTATGCTTTCCATTAAATGCCACTAAAAAAGAATCAATCAAATAAATAAGTAAGAAGAATGTAACACTAGTTCAGCTTATTTCTCTGTCAGGTTGTTACCAAACTCTTAAAAATTTTGTTAATCTTTCTTTACCTTTCAAAATTTGAAAATTCTCAGCTGTTCAAGAACTCCATGAATGTTTTTAAATCCTTAAATACAGTATTTTTCATCATTTTGTTTCCAGTCATTAAGCATTCTACTAGTTTTTCTCATTCCTTAAATACCTTGTTAATCAATCTATCTCTCTCTCTCTCTCTATGCCTTTTAACAACCTGGTAATTTTTCTCAGCTCTTCATCTTTGTGTTTATCTTTCTGAGCTCTGTGGAACTCTGCTAACCATCCCTTCTTTACTCTGGTTGGTCAGTATCAAAACATTTGCACTGATTTCCACTTTTCAGATCGTTGCCTGTTGGAAGATCCACAAAGAGTTGAGGCGATCCAGTTTCAGCTTGTCATCTGTTTAGATTACCTGCTAGCAAGAAATCGCCCAAGCGAGAAACACCAACTGGCCAAAGTCTTTGATCGGCTGATGTCGCTGCGCTCGCTGACTGAATGGAATGCTAAGCTGACAGACTCAATGAAACTGGAATGGGCTGTCTTCAGGGACAACCCTCTTTTGTACGAGATGATGACCATCTGACCAGATGGACAGCAACTTCTAATCACCACCAAAGAAACATAACACAACCACAAGATTTAATTTTAATAATTTTTTTTATCCTTGTATTGAATTAGCTTACAAGTTCTACAATACAGCTTTGAATGCCAAATCAGCCAACAACAAATTTCAAGCTCAGGGTTTGTCTGTTTTTGAAAAAAAATTGTAGGAAATTTGAAATCCTTTAGCACTGACCCTGCTTTCTAAATATTTTATTATAAATGTATTTACACAAACTGACTATTTTAGAATGTTGATTTGACATATACCTAACTTAAATGGGTAAACACCAACAATATCATATTGTACATAAGAGATTTCCTTTTTTTTTACAAAACTGGGTTTTTAGAGCAACCAAATATTTCTACCTGACTTCTTATGAACTAAAATCATTGTTTAGTTTACCTTTTTTCTTTTTTTTTTTAAAAATATGTATTCAGCTTGTTTTTTCAGTGGTACAAGGTAACTTCATATGTTGTATCTGCATTTCGGACAGGTGTCAGAATTCTAAATAGTTTTGTTGTTTTCCATCCTGTCAATGCAAATGTTACTAGCCAGGGATCAGCAAATGTTCACTGAAATATTTGGCAAAGAGACAAAAAAGACAAAGAGAACACCTGAAAATTTTTACATGTGGGCCTTGATTGTAGTTCTGCTAATGAAAATTGCAATATATATCCCATTCTATTGGTAATGCTTTTGGATTTTTGTGACAGTATCATTCCCCCTCTACACTCAGGTTTTTACTTAGGAACAGAAAGTTATGGTGATGATTAATTTACAGGAAGTAGAGGATGGATTTAGATATTTCCAATACTAAAGCAGCAGTTCTCATGACTGGTGATATCTATTAATAAGGTTGAGATTGTCCAAACAATCCCCACCTCTCTGTGGTTTTTTACATCTCTGTGTATTTACCTCCTAATTAAGATGCAAATTGCGGTTGATTTCAGTGTGTTGAAGAAGGTTGATCACTTTGTCTTATTTTTTTTTAGTTCAGCTGTCTTCCACCTGGCTTGATTCATTGTGCCTGTAGTCTTCTGTTATTATTAATTTTCTTTATAGGAATGATGCTATCTGCTATCCAATACTAAATTTTCACAAGTAAACTACTGTTACAAAATATTACCAATGAAATTTTTCAATCAGTGTACATCTCACAGTAGCAGTGAGCTAAACCAGGTAAGGTGTGGAGTGTTAGCCATGGTGACGGATAAATTACCTGGGCAAAATCTTACTACAAGTACTTGGAAGACCCTATTAGAACTCTTCATTTTTGTGTGTGGGAGCAACTTTGGGTACCTGGAGGAAACTCGTGCAATTAGGTAGTTATGTCAACACCAACAAATTTGAATGGATCCTCGACCATAGCAATCTAGTAGTCATATTACCAAACTACTGGGCACCTAAGGATAAATTCAAAATAGCCATTCCATCATCTGTATCATCTTGTTGTTTACCTGAAAAATATTATTGTCTATACAAAAGTTTTATAGACTCTGTCTCTACTATTTAATAATGTGAATGCAAACAGAATCTTGGTCAAGTTAGATTCAACTCAGAGTCTCTAAATTGAATAAAGTTGCCTAACATATTTTAATCATTTTTCTGTTATTAAAACATTGTCTAACTTTAAAGATTTGCTTATCTACTATCATAGATCTTACTAGTATATACTCCATTACTGTCATTTTTTTCAATCATTCATTCATTGAGGAAAATTTTACATTTTTATTCAGAGCAATCACAATTTTATTTTTTTTGATTGCTTAACAGTATTATTTATTTGTAGTTGTGAAGAACATGCACTTCAATAGGGCATAACTAAGTTTTGGTAGTTAAACTGTTATTATTAAGATTATTATTATTTTATCATTTTCATTACTTTGTCTCTTTGCCTTTTTATTTGTGTGAAAATCAATATATGGATTTTTAAATATTTTTTTTTCAATACATATAAATGAATTTCATATATTTTCTTAGTCTGGACATTTGATCTTTAGTGCATACCTCCTATAACCCAGTTAATTTAAAGGTTAATATATTCATAAAACCAAGTAATAGTCTTGAAATGTCCAAAGTGAATCTGTCATTTGAATGTAGAATATTGGAAAATTCTCCAAGTCATTTTAAAACAATGCAAGTTGTTTTTTTTTTTTTACTTGATTTGATTTTAACTACCATTTATGCCAGTGACTGGTCAATAGGTGCTATGGTGTAGTTTGTTAGTTTTCTAACAGACTACAAAATGTGGTTTCCCAATGTTAAAGAATGGGCAGTGGGTTAGCTTCTGCTTTGCTGAAAATGCAAATATGTTATGAGCACATCTGAGACAGATGACATATTATATCTCTGATTGAAAGATGTCTATTTAGCTGTGACTTTTCTGTTTTGTGTTTTTTTTATATATGCAAAAATGTTTGCAGTTTTTTATCACTGATATGAACATTAATATAACATTGAATTCCTGGAATGTAAAAAGATTTCTCAGTTATTACATGGAATGGTGAAATCCTATAAGTAATAAAATAACAAAAGATTGCATATGCTGGACAAGGGCAAGAGAAGGTGATATGCTGGTGTACAAATAGACTTTCACTTTGCCATTTAGAAAAAATTAACAGTGAGTGCACATGAGAGGAGTGATGTTTATTAAATCATGAGGGTTAAAATATAAACTTGACACAGATTCTGGATTTGGTTGAGTTGGTTTCTTGACGATGCTCTGTTGTTTTTAAATTAACTGTTAATAGTCTGTTTTTTTTTTCTACATCCAAAGATCGGTAAGTATACATTTTCTTCTCTTGTATAGTCAAGATTATGCAATTGCTAATTAAGACTATAATGTAGAAATGTTCTCTTTATTGGTACCAAAACAAGCTAACTAAAGGTTAGAATGTGGAAGATTTTTACTGTTATAGGTGCTAAAATAAACCGGCTTAAAGCTAGATTGTGGACATTTTCTTCCATAGTAAGTACTAAAACAAGGTTATGAAATTTGTGTCTCTGTCAAATTCCTAGTGCTTGATGTTGCTGGTGCTATGCAAAAGACAATTAATCATATTGATGAAGTGAGGCAAGCATTTTCTAAGTGAGTAAAAACTTGAAATCAGTTATAATGTTCACAGATTAATTGTTTTTTTATGGTGATTTGCTAAGTTGAGCAAGAAAAGATTTTTGACTTTTGCTGATTCTTGATATTTTTGTTACATAGATTAGCCTTGACATCTCTATCCTTAGCATTCAAACACAGCAGGTGAAAGTCATGGAGAATGTTTTAAGAATATGTGTGCCTAAAATAATTTTTTAATAATTTTTTGTCTTAATATAGTTTTGCTTTCAGCATGTTTATAAAAGCAAAACAAAGATGAACAGTTTGATACCTAGACTGTCTTCAGTGAAATAACTCTGATTATCTCAAAAAAATTTTAAATGCTGGCTTCATTTAACTATTCAAAATAAAGTTAATTTTCCTTTGTGAACAAATGTTACAAATCATTTAACATGTTACTTTCCTTTGGTTGCTCTGTATATGTGAAAGTTATTATCTTGTCTACAAATGTTTTCTAATAGGAAAAAATACATATAATTCAGTGTTTGAATTCTTAGAAAAAGTAAGTTGTTTTAATGAAGAGATGAAAATTTGATGTAGAGGCATCTAACAATAAATATCTGTAGTAGTATTATAAATTAATATTTTAAAATGTACATATTGTTGAAAAAATGGTTTAAGAAAAACCACATTTACTAGGAAGTTCAAAGAAGTTGTATCACACTTGTAAGAGACATGGTACAAAAACAAATAAGGAATTTTAGGGCACTATTTTAAGAGAGAGAAAAATAGAATAATTAAATTTCAATTCTTGAATAACCAGGAATAAATATATCTATTTCTCTTGAAACTTTATAGTTATAAAGTTAGCATGCAGACATGTTACATATTTGTTGTTATCATAGTTGAAGAATTATGACATCTTTATTGGACATTTAAGTGGTCATGGTTTGTCAGTAAATACTAGGTTACTCCATAAAAACTTGTTGTAATAACTTGTTTAAATCATTAATTTCAAGAGAAATTTCAATATATTAAATTTTTTGAAAGATTTAAGGTCACCACCATTGTTTTTCTGCCAATAAGACCACTAACTACAATGTATATCTGTATCTAGTAATGTATAGTGCTATATGGCATGCATTTTTGCTCAGTTCTGCAAGATGATATGTTGTATGACATTTGCATGAATGGTTGACTTCATGGCATTTTTCATACACTTCATTAACATAAACATTATTAGTAATTTCTTGTATGCACTTGATGGTTTCTGGGCTAATCATAAGAATGGAATTATTTCTCTTTTTTGTTAATTATATCCAGAAGTATGAGTGAAAAAAATTGTTCTTTGATGTACATAGCTATAGATATAGGAATATATTAAGTTCTCATAAGATGTTTGTTTTTTTGTGGGGGGGACTGTGTTTTGGGTTAATTAATCTTGTATATTACAGACACTAGTTCTTTACAGCCAGAAAATTAATTGTGTAGTAACAGAGTGGATCTCTCATAGAAATATGGTACCATTGAAGCCAACTTTAGCTGTGGTCTCCACGAATGCCACTGGACTAAGTATTTTAGCTTTGAGGGAGGAGTGCTAGAGTAGTGTTGGGTCAGTCAGTATTGAGTGCTCTGGTAACTTTTATGCTGGGTTGCATGCACCCTCCTTTTCCCTGCTCAGTGATGTTCTGGATCTTGGCTTATGTTAATGGTCAGGTTCAATAAAAGATAACAAGAAAGCACGTGTTATGTACGGAAAAGTAAACCTGGTTGTTTCTCAAATGATGATGATGTCCCTGTTCTGACTGGACAGTTGCTTTGTTTTATGATCTATATTTGGTGTAGGGTTATTGCATATAGCCACTAAAATATTTCAAATTGTTTATGTGATATAATTTTTAAAATCTTTTAATTTAAAACTGCTTTTGTTAAATTTGAAATTTTGGACCCAAACCCACTTTTTATTATTAATATGGAATTTAAATTTAAAAAAAAAAACAAACTTAGAATGGAGCAACTAGTGGGTTGAGACTAAAGTATAGCCTATCCAGTGTTGCCTTTCACAATTTTATTAAATGGAAATGATGCTTTTCAGTGTTCAAAACTATAGCACATTTTGTGTGTTAGTGCAAAAAGAAAAAAAAAGAAAGTGCTTTAATTTTGAGCTTAAAAATAACAAACAACAGGTGTTTCAGTGAAGATGATATTTTCCTTTATCCAGCTGTGCATTTATAACAATGACGGACTTTTTTCTCTGATTTCGATTTATACAGGCAACATTTCCATCATACTCTTAAATCTTGTGAGTGGATTTTCTGATATGAAGTACACAGAAGCAAAGTTCAGAAATTTTAGTTGCATCAACCAGTGCTGATTGAAAACTAATGGCAGCCTTGTTAAGTAAAAACTCACCAACAGAAACTTGGAGTTTCACACACCGATGTTCATACACTGTTATTAGAATTTGAATAAACAAGAGTGGTTCTCTCTCATTGTGGGAGAAAGTTTGTTTTGTTCTCTGGATAGTACGTAATCAAGATCCAAATCTGTCCCTACGCTATAAACTCAACAGAATAAATAAAAACTAGGTATCTGTTTTCATTTGTTCATCAATCTAAGATGCATGAGTTTTGTCCAAAAAAAAACAAATTAAAACCTTTAATTTTTGTCTGTGTCATTTTTAGAATTAAAATGAGAAAATAAAATACTACCTCTGTCTGTCTGTCTCTCTCTCACTCACTCACACATTGGTAGATAGCATTATTACCATTGCATTTTTTTTTAACTTTGTGAAAAAACAAAGTTTGTACTCAGAGTAATTAACTGCAATTTATTATGCATTAAGCTGTGAATGATTTATCACTGATGAAAAGTGATTGTGACAAATCTTTGTTTGTTTTCCTTGAGGGTAGATTTTAACAGCTTTGTGCTTCAGAATGGTTTAATACAAACCCTGTAACATGTCTGTCTCCCCCCTTTTTTCCCTGAAAGTGCAACCAATGTACAGGTGAAAGTTTCACAGGGTTTTTCTTTTTTTGTTTTCATTCTGTGGCAACATTTCTGTTAAAATCTATTCTTTCTGTGGTCGTTTATAAAAACTGACTAAGCAGGCAACAGATGCCAAAAAATATTTGTTAAAAAAAAAGGGAAAATATTTTTGTATGCACAGATATTATGCAAATTAAGATTATTACTTAGTTTATTGTTTGTTTTGTTTTTTATCTAAAATATGCATTTTTAAAAAATGTCTTGTGATGATTGGAATCTCAATGTAATTATCTAATGATTCCACTGAAATTTTGATATAAATAAATACTTTGTCAACATATGTGTTGTAGATTTTTAAGTGTTATTAATGAAGGTTTTTTTTATGTTTTGTTTTAATCTGTCGTAAGAATAAAATTATTTCTCTCTCTGTCTCTCTCAGGTATGAGTGGAAAAAATGGTTCTTTAACATTCACAGCTATAGATTACGGCAGACATTTATTGGGTTCTCATAAGATGCTTTTTTGTTTTTTTTTTGGGTGGGACAGTGTTTTGGGTTAATTAATCTTGTATATACAGTCAGACATTTTATGCTGAAAAATATTAATTTGTGATGGCCAGAATCCTCCAGTATAACTCTGCTGTTATTTTTGGCAGCAGTTATCTTTTACTTTACTAAACTACTAGGGTAGAGCAGTATGCCAGCTTCCATAGTGTTGCATTGTGGGAATGTTTTCTTAATTATCAACAAATAATAACTTGTTTCAGATTTTCTACTTCCCTGTTTAAAGGTTTAAATAAAAGTTTTGTATACAATTTTTTATTTTTTTGTTTGAAGTCATGACAATTTTTCAAACTGCATATTCAACATTGATAAGTAGGGAAGAAGATAACAAGCGTGCGCGCGCACAATTATAAATAGCTGGTGGAAGGAGCATTTTGCTTTCAAGTCTGCAATTAGCTTGAGTACAGAATTATTTTCTTTAATCTAATCATTGGTTCTCAGTGGTATCCTGGTCTGCAAAGTATCTAATGGCTTCCGTTGCGCTCGCTAGAATGTGACCTAACTATTGATTCCCCCCCCTCAAAAATTCCTCTCATATTTTACATGCTCTAGTAAGCAAGCCCTTCTAGGCGCAGGAAGATTTGGTGGACAAATTTACTGCACTGAAATTTTTCAGTCTGCTGAAAAAGTAATACATTTTATTTATAACTACTACTACAGTTTTGGACAGTGTCTCCTGGTTTCAGTCCATGTCCTTCACACTTTCAGACATAACCTTAAATTTTTTTGCTTTCTATTGTTTTTTTTTTGTTGGGATGTATTAATGACAGCAAAGTGCAAGTTCACTTTAAACACTCTAACTCTATTAAAATTTCCCCAGTCATGTAAACCAAGCTATGCTGACCTTTTTTAAAAATCTGAATAAATAGTAATATCACTTCTGAATAAAAATATTTTGAAAATATAACATGTAACATAAATTATGCACTGTCCAGGTATTATGGGTTTTCTTTGTAAGTACGTATATATTTCATAATTTCTCTTTAACAGAGTGCTTCTTTTTAGGGCTAAAATAAAGTATGCAACCCTGTTTTTTCCCATGTAAATTCTGGGCAACCAAAGTGACTATAGCAAACTGTTCTCTGGTATATTGGGTTTCGTTATGATGGTAGGATAAATCTCTAACTGATACTGAGATTCTTAGGGCAGCTATTTACAACCATGTGTGTTATGTTAGTCTAATCTTATAAAGACACCCTGAGCACCAAGAACATTTACATATTCTCAAGTGAATGAAAACAGCCATGCTAAGCTCACAGCAACTGTGAAACAACAACAAAAACTAGGCTGCAACTATAAATGAGAACATAGCAAAAATCTGGTGCCAGCAATGGCCTGACCTGAATCCAGTGACACTTTTTTTTTTTGGGTCTTGGAGGGAAATCTCTTGGTTATTATGTATGGATGGATGTTTTTCTTTTTAAATCTTTTTTTTTTTCATAGTTGACAATATTAACATCAGAAATTTCTGATGTATTATAGGTACATAGAATACCTTAAATAAAGGTTTAATTTTAAACATTTTATATTATGACCATTTGACCATTTTGTATATTTGTTTAATGAACTATTTATATCAGTTTCATTTCTGCCATCAATGCATTAAAAATAATTCCTTTAATGTTGCTGACAAACTATTACAGAGATTTTTATAGAGGAAAACCATTGATTCTTGCCTTTGTGTTTCAGGTAAACATAATTTAATTTGGCTTGGAGAGCTTTGAATAAATTGCACAAAGCCAGTCAATATTAACCTGACTGGGCTAGAACAATGTCATATCAAAAGACTTATAACATAAAATAAAGCCCAGATTAAGCAAACTGATATCACCATAAAACAATTAATCCAGTTAAAACAGTGTTCCAGACTACTCTGAGGGATACTCTCTTTAAGCTGTTTAGGATAAGCAGGGAGTTTCTGATATGTTTCAGAAAATGCCAGTATTAAAATAATCACATAAATCATCTGCCATATTGACTTTCTCAATTTTTCAATAAAATTACCCCCCTGTCTCTCTGCTTAAATAAATTAGTTAATGATTGAATGCTTCAAGTATTAAACTGTCTGAAACACCTTTGCTGAATTTGTCTATTATTTCAAAAAACGTTTTTAAAAGAAAGAGATTGACAAGCATACATAAATTTATACTTTACTTTTGACTTTGTTGTCAAGTCAACTTTCTAAAGGCTAACAATAATCTAGTTGTCAATCTGTTGAATAAATTAATTACATAACACGTTGCCATTTTTTCTGATAGCTAACAAATAATGAATAAATAATTATTTGATGATTGCTTAATTTAATTATCAAATCAGACTAAGAATTATAAATTTGATTTATTGACTGAATACTATATATGCTCTTTACCCTTTGGAAGGGGGTAACTATTTAAGTTTTATATTAAGATGGAGTCAGAATTTTTAAATAGGTTATCTCTCTATCTGTATTTGAAAAAAACTGGAAGTTTTTTGTTTGTAAAA
Source organism: Nautilus pompilius (assembly GCA_018389105.1). Lineage (NCBI taxonomy): Eukaryota > Metazoa > Mollusca > Cephalopoda > Nautilida > Nautilidae > Nautilus > Nautilus pompilius. Next base: position 476,770 of record JACATO010000023.1, on the reverse strand, counting down.
ATTTATGTAAAAAATAAAAGGCATCTATTTGTAGTCTTGCCTTAGGATTCCATGTTCTAAGAGCAAAGAACATAATGGAAACTCAAACATATTTGGCAGACAAGTTTCACTTACAGATAAATTCTATTTTATATCTTCATGGATTGCTTATCCCAAATTTGTAAGCACCAAAATGAATGTTGCAACCTTTAGGGTATTGCTAAACTTGAGGTGCAGGGAAAATATCCCTTATGGAGTGGAGCAGTAGCATGTAGATTTGCTAAACACTTTATGTACATCATTAATACCCATTTTGCATTTTAAAGAAATAATTCTTGGATGCAGAAGTGGGCTTGGGTTTGATTTTACAAGTTGTTAATAATTCACACTTGTTTTAAAAAAAAATTTTCTGCATCATGATGATGGTCTGTCTCCCAGTGTGACCTGCACTTGAATGAATTATAGTTAGGCCAACTTTTGTAGACAGTGACATACACTCACCTGCACTCATCATGTCCCAATGGACTAAACTGAGACCGACTTTGCTGTAGCATTTGGACATTGAGACAGTCACATTCTGTGCATATTGCTGTATCACAATAATATAATATGCACCATAACAAAATATATAGCAAGTACAAACATTGAAATGGGGGAAGAGAGATAAAGTTGGCTCAAGAGTTCAATTTATATCTACTAGTAGTAAAAACTGTTTAATTTCGTCTATGAAGCCTAATTAAGATAGGGAAGATATTTTGTTGTAGAGATAGTATTCTATTGACTTGAGAACTTTTGCTCACTATGCTTGATGGGTCTGTTTATGAAAAAAACCTACTGGTCAGATGTATTATGTTATTTCAGTAGATGAAAAACTAAACATAAAAATTTCAGAATTTTCTGAATCTGGTAATTCTTTTTAATGTCAGATTCGAATAACTTAATCACATTATAGGAGTAATGATATTTTTATAGTTGGTTTTTCAGCTGTGAAAGTAAATAAATTTGGATGAATTAATTGCCCATCATTGATTGAGTTCAAACAATTTAAGCTCTGACAAATATCTACAAGACAGGGTCAAGAAACAATTGTTTGGTGGTGGTCTCCAGCATTTGTCTGGTGCAGGAATAACACAAATGATAAGAATTTTATACTGCACTGTGTTGGCTTTGGTCCATCAGCTTTCTTGCCCATGTTCATTCTATTCCAGAGTTAATGGGAATTCCTGAAGAAAGGCTTCTGTTATATTGATCCAGCTGAGGCTTTTTTTCACTAGCACAGTTTTTGTAGAAATGGACCAGTGCCAAACCTCCATGTGGGAGCAGTCACAGTTGGAAATACTTGTTTGCCATTTCCCATGCTTCCATTCTCGGCCATAGTGGTGCTTAGAAGAGCAGTAATGAATCAATGACATAAAATTTCTTTTTCCTGGGGTAACCTGAAAAAAAGAGAATAGATATTGGCTGTGCCTTTGCTATAGAAATGACCACTTTGTGGCTGGTAATCTTGTGGCATGGCTCCAGCTTGACAACCCACTCACTGTGCCACCAAAGATAATTCATCCTTGTCACTACATCATCTTAATTGGCATGATTGCATGTGAATTATCTTAATGATGCTGTTTGTAGAAGAAATCTCTACATGATCTAATTACACACACACAAGCCAAATGTGTAACTAAAGCATTTGTCATCATTTTGTTGACTTTTATGAAATCTGAATAACAACATTTCAAAGACTGCCAGTAAAACCTGGCACAATCTGGCATCATTCTGAGTGAAAATTTGTAGATGTAGAAATCTATACAGGAAGCTTTTAAATCAATAACAGAATATATTCTGCATGGCTAAGCAAATGTTTTTTTAAAAAATTTAAATGTACATTGAGTTGTAAAATATAACAAATCTGAAATTGTGGATCATTAATGCATGTGCGCTGTATAAAAACTTACAAATGGACACAAGGATTTGACAGGCTTTGGTCATGCATCATTTGAGAAAAACATGAAAATTGATGATTGAGAAAGAAATTTTAATAAGATATTTTAAATATATAGCCAGTTCAAGTAGACTGAAGGAAAATGATCACCATCAACAATCTCTGGAACCTGTTCAAACCACCAGCTGACAAACAAGATGTCTCAGAGTTAATGCACACATTTATCCTCAGATTAGTTATGTCATCAAACTATGCACTGACTGGTGGTCATCATGATGTCCTTGACGACTGAAAATGGTGCTGCTAACAACATTCCTTTGATGGCAGAACAGGTATGAATTGCTTATAGTGTGGATGGTTCACACACTTGTCCACTCCTTTGTGCTTCTATCAAGCTGAGCTGAACTTCTGTTCACATAATCATTGTTGACCCTGATATTTTTAATAGTAGATAGCCAAAAGAATTTGTTTCTGTCCACAAAAATCCTTAATCATAAATCCTCTGTTGGTTCTTTCCTCAAGCATCTAATATACAAAATAGATAAATTAAGTTTATTATTTTTGATTACTGTTGGTATTTTAAATGGTTAAACTAGAAAACATTGTAGAAGATAACAAAGGTAAACAAACTTGTTCCTGTATCCTTTTGAATTGGCTTTTTATATGAAATTTTATCAAAGCCGAATTGAAATGGCATCCACTAAATTCTTAGTGGGAACCTTAGTTACATCTTTCAAAAATTCTAAAAGAGTTGTTACCAACGTCATTGTTTTTCAAGCTAGAATCTGTTTTTAGTTAGACAACTTTGTAAACAAAGGACTCGTATATACTGCTTATTATTGTGGTTTTAATTACTAAAGACACTTTTAAAAAAATGGATGTGACCTTTGCTGCTTTCCTTTTGTTCGGAAGATGCCTCTTTTGTAATGAAATATATAGAATGGTCAAAAGAAAAACATAGACTGTTAATATTTCTGGAAATATTGCTACTTTATTGGACAAGGCCATTCACAAGCTAGTAGAAATGTACACTGCCTTTTTAACATTGACATCCCATGCAAATCTGAGGACATTTTGGTGATCTCTATATTAATAGACACCACAGAAATTAGGACATTGTTTACTTATTTTTCTGGGATGGTGATGTGCCAAGTCATCAATGTACTGCCTAAGTGGTTCAGGAGCAGCAGATTAGGTAATTCCTCTTTTTCCCTACAGGAAATCACCAAGTTAAGTGTAGGAAGTACTACCTCTCCCTTTTATCAAATTTCTTCCAATTAGTATACTTCTTCAAATTAGATTGATTGCTATTTTTCTGTTGATTGAAAAGCAGTAGGTGGTATTATTATGCTGACAAGTGCCCTGGTGATTTTAATTTAACACTGCCAGTGATGGTGATGGAATTACTTTTGGGCAGGAGATTTAATGATTAAGTGGATGGATTTTGATCATAATCAAAAAATGTTGTGAAGTAGATAAATGTTACTTAGCCAGGGAATCCTATGAAATGTGAAGGAATTTGAGCATAAAAAACTAATGATGCAATTATGTGGGACATTGCATGTAAGATATCTTAATTTGTTCACTTTATCAGAGCATACGATAAACAAATTGAATTCATGGTATTTGAAAATTCACTTTTATTACATGTTAAAAGATAGACACTAATATACTATGATACGACAAGCAACTATTCATTAAGTATATAGACAAATATATTATCTTAAATTTTTATTTTGCTGCTAATAGCATGTTTTGTTGTTCACATAATAGTGGATGTGCTGCCGTATTAAGTGCAGTAATTTGGTAAAATTACCTGTATGCTTTTATTTCTACATGCATCAGCACTGAATCTTAGACACACAACATCTTGATATACAGTTTTGAGGTTTTAAGTGATGTGTTATCTAGTTTCTATTGCATGGAAATTGCTTGCCACTTAGCCCACTCAATGTTGATTAGGTTTTTGACATGACGAGCCCTAAATGTCATCGTCAGGATAACTTCTGATAGTTGACAATTTAAGTTTATGAAAATTGATTCCATCAATTCCATTTCTGCTGATTGGATGCTCAGTATAAAAGTTATGATTTGTCTGTGAAGTGTTTTGAGAGAATACTGAGATTTCCAGATATCTTTGAACTTACAGATTGGAAGATCAAATGGTTGCAAATACAAAGGAGCACAGGGAAATTCAAATTTTATATACATAAGGTTTGTTTAGCTTAGTTTAGCTTAGCTGTCATGTCATGTAATATCTGACAAGTGATAGAGAAATTATTAGGCAAAGATGTCAAGTACTTCTGTTGATGTGGCTAGGTGATACAATTGATGTTTTGGTGCTATTGAGACAGGCCATTTTAGGTAAAGACTAATTGTTTTATTTTGTTTTTATATCTGTTTTTAAGGAAGATTCTTTCAGTGAATTTATTATTTTTAACTGTCAAAGCTGACATGAAATCAACGTGTGCACTTGTAGGGCACCATTTTAACACAGTGCACCTACTTGCCAAAAGGTTTTCATCCTGAATCTTGTTTTATGTCTAGCCATTAGCTTGGTGTCTCTCACTGTTCCCTACCAGCCCCATTCTGCATGTGTTTTCTCCTAATTCATATTTTTAATATCTAATTTCATATAACAGAAAATAAAGAGTGAATTCCTTTTAGCATGTGCACAAATTAGTGCTTTGAGCTTAATGTTACAGGTCTTTCAAGAAAAGATTTGCATACCTTTGTGGATAGCTGACAGATTTCAGATCACATTTTGCTGTGTATTTTTAGTGGCTAAGATTTTCGCATTGCTTCATAAGTTCTGTTGTGCAGTCATTGTATCAAAAGGATTCATTCATGTTGTTTTTTTTAGGCAGAAATCTCAGGACCATTCAGCCTAAGTTGATATGCAAATATCCATGTGTTAGATAGATTGCACTTATCATCGAAATCTTCAGATTATTTTGTTCATATGCATTTTGATACTTACAATTGTCCTCCTGTGTAAATCTTTGGTCATGCTCCTTTTGTTGTATACAATTCAGTCAAAGAACCCACACTAATTCTAAAGATATAGATATCTATAAAAAGGTTCAAGGATTAGTAATATCCATTGTGTTATTTGTGAGTTAGCCTTCAGATGTTTTCATGGTAAATGATTGAAACTTTTAAAATTATTTCTGGGAAAGATGGATAGGTTTTTTAGTACCAATGGCATATCATGCATCACATGGGGGTCATAAGCATAAGCAACAGGAGACATTCTTGATCAGACATTAGGCAGTGTTTTGTAATCATTACTGTATTTGTCTTGAATGCTTTTGTAAACAGGCAATAGAAGCAGTTTCATCCAATGTTTTATATCTTTAACTAGTAATGAATTAAGTTACAATTAATACATTACAAAATGTCGATATCATTCATCAATTTAAGAATCATACTGATGGCCATTTCTCTTCCCATGGAGAGTTCCTGCTTTTGTAACTAACTAAATAGTTTACACTAATCCCACCTGTTTTAAACTATTTGTTTCTTGTATGAGTATCTTAATTTCTGCAGCATGCTCAACTAAAGTGTTTCCAACATCAGTGTGCTTGCACAACATCAAGTAATAATTTGAAAAAGGGATGCCGATTAGGGAAAGAGACTCGACCTGTGATATTCTTTAAATTTCTTGTTCAACAAATGAATTTTGATGAGTTGATAACCCACATATAGGTAGCAGTAATTGCTAGCTAGGAATGAATAACTGGGTAGGTAAGTTTTTTTTGTTTTTCACTCTGTGAAATATTCTCTGAAAAACCAAAAAAAATAAAGCAAAGCAGCTAATTATTGGTTATGATACTCTCAAATCTGCTTGAAGCGATGTTCATTACTTATGACCTAAACAAAAAATAGTATTCACAATTATCTTGGGAATGGTAAACTATAATTAGTTTTTAATTTGAATTAATTTCAGAAAAGGAAGGTTTGTCTATAATTGTGGCATGCTACAGATTCTTGTTGTTGACAAGATCCTATGAAGTGATTTATATGGTGTTTTCATTTCTACTTTTCAGAAAAATAGCATCAGAATCTTTTGTATCATTTAATCATGCATCTTAGTGGTTTAAGCATTTGTAGGGGTTTTTGTTGATGCACCAAAAGTTAATCAAAAATCTTTTTTCTCTACGCTCAACATTTTACAAAACCAGTCTCTTCTTTAAAAAAAAATCAATATTGTCTGTGGACTGATTTCTTTTGAAAACATTGATTTTTGTAGTTAAGTTATGGTATAAACACTTTTTTTCCCATCTGCCATCTTTTCAGTCTACTTGATGAGATTTACATAATGCAACAACAGTTTTTCTAATGCAAAAATATGCCTTTGTTATTTTCTAAAACTCAGAAGACAAAAATGAAAATGCAATTGTGTGTTGTTTTGAATGTGGACAACACCTAGTAAGAAATAAGACTGCCATCAATCTTTGTTAGTTGGCCCCTTCTCTTTTATCAGGAAAACTGTGAAGAGCAAATATTTTTGTTGTCTGTTAACAATCTTACTACTCCATAATTATAAAATTTTCAGTGATAATTTACCTGTAATATTAATTTTAAAGGAATTTCTGTAAATTTAAACTTCAAGCATCTATGGTAAACACCAAAGCTCTCTTGTCAAGTAACTTTCAAAACACCTTTGTGCATAGTTCTGCATCCTGTTCTAAAATCACTTGATATTATTTTTTTCTACTCTCTTTCCTTAAAAGCTCAAAAACCAATATAAAATTATTTCTTATATGAATTAGTAATTTTAGCATTACTACTAATTATTTCAATAAGGATTTCAGTATTCAGTTGAAATTTTTGCATTAGGCAGATTTTCTTGTATAAGAAACTTAGCAACCAATATAATCATGGGTTCCAGACCAGCTCAGGCCACTTGTACAATCCCATAAATAGAAAATTCCAACTGCAAAATCATCTACTACAAATAACATCACTGCACTCCAAAACAATCTTTTTTAGGATTAAATCCTGATGGTAACAGAAGAAATATCTAGAACATAGTAATAAATGAACTAATAAACTTAATAAGGTGAAAAAATGCCTAAACTGGCTCTTTACATTCTATAAATGACACAGCTAATTAGTTATTATATATCTTGAAAAAGCATGTGCATTGTAATATACAAATGGTTGTATGGTAAGTCATTGCAGAAATGCTGTTGTTAGTTTGTGAAATTAGTACTAAAGTGGTTAATTTTGGTTTCCCAGTATCAAGTATCTGCTTGCTCTATTCAGCATAACTGATTTTTTAACTTATTAGTTATTGCGAAAAAGTTGAGTAAACCCCCAAACATCATAGAGTAGATAGAACATGGTCAACTTGGAGCCCTGTCTACTAATAAATCTTTAATGCACACTTTTCTGCTGTAAACGGGCAGCAAGGAGGCTTATTATACTGGAAAATTTTTCCACTGGCTGGCTTGAGCTGCACACTACTGATGACCATTAATGAATTGGATACTGCCTGGCTGAGGTGACAGTTGTTTGGCAAAAGAACAGCACTTCTCACTTGGTGACCTCAGCTACTGACTAATGTAGGTGTTGGCTATTTGAAACTCTAAAGACAGCTGGCAAATAACCTATCTCTCAAATTAATCCTACAGTTCAGCAAGCCAATTAATCTGCATTAAAGAACAAAATACCAGTTTATAATTCATAAAATCTTTTATGTATTACTTCACAGAAGATACTTTACATTTAAAATTAAATTTGCTTTAAAATTATGGCCAGAAACCATTAATGATTTTGCTAAGATGTCTATCATATTATAGAAATATCAAGCATTTAATTAAAATTTACAAAAAAATTTTAGTTGTAGGGTGAATTAAATTAGTTTGTTAATAGACAAGTGTTCCTTTAAGAGAAAACTGCCATCTTTTCTCACTTTCAAAATTCTAAATTTTTAAAGCAGTTAGGTTAAATAAGTTTTATTTTTGCTTGGTATCAGCATTTGGTCAGGTACTATTTTTCAACAATCTGTAAAATCTTAAATTCAAGTAAACTTATCAATTGGCAAAATGACCAATGTTTACTTTTGAAGCAAATATTGCAATTTAAAGTCTCTTTGTAAACTTTGGAGTTGCTACACTTGCTTCCAAATTGTGGGGGAAAAACCCCATGGTAATTATAAAATTTTTCCAACTGCAAGCAACAGCCAACAAACATGTCTATGACTTATGGAACACCACCATCTATTTAGTGTTACATTTTCCTGCAGAAAGTTGGAGGGGCTGTGTTTTACTATGACAAAGGCAGGTTTCAATTGGTGAGTTGAAGTCTCGTTTGTATAATTTTCTAGAATATTCTGATTAAGTTAACTGAAAGTTTTCAGTGTTTCTTCTCTGCAAAATAATCTTACATTAAAAGTTGTTAAAAAGAAAAAGAAAATCAGAAAATACTGTGGAGTTATCTGCGTTTGTTCTAGATTCTTGTCTTGTTCAGTCACCTAGCACATCTTTTCTTCCAGGTCAGATAGAGTTAAAAAGGAAATTTGCTGCCATTGCCTTCTGAACACTATCGAATCACTCTGTGGATTCCATAATATACAATTTTTTTGTGATTGCATCAACATGTCAAATTGTGAAAAAAAGATCATAGATTCTAAAAATTTGTGAATGCTTTTTTCCAAAGACACCAGGCCTCAGCTGGAGAAAATAAAAACTAGAAATACAGAAATTAGTGAGATAATTTCACCTTTTATTTATAAATTTTTCATACTTAAAATTCAATAACAAGAACAAAAATTGCTGAGCTAGCTCAAGTCTGTAAAGGAGAGATAATTTCAATAATCAAATTTATGCAAAATTTTTCCAATTTGAACTATTTCAGAAAATATAATAAAACAAACAGCTTGGAATTAAAAAAACTATGTTGGAAGAACCCTAGACCATTTTGAGGGTGGTTAATCTTTACTCTACAGGGAAGATGGTTTGACCTCACTTCACATCTAATTGTTGTTTACAAGGTATTTTCATAGTGTTTGCAACTGTGTAATTTGTAGTTGTCAGTGACCAAGTTGCCAAAAGTCTCTTTAATGGCAGCAAGATCAGTCACCATCTAGTTGGTGTTGCAGTATTTTTCAAGCCTTGATTTATTTTAGTAACACAGTTTACATATTTACCTCTTCTTCAGTCATAATTCTATCAAAACGTTTCTCTGAAGCATAAAAAAAATATCCTTGTTTTAGACTGGAAAAAGTATCTGGAAGAAATGTTCCTGCAAACATCAAAAGGCATCATATAGAGCATGGCATCTGTATAAGGAGTTAGTATGTTTATTCCTGAAAAATCACATACCAGCAACTGGCACCCATTCATTGCACTTCCTCACCCTTGGATACACAAAGTGGAATTCATCCCTAACTACTAATCTGCTCCTGATAAAATGTCAGAGCATGACAAAATATTAAAGATGACAAACATGACGATACTTCTGCAAACCTTGTAATTGGGATACTAAATCTTGAAGAAGCTAGTTTTGTGTACTAATTAACTACAAAGATGACTGACCTCAGAACAAGTGGGTTATAAAGATCCAAAGAAAAATTGATTTGGTACTCCTGGTGATGAGAATTTTCCACAATTTTTTTCCCCTTGGTTTAGCACTATTTTGAAGGCTGTGCAATAATAATAAACATTACAGATTGAAGGCACAAACAAAGCCAAAAAAGCAATCTGATTTTAAAACATGAGACCCCCCCAAATACAACATTAAAATAATCATAAGGTTTTGAAGGCAGGTTCTTTGTAATGTAAATCAAAACAAGTTTGTTTCCTCCAATAGTTAGAAAATGTTATACACATGCAACACTACAAAAGCTGATACACTGCTTTGCTCTAGTAAAATGAGCCAGATAGAGATCCTGAACTGCAACTGCATTAATTTAATATGAAAAAGAGAGAATTGCATCAATCATTAATGATTAGTCTGGGGTGACTTCTAAAGCATTGCATTGTGGGAATGTTTCCTTCAACAGAAAGCAGCTTGTTTCAGATTTCATATACTCTCAATTTATTTTGCAATTATATTAAGATAGATGCATCATAAATTTTGTTAATACATTTCCTCCCACAATCTTCAATTAGAGCCAATCTAAATAAATGTTATTTTGTTGAAAATGTCTCCCTCCACTAAATCAGCAAGCAGTAAATATATTTTATCACCATTTCTAATCTTAACTAATGATTAAATCCTTAGAAAAAGAATGGCAATAAGACAGTTTCAGTTATCAAAGAAAACAAAACAAAGAAACAACTTTGTCAAGTGATATGCATTTCATTCCAAATCACATTTTTGGATTAGCGTAGCATGCCTGCAACATCACCAAAACAAATGTAACATTTGAATGTGTATAAAATTTGTGAAGCCAATTTGAAACTTTCATCATTGCTCTCTCTCATATTTCCTGTGAATAGGATTCTTATGTATGCTTACAAGTAATAGCCTCAATTTATTCATTGTACAATTTATTAACACCTTCAGATGGTAGAGTGCTATTAATACTGGCTAATAAAAGACAAATGGCTTTTAAAAAAGAAACATAGTCTGGGTTTTAAAAATGTATCATTGTGTATCGTTAGTTCAGAGAACTTATTTAACAATTTGGACACTAACTATAAAAGCATTTCTTCATTGAAATCATCAATTACATTGGGTTACTTTCCCAAGACTATGACTGACAAATTGTATGTTTAAAAAAAGAGAAAAATAAGTTGCTACACACCTTAATATAAGTGTGCACACAAGGAGGCATGGGGAATGCATTCACAGTTTGCCACTCACTAGGTGTGCATGTGTACCACCATGTCACCCTAACATTACTTCTTCTGTATACAAAGCTTACAGATCTATCAGATGTGTCAGTTTTCCTGAAGAGATGCCTTCGGATAATTTCTCTCCAAGATACATATTACTTTCAATGTAGAGGCAGCTTTACATGCCTTTTTTTCACAAGTTTTTATCAAGCCCCTTACATAATCTCTGCAGAAATTCAACAAGTGCATCAGAGTAGGCAGTCCCTACTACCCCTTAAGTTATTAGCTCTTACTGTCCTACCAAAGCAAACTGTTTCATACCAGATATAAAGACTATAGGGTAAGGTTCCTGCTAATCCAGAGCAGAACTTCTTGTCCTTAGAATTCAAGACGTATGTTCAAGTGGATGACATTTGGCTTGACATCATTTTGTGGATTAAAGCCCACTTTCACTTTCATGGCCAAGTGAAGACAACACAATTGTATATCTGGGGCAAGACCAATTCACACGTATTCATTGAAGAGCACCTTCATGGCCTAATGGTGACATTGCAGATTGGATTTACCAACAATGGTACAGGTAGTGTCATTAAAAATGTTCCGCACAATGATACATGTAGTATTAACATTACTTTGCTAAAACAATAAAACACTAGTAATTTTTAGTGATCATTTCAAGTTTTCAACAAAAAAATCATACTATAAGACAAGAAAAATAGGTGGACAGCTCTGCATAGTAGTCACTTGTGCACTGTGTATTTATGTAAATTTTTATTAACAATGGTGGTACGCATTAGAACACTTACTGTAACAATTTAAACCAGTTTAGCACAATGTTAATAAATTTTGTCTCAATAAGGGTTGGTAGGTCAATTTTTTACTGTTCTAAAAATTAACATGACTGTTTGTGTGTGACATCACAGTGTAGGTGGCAAAATCTGCAAATGCATCATCCCATGACTCCCCGTAAACGAACACTTTTGTTAACACATTCAATATGGTCTGGGGGATATAAGTTCCTGACTACTGAAACTAGCTTTATCACCACCCTGTATATTGTGATAATGTGCTATAATTTGTTCATTTTTTAATTACTTTCTTAATTTTAGTCTCCTGATATAACATTTATTTATTTTACAAAACCTAAACATCGATTCTGATCGGAGAAAATTCCCCTATATATTTAAATAATTTCTATTTTTAGTTGTAATGGATAAGGAAATTTAAAAACAAAACAAAAAGTGTAAAGTTATTGATTCAGACAAAATCATTAAAAGAAAATTAAAATTGATATAAATCTAGACTTGGTTTTAAGTACAAATCCAAAATAATAGGATTAGAAACTGAATAAACAATTAGACAACTCATTCCATAAACCAAACCAAAATGAATCATCTGGATTGTTTGTGTAAGACTTTTTTTTAAGGACTCATTTGAATATACAGTGCAGATGTGGGAGTTGCTATTAAAAATTAGACAGTGATGTATTAGAAAGTGTCCACTGCAGTTTCCTCCAGGCTTGCCCTTGAATTTAGGCCAATGTAGCATTCAGAGTCATACAATAATTAAAATTTGGTTTATAAACATTTGATTGCAGGTGGATCTTATCAAATATCTAAAATGATTTGAAGGTGAGAATTTGGCAGTGAATGCTCAAACAAAAAAATGCCAGTGTGTAGAGGCTATCCATGGTCGGCCACTTGAAATTTCTGAATATGTATATGACGTAAAAGGAACTGTAATTGAAAACCAGTTAGCAGCACATGGACAGAAGTTTGTCAGACTATTCATTTTTGTTATCTATTATTAAACAGCAAAATAAATTTTTGTTTGTTAACAGCAAATAAATAAAGCATGGAAGAAAATTCTCAACTGATGATAACCATGCTGTATTGTAAGAGAAATGACAGTCTTTATGGAAACCCTTACAGGTGAGTAGGTGATTGGCTTTTGTTTGTAAATGAAGTTGATGTAGCTGATCTATTCAATTTTTGGTTTGGTTGAGATAAAAACTGAACCAGGTTCTTCAAGTCTCAAAAAATATAAAATGGTTTATTCAGTCATGAGTCTAAGTCATACAGAGAAATAACTGCAGCTAGTGTAGACTGGATTTAGTTCAACAAGTAACACAGTTTTTCGTGCCAAGATGTAAAGTTAAAAGATGTTTATTTATACAATAAAATTTGCTAAAAGGGAGACAACAACTGTCTGTCTTGTTTCGTTTCTTTACGAAAGGAACAAAACAGAAGAAAATAAAAACAACAGCAACCTAAACAAACACCCAGCTTAGGTGCACCAAAAAAAATTTTTTTTAAAGAGATTACAATCGTACTGAGCATGTTTGCTTGGTCGTATCCGTCTGGTAGAAAGAACATCCATTGGCTAACTGGTCTACCCTCTGGTATTAGGACAGACAAGAGTTTTAAAAATACACATCCTGCAGTGATAAAAAAGTTGAAGTGCGAACAAAAGTTGTTCCCCAGTAGCTGAGCTATCAGCAAAATCGTTGCTCAACCAACAACAACAACAACAACAACGTAACTTGGTTACAACAGCTCTACTCGTTAGTTACCAAAAACGGCTGTCATACACCCTGTTGGTTGGTCTCTAATTAGCCAGCCAACACAACTTTCTCTTTTTTTTCCTTCAAAAAATTCTTAAACAATGCACAAAGACTGCAATGGCACTCACCAGTTTAGCATCAGTTCCGAACATTCTTACTTTACTGTGCAGGCAGGCAGGCAGTGTCTTCTGACTGATCCAGTAGACCATTCACTATATCCAGGACACAGAAAAATTTTATTTTAACTACAAAAGTTAACACTGTTTGGAATCGAAGTAAACTAAATATGCCACAAGCTACAGGGGGTAATCAGACCCCCACCCCATGACTTACATAAGCCAGCTCACTTGTTAGATGTGAACTGACTCTTCTTATATGACAGCTGATCTTATACCAATCATTTTCAGTGCCATATTACTAGACTATTAAATATTAATAATTCGCTTGTTCTTTTAAATTATTTCTGAATAATTAAAAAATAAATCATACAGGATGCATTCACATTATCTTACTAAATTTGTAACCCTTTGTAATAAAACTACCAAGGGGAGATAACTCATTAATAAAATTTTTAAAAAAATGTTAGTATTTGGAAGTGTTAAAAATCTTAATCAGGAAGTTATACAAAGTTTCTTTCCACTTAAAAAATACATTTAAATTAATAAATTTACCACAAAAAAATTTTCTGTAGGGAAAAAAGCCAGCCCTGAAGTCAAGCAATAGAATAAGTGAAGACAAAGAATTTTATACAAGAAATTTTTAACTTTGCAGTTTTCATCAGTTATCCCCTTGATCAGCTTAACGTATAAGGGTTATCACTCAGTGGAGACTTAAAATCAACTTGGTCTGTGCCCCATGATTCTTCCATTACGTAGAGGATTTGACGTGTTTAATTTCATTTCATATAGTGCCAGTAAAAACAACAAAGTATAATGCATAGGTTAAATTTAAAAGGTCACTAATACCTTTAAAAAAATCTATTGAAGTGCTGGTACATGAAGTAAAACCAAGGTTTTACCTAATTAAAAAAATGAGAGGAAAAATGTTAAAATTAATCTTATTTTATATAAAAGGTAGATAACTCAAATGGCTTGTAGAGCTCTATTTAATATATAGAGGTACACAGTTGTGATTTTAAAAAAAAGGAAAAGGCTGACATCATTGCATTGTTTCTTCTTTCAAATTGAAATAAAACTAAAAAGTGGGGACAGATAACTCATGATTTGAACATTCCCATGTCACAAGTAAACATGGATAATTTACAAATGATGTAATTTTATTTAATTAGAGAATTAACAGATCGTACAGTCAAGCACAATTTCTTTAACAATGCTGGGTAGTGCCTCATTCAGATTGTACAGGCATTACTGAAGAGATTTTAGTAATCAGCACAAAATGTTATACTTGCATAATTGATTGTTATTCAACTTGTGCCCATACAGTCCACAGAGAATAGCAAACACATTAGAATAGCTGATACTAGACCATAATCTTTTGCAATTAAATTAAAAAAGCATTTGCAAAACGGCAGAAAACCTACCAGTTTAACAATATTGCTCAGCCAGCATTTTCCTCTTTTAATTAGCAGAAAACAACCACCTGTTCCCAAAATCATAACTATCATTGTTACTTTTAGAAGTTCATAGCAAGTTTCTGCAGACTGAAAGATCTACACTTAAAGTCACATTTCAAGATTTAACATCTGGTTTCAATTAAGTGAAATGATTACCAAGAATTACATCTGGTTGGTAAACCATGTCAGTTTTAAATCAATACATGAGAACATTTGATTTTGTTTCATTTAGAAAAAATAAAAAAATCCTAAGAGATTGACATTTCATCTAGGACTTGTTTCCCCCTAGCTTACAGGTCAAGACAGAATAATGGTAGCAGATTGGATTACTGGTTAATATCTAAAGGAAATTACAATCTGCTCTTTTGTTTACTGCAGAAGTGAGAATTTTTCAATGTAACCTTTTTCCTATTAAACCACAGATAAAGCTTCTTATGAGAGAGAAACTTTGTTAACATCCCTATACATTTGGAAAACTGAAATTAGAAAGTTTGGTTTATAGTCATTTGCTTTGCAATTTTAAAAAAGTCAATTTAAAATAAAGTTTTAAGTCTATAGGAAGAGTTGATATTAGAAGCATCTTTTAGTCATCTGGTCATTAGATATAAAACAAATCCCCCCCTTTTAAATATTATCTCTGAAATGTATATTGGACCTGAATAATTCCACATTTATCTGCTACTCAACTTGTTCAAGATCTCAAATACATGAGATTCTTTTGGTAAACTAGAAAACATTTACAGTATCTCAAATAGAAAAGATACATCTAGATGAATAGTAAAAATAATACACTAAACAATCGCATTGCAAACCTTCTTTTAGAGAGCACTTTTATCCTAGCTATGAATTTGCCAGTTTCCATACTTCTATATTTCTGTTCACTGCATTATTTCATCTAATCTATTGATAATTCACTTTTAATTATCAGCTGTCATGGAAAAGTAATCTTTAATTTTGTTGTTGTTGTTGTTGCAAAACCAATAGCCACCGAAATGTAAAGCTCAATCTAAATTCAAAGTATTGTGGTGAAAAATAGCTTGTGGAATTAATTCTCCCCAACAAGACTTTGCTCATTTAGAATCTGATTCACCTGGGTTCATTACAATGTTAAGTTCTATTATTATATCAAAAACAAAGTAATGTCTGGTACAGAAAAGAATTTGTGTTAAACAAAAATAATTAAATGATAGAAAATGGTGACTGCCTTCCCATCTGCTACCATTTGATTTTCAGAAGTGTTTTTGAGAGGATTAAGATATTATTTTAATTTAATCAAAAATTTTAATTTAAGGGAAAAAATTTTAAGAAGAATTAAAAGCAAAGGATATGAATGATCAGCAGCATTCAGAAATTTCATATAATCACATGACCATTGGAGAGAGAAAGGAAATGATCGAGAAAGAGTAGACTGACCAACTAGAAAGATTAAAAATGGATATCTTTTAAAGCATCAAGCAAATGGATGTAGTATTTTGTAGGCCATTGCTCAAAGTAATGAAGTAAAATTAGTAGAATGCAAGGCATGGGGTTCCTAACTGATGCATCACACCTTAACTCCCAAGATGCTCAAGTTCATAGATGAAATGCATAAATCAATTCATCCAAAGATGTATCTGAAGTCAAGGAGAAATTGTACCTGATCAAAACATGTTGGAAGTTAAGTTCTAGGACACTATAATTATAAAGTGTTGGCAAAGGCCATTACCTGACCAATGCCAGCACCTGTTATCATCCGAATCTATAGTATCTTAAAGTATGCAAGTTTAGCATGAATTTACATAGTGATAAACAATTTAATTGATTTGTCATTAAGTTATTTTCTTTTCACTGGCAGTTTTCAAAATGTGATATTCCTCCAGATTTTCCTTTACATTACAAGTTTCTGCTTGAACAAAGTTTTGGAAATTGCTATAGCATATACATGCATCATTTTTCACAATGTATTTACAGGTGAAAAAAACAACAAATGGCTAATCTTTCATTCAGAATTCACTGCTTGTTGTATTATTTCCAAAGAGGAGAGCTGCCATCTGTCTTAATGTCACGAAGTAACTTTTCCACCATCTGCTTGGTGCTCATAACATTTATTTAAAAAGACAAATGTTAATTTCACAGATGGGGTGGAGGTTCTGATTTGTTTTCCCCACTAAATGATAAGTTTGTAAACAAGCATCAATAAACAGCAATGATTTACTTAGAACAAGAGATTAATACTTTCCTATGCCCAAAGTAGCTTGCATATTTCACAGCATTTTAGTTACCCTATGCTTTTGATAGTCAGCTTTATCTGCTGCACACTTTTGGAATGATCAGACTTATGAAATGAAAAGTTACTTAGTTACCATTTCAGATTTCTGGGAAATAATTCTCCAAGAGCAAGGTTACCTCCCTCCTCCTGCCGCAGCCTTGAATGGCTTAGAACATGGTGAATAGGCATTTGTCAAACCTGGAAGTTTGGTATGAGCTAGTAACAAAGACTTAATAGTGGGCTCCTTTAATAAATAATATCAGAGATGCAAGACTTTTGGGGGAAAAAAGTCTCCAGAGGGAAAGAATCACTTGTTCTAACTGTGCACCACTGTCCACAAGGTCCACTAATCCTCAATAGCATTGAAAATGATCCCTAATCTGATACAAATAGACTAGTTAAAATCAAAAGACCTGTCTAAATAATTTATCACACATCCTCTGATAAACAACGGCTGTGATACAAGCTACCTTAGTTATTTAAACAGTTTATATCTCTTTTATGATTGTGCATATACCACACTTATTTAGATGTTTACTGAAAGTACATCAATCATGATTAAACCACAGTATGTGCTCTTCTTCAGCAAACACAAAAAAAACTGAAAAAGTGCCTTCTCATCCAGGGCACACCAGGTGCAATGGGAATATCACAATTCCTGCTTGTGGGCAACGAGAAAAAGCACAAGTTATTTAACTGTTCTGATGCTAGTTTAAAGCATCTTAAATGACAAAGGCAGTTTAATTCACAAATGTTCACATACAGTAACAAATACTTTCTCTGATATTTGCTTGCTTTTTTTTCCTTTACATGCATAAAACTGCATGATAGTTTAATTTGCCTCCCCTTTAAAAAAAAAAGTCAACATTAAAAACGTCGGCAAATACTGACCAATCAGATCAAATGAAATCCATCTTTAACACTAATCTGAAAAAGATCTGCTATTCATAAGGAGGTGATCATGATACAGAGAAACAAAGAGCTTGACAAAAATGCATAGGTGAGTGAATAAAAATGCTTGTGCATTGTCTTACACATGTACACAAAAACAAAAGCTCAAACAAGAAGAGTCATGGGGCACACAGGTTTAAACATTAAATATTCGTGCTCAAATAATGTGTCAAAAGAAATTCACACATTCTAGACTCACTCTCAGATGCATGCAGACAGTTAGATAAAATGTTAAGAGACTACAAATAATGAGAAAAAAAAACAACCAACCAGCAAGACTCTCCTAAGGCAGGTATGTATATAATATCACAGAATGATAGAGCATACTTTACCATGTTTTTCTTTTTTTACTCAACAGTTATCCTCCAGTTTCATTTGTCTGCTATGGAGAACAACTATGGTAACAATTCTAATCCTTAGGTAGACACCATCTTGGATGTTGCTGTGTGATCATGCCAAAAGCAGAGTAACAATACAGCATTTTCATTTACAGATGTGTGTGTGTGTGTGCATGCATATTTTTTATATACACAAACAACAGTAGACTAGGAATCCATCTGATCCTTCCTTCTACCACACCTACGACTAAACTAAAAGTAGAGTTGTGTTTTAGGCTTAAATTAACATGCTCCAGAACTGTTATTCATCAGAAATATGGTATCCACGTGGAAAAGTGTCTGATGTGATGGATTAAACTCCATCGTACACACATGTATATCAAATTAATAAGCAAACATCAGCACAGACCACCTGATCTGTCGGGAGACATTGTGAAACATTCCTTTTGTAAATTAGAAAAAAATTCATGGAATAATGTTACATCATTAACGAGTAAAGATTACAGTATGTACAGCAAGGAATTACTTATTACTATCATCATTGGTAATAAGATGTCTACACTCCCTGAAGTAGGCTTGTCACAGCAAGTTATTTTAACAATTTCATATTCCACTACCAAGTTCACGTGTGGAAATTAAAGGGGGGGGGTTGCATGGTTGAACTATCCCACACTCCTTGCCAGAAAAAGGAGAAAAAAGGGTCAATGTACAAAAAAAAACAACAAACAAACAGAATTTGCATATACAGTTTTTTTTTTGTTTTTATTTTTTTAAATAGATTTTTCCTAGACCTGCACAACAGGAATAATAAAATATGAAGATAGCATTCTTATTCCTTGATAAGGCAAAGGAAAAAATAAGACCAAACATGACGCACAGGTTAGCCAGAAGCTAACAGCAATAGGGAGATATAAAAAAAAGAATACCTAACAATTTTTGATTATTTAAAAAGAAAAAAAGATGTAAACAGACAACACTCATACAGAAAAAAAAACCTACTGCTGCTAAACAAAACATCGAGGATATTTTAAATTCCGCCTCGATTCTTCAGAGCCGGAGTAATACAGCGCAGTTAACCTGCTAACGAGCCCTTGCCAGTTTGTAGCCACTGGGCATTCGTTGTTTCTTTTTTTTTTGTTTTTTTGTTTTTTGCTAACCAATGTACAATACCTTATGGAGAAAAATAAATATTACCAAGGGAGAGACCCCTGCAGCTTTCTGTGTATGAACAATGAGAACACTCAAAAGATAGTCATTTCTCAACTCACATCAATCAGTTGTCAAAAGAGAAAAAAAAAAAAAAAGACGCTGTTTCGTATTTTCTCCTTAGCCAATAGCTGCCAATACCTTCATAAATTTGAAGGGCTGTTAAAAAAAAATAATACATACATACATTTTCCTAACAATTTTATTCCACAAGAAAAAGATGAAAACAAAACAGATATACGGAGGATGAGCAACTTAATTTGCCATATATTTTTGGATTATCAGTTAATGCCCCTCAAAGCAATAAAACTGAATACATTATGAATTAAATAAACTGCTTACAACATATTCAATAAACTTGACTTTAAAAAAAAAATTCACTTCATTATTCACATAGTATTTTTAGCACCTTTTATAAGTAAACTGGTCAAAATATTTGTACTGGTTTGCTATTCTGAAATCAAGGCCAAGCATGCAAGCAATGTAGTGATTGATTTACTTGTCTGCTTAGATAAGAGCATACAGAATGTCTTCTTATGCATATCAAAGTCTGTTATAAAATAACACTGGAGATGAATGATGCATTCTGTATTAATTAAAAAAATTCATTTTAAAATTTTTGGGATAAGAAAAATTTGTTAAAAAAATTAATATATGCCAGTTCATTGTGTAATCTTAAAATTCTTATCATTAACCACATAAAAGACTACAAACTCAAAAGATAATATTTGTTGTTCTCTTCTCAGTAGAGCCCCAGAACTCTTAGATTATCTCCTCAATGAAAACACTTAGTTTTGTCTGTACCAAGATAATAGGCTAAAGCAAAATGAAAAGTATATTTTACCCTAAATTAAACTTTTAAAAATTAAATTAAGTTTTAATGAGAATTTTACATTAAATAAATTAAAATAACCAGTATAATTTTTGTGGTGTTGTATGGTGAAATTATTTCTCAACTCCGATGTTAATGATTCACCATTTCTTTTGCAGAAATCCCAATGAACATTATCAGTTCAGTGAGTAAGACTCAAGATAATGTTAGCTAGAACTGAAAGGAGTCTATTTTAAGCTGGAAAAAATTGGCATAAATATGCAGTTAATTCAGGTTTTCAGTTACTCTCATAATTATTGACACCAAGCTACTGACTCTGCATGTGTGTGTAAAGTATTTAAAACAATGTAAGATACATCATCATCTATGCCTTCAGAATCAGAAACATCTTTATAAGAAAACAGTATCTTTTGTATGGCATTCTGTAGATGTAAATATAATGCTGAATGTTCTCTTCAACATTTGACTGCATGGCAAATTGTTTAATATCAATGGGAAAGCAACTAGCACAAATACTGATATAAAGAACAAAATACATCTGTATCTGTTACCAACACTAACAGAGCCATTAGTACAGTCTGTGTCTGATGAAAGTGTTTAGTTTCAGATATTTGGAACTGAACTTTGAAGAATGTATAAACGTTTTAATTATTCAGCACCAAAAAAGTTTCCTCCATTAAAAAGAACACATACACACACAATGGCTGTAGGAGAAAGAAAATATTCAGAAGGAACCTTTTGCAATTCAAATAAAATTCATGTGCAAATAAGCCATCATTTTGTACAATAAATTCTTACAAATCTTTCACACAAATCTAAAAAATAAACCCCCCAAAAAAACAAATGAACACATTCATCATTTCCTGGATACAAACAAGTATCTTGATTGCCTAGCATCAATGATTGCTGAGACAAAATATATACACAAAGCATGTTGGTAAATATACAGAATTAAAAATTAAATATTACCAGGGATGGTGTTCAAATGAGACTGAGGAGCTGGACACCATCACAATAATGCTACTTCAAACCGGTTTCATCTGAACACCATCCCTGGTAACAGCAGAGACTTCTGCACGTGGACATCACCCAAAATCTTTATTCATAAGAGTTTGAAATGCTAATTAAATATCTGCTGCATTCAATTTTAAGCCAGATCTGGACTAAAATAAAAATTCCAACCAATGTTCTAACTACAAAGAAACGCCAAGCAACATTAGATCAAGACTTTTGTAATGCCCCTATTAGTTACTTTTTAAGCACATCTCACCGAGCTTGGACTGGCAGGGTCAGGGTGGCTCCATGTTATTTTATTTTTAACATAACAAGAAAAACTAATCATTGGGTGTTAACCCAAACACTACCAGAAAAAAATAACAATAGCCAAATTTTATTACATTTATAGCATTTCAGGGTGGGAGAACAAGGATAGTTAATTATTTGAAGAAGTTTGAATGTTTAATGAACAACTTTTAGAAAGATTCTGGAAAAAAACAAAAAAAAACATTTAAACATCTTAAAAAGATAACTAGATTCCTCTTTTTTAATCATTTTACCCTTTAGTGACTACAATGCTAACTCTCCAGTATGAGTGTCCTCTTCAACCAAGTTTACATTCTTTGCAAAAGAAATAACCAGAATTAGTTAACAGTGATGATAATTGGCCAGTTTTAAAATCCACCAGAGTGGGGTTTTGTACAAGTGAGAGTTAGTGGTTTTCCAGCCACCCTGTAGCAATAAAATTGTGTGTATCATGGAAATAGTAAATTTCTGAATATCTAGAGCCAACCTGGTTACACAATCAATAAAAGTTATATGTAGCAATCAAGTTTAAAAAATACACTACTAAATGTGGTTTATCTTCCTATAATGTATGTCAAGAAGCAAAACTCTTAATCAATCCCATCTACATGAACAAGGTTACTATTACCTGCTCATGCAGAGTGATGGAAGTTCAACAATGTTTCACCCACCTCTCTTTGCTCTAAAACAAAGTGTGGTAACCAATCAAAATAATTGATATAGTGTAACAGGTCAGATGTACTTCTCATTTAACTGCATCTAAATCTTCTTGCATTGCTGCTAATTACCTATTTCCATTTTATAGTATTCAGAGAGATAATGGACTCTACACAGCTTTAAAATATTTTGCTACTATTCATGAATTGGTTTCAATGCTGAAAAAAATTAACAAAACGTTTTTTTGACTGCTGATAACAGTTATTGTGATCCCATGAAAAGCCTACCAATTTTTAATGCAATCTGAGTGATGATACAACTATTGCAAAAAACAAAACTGGCTACAAAATCATGTTCCCTAACAAATAAGCTCCCTTCAATTGGGGTAGCAAGAAATATTAGGGCTACATCACCAATGTCGTGAATTCTAGTCCTTTGTAATGTTTTTCATTTCTATAGCTGAACATTTTTCATAACTACACTCACTAATTGTGGAGATGTGGAAACTTTTAAAAACAATTCTTTTTTGGAAACTGAATATCAATATGTTGTCTGAAGATAATGTAATTTCCTTAATTCTCTCTCTGAGAGAGAGGGGGGATGAAAATTCAAATTCTTCATCATACCACCATTCCCTTTCTCAAAAATTGTTTAATTCTCTCCCTCCCACTTTTTGGGGTCTAAAAGCCAAGTGCACATTAAAGCGAGATGAAGTCCTGCTAAAACATCCCTATCATCCATCACTAAAGCCCCATTGCAGCTCCTTTCTATATTATTTTCTCTAAAATATCATTATACAATAATCTTTCCAATGACAACAATAATAAACAAACACATTTTTAATATTGTCAACTTCATATTTTTCTCCATAATGTCATTCTAAATAATGATAAAAATAATTTGTTAAAAGTTTCCAATTTTCAAAATTGTACAATAATATCATTTTTAAATTCTCTTAGTTGATAATAGAAGAATACTGTCTCAGAATGTCAACTAACAGCCATTTTAACATTTATATATACTAATTATCTCAACATCTGTTGGTGATAACAATCTGAATAAATAAATATTATAGACTATAATTGCATTAAAATAAGTGATACCAGTAAATAATTTACTTGAAATATAATACATAGATGTATTGCAGTTAACATGTATAGTAATTAATAATGCATCAATTTCTAATTATTGTGCACTATATAAATAATCTACACAGTAAACAAAAATAATGCCACTTGTTTAAATGGTATATTATAATAATTCACATATATAATAAACAATATTCACACAATAAAAACAGTTGGCTCAATAGTCATAACAACAACAATAACAAAAATGTTCAATATTTTGACTACAGTATTATACAACATTTACTTTATGTTAACAACTGTATATAATAACAGTAATAATAAATAAAATTTTCCGTGTTATTGCACAAAGTGTAGAGATATTACCCTGGGTCCTATGTATTTATGTTGCTGGGTATGTCTAGAGATACTAGTAAATGTCTATTCTACCAAAAGTTACTATAGTTGACACACCCATTCCTCTATCCCCATGCAAAAAGACTACTACTGCACCTTTGTAGCTCTTCAGTGATGGAAACCACCAAGCTTGCCAAATAGTTTGTAAATTCAGAACAGATGTAGTTGTCACTTTATGAGAATCTCAACAGTAGCAGCTGTTTACTATCTTTACAATATATTAAGAATGCTAAAGTAAAATTTGAGATGCTTATTCTAAATAAAAACAAAACAAAAATTAACCACCTACCAAATGTCTAGATTCCACTGAGAACAAAAATAATGTCAAGTTGTACTGACTGCAATAAGCACAAGTATGCTAAACAAGTCGTCTTCATTTTTAAACTGCAAAGGACTGTATCCATATATGAATTTTCTAAATTTCTTAAGTAATCATAATTAAAGATGTTGCAATTTTGTTTCAGCAATAGTCTTAAAGTTTTTGGGCAGAGATTCTTAAAAATTAATACACAATTTATGTTAATATACATGAAAGTGTGTGCACACATATGACCTAAATTCTGAGTATTTCAAATTGAATTAGTCTAGTTTTGATAAAATTAAGACAAAAATTTGAGGGTGTGACACTAAGAAGCAAAATAAAAATCATCTAGCTGCAATAGGATCCCAGTGGCTGCAGGAAGGTGAACAAAATAATATTCATCATACAATGTGACCAAACTGAATGCTGCAAGTCAAATAAATAATTTTTTTTGAATTCTGTAAATTTGATTTTTTCACTCTGGCTGTACATTAAATCCAAGATGATAGGGATGATTTCAGGACAATAGATGGTGAAGTTAGACTCTTAAGAATACCCAGGCTTTCAAAGGTAGTAGAAATTGGCTTGTGACTTAAATAACAAGGTGTGTTATGGTTCACTGCTACATTACTATGTTGATTTGAACTTTAATTTATTCCCGTAGTGATCATACATAGCTGTGGTCTGATCAGCTTCTTATAGCAAGTTTGAGTCATTATATTTTGAATATAGCAACAAAAACTTGTTGAGGGAACACAAAAGGTTCTGAGGACGTGCATTTGTTTTAAATAAAGAACATCCTTACTATCTATCTCTTTACCATAATCTTTTAGTACCCTGCTAGTGCAGCAAAGCAAGATTTTAATTTCCTTGTGGTCTTGCAGAAAACTAATACAGAAATACTAACCTAGTGTAATTAAATGACCATCTTGGGCACACTTTAGCATGTAAAACCCTATGATTCAAGTAGGTATTAAAAACAAAAATAAACACACACACACACACACACACACACACATGGTAGATAATTTTAAATGATTAAGATATCCTAGATGAAATTAACAAGTAGCTTTAAAATAGCCAAAGATCTTTGTCATGTGGACACAAATATAATTTTAGCTATTAGCATTTTTTTCCTTAAAAACAGACACAAATTAGTAAAATAATAACAATATCCTCAAAAATGATGGATGCTTGCTTGGAATAGTAAGTGGCTGGAAATAGCTGTCAGGCAATAACATTGTTGATCAGTCTAGAATTGAGAAATATTTTTTTACCTTCTGGACCCCAAAGAACTTTCTACTCCCATCCACTTTTCTCAGTGGTTAAACTACCAAAAAACTCATCTATGGAATGATTACATAGCAAGCATACCTAAAACTTATTACTAATGCATCCTGCTAAATTTAAGAACTACCAGCACTGCTATTTTATAGCAAACATCCTCTTTCATTTTGTCTGCTTTTATGGGTAGGAAATAAATCAAACAGTTCTGGGTATTTATGATTTCAGAGATCAGTGAAAGTACTAAATCATTTAAAAATAAAGATAGCTATTATTTTGAGTGACATTCACACTGAAACATCGAAAGCTATCAAGTTTTGCTGCAGGATTTTTCTGATGTAAGAAACAAATTGCAGTGTGATTTCAATAATCACAAGAAATTGTACTGCTTTGCTATGAATATTTGATCATAAATACATATTATTTTTAAACAAAGGTTTTTTTTTTTAACTGATATACATACATATTTTGAAACAGTATTGCATGATCACCAGAAAAAATACATCAGTTAAACAGTATAGTCTATAAAAAAATGTAAATAAATTTTATGGAGGAAATATTTTTTTTAAAAAATGTTTAATTAATTTTGGAATCCATACAGATGTTAATCTAAAAGTACTAATAACATTCACTGAAAATTGCACAAGAGAAAATAAATTAACAACTAAAAAGTAATTTAGAGAGAGAGATAAGAAATTTCAACATAAATTCAACAAATACACACAAACAAACAAACAAAATGTGCACAATGAAAGCAACAGATGAAAAATGATTCCTACCTACTTACCTACTGGAAAAGTTAACATCTTTACTGCCTTCATTAGGTATTTTATAATGTTAAAAAAAGTGTTCTTTTTTAATGATTTTTAAAGCCACAAATCAAGAACCACAAGAGACAGTTCTTAGATAAGGACCAATAGCAATATTGTCTCCTCGATCTGCATGATGGCTGGAATGAATGAGTAAAAAAAAAACAGAGAGAGTATTAATCATTATCATAAGTGAATTTTGTTCTTAAGGTTGCATTGCAGTTACTGCCAAGTGACATTTATTTCATGGAAACAAGCCAGACAGACAAGATCTTGTAGAATGCGTTTCTCCACTAAAAAAAAAAAAAAAAAAACCAAAAAAGGGAGATAACTCTTGGAAAGTTTAAAATTTTGCAAAAATCAGCAGCCAGGTACCCCACCCTTCAGTATTTCACCTTTAATTAAACTTGAGAGTAGCATAATATTTGATAAAAACAATGGGCACGCACATTAAAAAAAATTTTTTTGCAATAATTACAAAAATGACTAAGATAGTTTAATCAATTATTTAAAATCAAAATGTGGTTATAGCCAATTTGAAAATTTAAGTTTCCTATCAAATAACACCTGAGCAATATTTTCGAAAAATTCTTTAGAGTAACAATACACCCAAGAACTCTCTCCTATTTTCCTTGCATGTTATATCGATAATCAGTTTTTTCAGTTACCGTTCTGCATCCCTGAAATTGTGTGCATACAGTTGATCTAGAGTTAAAATAACAGTCGGCCTTCCTTGATAACCATGCAAGCAAGCTTTTTTCCTCTTCCTTAACACCATGTTTTTTTATTTTTAAAAATGTAAGTACAAATTACCAATTTCAGTAGCAGCCAAGAGAAAAGCTTATTTTCAAGGTGAGTTAAGACATTGGACACACTTGGCTTATTTTTCAGCACAATGAACACATTCTTCAAGATCTGTACAAGCAAACTTTTGACAAGTTCAAACATTCACCTGTGTTTTCTACAGTCACACATTTGGAGCCTGGCTTTGTAATATAACTGAATAAGACAAGAAATGTTTACATTGCACATTCCCAAAAGGATTTCTATAGTAACAACCAATATATAGAATCAATCTTTAAAAGTGGGGAAAGCAGCATATGTATATATCTTGTATGTTTATATAACAAAAGTCAAAATAAAGTTTTTTCACCACAGATTATCAAGGAAAAAAAAAAAAAAGGCCAACAAAAACAATACATCAACATTATAAAATAACACTATATTACAAGGGTCTTGAGAAAGAAAACGCATTTAAAAATGGAATAAAAAGTGCAATCTTTATAACCTTTCAAAATAGCTTCCATAATTGCCATGGTGTAAGCTTGTGGAGTTCATTCATATTGCAAAATGGATACTCCAATACCTATGAAAGGATACACAATAAAAAACACATTCAAAATCTGTGTATAGGGTGGGGGCAGAGAAAAAAAAAAAGATTTCACAAAACGAAAACATGGTACAGTCTGGGCATATTCTGTTGGTCAACAAAATTACTTATAAAATGTATCATTATTTTGTTGAAAATTACTGATGTATCCATGCAAAATGGTCCCTGCATGTGTGACGTGGTAGAGGGGGAGGGGACACAAAAGCCTAGTAAAAGATCCATTCTATAGGGGGTTCACAAATCAAGATGATTTCTACTGCAAATGTTCCGTGTCTGCAAGAGACTTTTTCAGATTATATACATAAAATATTTTAAAAAATTAGTTTTGATGCTTGTCTGGTTAGTGATCAAAATGTGGTATTTTATGGAAAATGGATTACCATATACATAGTTCCCAAATATTTGTTGAGTGACTCAATGTTTGTGATATCAAAGAGCCAAGACAATATTAGTTAAAAATCGCTGTCATCTTGCCATATCATCTTTCCCTTCCCATAAGCTAATTCAGATATGGTTTAAAAAACAAAAACTTGTCTTAAATAGATAGACCCATACCATATTATTAATTACTCTATACTACAAGCAAAGTTTTTTAAAAAATGTTTTGATATTTCTAGCAAGAAATTAAAGTAGACCAGATGTTAGCCCTGCACACTGCACTCCAAAAGATATAGAAGAAAAATTAACAATGACCAAGAGAAAATACCCACAACCTTATGTTGACCTTATATATTATCTAAAGATATTCTGTTAGCAGTGACCTGGATTAGGATAATGGGAAAACTGTCACATGGATGAATTAAAAGATGCATCATTAGTTTGATTATTAGTTTCTGTTAACTTGCCTGCAAAATACTAACATATTATAAATGTAAGCAAACAAATATTAAAATAATAATAATAATAAGCCAAAACACATTTAAACATACATATCAGTTTTGTATGGCATAGAAAATAACTTTCTAAATTAAAGTCAAGGTATTATGTTCTCTTGCAGAGTGACATGTTTTAAACTATAGCATTAATACTAGATATATGGTGTTGAAATCTACTAATCACATCAGCTTCTGAAGGGTTAATTTACAATGATTTTTTTTTTTTCAAAATGAAGAGTTAAAAAAAAAAAACAAACTTATTTTCCTCATCCCTATCATTTTGGACACTAGAATATAAATAGCAGTGTAGCTAAATTCCAAAGGCTATTTTATGAATTGTTTAATCCACTCCTCAAAGGGTTAATGTGAGTGATAACTCATGGTTTCAGTGAAGTGGCAACAAATGATGGAATTAAAGGTGCATTTGATAAACAAAAACAACTCCCCCTCTGAGAAGTTTG
Source organism: Nautilus pompilius (assembly GCA_018389105.1). NCBI lineage: Eukaryota > Metazoa > Mollusca > Cephalopoda > Nautilida > Nautilidae > Nautilus > Nautilus pompilius. The sequence goes on along the minus strand of JACATO010000023.1, from coordinate 447,792 downwards.
ATGCTGAAGAAGAGAAATTTCTCCACCAGAACAAAGCAGCTTTAAACAGAAGTAAAAAGAAAGGTCCTAGACTATTTAACATCTGACGAGAAAGTGAGCATGAGAAAAAAACTGAAAATAAAATAAAATAAAAAGAAAAAAAAAACATTAGAGATTTTTAGCATAGCTATACAGATGTACTATTATAATTATTGGAACACAATAGAGAGAAGAATGGTACTTTTGTTTATCTGAGTTAGGGTGTGTATAAGCATGTTTTGTGTACAAAAACAGAGAAAGAGGGTTTATAGTGTTCCAAGAAAAACTCAGAAAGAAGAAAGTTATATATATTACTGACAGTTATATACTACAGAAAAAGTGAAGATAATAAAATTTGTTAATTGTCATGTTTTCACATTATCCTAAGTACTCCCTGCTAACCAGTAAGTAACATAATTTCTAAATTAAATTAAATGTAACAAGTATTAAATTAAAATCAATTTTGATTAAATGCACATCCCCCTTTCCCTTAAAAAATCTTTCTATTACTTTTAAAATAAAGTAGACAGCATAAAACCTATTATGATGGAATGAACATTTAAAAAATAAATATATAAATATTAACTCAATCAATAAACACAATGTCTGGAATATAAGACCACGAGGAAGACATACTTCGAAAATCCCTCTGATTAGAATTAACAGCTTTGAAATTTAAAATGAAAATTTTTATTTTTCATTTATTTATATATAGTTATTTGTGGTTTATTTGGTTTAAAACAAAATAGCAACATTTGATTCTTTAGTGCAGTGAAAGGGATCAGCAAATGTATCCTTTAAAACCCTTGGCTTCCTTGACCAGTGAAGATAAGGGACTGAGTGGGCTTATAGTCCAGACATAAACAAAGTACAGAGACAGAATGGAGCTGCCTCATCTCTGAACAGTGGATGTTCATAATGCTTAATCAGCTGTCACACAGATGACTAGAGATTAACAGCTGAATTAAAAGATAAAACAAATGTACCTGCTATAAACAACAAAAAAGAGAAAACAAAAACAATTTGAGAGCATTTAGGTTGAGCAATGTCATCCCAACCTGTGAATTATAAGTGAACACAGCCAGTTTTCTATGCAGGCTGGAATTGAATTGCATATTAAAGAAAAAACAACAAAAACAAACAAAGAAAAAACTCTTGCTGGTTCATGCCAAGGCCTGGGTACTGCCAGGAAGGGAGGAATTGGTTGGGTGGAGTGCCCAAGGGATAGACAGGTAGGTAGGGGGTCAGCTGTACTGAAACACATGGCACACTCAATAGGGACCATTTTATCTTTTTTCTTCTGACAGCCAGTTTCACAATCTTGAGACATAAAGGATGATAGCAACCTACTTACGACCAGGATACTTTTTCTAGCTTGTTTCTCATGTCCATCTGATTTTCTTCTCTTTCCTCTCAGAGCTGTTTAACTTGTTGGTGGTACTCAAGAGTTCGCACTAGTTTTCCATCTTTTTTGTTTTTTTTTTCTTAAAAAGACATTTGGTTGTTATTCTGTTTGTGTGTAAAGTTCTCAGCACCTGGTTGACAATTGAGGACTATGGGAGGGCTTAGATCCTATCCTGGCATGGCTGGATCCGTCCTCGGAGTCGCTTGGTTGTGTCTTACACAGAGAAGCATTCCTCAGAATTGCACCCTATGATTTCACTAAGAGTTAGTCCAAGGCATCACAAAGATATCACAGATTTTTTTTTTTTTTAAATTTTGTAATTTGAGAGATTTATGATTAATCTCCAGTCTTAGAGGTGGCAAATTCCTATGCAGGGCCAATTGAATTTTTGATCATCGGTATTATAGTTGTTTGTTAGTTTAGTGTTGTTCCCTTCAACGGTCCTCAGTAGATCACGTCCAGCCCCTGACTGCTGTATATACACACACTCTTAAGTTGGGAGATACTCTATGTTCAGACCGAAAAGTTTGTCTGTTTTTTTAATGTTGTTTTTTTTTTTTTAAAAAAAGAAAAATTATTACTAAGTAATGTAATGCTGTCTGGGTTACCTGCCCTTGTTTATATCAATCACTCGGCATTGGGGCCTGAAATAGAGAGAAATCAAATTAGACTGCAAAATATTCATCAAGTATTCAGAAGATATAGCTGTTTGTGTTTTTTATCAAAGCTTAATTTAAACAAAAATGTTAAACATCAACTTCCATCTAATTTCACACTTCATCTGATTTTTACAGCAGCAATGCAAGCATAAAAATCACAAACAAATCACAAAATAACCTATGTGAAAAACTGAGATAAATTAAAATTATAGTAATGTGAAAAGATCACCATTATAACAGTAGAACACATTTACTTAATACAAAGAGAGAGGAAGCCATCATGAATGATGCAAAGACCCACAGAGAAGCAAAATGGCCATTATTACAAGTCTTAAATTGATTAACTATACCAGATAGTAATTTATTTCACTCATTAACAATTCTATTCATAAAAAAACAATTTTTTTCATAAATAATTGTGCATGAATCTTAGCTAATTTGTAATCACAAGCTCCTCTGATCCTTGTGGAGGATATAATATAACCTGTATGTATTGCTCCAGTAAAAACAAAAAAATTGTTTGATAACTCATCTCATATCTGCACAGAATTTAGTAAAACTCCTGTAATGTTATCCATAAAAGAAAATAATTTAATTGAAGACAAGTGTAATCTCAAACTTTAAAACTACAATATTTAGCAAGCAATTTCTCAAATAATAATAAAAAGTTAATCTGGATTTTGTATTATCTGCAAAAAGAGAGAAAATATAAAGAATTGAGAAATCATTATGGTACATTTAATGACTATACGAAAACTTTCTTTCTTAGATTTATGGCAGACTAAGTAGCAACAAAATAAAAAGCCCATTCTTCATCACTACTCCCCCCCATCAAATATCACCTAGTGTGAATAGTACATTTACAAATCCATTAAGATCTATTATTTTCTTTAAATAGTATGCAAAATAGATGAAAGTACTTTAGCAGAAAATGGAATTGCTATAATTGTATACAGTAAAGTTTAAGTTCACCATTCCTAGCATCTATAAGGTTGTGATGGTAAGTAATTCAAGTTTTCTACTATTTCATTATAAAAGTTTAAAATATTTCATTCAAAGCTGATGGTTTTTTTTTTTTTTTATCTTTTTAACAATGGAAATATAATTAACAAGTGATTAATGTCTTAAATAAGTTAGTACTACTGGGTTATCTAACTTGGCAGGTTCAGCTGGTAAAAGCAATTTTCTTCCTTTTTCATTGCTAATTACACTATGACTGGCACTAAGGCTACACAGTTTTGTCCAGTAGTCATTGCCATGTAATACCTGATAAATTATCAGTCCACCCTCACACTCCAAAATAGATAATTTTTCATCTGATCCTTAGTCACACTAGTTATTTTTAAGATGACTAGCACCTCTCCTTTCATGTTGGATCTGATTATACAGTCGTCCTAATTCACCAGCATGATGAAAGTAAACCCAATGGTGGTGTCAATTCCTCGAGGTTTTATAAGATAAGTACATCTCCACCATATCACCTCATGCCAAACTGACACCAAGTGAAGCTAATAAGTGGCATCATCATTAGTCTAAAAAGAAAATAACTTATTTAGCATTTTAAAAACCCAAAAATTCAGTTCAGAGCATATTTCTCATTTTATAGTACAATATTTGAATATAATAAAACTAAGTTCTAAATTATTGCCTGTCACTTTAGATGTTAATATATAATTTGAAACATGTGAGAACATAATTCGGTACAATTGTGGGGTCTCAAAACTTCCAGGTTTAAAAAAAACTTTTTTAAAAAAATATTTCATTTTGTTTAAAATAATAATAATAAGATCAAGCAACTCCTCTCCCAAAATTCATTATACGTTAAGGTTAAGACAAATTTCTTTGGATACTACAATCCATTACAGATTTCAAACTATAAACTATTACAGCTTTATTGACTGAAAATCTAAACTTCTACCCCATTAATGAACACACTTCATCAGTACCATTAATTTTATTTTTGATCCTCCTTAGCTCCCCTGAATTTGTACAACTTCCATTCCTCTCATTCTCCGTATGTGTGCATCAAATGTGACAAATGCCTCTTGCAAAACTGTGTTACCTATGTTAATTGTAGCTATTTTTTAAAAATTTTTGATAAAGCTTAAATTGCTGTCTAATTTTCTTAGAAATTTACATACATATATGTGAGAGAGAGCAAGAGAGAGAGAGAGAGAGATTGTGTGCACACTACAGTTTAGAACAAATACATGCTAGATGAAACTAGAGACAAATTTCATCTGAAATTCAAATGAGGGAAGGGGACATTCTGAAATAGAAATATCCCATTAGCAACTAATTAATCTATCTAAAACAACACTACTGTGTGCATTTTCACAAAATATGGCTCAATGTTGCAAAGATACAAAACTAAAGAAATTTTTTTTAAAGCCCTTACATAAAAAAAAGAAAAGTTGATAGATAGGTAAAAAGGTATCTATCTATTAGTATTGAAAAAGTCAAAGTCTTATCAATGTCATATGTAACAGTTATATTCAGAAACCTATTTTTTCAAGGCAAATGACTACCTCCAGATTAGAATTCAACATCTAAAAAATGCATCACTTTGTCTGTACCTTGTCTTGCAAAGAAAAAAAATCAATCTTTTTTAAAAAAATTTCTAGGTCTTGTTTTAGTTTTAAATTTTGAAAATGGATGGCAGTTTACTATTCTAATAGCAATCATTTTATGAATTTTACCCTATCACAAAATCCACAAAAATAAAAACCAAGTCAAACAAACCAATATAATAATAATTAGAACCTATTTCACTGCACACTAAATAAACAGAGTGCAAGCTTAGAAAGATGTGCACTATTTTTAGCACTGTAGATTTATCCCCTTTAGCAATTTAAAAAAAAAAAACTAATGAGTTAACCAGGAGAGTCCAACCTAATCACTTCTTTACTTTAGTACAGAGATCACACTATTCATCCAAACTATTCAATGCAGTCAATCTACAACTATTTACGATCATCAAACATCCAGCAGTGATAAGTCTGACAGCACAAACCAAATTATTTAATCCATCACCATTCCCTCAGTCTTTACAGTGTCTATACAATTTGAGAGAGAGAGAGAGAGAGCCAGGCTGAATATTCTCTGCCAGAACACCTACTTTAATAAAAGAATTTATTCATTGGACAACTAAATGTGTACTTTGTAGTTACACAAGGTAACTAACTTTTTTTTTTTTGCCATGTAGACAAAACCATGTTCACTATATTTTATTTCAAGTCCTTCCTATCACTAAAACAAGTGTCCCTGTATAGATAATAATACATGCCATCTTATTAATTAAACCATCCCATTTGTTCTCTCTCTCTCTCAAACGCACACACACCTTAAATAGATTATTGATTGGTACTACACCCACAGATGGCTACAGCTCATAGTCAGCACCACATCCCACCCCATACTGCTAGTGCCCCTTCGCCATGTCAGCAAATCATTCCTTTACCACAGATAAGCAATACCCAGGTTCTCCTATATAAAATACTAAAAACAAAACAAACATGCATTTAATTTGGAATCCCTCTGCAAACAAAATGACATTTAAAAGTAGAATTCACTCCAAAATACATACTATTATTTAATATTGTTTTTTCTTCCTACCTTCAAAACTACTTTAACTCTTCTTGGCAATGATTCTATCAAATTTATTATAACTTCCTGCCTGATATTTTTCCAAGACTCTTGAATGATTTCCCAAAGGTCATTGAAATCTGACATTTGCCTATTTATTTCAATTTTTTATACATCAATGTATCCCATAAATTTTCAAATAGATAAAAATTAGGAGATTTTGGGGGTATTTTGTTGTTTCTGTGATGACTGGTTTGGATGAATGTTTTGGATCATTTGTACTAAATAATTTCCACACAGTTGGCATGTTGTTGCAAAATGCTATTGTTGTTCTATTGATCCTACTTTTAGTTAAGAGAATCCCTGATGATTTTAGGTTGTAATACATATTGAATTCAGTTCAATTGTTCTGTGCCTACATATTGCCTTTCATGATCACCAAATAATTCTAGTTTTGATTATTTGAAAAAAGACGACATTTTCCAATCTCCAGCCATATTTTTTTTGCAAAGTTTAAACCAAATTAAGCATTTCTTGAAGCTACATGACCTAAATCCCTTCCAGTAAGTTCTCTTGTGATGATTGTTTTGCTTATTTGAATATTCTGACTAAAACTGACATCCTGGAGAATGCTACTGGTTGAGTTATATCTATCCTCTAATTATAAAAGACAAATTTAATGATCTTTCTGAAATGGAGTTTCCTGTTTCCTACATCATCTAAGAGCATTTCAATAGCTTCCAATTGGCAAGTCCTACATCCCCAGGCTTAGTTAAATAGAAAGATTCTCTCTCTTTTACCTGCAAATAACTCCTTAGAAGGCATTTTGATTTGTTTTAAATAACAAAGTATTGCTAAAATTAAAAATAATCATCCTTATAATCTTTTTCAAATTAATGTGCAAGTATATAAGAATACTAGAATGCTAAATTATAATAATTTGAATATATATATAGGCACGTTAAAATATCGAAATGGCTATTTAAATGTCTATAGAACATAGATTAGGGTGATATGATGATCCAATGGTAGACTGCCAAGGTTGTAGGTCTCATTTTGAATCATGGTCAGGGTTTAACATAATTCCCTAGTAAGATGGTTTCCTCTTGCTATTCTTTGCCAGTTGGCTACATGAGTTTCCTTCCACATCTAAAAAAGGAAGGGGCTGTTGTCAGGACTTCCTGCAGTAGACATGCTGCTAACCCCAACTTAGTTTAGGAAATTTAAACCAGGAAGTTTTCTGATGGATGCCTTGTGTGTACATTGGCTTGCAGGTTCAAAGAACATCATAAATTATCTTAATAAGCCACATTTTATATTAAATGAATATTAACTAGAAAAAAAATTTTACTGTTATTTTAAAACACTACATACATAATAATGAAATTTATGAGGGTAAATTAATAATTATGAGCCTACAATGTGTGTATATTAGCAGAAAGAACTTGCTTGTTACTCTGTCTCTAGTCAGAGAGATAGATATTTAAAAATGCAAAAGGTAACAATGTCAACATCATGTTACTATGTATCTCCAAAACCTCTGTCCCCTAATAATCCAGAACCCACCTCTACAGCCATGTTTACATTACTTCAGCATTAAGGTGTATCCTCCCCACCAAACTCATCATCTTATTCTGCAAATAATTTTTCTCCTAACTAGATTACTTTATTTTTATTTTCTTTAAAAAATGTCAAGACTGGTAAAAATACAAAGAACTTAAATGCAATATAAGAAAGGATACATATTGGTAATTTGTTACTTGCCTAAGGCTAGTTTGGGCTTTTATCATCACTTTATTAGTAGTAAGACAACTAATGAACTTACACTTTGCAAATCTTTCCGAGCTGCCATCATCAAAGTTTTGCCTTAAGGAAAATTTTGTTGTGCAAAACTATTAATTTTAAAATTGATATTTCTGGTTCTGGAGTGTAGAAATTGTTTGAGGTGGTCCAGACCTACAACTGGTTGGTAGCTAAGTTCTTGGATCTTGTAAATTTGACAAAGGCTTTAGCTCAATATGCTGCTGTTAGCCCTCCTATTACTCTACCTGAGCATCCAGAGTTTACCCTCAATACTAAAAGTATTCAGTGTATCAATTTCCAAAGCCATGTAGATTGTTTCTTTCCCCTTTTTTTTTATATCATCATGCAAGTATCAATACTGCACATCTGAAGTCCTAAAAAAAATGAATCCTGATGATTTTTAATTTAGTGAATTCTGCAATTTTAAATTTTATCACAGGGTTTTGAAATTACAATAAAATATCTCTATACACAGTTATTTCCCCTAGCAAAAAGTGTGCACAAGCATTAGTGTTAGCATACATCTATATGAAATACAAGTGTAATCAGAAAGTTGTTTGTTTACATTCTATTAACACATTAGAATTTTAAAATATACATACACACAGCCTGGCATCAGATATTGTAACTTATCAGATGTAGGTTAACTGCCTGGTAGACTAAGCAGCATTGTGATCAAGTGAACTGATAGAATGAGGGGTGAAGTTCAAATCCTGGTTGAGACTAACCTAATCTGACACACCCATGATTCAATGTCTTTAACCTGAAATAACCATCAGATTTACTATGAGAGTCATATTGGTCATTAGTTCATCTACATCACATGTACCTACTCAAACATGGCTTGTCTTTGATGTCTGTTTCCACTGCTGACATATAAAGCCAACCGTTTCATGCTCAGATATCTGATGCTAGACTCACCAGACAAATTCTGCAGTTGCACATAAATGTCTTTAGGGCTCTCACCCTTTTCTGTAAGAAATCCCACCAAATTTGCCTCATTATACTATCCACAGCAGACTTATTCCTGATGACTACCATGCAGCCACTTGTAGAGTAGCAAAGATATTACTAATGTTAGTGAGTAGAGGAAACATTATTGTGCAAGTAAATTCACAGGTTTGTCTTGCCTGAGTCATAGTTTTCCTGTAATTAACTGGGGCTCATTACTTTCAGTATGACTTTTCAAACAAAAATAAGGTCAGCCACAGAACTCCCATGGGGACTTATTCATTTTAGCATATCTGCATAAGAGACTTTCTTCCCTTCTTCTTGCCTCTCACATCTAAAAATGAAGAATTCTAGTAGGGAATTTCACTATGTCACCTCTTCTGTGCATGAGTTGCAGCTGCCACCACCATTTTTCTCTTGACGTCTACCAACAAATTAAAAAATTTGGAAAAAATTTTAAAAAAAAAGAGACAAATGGACTGTTAAAACACTTAAATTTAAGTAGTCAGTATTAACAACATACAAAACTGAATATATAATTTTTACCTTCTTTACTTTTGTTTTATACAAAGTTGTCTTCTTTGTTTCAAAATATTTAACCAAACTGGATGTGAAGGAAAGCAATAGCTAAAGGTTCTCTACTACAAGAAAAAGCTCACTCATAATAGGATTCTGTAAAACCTTTTGAAAAGTATAAAATTTATTACTTCATGCAGATGCAAGATCAAAAAAGTTATTAACATTTAGCAGTTATATCATTTTGAAATTATTGCCTCCTTGTACTACACTTGTAGAACTTCTAAGGAAAGTTTGAAGAATTAGCTTTAACTTAACTTGTATGCGAATAGAGATGACCCTTCAATTCCACCCAATCCCATAAATAACATGTTTCTATGTATCTATTGCCAATATACTTTTTAACACACCAATTAACTAACAAATTAGATTTCCCAAAAAGACGATGCTGATGACTTCAACAGATGCAGGATTGGCCACACTGTAATTGCAGGGAGTTGTGCTAGTCACATGTAAACCCTAGTATCTGCCCCCATCTGGTTTTAACCCTTTAGAGAAAAGCCAACCATAGACTTTGAAAATAGATAGACAAAGAATGGTGGAAGATAACCCTGGTTAAAATCAAAGCAATAATTTTCCCTAATATATTCATTCTCCTTTCTTCCCATAGCCACTTTCCTCCTGAAATTATATCCTGCTGGCAATTAGTTTATCAGCACCAGTTCTTTCTGACACCACCATCATGACAAATTTATGAGAGTCACTTCTCAGGATATACAAGACTGTCAGCCCCACTTAAGGAATTCTACTATAGCTGACTCCCTCTTATCATCATACCCAAGAAAGTATTTTAAAAATAAATCAAAAGCTCCCAGCAACTGTCTGCAGTTATTTAAAAATGGATAATAATATTTTTTTTAAAATTTCTTTTTAATCTAAAAAAAACTTACTAATCTAGTGACACAATTACTGGCCATTATTATCTATTGTAGACCATGAGTATTATTTACCTTAGATAATTCTAAATTGGTGAGTAAAATCAAGCAAAAAATGCCATAACTAATCAATCCTTACACCTCTTCGCAATAACTAAACTTTGTTTTGAGTCTAAATACACCAAGTTGTGTTTTCTTTGCTTTCCATTTAATCTACAGACAAAAAAAAAAAAAAAATCAATTAAAACTTTCCTTTGGAGCCTTTGGTTCTGTCATCAAAAATGTCAAGAGGACATTTTCAGGCATTTTCATTTAAGACCAAAAAGTCATCAGGGATGTTATTTACAGTAAGTAGAGTGTTATCTTGGGCATTCCTCAACAAACAAACCTAGATTTTGGTGATCTTTCCCTTGTATCCATCATCAGAATTTAGCCCTGAGAATTATTATTTTGGAGTGCAGTGATGTTAATTTGCAGCAAATGTTTCTATGGAGTGTACAAATATGGCCTGAACTGGTTCTGAACCCACAACTTGTTGGCTGATTTAACTTTTGATGTAGTTTCTTTTAATCATTGTGTAAACATGGCAAACTCATCAATTAGTTCTTGCTGATCGGGAGACTCAAACAAACCTTCTACTTTTAGCATACACATACACACTTGCCATAAATGTGAACTCATACACTGAATATCCCATGCCTGTCATTATGTAATACATTTGTCTCTACAATGGAGACAACCTCAGCAAGGAAGCATAGTGCCACAATTATCTGCTAGAGAGCCTATCCTGCATCATGAGAGGCCTGACATTTCTAACCAGCAGAGAAATCCTTACTATAATTCTTTACTTTATTATTTTTTAAATGTGAGAGGAAACCAGTGCCCAGAGAAATCCAATGCAACTGGCTGGTGAAGAGTAGTAAGAAAAAATCATAACAAATCAAGCCAGCCCAGACTAAGAACCAAACTCAGGCCCTTAGCTGTGGCAGTTTAGTAACCTAACCAATAAACCACTGCCCTCCAATCCATTTATAATCAATTTATTAGTAAATATGGCTACATTAACATGTGCCTATTAGAAAATAAACACATGACAAAATACGTTACAATAAGTTCAATGCAGAAATCTGCAGTTATGGGGCCCTCAAAAAATCCACATCCATAAGATTTTAATGGTACAGCTTGGGGGCAAGCTATCCTAAAAAACCTGACTACAACTCTTCTGATTAGAAGAAAATTGGCATGCCCAAAGGCAATGCATGCTTATATCATATTTGCCACCATGATAAGTGAGTGCACTACAAAACTGCTACATAAACCCTCTCTATTGAAAAAATTCTATATAATCCAAGTTCTCAGTGGAGTTGCAAAAAAATAAGTTATCCCAAAATGTGCACTAAAAATAACCACAATAATACTGAAATGTATACTACAGATTATAATAAAATAATTCATACATTATCTCAATTTATTTTATATTTTCATAGCAGTTAATGTAGTTTAAAATGGAAAACAACAAAAAACGCTCAATTATTGCTATAACTAATGATCATAAAAAAATAGAACTAAAGATGCATTTACTAAGCTTGTAAGTAAAATTCAGCAAAGCCATTTGTTCACTTTTCTTTATTTATTTTCTTAAAAATTTGTCCAAGATATTAACTATTGCAAATACCATAAACTTTTTTTTTGTGGATCTGGTAGACTTTCTCAATTTACTTATAAACAAATGCTAAAATAGTGTGTGGGCTCCAGCCTGCTTGCTCGTAATTCCCCTCTGAATGTTTTTCTCTCTGCTCTTAGTAATTTAAAACATTGATATTATAACATGGAAACTATCAGATCTCCCTGACTCTCTAAACATGTCTGCCATTTTCATGAGACTTCTTCAGAATGTATCAATTGGATCCTTTTTCCAGTCAATGCTTACTTAAGGTGCTTAACTCGTAGCCATTTGGAAAAGTTAAAAGCTTAGCTTGTTAACTGAAGTCCACTTTCATTTGTTGCTAACACAAAACAGAGAACATGTTTGTGATAATTATGTTTGGAGTAAAAATAAAATCTTTCAATAAATGTATAAATGCTAACTTATTTTGATTTTATGAGATTCTACAAATTTAAAAGTTCAGATTTACAGAACAGGATGGGAATCAATACATACAAATCATTAAAAAAATAAAATGCTTCCATTACATACAAAGACCTATATTGCTGAAGGATTAACTCTTGAACGCTATTGACAAATCATGCATCTTGAAATTGCACAAATTGTACAGACTTATTAAAAAAAAAAAGGCTTGCTTATATTAATTTCAGTAGTGACAGAATAAATTTGTGTTGATACACCTGATAAAGGACAGAGAGTAATAATCTCTGAGGTCATTCAGCAGCTTGTCTGCCACTAAATGCTTAGTTAAAGATTTCTCTATTCATCAACAGATGCAATAAATGAGTTGCAAGTGAAATCGGAAACTCTTAACAGAGATTCAGTAACCAAGCAGTTAATTTCCATCAAGCAACATGGACCACATATAAATACAGAATACATTTTTCATTCATCTCTTATTGATTGAGCATTTCGAAAGGAGGCTTTATGCATTTGCATGAGAATGTGCACGCATGCATGCATGCATGTACTGTTTTCTTTTTTATTATTGATCCAAGTATTACAATGGCCTACATTATTAAACCAAATCTCTCACAAACACTGAAATTCTTATTCTAAAGATTAATTTCAGAAGAGAAAAGAAAAGTCAATAGTTTCTCATTTCTGAGACAATCTTAAATAAAGTATCTTGTTATAACCTTTAGCACATCATACCAAAGACAAGTTCTCTCAACATACTTGTGATGACCAATATCCATTCTTGGGCACACATTTAGAATATATATTGAGATAGTATTGATTCATGTTGTTTGGTGGCTCCCTCTTTACAAAACTGACCTGTTTAACCATAAAACAATAAAGACCGTTTAAAGTGATGCCTTATTTTCTACTACCCAACCACCTCACAGCGTTATCTTGCTCCTTGCTCTAGGCCAGCTGCAGCAGCGGAGGTGGCATGGTGGTGGAATTTAAATTATGGGTGTTTGATTTAATAAAATCAGACAATTGCCTAAGATTTTATGTTATATGATCAATACTCTTGTCACTGAGTGAGTTGTGCTAACACAAATTGTACATCACAAAGCTGATGAGTAACAAAGGTTTAATATTTAATGAACAAAATAAGTTGTTGTGGCAACAGCAGGAAAAGATGGTGGAAGTTCAAACTGATTTTACCCACCCACCCCCAATTTACAGTACGTTCCTGATTGGCAAATACTGCAGACCACCACAGACAAACAACGATCATTAGCAAAAGCTTATCGTAAAGAACAGGTGCTGCTGAAAGTATAAATAGAACATTTCCCCCAAAGCATTTCGAAATTAAACACACATTCTTTAGAAAATCTATGCAATTGTGCAACAAACACACACATAAAACACTTTGAAGAAATAATATGCAAAAAGAAAAGAAAAAACAACTTTCTGAAGACTTCTAGAATGAACCTTTTAAATTATCTCTCTTCTCTTGCTGTTTGATAAACATGAGATACCTATCTATTTTTCAAAACAAGGATACTGTTTCATACAGAAACCAAAGTCTACCCAAAAATGTCCACTCAGTTTATGCAGATATTAACAACAAGATTCAAGGACAAATTAAGAACATTCAAAATTAATAATATAGAATAATCCCTTAATTCATGATATTCAAGTACTTTTCAAGGCTACATGCAGTAATCTAGCACTGTCCATATGAATGTTGTCATTATAAACCATCATGGAAACATTCACATGAAAAATAAGCCAGTTACTCCAGGGAACAGAATGTTTAATTTCAAGCAGATCAATTTAAAACAGATGAAACTAGAATTAATGCATTCATTAGTGACTAATTAACCATTAAGCAAACCACTCCGCAATTTATTCTACTGGATCCTAGACAGACAGACAGACAATACAAGCTCTTTGTTTAATTTTTTTGCCTTTTCTCCATCATTAATTACTTATGTAGTATCTAACCATAGTTCAAGATTCAAACAAAGCAGAAGTGGCCTAGAAATTATCACTGAATCAAAACTACCAAAATAAAATAGTTTGTGACTGTCTGCAACATCAAATTAAGTTGACACATCACAAAAAGAAAAAAACTAAAAATGATATCTGGTAGCAAGTCACTTCAGCTGATCATCCATGATCTAGAAAAAACTAGCTTAAGAAATGATAGAGGACTTTAAAGAACAGATGATTTGAAAATAACTTGTTGGGGCATCATCAGTTGTTAAAACAAATACACAAATTAAACTCTCTTTCCATAATGGTATTAAATATCTAAAGCTGCCCACTGATATCCATTGTTACTAGATACTAACTGAAAAGTTTGCTAGTCTACCATAAATTCTATGGTTTATATCACATTTACTCAACAATACAGAATCAGTACATAAAAGTTTTTAAAAAACTAAAAATCAAATTAAATATTACTTAGAACCATTCCTTTAAAAGATATATTTAACATATCACTATTTATGATTAACTTGCAATACAAAAAACTACCATTTTGTGTTCTACACTTCTAAAGAACAAAAAAAAAATCAGTGATGTCAAAACCAGTGCAAACACTGTACAGTATCATTCCTGCACACGAGGTCTTTTGTGATCTTCCTAAAAAAGAGCTCCAGTATCACTTACTTTAAAAAAATTATCCAGATTTGATATTACAATGTCTCAAATATTCTACCTAGCATTCGAGAAATTTCAGTATCAGAAATGAGAGAAAACTATAAGGGATACTGTGTGGGTTATTACAGTTGACATCTCATGAAACAGACAAAAAAGTATTAGCTGACATTCACAGAAACCAGTATTAGCGCTACTCTCAAATGGTAGTGCATCTCACACTGCCCACCTAAACCTGCTTACCGAAATAGTACCCAGTCAGCAGTGTCTCTCCATGGACTTTTACCCTGGAAGAAAAGCATTAACTGTCAAACGCCATCATCACACTACATCTGTTTTTAATTTTTCCAAATTACCTACAGCCCACACCCCAAATGTTGCTCCATACTGGCACTCTACCAATGCAATTTTTTTTTTTAAAGAAACACTTGGCAACGATAGTTGATCTGACAGAAAATTACTACTTGTTTAACTTAAATGCAACACTTTAGAAAATGGTTTAACCTGGCATATGTCCTTCTGGAATTCAGCATAATTTACAACAAAAACAGAGAGAATATATTTGAAATCCCTTTTTTTAGAATTATCTGTAAAAGCTTAACTGTTTTACCAACTGATGTGTTTTTAATAAAGTTAGACTGATGATTAAAGATTATAACCAACCATAAGGTGGTGGTCAGAATTCTCTCTTAAGTGGACAATGGGTCTTTCTACCTAAAAGAAATTTGTGCTATCAGGAAGTACCAATTACTACAAAACAGTGAAACCTGCTAATACACCTCTGATGATACTTCTGTATGAAACAGGTAGATTCTTAAATTTTTTATTGAAAGATTTAACAAGGCGCAACATGTATTACAATTTCTGGTCAGTCATTTTGCTATCCTATTTATATAATATATCATTTGATCTATATTTTTTTGGAGAATAAGTCAGTGGAGTGGAGTATTAGACACATTAGCTAATTTTCCTATTTGCATTTCTTTCATTCATAGGAAAGTCAATTTGAAGCATAAGAGAGGTAGATCAACTACAGTAGTTAGCCAAAATTTCAACTTGTCAGTATAATACATCAAATCCTTCACAACACTGTCACTAGCATCACATTACATTGCTGTCTAGAGCACTTCCAAGCTCATGAATATTAATCAGCTGTTTGTGTATATCAATGAACTGCTTTTGGAAGAATCTTCCAGATAAAAAGGGTGACCAAATAATTTTTCAACATGTTTGTAATCATGGAGAGTTATCTGAAACAAACTGCAAACATTATTATTGATTCTGATATTAAAAGCCTGGTGTCTATTTTTAGTAACTGCATGACATCAGTGATCACAGGTGATCCCATGTTATTTGTGCTGTGTTGAATCACCTACTTTAAAAAGCCAAATGTGTTAGTTTTTTCTGTCTTTGATACTTTTATTTAATTTTTAGATATTACAGCAAACTCGAATTCAGAAATTTGAATCTCAATTTCATTTTTGATAACAAGAGTCAATGCTCAGCTAAGATTCAAGTTGTATGCCATTTGGAGTTTACATATAAGCCAAATATGGTACACTTCTCCAGAAAACAATGGTGAATACACTGCACAACAGTGAAAGAAAAATAGAAAGAAATGTAAAGACACTGATCATCAGTTGCAAGATGTTTGGCCTTTATTTTCAGCTGTACAGTGTTAAGTCCATGACACATGGCATGTTGAGTTAGCATGTATTCTTCCAACTTATCCTCAATGTTAGTCACCACAATTTGGATTCTCAGTTTTCTTCATAGTCCATAATGTATCCTTCACTTTATGCCAGTTCCTAACACACAACTCACTGGCACCATACTATCTGTGAATGGCTATATTACCACCAATTTCTTTAGTAAACTTAACAACTTCCAGCTTAAAAGCTGTCATGTGCAACTTACATGATTTTATGGGAGGCATTTTAAGGTGAAGTAGATAATTTGTTGAGAATATTTATACATACAATTAGGATTGAAAAGAACAGATAGAACATAATTTGTGAGCACATAGTTGTTACTGAATGGATAATTTAGCATGCTTCAGTGATCACATTAACAATGAATGCTCATCCAATCAGCAAACCTTCAGAGCAATAATTTCAGAAAATAACACACTTTGTAATTTTCATTTTTTAAAAAAATTCTTTCATTAAAGCAATTTCAATGACTTTACCAATAGATAAGTCATATCAGAGTATAAGTCAAAGTCTAGGAAAAGATATCAACTTATACATCAAAAAATATGACGATTTTTCAGATTTCCCATGATTCCATGCCCCAAATTTATCTGAAGCCAAATAAATTTCTGAGCAGCTTCATTTATTACATCATAACTTGAATAGAAAGCAGTGCATATTAATGTACTGAAAATTTTTTTCATGCATGAAATCTTAGCCATTATTTTACATTATTTTATTGGAATTTTAATGCAACCTGCAGAAAAATATTATTCTATAAATTAAAAATTTTATACCTTGGATAAAATGTAACAGTGCTGAAATTCAGATCTCTTTCAAGTCACTTTCAGTTTTTCTGTTTATTCACCATAGGTACATGCATTGATGGAGTAGTATACAATATTCATGGTACGATCTCTAGATAAAAATACTTCACAAAAACTGGAGACTTGTATAAGTTTAGATAGCTGTATCTTCATATGGCCCATTAAAATAAAAAAGTTACAAAAAAACAAAACCACAACTGATTTTTTTCTTCTTCTTCTTGGTTGTTTTCCTAGGAATGAGTGGTTTCTGGAGATCTCTTGACTTTTGGGAGAGATGAAAAACTAACTTGTACAATGGACTAAAAGATAAATATTTCTGTATTTTAACATATGAAATTACTAAAAATGTAATTTTGTTGTTAACAAATACTGGGCTTGGTTATTTTCAAGCAATAACCACCAAAATGACTACTAATTAATAAAAACATAAATACAAAAAAAAAAAATGGAACAAATAAAAGTACATGTAAAGGTTAAATAAAAATTTTCATTTATTTCAGCAGTTACAAAAATAGGGGTTGCAAAGCTGACCAGTATTATGATCAGTTCCATGCAACATTTAATCTTTTGACTGCTGCTGATGTACATGTCCCCTAATCCACACTAATGTCAGTGTTTTATTAGCACAACACCAACCCACCAGCCCCACAACATTGCAAGATGCAGTTATTCCCTGCCCTAGAATGCAAGAATTGTATTATTTAACCTTTGCCCCCCCCCAAATATTCTGGGAAAGCAGCCCTTTCTCCACCAAAGTGAGATGCACACTGGTGGTGTTAAAAGTTAGGATCACATTGAAAAAAAGATGATGGAAAAACCTTTTCTTTTAAATAACTTTCTTTCCTTGAATATTATACAATGAAGTCAGTTGTTTACTACTATTTAAAATCATCAATTGCAGAAAGTAGCCCATCAATATTATTCAGTATGTTTTAAATGAGAAGTGTGTTATTAATTTTAACTATTATATTTCTTTATATAAATAATTAGATTGTGAAATTAGTGTTCAAAGTTGCTAAGAATACTACTTAAATGTGTCACTGAGTAATTAATTTCTCATGAGATTTGAGTTGATAAAGCACTGTAAATGTAGAAAAATTCTGACTGAAAAATTTCAAATGCTGATGAAATTCAGGCAGAACAAAACATAAGTAAATTGAATTTCACACTACTAAAGATGGGAATAAGAAAAACTGCATAAAAAATGTTATTTAAGCATCAAGTGACAAACTATGAAAGAATCAAAATGGTTAAAAATATTTGGATGAATGTAGAATGGCAGACAATAGAGGCAGCAGTACATATTATGCCATGGTCTGGCATCCTTCTGTCTTATACAATGATGGTTTACATACCAAAGACCAGATTCGATGGTTGAAATACTTATATGTATGCTCTTCAGCGATTGTATAGTCCAATTCTGGATTTAAACTAAACAAATGTAAGATAATGTCATATTGGAGCAAGCAAGCCCAGCAAGAGATTTTCATTAGAACCAGAGCTCCCCCTACTCTTGAATGTACTAGCTATTACCGAAGGGTTGGATTTTCAAACCATTAAAAACCTGGCAAACTGCAAATGGTACTAGTAAACATTCTTTACTATTCAGCCACCTAATGCCTTTACCATAGAGAATTTTAAAAGTTTACTTCTCTAAAGTCTTTAATTAGTTGGATCCTCTTTAAAACAATGTTTTATAATTTCTCCCATGACTGGTTGGGAAGGGGGAGCTGGTGTAATAGCACCTCTTAATTGGTTTCATGTAGAAAATTAACTCATGCAACACTTTACAGTCCTATCCATATCACTAGAGCACTGCATCTACCAATGACTGGTTAATCTGCAACTGTTTATTTGTCCTCAAAAGAGGCTTACTTTGCAGCTAACCACCGTATTTGATGCCAGGATAAATACAAGTACATCCTATAGGTAATGTATAAGAACAAGAAGGGGGCCCTTCATATCTCAGATGTAGATGTCATTACTCTCTGGTGATGCTGTTAAAACCTCTAAGGTCATAAAAATTTCTGTTTCATTATCTTTTGCTCCTGTGGCCTAAGTCTCCTCAGCAGCATCAAGGCAATAATAGCTGGTCAACTCAGCTTTTACATGTAGATTTAAGAAAAGAAAAAAATCTACATCACTGATTTAGAAAATGGCCTAACCAAAAAATCAAGTTCAGAACACTTAACCATTCACAGACAAAACAAATTTACTACATCAGTTGTTGAAGAAAAAAAAATTCAATTGAAAGTTTTGCCCTTTCTATTGTAATTCCTTCAAAAGAGGCTAATCTTTCCAGAACGTTGCAACGCATCTACCTCCCCCAACCAAAAAAAAAAGCCTACAGTCATAGCAGAATCTACAAAATGAGACGGAATAATCAACCATCTCAAATGATACAAAATCCTTTAGGTAGTGTTAAGTCTTCATTATATTTGTTTCATGCTATAAGAGTTTATTAAGCTTGATTTAGAAAAAAAAAAAGACATGTAAAAACAACAATGAATATAAGTAATTATCAAATGCTAATATTATATCTTAAAAAGAAAACATTTTCTAATACCACAGCATAGACTTTAGGCAACCATTGCGATTTAATTATTCCTGCCTCTGTTTAAATTCCTAACTAATTTATGGCTATGCTGACCCTGCAACATATTTTGAATGTTGGATGATCTGTGATGAGAATGAATACTGACCATCAGATACATGAGGGTGATGGCCAGTGTGGGATGCTGCTGCCACCTACACATTTGGCCTTTTGGTCACAAGGTAATGGTTTCATACCAACTTTAGACTATTTTTGATAGAGGTAAACTAATCAACCAACCAGACTCACCCGTCCTATTGCAAGATCAGGAAGATTCCAGATTTGTCAGCACTACCCTCTACTACTTTGCACTCAACCAAGTCAAAAACAAAGATAGTTATATGTTTTTAGGTATTTAATGGTTTTTTGTATATTTATCTCAGTTTTGCATGCAAATCCATCATTTCCTAAAGGAAAAAAAAAATTTTTTAAACGTTTTTGCAAACACACTGATAGGATTTTCAATCACATACCACCAGTTAAGGGTTAAACCTGATACCCAGGATATTTGAGGGAGAAACTCAACTGGTGTTGTAAACCCAGAGCTGCAGTCCCTTCCAAAGATACCAGCTCACACCAAGAATGGACCAACATAACAATCTCCATTTCCATGATTCACTTGGCAAGAAATTCAAAAACAAAAAATGACAATGTGCAAAGATATTTCTAACAATTCCAGAAAAAATGTGATCATGACAAATGAATTATATTATTTGTGACCAATGCCATGTTTATGTCCAATACTAACTGTATACATTCCAACATAAATGACATACACAGTGTGGAGTTACCAGACTAAAAGTAAAACATAGTTTTGTGTGTATTTTATTTTTATTAGTATGTACTAATTAAGAAAACTATATACAAGATTTTACTGTAATAAAAAGCATGAACGTTAAAGCATGATAAAAGACTATACTGATTATGAAAATATCAAACTACAATTACAGACAAAAACATTGTTGCATAACCTTCTCTCAATAACACAAAATAATCTAAGAACTGAGGGATGCAAATGGAAGAAAATATGACTGAAGAATAAGTATGCATTTGGGTTAAGAAGGATCTATAACAGCCTGCAAAGTCCTCTTGATTTCAGTCCAAAAAGTATAGATCAACTTGAAAACACTAAGTATGTTCTCTGGCAAGCTTGCAGTATTTGGTCTACTTGAGTCTCTGAGGTAGTACGTCTCACTCCGGTGACATAAAAATTGGACAAATGCCTGATGAAAATACAATACTACCTGCTGTTCAACAGTCATATCATTCCAGTTCACAACAGCAATGTCCAAATAATGAAAATAATTCATATTCTGCTCATCCTTTTTAGTAAAAGAGCATTGCAGAAGCCAGAGAATTGCTTGAGAAAAATGGCTTTAATTAGATTTAGAAAGATCTGCACCAGGAGCCTTGGCACCAAAGCCTGATCCATTGTAAAATGGTCATCTTCAAGTAGCTTTCCTGCAAAAACATCTCCTTCGTCTGGAAGGGAAACACTTGGTCTCAAGCAAAGTGATGAAAGACTGTAAAAGAGTTATAGCCTTTGTTGCTGCTGCTATTTGCTTGGTATGCATAGTTGCTCAATGAACTGCCAATAATCTCTCCAGCTCCTTAGTCATAGCAAGTTTAGCTAGTCAAAACTTTATGGAAAATGATACATGAGTTCAGCACCAGCTGAAGCTGCTTCTACAAAGTGACATCACTGCACTCAACAACCCTCCTCAGAATTAAGTCTCTGATAGTGACAGGGTAAGATTGCAGAAAGATTGCCTTGCTAGTTAACTCTGCAGCTAGTAACAAGGTGATAGAAAATGCCTAAATGCTATCAGTCTATCCTGCAAAGCCATGAGTACCCAACCACTATCATGTGCTCACTTTGATTTTTTTTAAAGAATTTACTTCTAGTCAAAGGATAACACATCTGTGTAGACTGTTAATGAAGCAGCAGACCTCAATGACACATATGAAGTTCATCAGCCTCTTAGGTTAAGACCGCCATCTCTTGTTAACTCTTCTTGCATAAAATGAATGGATTTTATTACCTGATAAACAAATTTTTTATACAGACAGTAATACAATTTTAAAATGTTTTGTAAATTATGTAAAACATACACAAAACCTCTTTGATAAAATATCACTGCCATTATAAAAAACAAACCCAACAAAAAAGTACACCAGAGCAACAGATGTGAAACACCATTCTTTAAAAGATGGAAGGTTGCACGTATCTTTAACTCACTTAAAAGCACTTTTAAATTTAAAAAAAAAAGATAATAAAATGAGCTATTATTGTAGCACTACCAAGATTTCCATGTAAAATATAGTTAAATCACAGACTGTAGATTTGCTTCACATATCAAATGAAAAAAACAAATAGGCTATGGTAGTGAATGCTGTTTCAGAGTTACATAATATACATATATATTTTAAGTAATCCATTAAATAATTTTTAATTATCTGATTTAGTCTCTTTAACTCATATGGGCAAAGCTTTTACATCTGGCATTTTCTATTAACCACAAATATTCTTATCAAAATGAAGCTGCTTTTCATCACTTTCTGTCTTTTAATCGATCATGCTCCAAAAGAATGAGAGCATTTCTTCTTCCTAGTTTCAACTTGGCAGCAGCATGAACAAGGGTTTTTCCTCTTTCTTTTTTAGCAAACATCTGTATGATAACAGATTAATCAATAAGCACACATCACATAGCACCAAGCACATGAGTAATTTGTACCTCTACCAAGCAGGATGGTGTTTATGAGATTTGTTTAGGGACTTGAAGCCTCATGATGACTGGGTCTA
Source organism: Nautilus pompilius (assembly GCA_018389105.1). Taxonomy (NCBI): domain Eukaryota; kingdom Metazoa; phylum Mollusca; class Cephalopoda; order Nautilida; family Nautilidae; genus Nautilus; species Nautilus pompilius. The sequence continues at coordinate 425,280 of JACATO010000023.1, read as the reverse complement.
TCATGCAGCAGCATCAACACAAATCCAACTCTTTCTTTTTGCCAAGCATTTGTTTCTCATCTCAGTCTGCTATTATTTACTGTATTGTGCACATAACACATCTCAGTGTTATAGCTGCTCTTTCTCCCCTCTTTCTCCCAGCATCGTTAATCTGTTTTCGTTTTTGTCATGTTGACAAAATGTTTTATGCTATTTCATCAAAAGTCTCACAATGAAGCCCACCTAAAAACTGATACAAAACTTCTGTCGTTTGTTTGAACAATTCCCAACAGTTTGTTGTCACTCAGTGGCTTACAGAACCTTTAAAAGCACTAACCCTTACTCTACTGATCATCTAAAACAATTTCCTAGCATAACTACTATTATAAACTCAATTACCACTCAAAAATAAACCCATTTAGCACTAAAAAAAAAAACTAAAAAAAAAACGACAGTGCAGTTAAGCTGCATTCTCTTCAATAGCTGAGAACTTTATGATGGAAGAGATACAAGTCTGTTGTCTTTATATCCAGCCAGAGTGAATTAATTATCATGGAGTACATTTTAGTATTGGAAATAATGCCTGGCATAGAATGAATTAATGTCAAATTATTGTTATTTCACAACACACAAACTATACTCCCACTCAGTTCTCCAAATTTGTTTACTGCAGGAATTCAAGTTCATGCAGAAAAGACTTGATACATCAACATCATGGTGGCTTCTCGTTTCCTTGTAATTAAACCATAAATTCAATTACTGTAGCAAAGCCTTATAGTTGTCAGAACAACTGACTCTCAAATAAACAACTTCTGTCTGGCTGGCAGTGCATCTTGTTTCCACTTTGCTTCCCATGTTCGCCCTGGCCACCACAAAGTGCAGGAATAACCCTGATACTCCACCAAAGTAGCAGTCTTTGGCATGTCATATGAAGGCATGGACAACATGACAGTCTCAAAAGAAACACCATTCTAACCCGAAGAATAATGGTGTGTTGTCATTAACATAGTTACACAGGTGAACAAACAAAGAAACATTGTTTTGTTACATTCTGCAAACTAAACAAAATTTGTATTAGTGGATTCCAAATAACCTTGAAAGAATTAGATTCGTCTGCTATAGGACAAATTATCACTAGTTTGTTGCTGATCTGTATGATGATACCAGTAAACATCTGTTAATATTATCACTTTATTGCTTAGACCACTCTCAAATCAGATTGCACACCAGCTGTTCCCTTTCCATTCCAAAATTTGTTCTTGCTTCTTTTCTTTCTGCATTTAATGACTATCAACACATTATTTCCAGAAACAATCTATAATGGCATTTCATTTATACAAAGTAGTAATATACAATCTAATTTTGCAGTTATATTCTGGGGTGATAAAAAGAAAATGTTGAATTATGTGGAAAATAAAAAAAAAATAATATTTTTCAGATAAGTAACCAATCAAGTACAAGCAGGACTTCTTTCTAACAATTATAAGAACATTATACATGATTAGATACGGTACTGTATATTTAGGTCATCTATACCTGAGTTTATCAGGAGATTGAAACCAACATATGGGTTGTGGCTATTTTCACTGTTTCGCATGATAGGAACACCTGGATTGATGTGTGCCAACAATAATATCAAAATAAAACCACCTTACCAGAACAAACAATGGTAGTAACAATACTTCATAAATACAGCATGTCAGCATCTTATTTCAACAAATTAGTTTTCTTGAGATGAATAAAGTTTTTTTAAAAAAAAAAGAAAGAAAAGGGAAGCTTTTGAATAATTTCCTGACACCATAATTAGCAATATTTTTCTAAAAATCAACTACATTACATGATTGAGAAATGATCACTGGTCTGTGACATATGAAATAAATTTCTGTTATTATATAAATTGCTATTTTGAATCAGCAACAACCGAATTAGTACAATGTAATAACTTACCCTAACATTACGACTCAAGGCAAATAAATTTATTTAGCTACATATCACATTTTCTAGTACGAAATTGTTATTAAACATTTTTTTTCAAATACTGTAATTTTTTTTTTCTTGTTAAAAATCAATATAAAAATTGCTCAGAAATAATGATATAAATTACAGAAATACTTCTCTCTCTTATTTTTGTTATTGTTAATATGTTGCATCTAGTTGCATATGCAAAGGTTCCCTCTCCTCAACTTCTGTAATTTTCTTTTACACAGTTTTTAAAATTTTTATCTCGAGCATGTGACACTTCATCTAACCAGCCAATTTGAGTAATTTCCTCAATATTCCATTACTGTTACCTTGAGCTACCAATCAGTATTTCTTCAGAGGCAAATGATTCCCAAACATTCTGATGTACAAATGTTTCCAATTTCTTTCTTCTCATCCAAATGTTTTTGCCCTAAAACTAATTAAACATTCAATCTTTTCTTTTAAAATTTGTTAATTCTCTGACATGAAAGTAAAAATGAATTGTTCATAAACCTACAAATATCTGTTTCAGAGCCAAAACAAATTATCATATCTTGAGTAGTGTATACAAATTATAATTACATCAGTTATGTGATGTTACAGTTTTAATTTACTAATTTAGTAATAATTTTCTGAGAAACCTTCCTTTTAGCCAAGGGTAGTATCTTTAAAGAGAAACTATCAAAAACCATAAACCATCCATTTGTCACACTATTATCCAATCCTGGTTTTTGGGTAACAGAATTACTTAGCACCAGCACCCAGTATGGTTGCTAAACAAAGAAATATACTGGTATGGATCTAAGTCAATAGCCTAAAAATTTAGATCATTCATGAACTTTTCCTCTAAAATCAGCAGCTGAATGTTTTACTGCTCAACAGAGACACTATATTTAAACACAAGAAAGTTGCTGGCTACCCTACATTCTTTCAAAATAATCAATACTAACATAGTCAGGTTGCCAAGATGGCACAATATTCAGTCTTTGCAAACCAAATTGAATATTTTGTTGCCAGGCGAATTCCATCTGTATCTAATTTGTATTTTCCATTACATTTTATTTTTGATGGCAGGCCAAAATTATATTTTGAGATTGTTTTGGTAGAGAGACAGATAATACAGAAGAATGAGAAGACAACAAGACAAATGAGAGAGAGAGAGAGAGAGAGAGAGAGAGAGAGAATTTATAAGGAGAAAAAACATTTATAGACAAAAATGCCATTGGTAAGTTAAAACAGCAAACCTATCGTTAAAATTATCTATGCACAGAAGTCTCATTTAAAGATCAGCATTTATGACATATTTATTATAAGGGTATGCATCTTCTGACAAGAACAGATCATCACCTGGACACTAAAAAGCACAGAGTGGCCAATGAAATACATTTAACAAAGATTTTAACACTTGTTTTTGATTTTTTTTTTGAATAGAAATGAACCACTGCCATCAACAAAACATCCCAAAAATGAACAAAATTACCACTAAAGTTTCATTATCTTTTAAAACAAGTCAATAACACTAAAATTACTCCTCTCCACAGATTTTGCCAGCTCTAGTGATTACAAGAGCTAGAAAAAAGTCCAAGTTACATAGATCTTCAAAATTTTATAAAGTAATTAAAATCAGTTACACTTTACATTTCAACAAAGCTCTGCTACAATACATAGACAAGGACAGGCACTAAAAATATGGTTATTAAGCATGAAGAAAAATGTATAATTGCTGACACAAACCTTCATTTATATTGGCAATGCTTTCACCACTTTTAATATCTGAATTATTTCTAAGGAGTTCATGTGATAATACTACATGTACATGCAGATGTGTCTAAGCATGCATCATTTCAGAATTGTGATACACCTTTGAAAAGATATTTTGATAAAAATTCTAGCCATCTTTTTCAATAGGTCTCTACTGTATACCATAACTTGAGGGCTATGTACTCATTACCATAAAATCTTGAGGCTGTTTCTTAAAACATCAGTCTGTCAAATTTTTATAATTTAAATGCTAATCAAATTACTTTTTGGTTGATAAGGCCTGTTAAAAGAGTCTGATTACCCCCTTTTTTAAAGCATGCAATTAGAATGCAAGATTTCACCATCATCTGGACCAGTCAACATACTGTTCATAAAACCACCAGCAGATGTGTCAATAGTAAGAGAAAAAAAACAACAATAATAAAAAAACACTAAGTGAAGCAATACTTGTGTTCTTTGGCTTACAACAAGCATAAAAAAACAAACAAAACTATCTACTCACCAAATTTTTAGAAGGGCAAGAATTTGGATTAGCCTAGAAAACAATTTTGACAATATGAAATTAAAAATAACAATGTGGTAAATGTATTGAAATGGCTGTGTATTGCCAGTAGTATCACATTCAATAAAGAGAGTTCTGATTAATCTTGTTTTCTTTCTGTCAAAAACAGTGGAATTTGCCTGCCCCTTCACCTGATCTAACAAAATAACATTTTTAAAAATTTGATCAAAGACAGCCTGTGAACCAAAACAGTTCTAAAAGCCTTGTACTGTGTATGTAAAAATTCAGTAAAACTAAAAAGCATGCATTCTCTATGTACAGATCTTGACAACACAGACATTTTGAGAATGTATATGAGGTATAGTACACATTTATCCTTCTCTATCAGTATGTTGAGAAACTATGAGCAACCCAAGAATTTTCTGCCACTTGGTGGCTCATTTATGAGTAAATAACATAAGACGGCATCAAAAGTTTTACAACTACAACCATGACATATGCAGTTTTCATTTGTAGAAATTTTGAAAGTTTATAAAGGGATTTCATAATGTGGTAAGTAAAGTTAAAATGCATAACTTATCTGTGAATACCTAGCATACTGTACACATACTGCTTTGGTTGTTGACAAGAAGAGCACAAAAAGGATTACCACTTGCTTGATTAGCAACAAACAAATAAATAAAAATTTTAAAAATTAACTTACTTTCTCTTAGCAGCAGTCTTTAGATTGGATTAACCACTGAAACATGAATTTAAAAAAAAATTAATTATGCTTTGTTCAGATAAACACCAACAAGAAAACAGACAAAAACACCTTTTAATAATAATCACTGCTAAACTGAGATGATCATCATATACACAACACTGGTAGACAGCAGATGCTATTTGAACCGACCTAGCTTGCTTGCATTCCTCTTCACCTTAAATAGTTGTAGAGCTGAGGGGGACAATTTCTATTTGTTTGTAGAGTATAATCATTCCTTTCATTCCTGCTGATCCTCATTGGAGACTAAAACCAACATTGGTTACAGGTGACCAGGCCTAGCTAAACATGGCTACAATAATAATGTGTTTTAATTGTGACAACATTCATAACAGGGCATGGCAGTGTTGTACAGTTAAGGTATTTAGCAGCAAAATGCTATGCCATTTACATCACTTTAGGTTCTACTATGTTACCAAAGAGGGAGAGAACAATGGTTAGTATAAGATACAACCAGGTCAGGCGCCACTGTCTGTTATTTGTCATTGTCATGTGCTTCCCCATCATGCAAGTTGAAAAATTCTTCCTTGGTCACAAGGTCACAAAATTAGGGATTGTATAGTTACATACTGAGTGGTTGCATGACCAATCATTTCTAAGCATGGGAGGCCACAAGCGAGAAACCTGACTAGACTTTACATTTTCAGATATAGGAAAAAACCCATAGCTGGCTGGCTGAAAAGTGAGAAGAACCCATGCCAGGGAGATATGCCAAACCAAGCCAACCTGACAGAGATTCAAACTCTGGTCCCTAACCTTAGCAGTTCAATAGTCTAACTATCAGATGACTCTGTTGTCTGCTATTGCTATTTATTTATATCAACAATTTTACTAAAATCAGTAAGCGTATTAACTATCATTTTAGAGAGAGAGATTTTTCAATATTTTTTTTTTTAATGTTAGATAGCATACAATCTTCATCAAAGCTTACATCAAACAATTTTTTATTTTTGAGCAAAAAGTAAATTAGATGTGACAAGACAATTTGATGGACTTGTTCTGAAAAAACATTTTGTTATTTTAAAAAAAATGGTAAAACATTTTTTTAAAAGTTCTTCTAAAATAGTCTTTAATTTAATTTTAATATTTTTTAGTTATTTTTATTTCTTATGGTTCAGCACCTTATGTTAGTTAATGCCATGATGAATAATGAAGCATATATAAATATAAGGCAATCAAGCTGAACATCTAATAACCTGTTCTGATTTGTATTTGTAATTAAAGATTCTCTTGTCTAACATTCAGTGTTCATGAAAAGTTTGATTGATAGCATGCAGAAACAATTTTAATATGTTTTCTCTTCTTTTTGAAAATGAAAGTTAATGAATCCTCCTTGCAACGAGAGAGAGAGAGAGAGAGAGAGAGAGAGACGAGAGAGAGAGAGAGGAGAGAGAGAGATGAGAGAGAGAGAGAGAGAGAGAGAGAGAGAGAGAGAGAGAGAGAGAGAGAGAGAAAATTAAGAAAAATTTTTGCTGATAAAAATTACATTTACAATTCAATATGATGAGAGATTCCATTTTAGTTCCCAGGATGAAATGAATTTCTCTATGGGTGAACCTCATGCTACTAGAAAAAATGAAGTTGTGTAAAAGTGATCAAGACATTTTATGAAGCATTTCTGCATCTTCAATGCTAAATGCATAGATTTTTGTACTGCACTGCAACATAAATCTGCAATTCAGTTATCAACTATAATAGGTATATGGCTAGTTGTTGTAAGATAAGAAAATTATCTTATCATGAAGCTTTCCCCTACCATAAAAACTACAACACTGGCTATAATTATGGATTGATTAATATGCAAACAAACAAATCACTATCTGTTTAAAAACAGTTTTTTAGTATACATATATGCTTTTTTCCTACACAACTTTTGAATTAGAATGTTTCTTTATTATTATTATTAATTCATTTTTTAGCTGTTTGAAAATGCATTATAAAACACTTATGAATTGCATGCAATAGTTTACTACTCAAACCTGGAGCTTCAATGACTCTCTGCTTCTGCATAATAATAATAACTGAACTGCATGCTATTTTATTTCTCCCTCAGTTTCATTTGCATGATGATATCATCTCAGTTATTATTCAAAATGATCAGTTTATGCACATGCTAGAACTGGCTCTGTTCAACATCTAAAACCTGACTTGTATTTAAATTATCTTTTAAGCATTACAAGCTTAAAGAGAAACTTAAAAAAAGAGAGAAAATTTAAAGAATAAAAAGGTACAGGATAAGGAGAACATTAGGATGAAGTTTTTGGACAATCTTTTGAACATGCTTGGAATGCCTACCTGGAAGTTAGATAAATAAACAGATTTTAAAAACAAAAGGCTGACAGTATCTTCCTATAAGTCTTTAGCCAGAACTATTGCTATGTTGACTGCAGCAAAAGCAGTAACAATGATATGTTCACTAGAACTACCCAATAACCAGGACAAACAATACGAAGTACAACCTCCCCATGTGCACCAAAATTTCTTTGATTTATCTCTAAATATTAATCCCAAAAAGTAAGCACTAAAAATCTCAAATCAAATGCGAATAGATTAAGAAGAGGGTATTACAGAAACTGAACTTTAAGGCCTGATTCATTAAGTATAATTTCAACATAAATTATTCCTCACATCAGACTGCAATCCATTGTAACTAAAGGCCCCCACCACATGCACCAGGTGTTGATTGATCTACCTATATACAGACATTGAATTCCTAAGTTCTATGAAAAATAAAATAAAATTTGCTAAAAACTAAAGTATTAAGCAGAGTTCAATTAAAAAAAGAAAAACAATTTCATAGCACGAAAGAAATTTAACAAACAAAACCTGAAACAAAATAAAAAATAAACAAACTCAAACCATTTTAATAAAACCAACAAAAACCTCTATGAATCTTGTTAAACCAAAGTTAGTGACTACAGTGGTTAAACAATGTTGAAAATTTAATTCAAAGTCATTCCCACACCACAAAGTGATATAAGGCTGATGTTGTTAGAGAATATACTAGTTTCATAACTACAGTACACAAGGGATAATATGATCACTATTACAATCAATTGCCCTTGAACTACCTTAGATTTTAACATCGAGTGGGTATAATCACTTATAGCAAATCATCTGTTTTGTAGTTAAGTATTCTAGTTGCTCAGCCACAAAGACTATAATTACTAAGTACAAACAAAGCCAGAGCTCCATTTGTCTAAGGACAATGGGTATAGGTGCTAGTTGGCTGCAGTCAAGGTTTCAGAAATCCTTGAATATGGCTTTTCAGTCTGATGCAAGCTCAACAACCACGTTTCAGGTATAGTAACCAGTTGGTTTCTGAAGTTTTATCTTCATTTGCCACTGAGTCATCCCCACAAAATACCAACAAAACTTCATAGATCTCACTTGCAGAGTCTTTGAAGTGCAACTTTTGCCTACCAATGAGATGCAATAAACAATTTACCAGTTTACCATAAAAGGCATCTTTTGCTGACCTCAAAACAAATAATTAAAAAAAAAAAAAACTCTAGCATATAAATTTCATTAAGTTTTATTTTATTAAAAATTTTAATAATCTGAAAAGTTAAAAGCTCCTTCTTACTGTTCAAATGTTTAAATTAAGTAATCCCTGACTGAACAACCTTAAGTTAATGTCTACTTTTGTAAATGTATGTTAGACCAAACAAAATCAAAACAAAATTTCGGCGATACACAGCTAGTGAATCATGTACATTATTTATATTTTTAAGTCCACTACTAACACAAAAGTTTATAGATGACTTTAACAAGCAGAACACATCCTTCTCAATACCCCTGCCATAATTTACATATGAGTAATGCTCCAAAGGCCAACAACTCAGCGATAAGTCACGAGTTCAAGACCAGCTGAAATCATTTGTACAACTAAAAAATAGAAACATCTACTGCAAAACTGCACACAAAAAAATAAATAATACACAAATACACATTCACAAGAACTATGGTAAAACATAGGTTCATTACTTAGTTACTAGTGCCTAATTCAGCAGTGAAGTCGTGAGTATCAGATTTAACCAGAGGGAGCCTCTATGTCACTCAAGATTTAGACTTTTTCCCTATAATTTAAAAGATCAAAGCAAAGTTTATTAACTTCTAAAACAAATTTTGATGATGATTAAAAAGGTACACAGCACCAGCAAATAAATTGAAAAGTGTTGTCATAATTGCACCTGTCTAGGTTTCATTTGAATACCCTTTATATTTAAATCAACCAAATAACAAATGTATTGATGAATCTTTCCACCCCCATCAGCTTTAGTTTCATTCAAAATTAAGAAAAATTGCTACTGGTGTTAAAAAGAGAAAAAGTTTTCTTAACTAGAAAATAATTGCATTGCCAGGCATTCAGAGAGCCAAATAACATTGCATTTAATTAGTATGGCTAACACTGTTCACAAAGATAGTGTCATACTTTTTTTGTTTTTGCTATTATCAGTGCCTACCAGACTTCAGTTTGTAAGTAAGGACTTCATATATTTAAGAGTTTCATTCAGCATCAATAATTTGACCACATTGGTACTAATCAATATTCTCTGTACCTGACACTCAAAATTTGATGAATAGTGGAAAATTACTGATGTGGAGATGCCTAAAAATCTGCGCACAACTGGACTTAAAGCAATAATTAAATAAAATTGCACTTTGTTAAACTTCTTTTGTTTTGTTTGTTTTTACATGTACATAGAAGGTGCATAAACAGAGGTAGAATTTTCAGCAAAACCAACTGCCTTTATAGTAAAGAGTAAAGACTAGAACATTTTGGATTGTGTAGACATGAATTTATCGGAAAGGGAAAGCTTTTAATACTGCAGCCATATCAATGCAGGAAAGTACTTTAAACAAACCTTGTAAAATGTACTTCATGCATAACTTCTACACTTCCCTTTATTCTGATATAAATCAAAATCTTAGGAAGTTTTGATCTTTTGATGCAGATGGAAGGGAAGTCCCAGGCCTCATGAGGTACAGGAATGCCAGCGCTTGTTAGTGAAAGAAAAAGCTTATGACTCTACTTCCACAAGTCTGCACAAGTATGATATATACAAGATTGTTTGTGATCTTTCTAATAGGAGAACTCTGATGCACCAGCCATGTTTTAGAATACTTGAAAGTTTGGATTTACTAAAATGAATGATATAGATATGGTATTGAAAGAAAAAAGTTATGAAGAAAAATGTCAGTTTACTGCTCCTTTAAGAGAAGTCGTTATTATGAACGATCACTTGGTTTAGCAGAACAAACAAATCCCTCATGGAAGTACCCAGACTTAGCTTATAAAGACTATGGGCTGTGATAATGGTAAAAAATAAGAGCCAACATAAATATGTTTGCAATGTTAAACTAAATATATATGAAAATGCTAAAAATATCTATACATTTTTTAAAAAGTTACTAAAATGTGTGACAAAAATTATGTTTGTGTGTTCGGTCCATGTGTGTTCTGAAAGTTTAATGAATTTAAAATGTATTAGAAAAACCAAAAAAATCATTGTAAATCTATAAATTTCCAAAAGAAAAAATGTCTTATTCACCTACAGGAAAATCCAGTTTAGTAAGCTAATGCATAAAAAAATCTAACACAGGTCTCTAGTTACTGTAAATTAAATACACAAACTGTCTTTTTATCTTTTTTTTTAACTTTGTACTTTTATTTATTACCAAATTTTCTTATGATACAAGACTATCAACAGAATTCCTTAGACACCCCCTTTTCTGGTTCAGGATGAATTTACGACAAAATAGTTTTTTAAAATTTTAAACAGTACACGGTATTTCCAAAGTTGACATAATGTGATGTTACATCCATGTGGAATACCAGCAACTGTTCAGAGTATGTGTCCTTCCAGTCAAATTTCACACTCAGCTGTAGCTACCAAAGCTGAAAATTAATTTATCACCTTCCAATGGAGACAGAGCTTGTGCCTCACTTGGAAGAAAAATCTCAGAAACTTTATTGACTCTTCACTTTAAAAAATGCAAAAGAAAAAATTTCTGCAAGATCTGTTGTTGTTCTTGTCTTTTTCTTTTAAATACGTAATTTTAAAAACAAAATTACTTAAATTATAAATGAAATGAAACTTTAGTTTTATTTTTGGATAAAAGCCAAGTCCTTTCCAATGTGGAGTTCTGAAGCTTAACTTCTGTACAAAGATCAGTATTCCTTCTACAACCCAAACTTTGGTGTTTTTCTGGGAGTGAATGGGGTTCCTGGTTCTTTCCTACCTGGTGTTGCAATATGGACCTTTTTCAATCCTGCTGCTCTTTCCTGGCTTTTATCAGCTCATCTGCTCTCTTCATTTCTTCTTCCATGGCACTCAGCTCTTCCTGTGCCTGCTTTTTTCTTTCCTGTCTGGACTTTGAGGAATCCTTGATGGTGTAAAACATGGGCCCGAATTCAGACAACCACTGCCCTTCCACTGCTTTCGCACACTGCATGTACTCCTTTGACGTCATCATCAATTCATGGTAGACAATATAGTCTGGCATGTAACCCATTCCAAACAAGGCACTGGTTGGATGTAAGTGACAAGGCATATCAGTCCGACAATTCACGTACTCTCCAATGCCCTTGAGCCGAGCAGCTTGGTGAAAGTAAGAAGAGCAGATACACTTCCTTATTATGTCCCATTCATTACTGCACGATACAATAACCATCTTCTGCCGCTCCATTATCTTCTTTAACTGCTGTCTTACTTCATGCACCTTTCTCATGGCTTTCACGTGAATAAAATGGTCATTGCACCAGTTTGACGAGTAATTATTTTTTTCCCACTGCTGATAAACATTCAGGTATGTCAAACTTCTTTGTTGGCTGTTATTCTTTGTTGATGCCTCATAGTTACCATTTTATCCACTTTAATTAACAACAATATTATTGATGCTGCTGCTAATTGTCTTCAAAATGACACATCCAGAAAGAGGCATCAGTAAGAAACTTCTGGTCAAGTGTACATAAAGATGAATTACAAACACTCCCCAAATACATTTACTACTATTACTGCTAAAGAGCTAATTCCAGCTAGGCTTAGTTTAGTCTTCAACAACATTGAAAAGAAGAGAGTCAGTGTATATACAAGCGTTATGACAATGATAAGATAGCTTTAATTTTATTTACAGAATGAGGAATAATTTTTTTAATGGATTTTCCTAGATTTTTCTCTCGTTCAGATATTTCTGGTTAAATTCACACTACTGTGGACATCTTTACAATAAACTAACAGCAGTTTTTCTTAGTGAGTTTATTAGAGTCAAGCAATTCCTGTAAAATAACTGTAAATATTTTGAAAATTTAGAAGTGAATAAATTCTGCATACTATTAGTTAAAAGGTAAAAAATGTAATGAAGAAAATTGTCTGCAGAGAAATCTGTTGATAGATGACTAATTATTAATGATGAAAGCAGTTGAACTGCTGAATGTTTAGAAACATCATTCAGCTGCAGTAGTAGTTTCTTGTCAGTGATATTTACTCCAATGAAATGCAAAGCTGATGGATTGTAGAAAGTGTCATCAAAATATTCTGTTACGGAATCAAAACTAGGGGAAGTTTTTTTTAAATTAAAAAAAAAAAGAAAAGAAAATTAAACATAATGTTATGAGAAATGCTACTTTTCTATATGACTTCTCTCCTCTCTTCACCAAGATTGATTCATAGCATGCAGTAGACTGATAAATCACTGATCTTGAACAAATTGAGCAAACACAATAGTTTGTTTGAGAAGCATTTACAAGCAAAATTTATTTCCAGATCCCAGCAAATGGACGCTTACTAAAAGCTATGACTGACAGTAAAAGAATTATCAGACTGCAGCATGGGTTTGTTCAGTTTGAGAGACATTACAATCAGATCCTTAAATCGACAACCAGCTATGAAATGACAACCAATGTCTATACATGGAACAATTTGTTTCCCCAAATTTTTTTCCTGATCCATTTGGAAAATTATTAAGCAGCAATACAGAAGCTAACTAATTTCCAACTGAATCTTTCTTGCAGAGAATTGTGTGTACAGCAAGTGTGACATGAATAATCAAACCAAATGCAATTCTTTTAGATATACAATTTGGTTGTGTTGCACAATTTAAAATTTAGGAACCAGTGAAAACCAGTTCCAAAAAGAAACTACAATGTAATAATATGAAATAAGACTTAAAAGAACAAAATATGACTTAATGAGATTGTGATATTTATAATTTGCAGATCCCACATCAATATATGTACATTTTCAACACATGTAAAAAACTTTATTAAACAAACTTTAACATCAACTAATAGTTTATAAAGATATCATATAATATCTAAAAACTAAAACTTTCAAACTCAACTGATGGTTTAGTAAAAGAAAATCTGATATATCCTCCTAAGCTACAAAACAAAAAAAAAGTATTGTGAAGCTGTTTTCATCTTAAAAAATATAAGTATTTTTTAAAAATCAATCACCACATATAAACATAGATGATTTGGTATTTGTGTTTAAAAACAAACAAACCTGATGGCACAAATATGGTTGTTTTTCATAAAATTATGAGCAATATCAGTCACTGGTTACGGGACACACACACACAGGAAACAAAAATTTGTAATGCTGTGCTTCAATCCTGATAAATACTTTCAAAGTGAAATTTGTTTTTAAAATATGGGTTTGTACAAAACCTCATTTATTCTCTCTCTACTTTTAACAAACCATAGCTGTCTTAGGGTAACTAAGAATAGAGTGGCTAACATGACAGATTTATTCATGGTGATCTAACATACAGTAGTTTATTTTGACAGCATCAGATGTCAGTCACTGTCCTTCATGACCTAAAACTGACATGCTGATGATGTTTCACAGATAACTGAGTATGCAAAAAAAATTGTTTATAGTATGATGGTGATGACTTGTCATTGGCATGCCTACAAAAGGTGACTAGCAAAGGTTAGAGTGCAGCAGCCTACAGAAAATCCCTACTAGAACTCTTTCAGATGTGGGAGAAAACTCCCACGTAGCCTGCTCCTGAAGAGCGAGCAAGCAAAAAACCATACCAGGGAGATATGCCAAAATGAGCCAGTCTTCCAATGTAGTAGTCTTGGATAATCCTAAAGACAAATAACAGCCCGACAACACTATTAGTTTTCATCACAGTGAAGTTGAAAGTACAAGCAAAAAGCAATTTTGTACTTTTAGTTAATGTATCTAAATATATTCATCCAGGATATCTGTTCCAAATGTACAGACATAGTATTAATACAATAAGTACATTATTTTGAGAGAAAGAGAAAATAAAATTGTTGTTTATCATCACATTAAAATACTTTTTAAAAATTTTCCACCGCAGGTGACATGCTGTTTCATGAAATCATTTTTCATGATACCAGTACACAAAGAAAGGTTTTAACAAATTCAAGGTATAATAAACCTGACTGTCAATAGTATTACCTAATTTTATTAAACTTTTTATGACATATTATCTTCTTCTCACAGGTATAAAGATGAAATTTTATCTATAATTTAGAACATGTAATCACATGGATTTGGTGCAGTTTGAAGTTACTTTACCATTTGCTAGGGAAAATTGCTATAGCCATGAGTTTAAAGCGTGCAGAATGTGTGTGGTTGGTTACCCAAATAATAAAACTAATTTTAATCATTGTTTATGTTACACCTCACCATGTACAGTAAAACAATATACTGGCATTTATTGTAAAACTAGATTAAGATTAAAAACATCAAGATAATGAATTGAAATGCTATAATTAAATCAGTCGAAAATAGTTTCAGTTAATAGATTTTATCAATGTTTTTACTCAATTCATGTGCATGTATTGGATTAAAGTTTTCAGAATTCAACAGACAGGTTTCCAATTATACCAGATCGGTCTTCTAAGAATCCATACATTTATTTAGAATTTTTTTTTTTTTAAATTGTACTGTCTGGAGCTGGTCTTGAACCTACTGTCAACCTCTACTTTCTGGTCTTCTACTTATCCAAGCAATGATGAGATTAGTTCATCTTTATCTTATTTTTTAAGTTCAGGACATCACTATTATCTTTAGAGAAAACCATGAGTTTTCCTCAGCTTGTGTGTGTGTGTTCACATGGTGACACAATGCTTATCACCAATGTTGAAGACTATATAAGGATTAAATTAATTTTTCCAGATTCTTGTGGCAAATCATTTGTCATTCTAGTGAGTAGTGACCCCCCCCCAACAACATATACAAAATTGACACCATAAAGTGCCCTGGGGTAAAAGTTTATTGCAATCTAAAACTAGTATTTCTCCTTTAAAATAAATAATATCATAGTTTGTAGTCTAGAATTTGTATCATCAACTGACAGTATTTTCTGTCTGAGAATTTTTTGCCATTCTTCTAGAGCCTAGTGGCATGTCAGCTTCCACAGCATTACATCATTTAATTATCAGCAGGTTTAAAATCACTTTTAGGTTCTGTACAATCCTAGCTTTAAGTATCTATTTACTTATTTGATAATGCATTTTTGACATTACACACTTGGTCAACACAAGCAGAGGAACAAATAGTGATAGATGGACAAGGTTCATAACTTTTCCCTTTGTGATATATCAAACTGGTGTTAGCTTTGCCACAAAAGGATCTGTATAAATGTTTCTAAGAATAATGCAAAACTGCTTGAATTGCAAAAGCTTAAAACAGCAGTAATGTTAAAAAAAAAAACTGCTCAGACTATTTTTAGACACAATGGAGCATGTATCTCAAGAAGTCAGCTCACTATCTTTACCTGGCTGATGTAACAAACCTGTTCTTGCTTACAAATCACTTTGCTATGCACTGAAAATGAGTGAGAGTTGTTTTTCTTCTGGCCAAGAATAATACAGATAATCTATAGGGATCTGCTCTGCCTAGAAGCAGGTCTCCACATTAGGGTTAAATAGCTTTAGTTCCCCAGAGAAAAGTTGTACCGACTAATCATCTCATCTGTTGGAAGACATTGGATGATCCTTAAAAAGCTTTCTGAACCCCTGTGAATAGTGGACAGAAAGTGCAGTTTTGCTGCCAGTCTATTTGAAGACCAAAATTCACAGTTCATCACCCATCGGTCTGACAAATAAAGTGACTTGTGATTTATTTCCAAAAAAGAAACAAAGTTAATAATCATGTGCACACCCTCATCACAATTAACATGACAAGAACTATTTTCTGCAAGGGTCAGAGTGGGTTTGCAGCAAAGATAATCGGATAAATGTCAAGATGAAACTAATACCCACTCCAGCTCTTGCTTGCATGCAACTGGGTTTACTCAAGGTAGGAAACTCTACACTGGGACTAAATTATCTTCAGAAAAGACTGATAGCGAGAGAGGGAAAGTTATTCAGGTAACTTAACCGCTTGCTCTCTGAGAGTTTCTACCTATTATTTTTGTATCAGTGTAATAGGAAATTGGCAGCATTGAGAAGAAACCAAACAGCTTGATTCTTTTTCCATTCACAGACTACTGGATTGTAATTGGTCTAAAAATACCCATTTTTTTATCTTCTAAAAATTCTACTAGAGAGCCAGAAAATAGACAAAGGCATACTGTCAACAGAACCTGAAGCATTAATATTCCATGCAGATTAGATTAAAACTTGAAAAAGAAAATCTATTACTTTTACATTTGATAAATACATTATGATATTTTGACTCAAGTAATCAATGAAGAAAAGACATGGTACATTTCTTTATTATTGACATTCCCTTGTGAAAAATCTAACTTATTATTTCTGCACTTAATGATAAGAAAAATAAGAAAACAAAATATATGATTAAGATGTTTTACAGGATAAGAATAAAAACAAGCAAAAAAAAAAAATGCATACTGCCAACTTCATCATTGGGATTAAAAATATACGAAGGAAATTTTTTTCCATGTTTCTAAAAAGAAACCCACATGATTATTATTCCCACAGAATTCTACATTCATATTTTGCCAAAGACAAGCATAGCACATTTGTAGTTATTTTCCTGATCTAACTTCTGATGGCTATGAATGGCATTTTGTGTGTCAAATCAATCAGTAACAAGTTATTGATTTATTTATATTTCTCCAGAACTGGTGATTCTGATATAAAATACTAATTTTCATTGTTTTATTAAACTGCATACATCAAAATGCTTGCATGGCTGGTAACTAATTCTTTTGTCAAGTACCAGAGTGAGAAATTGCCCATTGGTTGGTCAGTTAGTGCTAACTATGAGAAAAGTGAAAAGGCTCCATGGGCCCTTAAACTGACCGACTTTTCTCTAGGCCACCTTGAAATTATTGCAGAAATTAAGGCAACTCTGTTGAATACTCATGGTATTTCATTCAAAGATGCCTTAATTGCTGAGCATTTGTAGGTTTCAGTAGTTGTTCATATATCTCCAGCTTAACTAGTGAGTGTTAGTTTTAATGGCAAGGTGTAGAATACTTACTGGGAGAGGGTACAAAAGGGCATACACAGCCAGTGATATATGAAATAGTGCTGCTCATAATAGTGGGTAATATAAGCATATATGTATATGCAAATGGTGTTAATACATACATCAACATTTAAGTTAATTGTAATAGCCAGAAGGTCAATTGCCATTTAAAATTTGCAATAGATCTAATAATTTTTCTACTTATGCTACTGTTTGTCTTTGCTCCATATCCTGAATTCATGTTCTTGGTACGTTTGTTCTGTTAGTCTATAAAATAATACCCCTTAACACATGCTCAAAAGGCAAATTACTATTAAACAAGTTTCACTAATCTCAATAATCTGACGGGTATTGGAAAAATTGTTTTCATTTTGCCACATTCATGTTTTCTTTTCAATCAGTGTGGTAGATGTAATATTGTGTGCGAGTGTGCAGCATTAGCACAAACTGTGTTATAATCACTAAAGCAGTTAATAAAATGCTTGCATTTAATTGGATGTTAAGTTTAACAATTACACAAACTCAATACATGGATGTTTGTTAAATGGAAAATTCACTAGTTTTCAAAGTGTAGGGATGATAGTATGATTGTTTTCAGAAATTAAATAGGCAGCGAAAGTTACCAAACACTGTTCAAAAGGAAATGTATTTAATGAAATATAAAACTGCTTTACAGCTACTGTCAAAAGTTACAACATAATTTCAACTTAGAGAGCTTCAAAGTTCTGATCTCTTATTACAATATTTACCAATAATAGCTACTGATATTACTTTGGTATAAACCAATGGCTTGTGGGATAAAAAAAATAAATGAAAGTAATCAGTTATTAAAAAAGAAAAGAAATGGCTTACACACTTTAACTTTTGTATGTTGGAGCAAATTATCTAAGGATACTACATTAGACATGTGAAAGCACTTGTCGAATAGCAATCTATAAAGGATGCAAAGAATTTAAATATTACAAATTAAAATCAACAAACAAAAAAAAAAGATTTTCAATATTGACCATCAGATTACAATCTGTAGCCCTTATGATCCTTCGAATGGCAGATTGTATCAATCATGAAAATGATTACAATCTGTCGATATCACAATTCACCATATGGCTAAAGAAATCCCTAGCCAGTCTAAAAGCTAAGGGCCTTGCTTCAGAAAAACCAGAACTGAGATTTTAAAATATCATCATTCTCCAAATGTACTAAAATAAACTCTAACCATTTCATTTCCAAAACAACTTACACAAAATCCAATGGACCAATAGTTCATCAGACTACATGGGTGTCAAGGCTGAGCACTCAAGTTTAATTTCCAATCAGGGGTCAGGTCAGTTTGGCATACCTCTTTGAGTATAGTTTCTTCCCACATTTAAAAATGAAAAGTTCCAGTAGAGATTTTCCTGCCAAATTTTCAAAAGTGCCAAGGGGAGGCACCTTCTTGAGGCAAAAGACAGGCAACCTAGCAGATAACTAGAGTACTACACTTCCTCAACAGAGTTGTCTCCAATGTAGAAAAGTTATCGCCATTGAATATGATGATGAACCTTTTGAAAAGCACATCCTTGCCAGCATTTGGTGTTTCAGCAAAGCTGATCTTTCAGGTATACATATAGAAATGGGAAAAGGAAAGAGGTCAAATTTGAGAGTAAAGAGTTTGTAATATCTCATTCGTTTTTTAAAATTCTCATTGAAAATCAATATTTGTATGATCTATGGCAAACAGAAGAAATATGCTTTAAAAAAAGTGACAAACACTTGAAATGCCAAAATGAGAAATAAACATGTTATCATTGGAAAATATTAATATTACAGTGAAATTCATTGCCTAAGTTTGCAGAAAAATTACATAATGACAACTTGGCTCAAGCTGATAATTTCTTTAGCAATGAACTGCTATCCTCTGATAACACTGGACAACAATGATTTTTGGAACACTATCATGCTTACTTTGTAGTATTTTGCACACTGATTTCAAATCTGAAAACTGTTTTGCTCTAGTAAGTCACGTTTTTTAGTTATGGTGAAAATTGTATATCCCAATTGTCCTTCTGCCTTCAAACCAGTCCCCCATGACATGGAAAATCCTGGCCTAGAAAGTGATGAAAGTTCAGATATCAAGTGCGATGATACTGCTATGGATGAGCCATATGAGCCTGCATTGAATGAAGAAATGCTGTACTTGCTAAATCAAGAAGAGCTCAATGATTTGGGGAGAGATTTATTATCACTCAAAGGAGAAGGCTGAAGTGTTAGGCTCTAGACTGAAGGAATGGAATCTTTTACAAAATGGTACAAACATTTCCCATTTCCGTGATCATCACACAAACCTGGCTGCTTTTTTCTGAATAGGAAATGGTGTTTGTTTCTGTATTGATGTAAACAGTCTCATGAGTGAACTGGGATATAAACATGTGACTGATGAATGGAGGTTATTCATAGACTCTAGCAAACTAAGTCTTAAAGCTGTGCTGTTACTGTACATCATGGTAACCAAAAACATTTGGTTCCTATAGCTCATACAGTTGGCTTGGAAGAGACATACAAGTCAATCTGCTTTAGAAAGTGATAAGTTATTTGGATCATAAATGGAAAATTTGTGGTGATCTCAAAGTTATTTCTCTCCTTGGATTGCAGATAAGGTACACAAAACACGTGTGTTCTTGTGGCTTTGGAACAGCCATGATGATGCCAACCATTACAATTGAAAAGACTGGCTGAAGTGACAGGAACCTATAGTTGGCAGGTACAATGTGCAACATATGGCATTGGTAGACCCTCAGAATATCTACCTTCCACCACTTCATATCAAACTCAGCCTTATGAAAAACTTTGTGAAAGCCATGGATAAAGATGATTATGGTTTCAAGTACCTAAGAGAGAAATTTGGTGCTGACAAAAGTGAAGCTAAACTCAAAGGAGGAATTATTGTGGGGCCCGAAATTCAAGAACACATGCGTGATGACGGGTTCAACAATAAGCTGAACCCACTGGAGTCTGCAGCATGGGAAGCATTTATTTTAGTTGTACAGAACTTTCTTGACAAATATAGAGCTGAGCACTATGCTGAGTATGTGGAAAACATGCTAATGATGTATCAGTGAATTGGGACCAGGATGTCTCTAAAGATGCATTTTCTGTATTCGCATCTTGATTTTTTCCCAACCAATCTAAGGGATGTCAGTGATAAGAATGGTGAAAGGTTCCACCAAGAATAGAGGTGATGGAAAGTAGATATCAGAACCAATTCAATCCCAACATGATGAGTGATTACTGTTGGTTCCTCCAAAGGGAAACTGATACCTCACATAAGTGCAAGAACAAGTGTCTGAAGCATTTTTGAACATTTGGAATGTACCTATTATGTAAGTTAAATACGTTCCATATCTTCCATACTGCTTTTATCAGTCTTTCTCATGCATCTGTTGCCTGATCATGGCAAATGTTTTTCACGTCCAAGCTTTATATAGTTCATATAACATAAGTCATAATATAGTGCTAGTGGTGCAATTCCTCCTTATGCATATCTCAAAAACCTGATGTCCTAGCCAAATTCTGACACCAGATTTGAAATCAGCACCCTAAATTTAGCTAAGATGATCCACATTTTGCTCGGTGATGGACAAAAAGTTTTTTTTTGTTGTCCAGTATAATTAATCAACTAAATAGCTGTGAATACAATTGGTTTTAAAAACAAAGCTGCTATTATATATCATTACAGGCATTCCTCTCTTTACTCAAAAGTCTGATTTATGCATTTTTGATATAACACCATTAAAAAATTATGGAACACTTTTATGTTTCAGCAGCATATTTTCGGTACAATGAATTTCAAATGTTGCATCAGAACTACTTTCAACAGCCAAGTTGCACCAGTCTGCCTAATAATTACATTACACATGCATTATTCCACTGTCCCAGATCAAGGCTGCTTCTACTGGCTTCAATCACATGCTCCGTAGTATCAAGTGGTACTGAGTGACTGCCTTTGTGATCATTTTTCACCAAACTTTTCCAAAACCTTCCAATATGAGTGGAAAATGATCAGCAAATATCTTGTCAAGAGATCTTGCCAGTAATGCATAAAACTTCTTCACCAAGCCAAGAATTCCTGCCAGCAATGCATGAAAACAGGCAGTTTTCCCACTTTGCCACAGTAATCTCTCCAGACTTCACCATGCAATTTTTGCCATTATTTTTGGAAAGTGCTCATTTGTTTAAATATCTATCTATTTTTATACTGATTTATTTAATTATTATGTCTTTAGTATTTATTTAGGTAAGGTTTGGATGACTAAAAATTACTGCCCAAGAAAACATCTTCTGATTTATGCATCCATTTTATAAATAATGAATTCCTTTTATTTTTATTATTATTTTTGAAAAAAAAAATAGAAACATTAATAGCAGCTGTATATAACTTATTTCTGATACTCTGTACTTCAGCGAATAATTTAAAGACAATACACATTTTAAAAAGTAAAGTACTTCACTATTTCAACAACAAAAAAACTTAAAATCAGTTTTGTTGCCATGTAAAAGACAATATAAAAATCTGAATTATTTTAAAGCCTTTTTTTTAAATTTAGAGCAAAGTTGACTAACAGTTAGGGTCAGCTGAGGTTAGCACATGTACAGATAGATAGTATTTCCAATAAATTACACTGGCCAACGTTTTTTCACTTTTTTCCTGCTGACTAACAATTCTTTCGACTCCAAATTTCTGGGTGAGAAAACACCTTTCTACTGGTCAGAGCATTGGGAAAATCCTATCCCCACCTCCCTCCAGAGAGAGAGGGAGTAGGGTTGGGCAGCCGGCTCGCAGTCTCAATGTAAATTAATTTTGGCTAAAATTCTTTAAGACCATAAGTTTTCATTTTAAAAAAAATTATCAATTTTTGTTACTAATCGAAATTTAAATAAAATTTCTTTGAACCTAAAAAAAAAATCTGAGCCTTGTTTTTAACTAATTTTGAGATGCTTATTTCAAAAGTAAAATCGGTTTTTGCCTATCATGTCAAGTTTTTGTTCTATGGGATCTTAAAATGCTTAACTTTTTACTTGGTCAACAAGGAGGATACACGAAATAACCATGTTTCTTGTGCCTGTGGGACAGTAGAGCTAAGGACAATCATTGGACTCAGAAGAACTGGCCAGAGAACCAAAATATCAAAAACCAACCACTAGTAGTAAATCGGGTAAAAACCATCTTTCCTTCTCTCCACATCAAACTGGGTCTAATGAAGCAGTCAATATGTTAAAGCTCTGAGCATAGAAGGTGACTGTTTTAAGTACATATGCACAACATTTTCTAGCCTTAGTTCTGAAAAAATAAAAGCTGATGTGTTTGACGGGCCACAAATCAGAAAAATAATGAGAGATCAACATTTCACAAGTTCCATGAATGATATGGAGAAAAGAGCATGGAATTCTTTCGTGGCTGTTGTGAAAAATTTCTCGGGAAACAAAAGGTGAAAGATCATTCAAACAGAAGTCGAAAATCTACAAGATGGTGTGCTAACAATGTGCATCTCATTTTGCAGTCTGGTTGCAACATGAGCATAAAGCTTCATTTCCTCAACAGTCATCTTGATAAATTTCCTGAAAATCTAGGTGATGTAAGTGATGAGCAAGGTGAAAGGTCCCATCAAGATATACAAGCTATGGAGGAGCAATACCAAGGAAAGTTGGATACTCACATGATGGCCAACTAGTGTTGGAGTATTAAGAGAGACTGTCTGGAAATGAAGCACTCCAGAAAAGCCTACAACGAAAATTTAATCCATGAAGGGAGAATGTATCATTTACTGATATCAGTTAATGTAAATAAACCCATGTCTGTCATTGTTTTGTTTGTAAGGAATTCTAACTGAAATTATAAGAATATTCTGGATTAGTTTTTGCCCATTTTTGACTAAAATTCATTCAATTCTAGCATCAATTTATATTTTTCTATTTCAATATTTTCACCTGATATGTCATAGTTAACCAATATATTTGTTAGTCTCAAAATTGATTCATGGTATTGTTTGTTGGAATGGTATTCTAAATAAAATAAGAATAGGATTGAGGTGATTGTGGAAATCATTGTAATCAGGTACTTTTTTATGGCAATTGATCGAAAATGGGAGTATGCTGTAGAGCAAAAACTTGACGTGCTAGGCAAAAACCAATGTGATATTTGAGTTCAGCACCCCCAAATTAGTCAGAAACAAGTCTCAGATATAAGTCAAAAAATTGTGTTAAGCAGTGTTATTCTAATCAATTATTGAAAATGATAATTAATAACAGGACGTTTTGAATAGGTAGTAATCTTTGCATCTTCCTTTAAATTAGTCTCCAACAAAGTGCTCCTTTTGAGGAGTATGCCCATATACTTCATGAGATGGATGGATATTCATCTGACAGAGTAACCCTGTTTTCAAGGTTTTATGAAAAAGTATAAATATCTAAATGTATTACAATAATAAAATAAAACAATTTTTTTTCTTTCTCCATGACAGTGTATTTAATTACATTGTTATGATGAAGTGGATGACTTTTCAAACTCTCAAACTTAAATCCAATAAATCTGTCCCTGCCTTAATTCTCTCACCTCCCATATTATGCCTTTATCTCACTTATGCAAAAAATATCTTAAGTGAGTTTTCTTTTCCTTTAACATTTGTGAATAGTATGCCAGCCATTGACTGAAAAATAAGCCAATATTTCTAACCTCCAGATCACTAGATCATGTGCCACTTATGGTATTCACAAACAGGAACACGACAACATTAAGTGAATGAGATATTTGTAGCTCACAGGTCTTGAAACACTCAGAAATAAACAGATGCAGTATGGCAGTAATAATAAGTAAGATGGATAGAGCTATAATCTGCTATATATGTTGTTATGAATAGCCAGAAATATCTGGCTACTCATGTTATGTACCTTCACCGATCAGACATCAGTAGTGAAGCAATGTATTTATAGGTTATAGATCTGTAGAGATAGGGACACACATGACAACAACAATTAAAAGCAGCTATTTGCAGCTTATGGATTGTACAATTTTTATTACAATGACATTACCAATTCTGTAATATTTATGGTTTAGATTGTTGTTTTACAAAAAAAAAATAAATCAAAGAAAAATGCATTTCTAGAAAATTTACTTTGAATGCTATAACTTCAAAGCAAGTAACAATAGATGTGGCTAAGTGGATAGCCACTTAGAAGCTAAGAACTGAGTTAAACAAAGTTTTATAACATTACTGAACATGCAGAAATGCCATATTTAAATGTGATGAACCATTTTTTTTTTTTGTTTACCAATAGCATTTGTTGCCAGCACAAAGAAAGCATAAACAATTGACCATAAAAGAAAAGGTTCCTTCAAAGCAGAAAGAAAATGCACCATATTTGACAGATGAAAGTTGCCTCTTATCTCCTCAAAAAAACAACAGACAGCAATAGAGATAGTAGGCTCAGGCCTGGCCAACCCTGTATCAGGAATGAAATCTAAAGCAGCACTACTTAACAGTGTTTCAGAGTGAATTCAATCACAATCATCAAAAGGATGAAATCATATAGCAAGGTATAGGAGGCCATGCAATAAGAGAGTTTTTTCTGAAAATCTTCATAACTCACAACAACAATTTGCACAGATGTTAAATATATAATTAACATTACAAATTTAGATTAATTTCCTTTTCTCTGATGAGCTATATAATTCATTTTGTCATTTGGGTTGAGGTTATGCCTACCACTATCACATACTTTGTTTTCAGACTGGTTTTGTATGGATGGTCTAAGGAATCAACTTGACACAGCATTGCAACAGCAGCAGAACAGAGTCCTGGCAGATAAAATATAATATGCAAGCACAAGAAGCAGACCTTATGTTAATACCAAAGCAAGGGGTAGGCTGCTGGAATTCTATGACAGTACCTTGTTTGAAGATTCAGATGGGAAATGATAAACTATATCGTCACAGATGTTCATTATTGTTCAAACTCCACATCTGCCAACTAACATAAGGATTACTAGTATTTATTATATTATAGTCAACAAAACTAAGTGTAGGGTTTCTAGTCTGACATTGTAATCCTTAGCAAGCTGAATATGATCTAAAGGCAACATGAAAATCATATAACTGCACTAATGTTGCCTTATAAAATAACGTGTCCCTAACTGTATATAAATGTAGCTTTGGCTCAGTTAGATGAGAATAAATTCCATTATATTACATGGCATTTAATGAGATGATCTGAACCATAGTTGCTGTTTAAGTATTTAAGGAAACCCCCCCAAAAAAGAATTCCTTTTAAAAATCAAAATGTCTTGGTAAAAACGGCTAAGCCACAGGTCCCAAGACAGATTTAAAGAAAGAAATATTTTATTAAGGACAAATTAGTGCAATAAAAATCAGAGTGGTCTCTATCATCATGCCTGTAAACCATAGGATTAACTTAACCAAGGTCAATCCTATTTTGCCATAAAGAGCATCTTTCTCTTTTCCAGATGGCTAATTTAGCTCTCATCACCTGCTTAAATTGTCCATATACATGACATAGCTTAGTGTCTCCTGTCAGCCTAATGACTATTTTGCTAAAGTAAATCTCCTCCTCCCTGATGAAATGGCATCTATTGATTGTTATCTTACTGTTCTCAGTACTAGCAGCAATCTACGGAAAAAAAGAGAGTGCACAAGTAAAGCAGCATATTACCAAATAGTTCCAGGAAAAAATTTTTTGGTAATCTTCAGTTGCTATATTTTATTTTAACCCCTCCAAAAAATTTCTTTTAAATTTCCAAGTTACAAAAAACAGCATTGTCACTTTAATCAATTTTTTAAGTTCATAATCAATAACTAATGTTATGTGAAAATTTTATTTCTGTATTTGTAATGTATAAGCCCAAAATATACATCATACAAAGCCCTGAAAAAGTCACTGTATATTTTTATTTGTCAGTATCAGGAGTGCAATTTTTCTTCTTGTCAACTATAAAGCATGACAATTTGTCATCTTGAAAAAAAATTATCATATCCTGAGAAAGTGCTCTACTTCAGTCTCGGATTCTGATGAAACTTCTACTAGGCTTCCAAAGAAGTTATCAAAGTTGTACCACCCAACTCACACTAGCTTCAAAGATATAGATCCTCAACCATAGAGTAGTTGGGTTAAAAAATAATCATTCTTCTATGTACGTGACAAAATTTACTAAATATCAGTAGCTGCAAGCACCCATGAAACTCACAAATTAGACCCAAAAGTGGGCATTTCATCATGCTGCAAATTGCAGGAAGCCATATTTGAAGCTTAGCAGTTGTCAAGATGAACAATTGTAAAGCAGAGTGCTTGTGTTTCTATTTTCTTGGAATTGAATGCAACTAGATTATGGAGTATGAGCATTCTACCACTATCTTCTACAGAGTTGTGTGTTATGAAGATGACATTGCTGAATCTGTGATCAGAAAGTACTCCAACTTTAGGTCAAAATGCCCATGTAGCTCTGTGAATAAATGTTATGTAATGGAATGTCCATACTCTCAAGTATAAAAATCATTGAAAAACATGCTTAGCCATCTTGCTTCTAAGAGATAAAAATTATCCGACAACATACCCTATTGTTTATGCACATATTTTGAGATCATCACATGATCACTTTAGCCTACCAAGATTAATGCATTATAATGTATCATGCAAAGTAGTAAAGCATCTTTACAGATAGCACCACCATCAATAATAGCAAAAACAAAAAAAAATTATTTTATCAAACAGAACCAATAGCTGTTAACAGGTCAGGTAATGTATATTGTCTTCCGAATACGGTTTCATTAGGGCAGGAATAGTGCATAGTGTGCGCTACTCTGGCACCCAATACTTTTCTCTTCTGGACCACCAGTGAAACATTTGGGCTAGACTATGGAGATACATGAACTGAATATATGCATCCTCTGCTATTGAAACTTTACTGACATTTCTTACCTGATGATATCTGATGCTCATTGATAAAAAATATTCACATAAACCACTAAAATAAAACTTTTTCCTATCATCTAAGAATTTGAAATTTATCTCCTGGGCTAACTCCTTCCACATCTTCATTTCAAATAAATAAGAAAGATAGTTCTTGAAAATATTCTCTTTGCTATAGCTAAAAAATCATTGCCTATTAAGATTTGGCTCTCTATAGACCATTGAATGTTTGTATAGGCTGTGTGCCTCCCAACTCCATCACATGAGGATCGGCCATGACTAGGAGTAAAGAATTCTACTGTACTGTAACGCCCAAAAATTCCCAAAATTCTCATAATTTAGGTACTATGCCGCTGAGCCAATGCTTTTGATTCATCCATCTTTAGTCTTATGATATACTCCAAATAGGTGCACAGTTGTTTGGCTACTGTTCTAGTGAAACTCTTTTACAATACCTTGCATAAGTAGTTTTTCATAAAAATATCCATCAACACCATCAGCTCCTAAATTAAGATAATCTGGTAAGTCTGAAATGCTTCAAGCAAGAAATGGAAAGAGCAAGGTCAGGTCGGACAGATAACAACCCTACATACACAGCACAACCAATATTACTGCTTAATTGTCTGTCAGCAATGCACATTACTTAATATGGATGCAATTATACCAAACTTCTGTCTGTAAGCAGCACTGAGATCCACCATCAATATTAATCAATATTTACTATTGTTTTACCCAATTTTTGCATGTACATACATTCTTATATAAAAATAACAAGCAAGCAAAGAGTTTGGCATTAGAAATTAAAACAAAACTAAGACTCTCTGTAGAGATAACTATCCTCTTGTAAGAAGAAGCTCAAAGACAACTTTAACATAAAGCTGTATAGATGGCTGTTTGGGTTACTGATGGTTGTTATGCTACTTTGGTCTCATCTCACCTCTGATTGTATCATCATTTCAAAAATGACATTAAGTGAGCCATACAAAGCAGCACAAAACTTTTAGTTTCAATTGGGAAAGAATTAACTGATACTGGATCTAGGATTGATGTGAATTGCACTACTTGTACATCAAGGCAAGTAAATCTTTTCAGTCAGTGTCGTCATGTAATCTGATGAGAAAGTTACATGTCCTTGAGATCACGCATGGTTAACCATAAGAATTGATTATTAGGCAGCTTAGGTAAGGCCTGAGTACATTATGCTAATGACCATACCAGCTTTATTTTCTAGCATACTTTACCATCATCATGACAACAACAATACCCAGGGCTACATTAAAAAAATTAGCTGTACTGCTAATTTTGATTCCCATGCCACTTGATATGAAATTAACTGTGACCTTCAAAAACTATTTGCTAAAAAATGTTGGTGTTTTTTTTGTTTTTTCCCCCTAATTAGTATTTTCTCTAACATAATGTAGCACTGAACCTGCAAATACTGAGGAGAATCTAGAGAAATTATATGTTCTGAAAGTAAATGCACTATTTGATAGGTACCTCAATGCCCCTCAGCCATGCCCTTTGGAAGTAGTTGTGCTGCATTACAAACACCCAAACATCCTAAAAAGTAATACTAAAGCTAATTAAACCCAAGTTAACCTTAAAAGTTTATTTTTTAAAGGGTAAATCTAAAGAACTACTTTGAACATAATTAATATTTGATAAATTACTTTGTTTATTTTCTAAATGCCTGTGGAATATATACACATGCACAAACAGCATGAACAGTTTTTTTCTGAAAGAGAGATATGAATGAAACCAGGTTTTCACCTAATAATTAATTAACCTTTGGCTGTTTTCTTGAATTTGTGCCATTGACACCCGTAACTGTTTGATTAATTAGGCTAAATCATGACACAACATAGTATTTCTTTCTTTGTGTACCATCTGCTTGTGGCACAAGATTTTGGTGAAAAATCTGAAAACCAAAACGATGAAAGGGGACTGATTTGAAGGAACATCGAAAGGATTTTGATTCTTTGTCTGTAGGTGCTGATAACAATGTTTCTTTTCTCTACTTACTGAAATTTTGTAAATGTGTCTTTTTGGATATAGAAAGAGGTACACTGGGCCTGCAATAGACTGCTGCATTGCTAAAGTTGAATGGTACAAGTTAAAGCTGGCTTGGTTTGGCATATCCTTCAGCAATGGTTTCTTCTTTACCAGCTGACCAAGTAAATTATCTCTGGGCACTCTGATTTACTTCTACATCTAAAAATGAAGATTTCTGGTAGAGCTTTTCAGGTACATGTAGTAAAGGTTCAGCTGGCACTTTGACCACTGCTCAAGAATCCCTAACCATACCTAGGTAACTAACTTGCTTGCCAAGGCTGAACCCTACACCTTCCCCCTTTCACCCAACTGTTGAGTTGTCCTTTGACCTCAAAAGTCAGAACGTCTGCCAAGAACAACATAGAAAATGCAAATAACAAGAGTTAGTAGATAGTTTTTTGTTTTTGTGGTGATAGTGTGGGCAAAGTGTATTTATGTGTATGCACATTTTTTTCCTTTCAGAGGGGGTGGTTGGTTACCAAATCTACATGCAGTTTTGGGTGGGGCCGAAGACCTAGAGTAGTATGCCCATCGGCAGTATTATGATCCCCAACACTAGTCAAATTTAAAATTTACAACTCAGTTTTAAAAACAGCAAAAGCTAAATAGTGATTTTAATATAAAATTTGTATAAAATCCAAATGAAACTAAAATAAAATATCTGGTACTTTTAAAATAAGAATTAAAGAAACACTGTAAGGAACACAAAAAACAATAATGCTGCAAGAAAAAATTATTAATTGGAATACAATACATTATATAACATTCAACATAAGAATGCCATCAACTTTACACAGGATATTGTTATTTCATGGTATCATAATTCTGTGTATAATTAAAATGTTTTTTCTAAGTAAATCAACATGAAAAAGATTTGTAGTGACAGGGTGGCTGGTGGAGGCTTTGCAAAGCAGCACTCAAACAGAAATGGTGCCTCCTAGCTCACCCTTGGATCTTAAAATACAACAAAAAGCTTTTTCAGAAGAGCCAATTAGACCTATATTTGCTTACCTTTTTGCATCACAATTAAGAGACATGGGGGCACTAAATTTATTTTCATGTGTACACCATCTAAACTACTATTATCTTCAAAACTCTCCAGGTTTCCAGGAAAATTAGAACATTGACATATTTTATTAACTGTTGTATTCAAACAAGTTTATTGAAGAGAAAAGGAAATGGGAAGACAAAAAGATAAATGATTGGTTCTTTCATGTGATAATAAATTCCTTGACTAAGTACTAACACTAAAAGTAAAATAATTCTTGAGAGAGAGAGATGATGATGATGTCAGTACATATATATATATATAGAGAGAGAGGGAGAGACCATTAAAACAAAAATGAACTTTCCATCAGAAAAAACTTTCTAGAAATCAATGTTTATATTTTTATACATTTTCAGTTGCCATTTATTTTAATAATAATAAATAGTTTGTAGATTTATTTTCATTTACTGAAATATTATACTGTATTAAAGTAATGATGATGGCAAAAATACTGCCACATTATGTTTTTAAACATAACATTGAGTATTTTGTGTTACAATGTAAAAAACTATTTTTAACAAAGCATATATGCATCATCGTTTTGTGGAAATACCTTCTATGGAGTAACAAAGGAGTGAATTTTAATAAATACATGCAATATTGTATGGACTAAAGAAATATGTAGATGATAAATCAGAAATGAAACATACTTAAATAATGTTAGTTATGGTATAATTATGTTTAAAAGAAAAAATATTAGAATTGCTTCAGATGGTGTAATAAAGTTTGGCCACTATTTTATGTATTTTCCTTTCTTTTGGATATCTAAGGAGTTAACTTACCCCTTATTTTCAGGAAATATACCTTAAATGTTGACAGATACTGAAAAATACATATACAGAATTTGTGTAACAAATATTAGGTGTGAATTCATCAGTAAAACAGCACCAATAGACCCACTTTGAGTGTAAATATTTGAGCTTTCAGAAAAATACATCACCCTACCTATACACAAACTATTAGGTTGTTAAAAATGTTTAGTCGGTTTTATATTATGTTAATTTGGGATTCATTTTTGCAAGCTTGTGAAGGTATATGTAGATAAGTTATATATCGTTTTGTATCATGTGCTTTGGCATATATCATGCAATACCTTCCTTTTTAAAAATCATAAAATGGATATTTGTTTCGGGGTTCTAGTAAAGAATGGATAGAAAAGTTTTTCATGCCATTTTGCTTTACGAGCTCAAACTGCGCAACAAAGTGAGTGCCGCAACTTGTAACATTAAGCAATTAAGCAGGCATAGGGTGAGAACACAGCAAATGAGCACACAGTACAACAATGGTTTGCCAAGTTTTGATCAGGAGATGTGAACCTTGGCAATAAGGAACATAACGGAAGTCCTTCCAGTTGTGATGACAACCCTCTGAAGACCTCAGTTGAAGCTGATCCAAGAAAAACAGTGAGAGAAATTGCTGCAGAGTTTGACGCAAGTATTGAAACTGTTTTCCAGCATCTTGACACAATTGGCAAGGTGAAAAAGCTTAACAGGTGGGTGCCTCACGAGCTGAATGAACAACAAAATCGTTGATTGGAAATTTGCTCTTTGCTTGTGATAAGAAACAAAAACAACCCATTTCTTGACTGAATCATTGTGTGTGATGAAATATGGATCCTTTATGACAATCGCAAATGATCAGCAGAGTGGCTCAACAAAACCCAGCCTCCACCCAAAGAAGGTCATGGTCACTGTCTGGTGGACTGCAACTGGTGTCATCCACTGTAACTTCTTGCAACTTGGCAAAACCATCACAGGTGAAAGGTACTGTCATGAATTAAACGTTGTTCATCAGAAACTCTCCCATAGACAGCCAGCATTGGTGAATCGAAGAAACCCAATCCTGCTCCATGTCAATGCTTGTCTTAATGCTACAAATGTGACTTTTCAGAAACTGAACATGTTGGGGTACGAAGTTCTCTGTCACCCAGCTTATTCACCGGACCTTTCTCCCACCTTTTCAAACACCTTGAGAGCTTCCTCCACATGAAATCCTTCTCTAATCAAGCAGCAATTGAAACTGCTTTCCTAGTTTATCAACTGCAGAATCCAGATTTTTTTTAAAATTGTATAAATGTGCTTGTAACTCATTGGCAGAAGTGTATTGATTGTACGGGAACTTTGATTAATAAACTTCATGTTCAGCAACAATATGAAGTCTCATTTTTGCAGTAAAAAAACCAAGAAAACTTTTGTAACAACCTAATGGATTCACCTAAAATAACAGTAAAGGTGTGGCTGTTAACCCATTAGTAAGCCTACTAGATTGCCAAAGCTGAGGACCCAGAGTTAGATTCTCGATTGGCATTGGATCAGTTTTGAATATCTTCACTGTGTAGTTTGCTCCTGCTCTTCTTCATCAGCCAGTTGCTTGACTTTACTCCAAGTACACCAGTTTCCTGCTGAATAACATACACAACCACTATCATAAAAGAAAGAAAACAGATTTAGATATTACAACTGATAGTAACATAAGTCTAAGGCAATGTGAAACAGTTCCTACAGAGTTGGCCAACTAAAATTTAACTCATTGACCCCCGGAAAAAAGAAATCCTAGATTATGACATAATTTAGAAAATAAAGACCAATCATAGCTACTGTAACTGATTTCCTTAACCAACTGAAATGTCACTTTTACGCGTCATTTGACAAATCCAACATGGAAAACTAAAGCGCATTTAAGCGAAAGTCAAGAGTATACAATATGAAATAGTGACGCATAAAGGGTCATTAAAGGTCTATGAGTTAAGGACTTTTCAAGGACAGAAGACATATAATACATTAATAAAAAATTTAACATAATTTTAAATCCATACTGGATTATAAATATAATTAAAGTGCATTGTAATTAAAGCATTAGATGTGTTTTTATGATTAAATCATCCCAATTTACTTACACATTACTAAAACTAAGTTCCTACCACTACATGACTAAGAAATTAGCAGGGGTTTCCTTGAAAGTACAGTTGTTAAATTTGGTTCTGCATGCTTGGTACATCTTGTAGTAATTTGTACATTATTTCACTAGAATATTTAATAATAATCACATTATAAAAAAATATTTTTATTGTACCACTGTAGTCATCAAGTCAAACAAATAAATGAACTAGCTTTATACCAGCCTCCATTCAATGTCTGGCCCAGTAAAATCCAAGCTGGTTTAGCCACTTTGATTTAAGCAGCATTTACCTGATATTAGAAAAATCAAATTTTCTTGAACTAGTCTTCTATTTTATTGATACCTGTTTGTTTTTCTTCTCACATCTAAAAATAAAGAATTTTAATAGGGAATTAAAACAGGTCGGTTAGACTGAGAGAGTACACAAAGCACTTTTATGCTGGCCATAGTTTCTAGTGTCATGCACCCATCTTCCCTATCTGGCTAGTATTCCAGGTCCCAGTCTATATGTGGTAGAGTGCAACATGAAATACTGAAAACCATGTTCATTCCTATAGTTTGACCAGCATAGAAAAAATAACCATCATGAGTGAGTGAAAATAATTAACCTTACAGAAAGTTGTATATGGAGAGCCCCCGCAAAATTATCTGATATAGAAGCAAGGTTGAAGGTGCATGGTAGATTTCTATTTACTTTGTTACTGTTTTAGTTATAAGTTTTCCAAATTTTATTCTGGAACATGAATAGATAAAGAAATCAGACCTTTCAAGACAATTTGCCAGAATTCAAGGATTTTTCGAGGCCGCAAACATTATAAAAGTGTACATCTTAAAACCAACAAGTTCTCTTGGGCACGCTTAATTTGTAAAATGTCCAGATATTTTAGTTCTTCTTTACAAACCTTTAGTTGCATACTTTTCTGAAACTGTGACAAGTAAGGAATCCCCAAAATGTAGATTATATTTCAGGAAGTTATATAGAGAAGATTCATTGGAATGGTTAGTGGAATGTGTGCCCAATCTTATGAAGAAAGATGAGAAGCAGAAAGGCTGCATCACTAGGCAACTGAGGCTAAGGATGCTTTTGTGATTTGATGTGATTGAAGCAGGGGTGGATTGTGCTGCCAGGACACCAGGCAAAATCCTTGTGGGTCGGTGCCACCTGGCACCTAGTCAGTAGGCTACTTACTGAGCAACCTACTGCACTCTACATTAGTTGTAGGTGTCTGTATATGTAATTTTATGTCGTAAGTTATCAATTTTATAATCAAATTAATGATGTCCTAGTCCCCAGACCCTGTAGGTGAGAGACAAAATAAGTTCCAGCAAATATATTTGAAATTTGGCGTTCCGTACAGTCCATGCTGTACTCATACACCCAGTGTTCTCCTCTGCAGCTTGCATCTAAGCCTCACTTATATATTTTTTCGTTGTAAAGAACAAACTCTTTCAAAGGCTGAGGAACAGTGATTACTAATTTATATATAATATATTATGATGCTCAATAACTTTTTAATGAACTACAGTCATATGCCGCAGAACGACATTTCGGTCAACGACAGACCGCATATACAATGGTGTTCCCATCAGATTATAATGGAGCTGAAAAATCCCTATTGCCTAGTGACATCGTAGCTGCCATGATGTTGTAGCACAACACATTACTCACGTGTTTGTGGTGATGCATGTGTAAACCAACCCACTGTGCTGCCAGTCATATAAAAGTATAGCACATACAATTAGGCCTTTTCATAAAGGAACAATATTATTTACGTTGTATTATTACACTCTATATCAGCAGCTGGTATTTGTTTAATACTGAATATATAAAAAATGTGTTTAACTTATTTCATTTATTTGAATAACTGCATATTATATATAACATTCCCCTTCTTCAATAAAGATTATCACATCATACACTCATATGTATATCATCTTCTATCGAGTAATTGAGTTATTATTGCTTAATAATTTCAGTTTCGTGGAAAAACAGGCAATCATTTTATTTTTATGTTTGCAAGTAAATTTAATAAGGTCACAATTATAAGATTTCAACTTTATTCTGTGTATTCATAATTATTTAATGTCTATCTGCCTATATATATATATGATTATATATGTGTATAACTTGAGTATTTTTTACCTTGTGTACAGGGCTTTTTTTAATGTGCAGTTCTAATTGAAAAAGTGCAGTTCTGAAGGCAAATGTGAGCAGTTCAAATACAGATGTAACAGTGATTCTTCAAATAACGTCAAACAAAAATTAAAATAATGCTTTCTTTTTATTTTTGGATGAAGTATTATATTCCTCCTAGCTACAGAGACTGACAAAAATAACAGTTCTAAAGCCTAATGCATTCTTGAATAAAGTGGATACACTCAGACTACTCAGTGTTGTCTCAAAACTTAAAAAATTTCTAACTTTTATCTTCAGCTCGCTCTTTGAAGACTGCTCATCAGCTTCATCTGTTTCTCCATCTGAGTTATCTAACATGAAATATATGTTGGATGCGTCTTCTTCTTATTTTCTTTTTAAGTGTTTGTTATTAAAATAAGGCTATTTTAGTGATCAAATCATAAGCCAATGGGATGAAGTACTTAATATTGACCTTAGAATATGTTCTAATACCCATTTCATATAGTCCAAAACTGTCCCTGTAATTGGTCAAATTTCAAAATTTTCTCGGCGGCTTACAGTGCCCCGAACCCTAGCTGTATGGGCTCCCAATACGCCCCTGGATTGAAGTATTCAAAATTTTTTCTGGTAAAGAAAACAGGCTTTTTTCCTTCTTTTTGTCATTAGTATTATAATAAATATTAACACATTATAAGTAAAACAAAAAGAAAAGTCAACTAACAAATTCTTTTAAGTAACGGTCTGCCTGGAATAGTTTACCAAGTTTGGTATTTGCTAAAGTTAAAATAGGTTAGATTCATACTTTAAACAAAAAGGCGTTATATATTAGTCTCCTACACCACTTGCCTCTCTGAACATCTATGTATGATGATGATGGTTTCTGTGCTGCAACTTAAGCAGGTATAGATTGACAGTGAAATGAAAGCTCATAAACAACAATAAAGAATATCTAGATTTAAATAACTACAGATAATGAAATATTATAAATAAATAAAATTTTCAAATCAAAGAAATGTAGCATCTCATTTTGACCCTAGTGTTTGAAATCCCTTATGAAATATAATTTAATAGAAATGGTTCTAGATCTTTTTGTTTCACAGCAAACAAAAAAATGTACAAGTACACAACAAGCTATAAAACAAGTTTTTATCATCTGTAAAGAACACTGTAACCAGAAATTAATGTCAGATAGGTTGTTCTTATATGCAACATCTTCCCCGATTATGCTCAGAAGTATATAGTCAGCTCCATGGCAACACAAGTCCTGTGCATGGGTAGCATCACAGCTGACACATTTGAAACCAGTTATGGATTTGTACTGACATGTGTTATAAATTAATCTTTAAGTACATGGATACATGAACACTCTTTCAAATGCTACATTCCAGTTGCTGTAGTATAAGCAAAAAAAAAAAAATGCAAAGTAGAATCTTTGGTAATATTAGCAGAAAGTTCTGTATGCAGATGTCATGTTGCAGTTAGCAAATGACTTGTACTATAGTCTAAAGACAGTTTCAAATGTTACAGTGCGATTGATGTGATATTAGAACAATAAAAAAGAAATAGAATCATGCATAAGAATGACTTATCTATCTATTGACCAAAAACATTTAAAAGGAACTTTATAAACTGGCTATGATGAAAGTTTGACTATTGCTGGTTCTCTTTAGAATTAGCATTTTAAAAAAAGTTAAACAAGTAGCAAAATGTGTTTTACCAGTTACTTTATCATAAGATGATTTGCTTTTTCTCTCAATGGAGGTTTCTCCAAATGAAGGTAAATTTTTGCTCACAATGTTTGAAGTTGCAAAATACTTCAGAGATCAAAGCAATCTACTTCCTTCACTACAAACCAAGTAGCAGACTTCAACAAATGTGAAAATTTTTTTCTAGCCAAACTCTGCTAACATTGCTGCTACCTTCTATTCTCTCACAAGATTCTAGGAGGAAATTGGCCATTAGTACTGTCTAATAAGCCTGTTAAAACTCCTTCTTCCAGGTTTTTGTAAAATGCAATTTATTACATTTTGAATTATACTCAGTTTTGTTTTAAAAAATAGGAATTTGTGCACATAAGTGTTTTAGCCTATTCTTACAAAAGTAATCTGTTTTTATAGCACAATCTAATTATTACTTAAAGCTAGGAAAAAACCTGAATTTTAACAAATTCAATAGGAACCTCACATATCCTGATATCCCAGACTTCAAGGGAAATGCAAGTATTGAAAATCAAACTCCAGTTTGGAGAAAAGTTTACATTCCTAGACAAACATTGAATTAGCTTGGATAGTTTGTTTTCTGATGCCATAACCTCACTCCAAGACATTTTTCATTCTCTTAAGTCATACCTTTTCAGACTTTTCTTCCAATTCCAGGAAAAAAATTGCAAACATTTCTAAAATTCTCTTTTGAATCATGAAAATATGGTAAGAGCAGTTATTGGTAATGTAGTGTTAGTTTGGGCATTTCTCATCATCTTATTAGTAGCAACTAATGAGCCTATGTTACACTAATTTTCCTTGTTGGCATCATTAGCATTAGTTGAATTTTGTGTCCAATTTATTTAATAAACTGATATTGCACTGCATTATCAATCCAGTTCTTTTAATATGAGAAATAACATAATAATATTTAAAGAATAGATCAATAATGTATATAACAATTCTAACCAGCTTAATAAAAGTTCATGATAGCATAGGAACTTGGATAATATATAATTTATGATCAGTAAAAGCATATAAAGTTAATTTTAAAAAAATACAAATAAAAAGAAACTACACGGCTTAAATGCTTCTATCTGAGTTTGAATCTCAGTCAGAATTGGCTTGGTTTGGAGTACTTCTGTGGCATGCAAGTTTCCACTCACAACTAAAAAAAAATATGAAAAGTTCTTATAAGGTTTTCCCACCAAAGTTGGAAGTGTTGGGCTACTCATGGTGCAGGACTGGTATTGCTTCCTAGCAGACAAGTGACATTATGCACCTTTACTAGGGTTATTTTCCATCGGGACATTGGCATAGCCAGAGGCTATTTGGGTATGGTCATATTGCTGAAGTAAACAATGTCAAAATTGTTACAGAAGATAAGGCTTACCTGCCATCTGCCATGAGCAATAGATATGCAGATTGATTTTTTTTTGCATTTACTGAAGCAATTTTCTTTGGTGGAAAAAAACTAACACATTGCTGCTGTAACTGGTAGCCCAAGCTATAGGCGAATATCTGTGACTGGTCTTCTTGTAACTTTCAGATATGATGCACGACTTGTTTTGAACCTGCGTGCTGACATCAGTACATATCTACTAGAGGAGCCTGTGTTTCAGTTTCATAAACTAAACAGAAGAGCTGGGTGCAAAGGTTAGCCATGTGCCCACTGCATAAAGTTCCTACTAGAACTCTTTAATTTTTAGATGTGGATTGAAACCAAAGAGGCTAGGATGAACATGTTTTAAGTAGGATCTTTTGTTGTTTCATAAGATATTTCTTTTGAATATCTAATAATTTTAGAACAAACTAAAGTGAAATGATAAAAAGTGAAAACTGTTTATGTAGTAACTGAACTGATAATTAATATTCAGTGATTTAAGGTTGATTAGAAATTTCTGCACCTTTTGAGCTTTCCAGCA
Source organism: Nautilus pompilius (assembly GCA_018389105.1). Taxonomy (NCBI): domain Eukaryota; kingdom Metazoa; phylum Mollusca; class Cephalopoda; order Nautilida; family Nautilidae; genus Nautilus; species Nautilus pompilius. The sequence continues at coordinate 386,172 of JACATO010000023.1, read as the reverse complement.
ACAGACAAGATCATCTTAGTTAATTATGCATTCTGAGAGCAAAATTGGGGATTTAATCAATGCTAAAAAAAACTCACTGTTAGTACCTTTTAAATTAAAATACAATTTCCAGGGAGCAGTATCCATGAAGCCACATTCTAGGAAGATATACATCTAATACTACAGTCAATGTTTTCAACTCCCTTCAAAAAAAAAATTATCCAACCAACCACCTTCATTACTTAATACCCGGAGAAAGCTATGATAACCATAGGTTTCTTATAAAAATTCTATAAAAGTGTTGGCTTTTGAGGTTTTCTTTGTTTTTAAAAATAGTTCAGCAAATTCATCTGATGCAAATGCAGAATTTTCCCTCTGATTACACTGGTCTACAGTCAAAATGCTTCTGAGACAATTGAAGTCAATCTTGACTAATTATGGGTCATTGAGAACGGAAATGATGTTTAAAATTGTTGATTAGCTCTAGTTTTCAAGTTACAGTACTGTGTCACAATGAGTACGAACATGCAAATGTATACACGGCATACATCAGACTCCCACACTTTCAGTGTTGTTTCAGCTGTCGAACAAGGTGGTTGTGCATAGTATTTTCCTTATCATTGAAGGGTAAGTTACATTTATATTTATTTATAAATTTATATTGATATTTATTTATTCTAAAAATAAATATTTATTCTATAAATCAAACCGTCTAGATGTCGCTGAGATGCCGACATATTGATGTATCAAGTTATTAAGTATTGTAGTATTGTTACTTCTTACCTTCTAGTTCTGCTACATTTGTGGTGAAGTGACTTTTGCGTTGCAGAAGCGCGGTATAACTGCAATGGTTAGGAAAGCCTACCACCTGTATTTCAGATGCAAAATTGGCGATCAGGACAAGAAGTGGGCCCCTCACATATGCTGCAACACTTGTGCAATGAATCTTCACCATTGACTGAACAGGAAAAGGAAATGTATGCCTTTTGCTGTGCCAATGACTTGGAGAGAGCCAACAGATCATAGCAGCAATTACTTCTGCATGATGTCTCCAGTTGGGAAAGGTCTGTCAAGAAAGAAAAAGCAGACTGTGCAGTATCCAAACCTTCTATCAGCTATTTGCCAAGTACCCCACGGAGGAGGACTACCAGTTCCCAATGCACCAGAATCATTCTCAATTGAGTCAGATGAGGAAGAGAATGAGGATTCTAGTCCTGGACCATCAATGTCACATGACCCAGATTTTGACCAAAAATCCTACTGTGAACCACACCTCATAACTCAAGGTGAACTGCATGACCTTGTCAGGGATCTGGAGCTACCCAAGAGTAAGGCAGAGCTGTTAGGCTCTAGACTACAGAAGTGGAATCTCCTGGCAGCTGATGTTAGGGTTTCCAGATTCCATGACCATCAAAAGGAATTCAACTCATTCTTCATCATGAAGGGTGAGCTTGTGGTCTGCAACAATATCAGTGGTCTGATGGCAGCCCTCAACATAGTTCATGATCCATGTGACTGTATGCTGTTCATAGATTCATCCAAGACAAGTATTAAAGGTTGGATACACAAAGTACGGCTCTTTACTTCGTGAATGGGATAGTTGTGCAAGAGATTCCCACTATGTCAAGAGAGACTGGCCACTCCGTCCATCATTGGAGCCTGGGAAGAAAAACATTCAGCATCCACCACTTGTTGAATCAAGCAAAATTTTGTTACCACCCTTACACATAAAACTAGGCCTGATGAAGAATTTTGTCAAAGCCATGGACAAAGCAGAAACAGTTTTCATGTACCTCACTACAAAATTTCCCAAATTAAGTGATGCAAAGATAAAGGAAGGTGTTTTTATTGATCCTCAGATTCGTGAACTTCTTCACGATAGTGAATTTGACTGCACTGCATGGCAAGGAGAAGGCGTGGGAAGCATTCAAGTTAGTGGCTACAAGATTTCTTGGAAATAAGAAGGCAGAGAACTACAAGGAGTTGGTGGAAAACCTCATCAAGGCATATAAATGCATAAGATGCAATATGTCACTCAAGATACATTTTTTTGACTTACATCTGGATTTTTTCCCACCCAACTGTGGAGCAGTAAAAGTGACGAGCACAGTGAGCGATTTCACCAAGATATTTCAGCCATGGAGAAATGGTATCAAGGAAAATGGAGTCCAGCAATGCTCCATTTAATGCCTACAAGTGACAAGCCAAAAAGCATAGAGTAGACACTGATTAAGGACTGAACTATGAACTAATGCTTAGTAAGTGTTACAAGTGTTAAAAGTGTTCCATGATTGAAAACCTATGTAAACCATATACAGAGTATGTGAAATTAAAATAAAGATAAAAAATATATATTTCTTGTATCTTTGGAACGATAGCCAATCAACAATTTTAATTGTTATATTTGAATTCAGCATGTCAAAATGCATGATAAATAACTAATTTAATCTCAAAAGCAGACAACTTTTGAAAAATTGTTGACCAGTATTATGAGCACTCAAAAAGAAATTTCCCCTATCAGTCATCATCTTTTGTTGACAGTTTTCCTAATTTTTCTGGTGTAATTGAACAAAGTCTATACGAACACCACCACTGCACATCTTCAAATGATTAACCCTTAAGAAAACAAAATATGCAAAAGTAAATAAGTCCTCCAATTTCCCATAGACATGATTATCTTGAAATTGTGTAACAATCAACCATTTACAATCAGTTTTATGAAGCATTTTCATCATAATGTTTTCTATCTGTGCACTCTTTTTTTTAAGAAGTCATGAAAGTGACATCAGAAATCCTGATGACGCTATACTGTCAAGTGCTGGTGCATCATGTGATTCAGCAGCAAAGGCAATGGTAGTAAATGCAGTAGGAGACATGACTGAGGACGCCCCTAGAATTACAACACCTATAGAAAAACCATCAATGGCAAGCATAACTTCAGTTTATTTTTAAAACATCCAGACTAAAGATGTAGTATGTAATATTATGATTTAAAAAATTGCAAAATAAAAAAAAAATTTTCATGTTGGAAAGTATCAGCTTCAAACATCCCCAGCTAATAAAATAGCAAATTTATCCCAGTAATCACATTTTACTACTGTTTGGAATCCATTGTTATTTAAAAAGTTGAGTATTGATTGGCTTGCCTTGGCCACAGTCACACAATTCAAGTTGAAATTGGTTTAAGAAATTAAAAGAATATATTTCATCTAAAAGATTGGTAAAATCACTATTTTGCAGCTATTCTTTTGCTATGGTCTATCTGGGTACGGGATTACTAGGTCTCCTTAATTTGACATTAGGCTAGTGTTTCTGCTACTGTTTTGATTTAACATGAATTTCTTTGGAGATTGTTGCCAGCTGTTATTTATTTTGACAAACTGAAATCACATGACTGATCTAAACATTCTTCCAACAAATCACTGTCAACAATTATTAAGGATTCAACCAATATTTACATTTTTTTAAACTTTAAAAGCTACTAAATTAACTTCATCTGATTCAAGATTATTCAGACAAAAAGAACAGGGTACCTTCTCTAAACATCACCATTTCTTCTAACTAATACATTACATAGATGATAAGAAGTGGGGGATACTTTGTGCTACATTATGTTGGTACAGACTGACAGTTTACTCTAAATAGCTATGACAAATATGTAAAGAAAACAGGGAGGGTCAGAAAATGTCCAAGGATGCTGAGATTTCAGTATGTGTAGCTTTTATAATATCACATTCTAAACATTTGCTTTCAAATAGCAGTCAGTCACACACACACACACAGACAGACAGAGACACAGAAAGTGTGTGTGCATGCACATTTTTTTTTTGTTTTTTTTTTCCCAATACATATCTCAAAATCTCATTTGTGTAATTATTTGCTTTTAGTTGACTCTAGTGGTCTTTTCAGATTCTCCGGGAGTGAAAATGGCAAGTAATTAAAAAAAAAGGGGGGGGCTTCACCTTGATGGGCTTTCATAAATAGAAATGTCTGATCTTAAGTTAAAACTTTGAGACAGAGCAAGTAAAAGAAAAACATGGGCAAAAATTAAGATATTACTTCTTAGTAAACCTGTACTGACTTTCAAAATCTACAGACATCTCAGCAAAAAAGCTAGGAAAATGTGTGGGTTATCAACTAAGTAACCTGGGTGCAGTTAGAGGTTCTTGAGCACTGGTCAAGATGCAAACCAGTGAATAGTTGCTTGTATAACCTCTGCCAAATGTACCCAAAATACCTTGCTAGAACTCTTCATGTTTAAATGTCAAAGAAAACTGGAGTGCCCAGAAACTCCATATGTCCAGCTAGTGAACATGTCAGGGAAGTATACAAAACCAAGCTGGTACTGACCAGGACTCAAACTAGGGGTGCCCTCAACCATAGCAATCCAGTAGTCTATTCACTGGACTCCCTTAAACAGTAATACAGATACTGTTATAAACAGAAAAAGGTTCCAAGTTGGAGATTTTAAAAATATAGAAAACAACTAGGATGCTCAAAGTTGAAAAGGCTGATTCACAGAGAAGCCTGAAGATCTAACATAAATATAAAATGTAACTAGTTGTGCCTTGTGTTAGGATGTCATTAGCCATCTTAGACATTGTATAACATACAAACTTTTCAGTGGGATTTTCTTACCATCACAAAAAATTGATGTATTTACTATGAAAAGGAAGCTTACAGAGAGACAAACTTATCAGATACAGTGAAATTGGCTTTAAGGCTATTTCATTCAACAAAGCATCTTCCTTACATGGTTACACCATTTCTTTAGCACCACCATCTAATTCTAAGTTATTCTAGCACCTAGATTATGGAAATTAAATTTTTTGCATAGATTTCATGTAATCACATGGGATTATCCACAATTTGAATTCATAATCACGCCATCTGCAAACAGGCAGCTACAACCTTGATCACATAAGGCTACCCAAGTGTTCACATAAGAAAAACTGATTATTTCTCATCCATCTTGATTGTGTTTTTATATCTGTCAAAAATCAAATAATAAATATGCAGTAAGTACAGTTTCTTTTCTTTTCCATATGTTTCTACCAAGAGATTTCTTTGTATTAAAATGGCAACCATCTTTTCCCCTGATCTCATCAACTCCTTAAAAGAAAAATTGCATGTTACTAAGGTCTTCTCCTTCATTTTTGGCCATTTAATTTGCATTACTAGATCATGGATAGACAATAAAAAAGATAACTTGATTTTGACCAGCTATAATACAGAATCTGCTGGCTCAGGCTTAACGACTCTACCAGTTGTCTACCTACTCTGTTAAACTTGGCTAATGATGTCACTTTTAAGTACAGCTCACTCACTACCCACAGCAGCTATATCTCTTTCTTCAAATTGATGCCAAATTTTCACTCCATTAAATCTTGTTTATTTACCAAGACAGATGCCACATTCACTTGATTACCAAATATATGAATAGACATATAAGTAAATCCAATAAACAAACAAAAAAGGAACATGTTCATTTATGTCCCACATGCTTGATGTTAATGCAGATTAACCAGTTCCTTTAATGAACAAAATTACTGATAATATTATGAAACACTAAACAAAGACTTACATAGGGTTTCCCCCTAATGTTGCTATATAAACAGAAAAACATTAATTTGAGATAGCTGCTTGTGCACACATCATGTCAATATTAATGATGCACTGCAAAGATACAACAGAGAAACAATGACCACTATGTTTTAAGTAGTCTGTTTGCATAAAAATTTTAAAAGGGAGACAATCTCCATATTAATTTGACAATTACCTGTATGCAATCATTACATATTAAATGAATGAATGTCAAATAATGAGTGATAATTAAAAAAATGCTACATATTATTAGACTAAACAGAGAAAGGAATTAGGAAGTGCAGTACCATCCTAGAATATATTCAACAAGGACTTGAAAATTTCCAGTTAAGTTGGCTAAATAATTGTGCCCCATGTGAAAAAAAAATATTATTTTGTGTATCAGCTATAAGAGGTTGCCTTTAATTCTACCACAAAATAACCTGCAAATAAGCAGTGACTATTACAATCAACAATTTAGAAATGGATTACACTGACTCTGTGTCAGTCTATAAAGCAACATTGCTGAAATGGATATAACAAAAGCAAAGCCAATAGGTAAAACTAGATAAAGGGAATGTTACAAATTGGATTAGTTATGGAAAGAAAAAAAAAATGAACATGCTCAATATAAAACAAAACAATCATTGTAATGCCAGGTCAATGCCCCACTAATGCCAAGTGAAATCTTTTATACATACATACATACATGATTTTGAGATAAGCATAGTCACATTTCTCTAGCTCTTGCTACTTGCAACAAATGGCTGCAAAATGAAATCAATATTTTTTTGTGTGTGAACATGTTGTCATACCAACTTGTTGGTACTATGCCGGTTCCTGCTGCAAGCAACAGAAGCTATTTTTAGAATCAATTCTTAGAGCAGTTACAAGATGCCTGGGTTCCAGACCCAGACAGTCAATTAACTCACTTGTGTTGGTAATAGATCAGTAGTTACGTTCTGTAGGACTGGGTTACCTCTTGAAATAAGAGAAAGAAAGAAAGAAAGCATGTTTCTCCCCATTTTTACCCTGTGGCAACACAAAAAAAGAAAAAGAATCTTATTAAAGCTCAAGGAGTCATGTGATGTAACATGGAAACATGTGTTGTCAGTGCACATTTACACATTTCCTAAATTACATGTTAAACATTAAGTTAAGCAACATCTGATGACTTAAGAGTATATATATAATGGGTGCAACAATCTTGGGATACTTAAGTTTAGGTTACATTCAATCAAAATTACACCCATCAGACATTGTGGGCATGATACAGCCAACATTTGTACAGTCAAATTCATTATGGTAGTCCCTCAGACACATGAAACCAAAGATTCTTTACAGTTAGTCATTTACAGTATTTTAGTCAGCCTTCAGTGGATCGTATAGATGCTATCTCAAGACTGGTGACATCAACAACAGACCTAGAAAGATGCTCATAATGAACACTGGTCAGAGAAATGGTCCTGTGGAGCATAGTAGTTCACATTACATAGATCTTGCAATGCTTTCTGGCAGTCAGAAGAAAGTTAACCACCAGAAAATATCAAAAGCAGACTTCAACAAACAAGATTATGCCAGAGGCATAGATTATTTATCGGTCATCCTTTATGATGGTATAAGGTAGAAAAAATGTAATAATGTGAGAAGGGATTACATGGTTTGTAGGACATAGGTAATCTTGCCTATGAGTGATATAAGTGGATGGAATTGAAGCACAATCGTTCTGCCTCTTCATCAACAAATGGCAGCAGGATGCCAACAATAGGCCATTCAAAGCTAGCATTATTAATGCATTATTTTGAGCTAAACACATCCCTAAAATGAACTGGATAGCCATGATCCTATGAGACTTCCTTCGGTGGCATGTTATCCCCCTCTTCAAAGCCAATATAATGTGGACATGGTACTCCCAGGTCAAGACTAACCAATATAGGTGGGCTAACCATATATTTCTTTTCAGGTATATGCACATTTAGCATTTATTTTCAAATAAAATTGATAACAGTGACAAAACATATATTTTTAATATTTAATCATTTGATGCACATGCACTATTTATATTTCCTTTGAGTATGTAGTAATAGCAACAATTATCTTTCCTACATAAATGAATTGTCTGTACTAACATCTGAGAACAAATAGTTGAAATTTTTTCTGTTCATTGTACCTTTAAATTGGCAGTGTAGCAATTAATTGTCACAAAAGAACTTGGATGTAGAGCTAGAGTGTTCTGATGAATGCTTCAGCATGGAGACCAGAGGGCCAAAAAATCTATTTCTGTAGGATTCCAATGAGAAGGGAGAAATACACACCAGAAGTCCATAATTAAATTTGATTAGTGATTTCACACAAAGTTCTTGGCATAAATGTGATTTTAAAATCCAGTTAAGTTTGCTTTATTAGATTATACCAAGGCTAGATCATTTTTGTTTTTTCTGTGAATAATTGATTTTATAAGACATTCTTCATGCTAATTACCCATAAGGAAAAGAAAACCAGCCAAATGTTTACCTAAGAAACTCAGTGATTTCAAATCAAGCCAAATGCAACCTGGGAGGTGTGCAATTAAAAAAATGATACAAAAAACCAGCAATTGGCAGGATTTTAGATATATTGAGCTTTCCCCATACCAAGAACACTGTAGTCAAACAGAGAAATGTAAGGAACAAGCTATAATTTCATCCTAATAAAATTTCGTTTTTTTTATATTAAACAGTAACAAATTCCAATAACAAAAAAAGTATTAAACAAACATGGGATTTTACTATATGGTTATTTCATAAATTCAACCAAGAGCAAAACTATGCATCTTGTATTTGGATCACGTGTATATGTATTATATAAAAAACCTGAAAATACTATATCAAATCATTAATAAGAGAGATAGGCCAATTTTTGTATGAAGGAAGATACCAAGTCTCCAAAAAATGTCACCGCTTTTTAAAATGTTTATTTTTTTTTAACTCATAGTAATATACAGACCTTGAATTTGGTTTCTAAGATGTACTTTTCTAGTGTAATCAGAAAACATCATTCATCCATGATACTTTACAAGTCATGGTAAATAGGGGGGACAACTGGATTTTGGACACTTGGAGTTCCATTAATACAGGTAACTTTGGACCAAAAATAGTAAAGGTTTCAGACTAATAAAAGAGAAAGATTTTTTTTAGATGGATGTTAGTAATGCAACCAGTACTCCCACATCAATGGACTTTAACTATGATGTAATTCTGATTCTCTGATTCCATCAGTCATCTTCTAGCTATATAACCAGCTACTTCAAGTGCTAACCATCACATACTATCTTAATGGATCAACATGGCAGAAGCATTGCATTTACCCAAATGTACCATAGGTACCTTGAATTTGATTATCACAGTATTTTATACACATATCACAGAAAGAAACTGCTAAATTTAAGCAACATCTCAGTGTCTGATAAGTCCAGCATTGTGCAACAACATGGCATTCCACAGAAGATGATAAACAATTTGGAACATTCAACAGTCTACCTTTTTTGCACCACCACAAATTTTTCCTGTTTAAGTATGAAAAACTACAAATAATTAGCTGTAATCCATTTGGAATTCACAAGATAAATGTAAAATTTAAGAATAACATGAATCTTATTTTAAATCAGACATGCTACCATACATTTTAAGGGAAAAAGAGAGATCAGTTCAGTTTATCAGAATTGAATTCAAGACTATTCTACAAAGTGTAAATTTTGCCATAGAATTTTGTATTAGGGAAGACCAATGGAACACGACACTTGCTGATGTATGCACTCATAAATCCAGCCAATTCAGCTCCTTGTAAAGTTTATCTGAGAGAAAAATAAGTCAAAATCACTTTGGGAGGAGAAAATATGTCCATCATGTTGGAAAACAGTTAAGATAAACCCAAAGAAAAGCTTCAAGGTAGCACAGTACTGGTAGATGGCACAAGTGATGAATATGTATCATCCGTTCTACTAAAAAAAAAATGGAACTAAATTAAAGCATTGTATATATATATATATATATATATATATATATATATAGTTGTTTCTCCCATCAAACCACATGAATTGAAAGCTGAGAACAGAGAAGGCTATCAGAAGCGCAAACTTGACAGAAGTACTAAAAATAGCGACTGGCTTGCTGAAGTTCTAAACATGTAAAAGAAAAGAAAAAGTCACCCAAAGTTAGTGACATAAGGGCTAAACAAATTTGAGAAAGTTGTGATTAGTTGAGCAATCATGAGTGAACTTAAAATAAGAAAACAAACAAAGTTTCAACTATAAAGGAGAAAGCAGGTACCTTCAACTACAAGATGAGCAGTTGAAGAAAGTTTGAGAAAAATATGGAATAACTTGGTTAGAAAGACAAAGGCATTAGTGTCATATTATCTGATCCTCCTCAGAAATAGTGGGAAAAAACCTAACTATAATGACTAAAAAAAAAATTGTTGTGAATTTCTATCTGGATGACATTCTTACATGATTCTCCAAGTAAAAAGGACAATGTGAATGTCCCTGACAAAAGAAATAGTTGCTTATTGCTAATTTGAGAGTTGTACTTGGAATTTAAAAGCAGTATTAATTTGTAAAAGTTAAGTTTTCAAAGTTTTGTTTTTTATGGACAAAATAGTACACAATTAACACATCCACCTGCTATTCACTCTGCTAGTAAAACATCAAAAACTCTATGTTGCTCTTGTCCATCCCTCCAGAGCACATGGATTATAAGGATATATTTCTCTAAGCTGGTTTATGAACTTATCTCTTAAGACTGCATATTACAAAGATGTGGTTAATGTTCAGAGAAAAATTGGCTTAGTAGAATATCTAAAAAAATAATAATAGACAATTCAGCATTATGAAATGTAAAAACTGAAAAATATTTCTGAAATTGTTAATGACATTGAAACTTGTAATATGGCAGATAAAGCTATAAAACATTACATTATTTAATTTCACTGAATTATATCTGTTCTTAAGTCAAGTTACTTTCCAGGAATTTCACTCAAGCAACTCTCTTCACCCTTTACAGTGTACCACAGGAATAACTTAGAACCATTAACTTGCATGCAATAAGTGATGACCATGAACAGAAGCAGTCCAACCACAATGCAATGCTTTATTTCAATTAAACTAGAATATCTCAAAAAGGAAATAACTATAAAACATGTTCATTTCCTCACTAACAGTCTGTACAAAGACATCCACAATTTATAGTTTTCATGAAACATATCATCCTGTGGCCTTTTTTGTTTTGAGTCATGGGAAAAACCCATGTGAAAAAATTAGTAGCACCATCAAAAAACCTTACAGCACTTTAGCTTTCAAGCATCTTGACTGGTCAAATTCTAGCACCAGCGCAATTTTTTTTTCATGAGAAAGTGCAAATATTAAGCATATACATTTTATCTTTTTCTTTCAAAATGAAATAGAGATTTACAGACTACTACTGGAACTACAATTGTCTGATTTTTATTCATTATGTAAACACTTACTGTATGTTATTGGTCACCACTAACTTTTATCTAAAAAGTTATTTCTATCTTCTTAGCCTGATAACTTCCAGTTTGGTCCAGTGTAACCTAAGGTATTGCTGAATATCAGAGCTTTGGTTTTAGTACCTCTGCCAACAGAATTCCAAGGGCCCAAAGTTGTTTTCAACTTTTCCTTCTATTTATAGTAATTTTTACAGTATCATAAATATGCCATATTTAATATAATTTTCAGATTCTACAGAAAAAGTTCATACTAGACACCAAATCTGAATCCTAAATAGTTTAGAAGTTATGAGTGAAAAAGAAACAAACTACTTTTAAAAGTGAGTGTGGCATGTTTTGGTGTCATCTCCCTTGTTAATCAAAGTTAACAAAATATTTTCACGTATTCCATTTCACACATGTACCAACTACACAAGAAAATGAGCTAATGAGACAAATTGTGCAGGAAAATCTAAAGACAGTGGTTAATTTGAGACGGAATGAGCTGATAAACAAACTAATTTTAATAGTTAAAAATAAATCACTGATAGACAAGTAATGAAAACTTAACACTTTGTCATGATAACTTAAAAGTATAAATAATAAATAGTATCCTATAGTGGCACAATGGTCCAAGGATGGTAGACTGCTAGGATGAGGGCCAGAGTTAGAATCCTGGTTGGGGTCACCTCAATTTAGCATACACACCTTCTCAGCATGGTTTCTTCTTCATCAACCAGCCAGGTGGGTTTTCTCTTTCCATACAAGTCTGAAAAATGAAGAGTTCCAGTAAGAACTTTCACTCATGGACTCTCCTGCTGAGACGCGCTGGTGCAATCCACTCAGTACATGAGCAGATGGTCTCTCATCTTATAAAAAAGACTGCCTACACAGCCTATCCTCGTAACCAGAGAAATGTAAAGACAAATAGATAGATAATTAATGCAACCCCCCAAAATATGAATATCTCAACCATAGTAATAACATTTTAGCATGGCACAAAGTATTTATTCATATTAAACCACCAACTTAGTAGAAGTAATATAGCTAACTAATGAATCTGTATTTCAGATGCCTGGAAAGTATCTAATGTCTGTAAACAAAACATCACCAATGTCTTAGTTATTATCTTCAACAACAACCTGATTTGTCTTGTCAGTATATCTTTTTAATATTTAAACTACTGTTAGAAGCAGAGGGGGTTTTACCAGGAAAGGACAAAATAATTTTAAAATGTCTGCAGGATAAATTACAGGTTGGTGAGGGCGATTTGTTTTTTTACCTTAGAAATATTTTTAAAATGTATTTTCTTGACTTAATACTTCCTTTGCTATTGTGCTACCCCATCAGAGCTCACAATAAAAAAAATTTTAAAATTTAACATTTTTATTCAACCATGTTACACAACTGCTCTTCCCCCTTTGAACACCCATGGCTGGGTGAGGGGTGCTATGCTATAGTCATCTTGGAGACAGCGATTTGAAAGATATGTAATTGTTTAGATAAGAGAACATAGGTGTGATTAAAGTTTAAAGTCTTGCAGTATTTGCCATGTGGATTTGAGAACCATATATACCTGAGCACTCTTTGTACAAACACAGTACTAATTACTTTTTAAAAACAGAAAAACAAACAAAAAAATGAAAGCCTCAGATCAGTTTACTTTCTACTTGGCAAGAGCAATGCATTATAAATGGTAACTGCATTAGATTATCACACGTCTAAGCAAAAAATCATTTACTATCAGCTGCACCAGCCATACAAAAAGAATCAACTCACCAAATGCTTCACACTGTTTATAGTCATCAGTTTTCTATTTCAGATGCTTCCCATTTAAAGATATTTAATTCCTGAAGCTAATTTTTAATCAAGTAATACCTCTTGCCAGTTTTTTTTAAACTCTACATCTGTATCTTTGTTTCAATAACATAAACAAAAACACTAAATATTATATTAATCCTTCACACAAACTGTAGCATAAGGGTAAAGGTCAGGAACAGAGATCTGACCAAAAAAAAAGTGAACAGCATATGTGAACTGTGGATGCCTATGTTAAGTGCCCATTTCCTGTCTGTGTTTATGGAGAGAATTTTAAAAATTGAAAAAATGCATTGATTCTCTCAAGGTTTCTACACCCTGACTGACAGAAGTAAAGCGAAGCCAGGACATAGGACACCACTTTCCAACTGAAAACATTTCTGCAGCTGCTTATCAGTGAGGCTATCAACAAAAATGAACTTACCTCACCACCAACCAGGCCTCACAGGTTGGTAACTCATACAAAACCACTATGTAAAGATTCAGTTTCTATGAGATTACTTCTTCCTGACAAAAGTTACCAGTGTTATCAGTATCAGGACAATGCAGCATCACTAATGATGATGCCTCAGAATACTTCAATAATGTCCTACAAGCTGGCCCCTGCTGTAAGAGAACCAGTCAACCTACTTACAGAAAGTTAATAAATACTACTCATAAACCTGGGTCAATGGCAAGATGGCTACCATAGGGTCTACAGAAGACATGGAGAGGTATATCAACAAATGTTTACAAGAAATCCTTACATTTGGGGAGGTAAGCATCAAGTACAGGGTAATTTAAGGATACATTAGAATAGTGACATCACCTTAAAGATCCACGTACTTCCAGTTGCAACAAATTGGATCACTGAACTCCATTGAGCACCAGCTTCATAGCTTGAGCATCACCCACTAGCACACATGCTTGTCCAGGTATGTAACAACCTCCTTAAAGATCTTAACCAAAGGTTCTTTCCACAATGAGATGACAGTACCTACCTAGCCATAATGGATTCTTGAAAGTAGACAATATTAAGTATTTAAAAAAACACCTCTGGCATGTTGACCATGGTTGTAGTCACAATGTTCTGATACAATAACTGTCTACTCTTAAATGTGAAACAAAATTGTAACATGGAATCAATGATTTTCTAATCTGCAAAGTACATTTGATAGCTTGCAAATAATTTTTTGTGACATTTTAAAACTTAAAAAATATATAATGCATAATTTTCAAAACATTGCACAGGATCACACCATTGTACAAATGAAGCCAGCCATACCAGTCAGGATACTGAGAACCCAACATCATTTTACTAAATTACTGTTGTTTCAATGATAATTAGTAGAACTTCTACCAAAAAAACTGTTGCCTTAAAGCGAAGCAATTGTGTTTTTTCAATAATCTTGTTCAGCCCCCCCCCTCTTTTAAGGGCAATGAGATATTTAAATTTTTTTTTTTTACCCAATAACTTTAGGAAAACTATTTCACAAAGTAGATTGGGTGCTATCTCATCCTATAAAAATTTGGTCATTATACCCTTTATCCTTTGTTTTGGACTCTGAAGATAGTGGATACTTTCAAGATGACAATGCAACTACCTACTGTACTTAAATAACTTATAGTTCATAGAGCATTCAAGTGACTATCATCTCATTTTGGCCAAACATTGATGGACCTCCAATCTTAGATGGACTCGAGATGTAATGCATTTGGGATGTGCAATTAAAGCACTGGCTGTGGAATGAAAGATACCTGGTTCAATGAACTATAAGGAGCATTCAAATGACATCTGACTGAAATAGAATTTCTATAATTGTATCTGGCTGGGTTTCATTTGAACATCCTTAATATTAGCAGCTTCTAAATTTTGGGGGCAGTCAGTCTAATTTATACAAAACATACTTTGTTCATAAAAGTAACTTGAACATTTTTCTTTATTTTTTTTTTTACAACATAAGTAATTTTAAAATTATTTGCTTTCTCTGTTTTTTTCTTATCTTTTGAAATTAGCAACATAATATTAACAAACGTAATGCCTGTAGAATTGATACCACATCTGCTCAGTATAATCCTAAACTTGCATATAAAATAAATATAGATTATATCAATATATTAGGATGTGATATTAAAGAAAACATGTTAAATAGTTCTGAAACTTTTGGCAAAATTAAATTAAGAGCTATCAAAAAGAGGCTGCTGCAGAAGCTCAAGATTAATTACTACTATATGAAAAATTTTCACATTTGTTTTTCTGAGATGTAGATAAAGAGAACATGTCTGTCTAATACATCTACAACTTGGTTAAGTCTGTACACAAAATGACTCATTATACAGTATTTATCGGATGAATGCAAACACATACGCACTGAGTACTGAGTACAAAGCAGAAGTATATGCCCATAATAAATACACAAAGCTTCTCTTATCCTTAAATCAGTTTCTTCTTAGGTGTATCCTTTTATAATTCACCAGTCTTACTGTTCATAGCCAGTTAGCCATAAAAAGAAACTAGTTTGTTCAAAATTTTTACAAGAACTCTCAGGCACCGTGTATAACACAGGGAGGAAATGACATGATTTGATTAAAAAGATACATAAAACCATTACTATTTTAAAAAAAAAACAACAAAACATGATCTTGTAGCAACTTTACATAAGGCTTTCCTTAATATGAGACCCTTAAAGCAGAGATATATAGAATCTGAAACAGGTTTCTCGCAGGAAATAAATAAGAAAATGTTCTCACATTACAATGCTATGAAAGTTGACAAAAACAAAACAAAGAAACTCATTTCACACTATTTTAACTAAAGATTATTGAGCATCCAGCTGAGAACCACTATATATAACTTCAAACAGATGTTGCCTGAAAATATTCATGGCAATGTCTAGAGATATCCTATCACCATATAATTCTAGTTTACCAAGAATTGACAGACAGACAGCAAAAAATTTATGGTTATTTCTTTTGCCAAACACTAACCTCTTTTTGGCCTACTGAATCTAGTTATTTATGAAAAAAGCAATTATTTTTTCTGACACATACAACAGAACACTCTATAAATGCACAATAAGCAATTATCCTTAATACCCCATGAAAACGAAAGTTGAAGGCATTATGACAAAACATTCAAATTTATTTTTGTTTGTTTGTTGTTATATCATAATATCTGTATGACATTTGAACCAATCCATAAACTTGAATATTAAAGCACAACACACAAAAACACTCTGAAATGTGGTGATATCCACATGGTAGGTAGTGAGTTTGGTTTCACCAGAGCCAACTTTTTGAAAAAAATTATTATTATACCCAAGCTAATGGAACAGTACTTACGATGATAACTAGTCTTCTGTATCAGCCAATAACAGGTTTCAAACACATGTCAGATGCAATGTAACACTTGTACATAAAAAAGCAACTGCTACAGCTGTAGTAAGATTATATATATATAAAGAAAAGAATTTGTGCAGAAAATTTCACAAAACAATATAGATTTGCTTAAATTATGCATAAGCTGGAAATGCTGAAAGTCTGTTTTTTTCTTTTCTTAACACCACCTTTGAGATTTAAAACTATCTGCTAAATTTTTGCCCCCAAATATTAAAAGGAAGAAAGAAATGGAGACCCTATAAACCTTTGAAGTAGTAGTGGGATTAATTGCATAGTTAGCATCTTATAAGCATAAAATTTATAGTACAACATGATAAAGATCTAAAGCATAAATTTAACTTGGTAAAACAATATCTGTTTAAAAAAAAGTACATTAAAGTGTCAGACTGGTCCACCGAGCAAATATGGCAGTATATGAGCAACAGAGAGGCAGCAATAAAGAAACAAATATCAGTAAATTATAGAAACATTATTCAAAAAATAAGTAAAGATACTCCTTAATCACATTAAAAATCTCTACCAGAGTATGGACAAATGAGTTAAAGCCTGCATTAAAAAAAAAAAGATTAGTAATAATTATTCAATAACCTCAGTCATTGTTGTGTTGAAAATGGTCCTTTGCCTCACAGTAATGTCATCATACACTGAATTTAATTTTAATTTTTAAATGTACTGAATATGATTACTGTGCCAATCAACACAGAAAGAGCTACATCTTGCATTCAGTTAAGACATCAAATCGTTGAGTATACAAACATATGACCATTGTCTAAATACCAATTTTACTTCTGATACCAATACCTCATTTGGTTCATAAATGACAGAACCCACTTTTGTCACTATCTTGTTTTTCTTTGTAATTTGGTTTTTTTTTACCTGAATTCAAACCAGTTTTACTATTATCGCCATCAGTTTCTTTTTGTGGTTGGTGAGTTCTTCCACATACATTTTGTGACTTTTCAAAATAAGGAAACATTTGTTCTTTGGTTTTTGTGTCCATGTTTAATTTTTTTAAGAGATCAAAAATTTTTGGAAATAGGACCAAGAAATTCTGCACAAATATTAAAATGGCATCAATGATAACTGATGCACACATGAATTATTAGCTAAAACCAGTGTAATTCATTCTGCATTTCAGTGACCAGTTCACAAAATTTTAACTGGCTGAGTGGAAAGATTGGTAATTATCTAAAGGCAAGTAGTAGAACACCTGACTGGGAACATTGGCTACCCAGTTTGCAAAGATCATCTCTGTTGGCTAACAAGACCATCACATAAGTAATTTTACTGATTAAAACAAAAAAAACCAAACTAAATCTAAATACTGCTATCAGGAACATGGTTTGTGCAATGTATTGGGTTTATCTGACTGACCTAGCATCCACTAAAACACTATTTTTTAAATGCCTATCTGTTGCTAAATGTACATACAACTATCATATATTTTAGTTGCAGCAGTTTTTGATTAGTGAAGAGTTATATGTTCCAAATGTATTTTCATTGCAAGTTGCATAAAATTCTAAAATCACTACTTTAGTATGATACATACATGCATTTTGGATGTAGCCTTACTATTAATTAATATTTGAATCTTTACATTAAAAAACAAATTTTGAAGAATTCATAGATGAGACTAAAATATGTTGTTGCTGTGGCATTCACCAGCCTCAACAAAAGATAATATAATCTCTCTAAATCTGAGTCAATCCTAAACCCTGCTGCAAGACCATAGTGTTGAATTCATCTGCTAGAGAGCAATGTCTATCCTGAGCCATGAGGGTCATGCACATTCATACTTCAGTAGAGAAATAGTTGCTAGAATTCTCTATTTTCTGATGTGGGAGGAAACTGGAATGCCTGCTGGAAACCCAGACAATTAGCTGTGAAAAGCAAGAAACCATGCCAGATAGATATGTCAACAATCACTAGGAATTAAACTTGGCCCCTCAACCTTTGGCAATCTTGTAGTGTACAACTGGACCACTGGCCACTCTCACTAAAATGTGTTAAATTAGTATGTCCTTACAATTATGGAAGTTGGTTGTTGTTTTTCTTGGCAATGGTTGAAATCTAGGGACATCTGAGCTAGAAGAATAAGGTGATAATAGTCTGGTGGCCAAGCAAGTTACCTCTTAAGTGGTGGTCAAGGTGCAACCCAGTTATTTGCAAAATCTCTTCTGCATGTACCCAAAAATTCCAATTCTCCTTTTTTTAGATGTGGGGGAAAAAACCCACACTGCTGGCTAATGAAGAGCAAGAATAAACCACAGGAGTCTAACCACCAGACCAATGGCTGCTGTGCAATCTGGTTTAAATAGTTACAGAATGAATGATAAATTTAATGTCTCTAAATGCAGGTCTCTTATCTCAAGACTGATTAAACTAAACTACTCTTAGAAACCACTACTGAAAATAATAACGCTGTAAAAAATTAAAAGCAACAAGCACATATCTCAAAGCCAACAGGGAGGCTCTCAGATAAGGTAAATCACTATAAATACAAAAAAATTATGCTCTTGGCCCTTGCACAAAACTTTAGATAGACTTTCTGGAGCATTCAGTTAATAACAGAACATGTTTTGAAGACCTTTCCATTGCCATCAGTTGTAAGTTTTGAGGGTTACTTTGTAGTGCAATGTAAACTTGAGGTACATTCTTTTGCAGCAGATATTCAAAATGGAATTCAAACAAGTTGCAGGTCTTCAGTCTGTGACCCATTTTGGTTGCAAAGATTTTTTTTCTCTAACAACCAATGCTTTAACTTAACACATCACTACTAGTATTACTACTACTAAGGTGATGCGAACTAACCAAACTTATTGTAAACAACATCACCAATAACTTTTCCATTTTCATTACAATTATTAGTATTTTATGTAATTTCAGGTAAGGAATGAGAGAAACAAACTGAAGAGGCTTCAGTTACCTAAAAACCTATTTGCAGTGACATGACCGAAGCTTTTAAAATTCTTTCTGGAAATAAATATATAAAGTTAGATTTTACAATACTAATGGAAGAAATAAATATTTAAAAAATGGACTTGACACTTTTTCAGCAAACATCTGGTTTGGTGTATTTCTGATTTCTTTGTTGCTCTTTGATTTCATTATATATATATATATTTAAATCTGTAATCTTATCCACACAGTTCTCAATTGAAATCTGAAAGTGAAACCAGGGGGGCTTCATCTGGTAGTTTGGATGCTTTATGTGCCAACATCAGCATGCAGGTTGGAAGCAGCATCATCTCTATACATCTGGTTCCCCCCACATCTGAAAAGGAAGAGTTCTAGCAAGACCTCTAGTTTGTAGCCTCCCATGCTAAAAAATGGTTGCTCAACTCATTTAGTATATAAGTGCACAAGGAAACTGCAACAACCATTAACAGAAACATATGGCAATGACAAACCTCCATACAACTTGGATGTACCAAAAACAATGCTATATTAGATAGTGTTTGTATATGGTCAGTAGGAATCATGCACCAAATGAAAAGATCGGATTGGGATGATACAAAGAAGATATGAGATTGGAAAGCAGCAGCTGGTGAGGGAGAATACTAGGCATACCTGAGTAATTATGAATAACCAAGTGATATGCTTATGAATGTAAGGATGTAGGGAGCTACAATGCAGATCCATGTGATCAGAGAAATGGCAGAAAAGCACAATTTGGAAAAGTTATGTAAATAAGTTGATTTTCACTAAAAAAAGTACTTTTGAAAGATATCTACTCACTGTATATACTTAAAATAACAATAAAACTGCATTTTTGTATAAAATCCCACAAAGTAATTATTACCAAAAAATAATTCGCTATGAGAACTCAATTTTTAAAAAAAATTACTTCATTTACCTTTCTTGTCAAACCCACCCATAAAAATGGATCAGCTCAGTTTGGCATACCTCTTTGGCATGGTTTCTTGCTCTCCTTCACCAGCTAGTCATGTGGGTTTTTCCAGGAACTCCAATTTCTTCCTATGGTTAAAAATAAAAAGTTATACTAAAGATTTCCCTACTTAAGTCAGCAGTGCTAGGCTCTTGTGGCATAGGATAATGCTCTTTAGCAGATAACCGTAGTACTACACCACCTAATCATGCATTCTCTCTTGTAGAGACCAGTAAACAAAAAATGGAAAAAAGAAATAAATTACAAGTTTACACCAGTTTGTAGAAAATGTATTTTCATTTTCTGTATATATTAATATAGACAAAATATATATGAAATCAAAATCTGGTTAAAAGATGCATTTTTGACAATAGGTTAACTCACTTCTTGCATAATTTTATCATAGGTTCTACGATACAACTAATATCTGTTTCTAAAATTAATATTTCAATTCTGAAATGGTTTTTGCTGCTTTGTTTGGTTTAATGTTCATGTTGTTGGTACCAGTACAGAGTCACTGCCATTGACAGTTAATCCTAAAATCTTCATCTCAGATAAATCAGCTTTGATTGCAGGTAAATGTGACAGATAAATCCCTTGATTAATTAAATCATAATTAGCATCAATAGAGAGCTTCTAAAACTGTTAGTTTGTTGATGTAGTTTTTTTTTTTTCAATAAGTTTCTATCAAAAATATATTAAAATTTTCTATTATTTTATTTAATACCCAGTTCACAAGACAGCCTATTAAGTATAATCCCACTTTGTTTAGAAAAATTCTGGATGATGGCTCTGGACACATCTTTGATTCTAAAATAGCATAAATCAATACTTTACAACAAAAGATCACAGATATTTTCACTTTCTTAGTTTTCTGGGTTTTTTAAAAAAAAAAACGATGACAGTTCGAATATTTGAACGTCATATTACTGATCTTGGTAGAAGCGGAAGGTTAATGAATTAAATCACATGTACAAACTTTTTTTTTTTATTTTGGTTTTCATGTTATATATGGCTGTCTGAAGTACATGGAGCACTCTTTTCAGTTCGGGATCAGTCGTTTTGTTGAGGACATCATTCCTTGAAGATTCGTAGAACATTTACTGGTGTATGTTCGCCATTTTACTCAATAAAAATGTCATTTGAGATGCTGAAGATAAGGTGCTCGAATGCCTCTGGTAGACTATGACAACAACCTGCCTTTGCATTGTTTCTGTAGCAGAGTAGATATTACTTGTGGTATCTCATTTTTGATAAGGATAGAATATTTATTAACTAATTCATGTATTCTACCTGGTCCCAACGTTTTTGCTTCATCTTCAGCACCATCTTTAAACCTATGAGTTATTTCCTCTTTGAATGGATCGATATACCTTGAGCCATAGCAAGATCCACATGCGAGTTAAAAGGCCTAACCATAGAGAAAAGTTTCACTGCTACAGAATAGTATAAGTTAATCTGGAATACAACTTCCTTTAATGAAATTAATCTTTCTTGTTTCTATCAGTTTTTTTTCGTGAGAACCAAAGCAGCATGTCTTATATCACATTACTTTTTCCACACTTCTCACAAAGAAAAGTTAAATGGCTAAAAATGAATCAAGTTTTGGGCTTTTACTATAATAAGCCAATTGGAAAAGTTAACTTAAATGCTAAAAGAAAAATCTGGTGCCAGAGGTTTTGTGTGAAACAAACAAAAAACATGCCAGGCTTTCTTGCAAACTGGATGTTAAATATTTTTTTTTAGCAATTAAAAATATCATCATGTATTTTTTAAAAAAATTTTATAAATCCTTGTAATTATCAGTATAACAACAAACTATTTATTACTTAAAATTTTTTAAACAATAAGAAAATCTTGAGAGTAATAAGGAACATGATATATGAAGATTAGTTACATGTGCCTTAATCAAGTTCCTCAGTAAGAGTAGCAGCAGGTGCCCTTGAATTTCATGCATGCACCATTCAAACAAATTCTTCCAGAATGATGTTTATTAATGTGGTTAAATAAATAAAACAATGGGTGATGTACTGATGTTAAAATTAAGTTACTCATGCTCTCCTTTTCAGTGTTTATTTTAACCTTTTCTAACTTCTGAGGAGAGAGAATCCTGAAATAACAAAGTAAAGCTGAACCCTTTACACTATAAAGCAACCTAGGGGAAATTAAAACAAAGTTGTAAACAAAATTAGTCACAAACAAAAAGACAACAAACTTTTTTATATATCTACATAAATGTCTGTATACCAGGAAAAGAACAAGAATCTAGTGCTATGAATTAGTTCCCCTTGGCAAGTTTAGCACTGGGTTAGAAGAGATACATAAAACATTCTAAAAATCCTAGTGAATTATGCTGCCATTCAAAATGCTCTATTTTTCTCATGAACACAATCAACACATTTTTTTCAATATCTTCATAAGAACCTATCTTTTAATGCAGATGTGATAATGGACTAAATTTGACTACCCACCACCAATCATAAAAAAATCTTTACTTACCAGCATCCAAACTACTTTGCCTGGTGTGGACAACTGAATCCCAAAATGAATCCATAATGCTCTCCAAGATTGACACAACTGGTATAACATTTCTATCCTCCATGTGTGGGGTGAACATAACACTACATATGGTAAAATCTCCCAGTGAATCTCATCATTAAAATGCATAGCTATGAGGTCTCCTCCACCTGTCCAAGGGAGGAGACTGTCCAAAGCTCCTCCGAATATTAGCTGACATTGGCAATACGTGTTTCCAGTTATTTTTTTCAAATCAAAAAAAAATTTTAATTTTTTTTTTTTGCAGTTGCATATGGAATATACTGTCCTCCAGGATTGACACACAACTAGCAGACCATAGTAGTAAAGTGAAGATGTAACATGCAATGAGTGAGTATTTTCTTTCATTTAAATTTTAAAAAATTTGTGGGTTTCTTGACCAGCTTTCTTCAAATGCCCCTTTGCCAGGTCCTGGCTCCCGAAAAATGCAGAGCTTGTGGGTTCAAGATTTCATTTGTTCTACTTGAAAAACAAAACCACAAGTGTCTCTTTAAAACTGAGACCCCCAAGACCAAGTGTCCAGGCCCTTCACAGAGTATAATGGCAAGAAAATGCTTCAGTAACCAGTTTGAAGGTAAATGTTAACAATAAAGCATGTAGTAGTCATGGAAGCTTCCTTAAGGGGCACATTTCATACATCAGTTTCTATGCTTAAATTATTCATGTTGAGATTGGATGAGGGGTTATTAGCTTTATTCGTGTGGTTCTCTTTTGTCCTGTCTGAAACAATAATATTGCCTTCTTCCATTTCCATGATGTCGGACCCGCTTTCAGACGTAAGCGAACTCCGTTTCTGTGGATAGTTGGGTGCAGATTGTACGTGCTGGTATAAGTTTTTGTCATCACTCTCAGTTTCCCTATGATAGAAATAATTGAAATTTGAAACAATAACAGGTACAGGTAAAGCTATTGTCAAAACACCGGCAATTGCACATAGTGACCCTACAAGTTTCCCCCAGACACCAATTGGTCGCATGTCACCATAACCTACTGTTGTCATGGTCACCACAGCCCACCAAAATGCATCAGGGATACTTTTAAAATGTGTTTGTTTCGCATCTGCTTCTGCAAAGTACACAGCACTAGAGAATAAAATAACTCCAATAAACAAAAAGAAAATTAATAATCCGAGCTCCCTCATACTGGCCTTGAGGGTCTGTCCAAGAATTTGAAGTCCTTTTGAATGCCGCGAAAGCTTAAAGATCCGGAAAACCCGGACCAGTCTGATGACTCTCAGAATTGCAAGCGACATCGCCTGATTGTTGCTTTTGTTTTCGTCTGCAATGACAGTCCCCAGTGTTATGAAATATGGAATGATGGCAACAATATCAATTAAATTCATAATATTCTTGAAGAAGCCTAACTTTTCCGGACATGATGCGAACCGTATCAGCAGTTCAGACGTGAACCATATAATGCAACAAGTTTCTATAATGAAGAACGGCTCGCCGAATTTCGGAATATCATCCTCTTCAATTGTTTCGTTCACTAGTCTATAATGCTTGAACTCCGGCAACGTTTCGAGGCAGAATATCACAATAGAAAGGAGAATGATTAGTACCGACAGTATAGCGATTAACCTGGCCGCGGTGGAGCTTTCGGGATACTCGAAGAGCAACCACACCCGTCTTTGAAATTCGTTATCGGGGAGAGGCTTCTCATCCTCTTTAATGAAACCTTCATCGTCGCGATATTTCTCCATGGCTTGCTCCCCGAGTTCGTAGAATTTGATCTCTTCGGAGAAAACATCCAAAGGGACATTGACGGGTCGTCTCAACCGTCCTCCGCTCTGATAGTAGTAGAGGATGGCGTCGAAACTCGGACGATTCCGGTCGAAGAAGTACTCGTTCCGTAAGGGGTCGTAGTAACGATTTCGCTTCTGCGGGTTGCCGAGCAGGGTGTCGGGGAACTGGTTGAGGGTCTTGAGCTGGGTCTCGAACCGCAATCCGCTCACGTTGATAACAACCCGCTCGCAACGCTCATACACGTTCCCAGTCGGACCCATCCCATCGTCCACATTAACATTATCGTCTTCTGATAGCTTTGGAAACGACCTGGAATTTGGAAGGTTAAAATGAGGAGAGATAATATTTTCGTTACTACTATAGTCTACTGGGGGCCCGTTCCCTTGAAGGCCTGCCATCGCAACATCCATTCTGGGGGAACGGTAGCTAGGGCGAAGGACAGGGGTAAACCCCCACCTCTCGATAAAGTCTAACTTCGAAATTTTCGTCAGCTTGAAACTAACTAGTATTTTCATGCAAACAACATGGCGGATAT
Source organism: Nautilus pompilius (assembly GCA_018389105.1). Taxonomy (NCBI): domain Eukaryota; kingdom Metazoa; phylum Mollusca; class Cephalopoda; order Nautilida; family Nautilidae; genus Nautilus; species Nautilus pompilius. The sequence continues at coordinate 361,205 of JACATO010000023.1, read as the reverse complement.
CGTTCCCGATCCCCGGATGAAATCGAACCTTGACGTCACCCCTAAATCTTTGAAGCAGTCATTATGCTAAACCGGGGTATGTTTGACAGCAGCGAACTGCACCCCAGCCACCACGGTGCATTCCTCCACGCTGGCAACACAACACTAGACGGGCTGCGGTGGCCATAAATAGGTAGGCTACGCCAGCAGATGTCCTCCCGTCGAGCAGATCGCTTCTGCGAGAGTCTCCATAGGACCGAGTCGGAAGCGGTTAGCCCCGAATTAATGAACAGACAGGCAAGGCCGTCAGGCGCAGAGTAAAGAGGAACGGATCGGGACCATTCTCACCCACTGGGTACACTTTAAGAAACCGCCGGAGCAACACACGTGCGTTATATATATATATATATGTATAATACATATACATACATACCGTGGTTAACAGCTACCGCAGCTTAGCGCAAGGCCCGACCAATCAATGGCAATGAACCGTGCACCTCCTAAACCCCAGCCAGCCGGTAATCGGCTACCTCGCATCGGTAATGCAAATAAATGAAATAAAGAAAACAACCGAACACGTTCCAGGGACTCAGTGGCGACGGTGTCAGTGGCTGTTGTGTGTGTGTGTGTGTGTGTGAGAGTGGGCGGGGAGGGGGGTAAAGCAAGTCTTACCTCATTCCCGAAAGGTGTTCTCGGCTAGTTCGATCTACCACATCGCGGCAGGCGGTGGTGTGTGAGCATGTGCTGCTAGCGACTGTGGCGCGAACACGTCTCTCTGGGGATTACACGCCGCCGGCAGACCCATAGCACCACGTTACCAGGTCGGGGAAGAGGATGACGCAGTTCTTGCCGCCGAATCTGTTGGCTTTGTTCGCCGCCCGAGATCCTATTCCCTATTATCCGCCTGCGGATAAGCTCAGCCACGAAAAGAAACGAGTGCCGTACTCGGGAGTCGCCACATACTTGAAGGAATTCGAGGTAAATAGCAAAAGGGTTAACCATCCGTACATGTAGTAGTAGTTGTAGTGGTGGTGGTGGTTGGTAGGGGGGAGGGGGGAGAGAGACGCGCTTTGTGGCGGGTTGGTTAGCAGACAGAAGCGGTAACTTACAGAGTTTCCAAAATGGCGGATACGAGTGTCGCCATGCTTTCGTACGCTCGTCTCTCCTAGCTGCGAGCGGCCCGGCGGGAGACAGACAGTGCCGAAGAAGAGAGGTTTCCCAGAGACATTGACCGGCAGTGTTTTGATTGTTTGTTTTTTTTGTTGTTGTTTGTTAGAGGGCTAACGTGTTTCCCGGCCTCCACTCGCGCCCTTGCCAACAACAACACGTAGTAGGAACAGGAACGATCGACCCGAGTATAAATAATTCACGGCGCCTTTCCGTGAGTTCTGCATAATTTAATTGAGCTATTCATTCCGTGGTGGCATAGGCTTGTGAAGCGAAATTTATATTTCTGTCTTGCCTTCTCTCACCCGCCGCCCCTCGCTCCTGCCAACTAGGGTGGGGGGGGGTCGGCTGATGGCAGGGGCCTCTCTCCCTCCCCCCCTCCTGACATTGGAAACTAGTTATTTTTTAAAAATTTTATTTTATTATCATCCAATCCGATCTATTTTTATAGGCTGAGAAGTCTGTGGTGGGTTAGGGCTCTAGGTTTAACTTCTTGGAAGGGGTGAGAACTTGCTGGTCGTCTCCCCAAATGCCTACTAACCCGAGGGGGGGGGGACTAATCGTTTTTCACACCACATCACCACCCTAACCCTCCCTGTCTGGTATAGTTTTACAAGATGAGAAATGATATACGGCCCTTACAACAAAGAATAACTCCCCAGGTCGTCGTGTCCCCGGCCACTTACCTGACGAAGTCATCCTGTGTTTTTAATAGGGGCGAGGTGGCGTCGTCCCTTTGGTCGTTGGAGCAGCAGTCGTCCACGTACTCCTTGTTCTCCTCCTCCCAGCCCTTGCCTGACTTGCCGCCGCAGCGCAGACCGTCGGACGGACTGGGGTCTGGAAACGACAGGCTGGACACGAACTGATCATCATTTCTGAAACTTTTGTCCGACTTCGACATGCTGAAGCAGCTTGGAAGACATGATGTTGGCGATGATTCCCCTCGGGAGTCGGAGGAGTGGCTTTGGTATGACTTGCTGCGGCGGATTCGCCTGGCCGCCTGTATTCGGTCGTGACGCTGCGACTCAACAGCATCGAGTTCTTTAGCCTGTGGACAGAAGATGGAGACGAGAGACCGGACTTGCAACACCTTGACTAACAACAAAACATTTTTATTGATTGTTGTGATATATTTTTAAAATATCGATCTTTTTGAAATGGCACAAACAGAGGCGCATTTTCCTCTTCTAAAATACTGCTATGGCTTTGTTTGAATGCAATTTTTCTTTCCCTCTCTGTATCTATTACAAGGTCCCATGGCAACTACAGGTGTGTAAATCATTCACACACTTTTTTATTACCTAGGTATACGAGTAAGGAGAATGCAATTTATGCTACTGTGTGTCTAAATAAATTTTTAAAAATTTAATTACCTTGTAATGGACTCTGCCTTTAATCCGATTCTACTCCCTACATATTATTTTATATCACAGAATACATGAGGTTTAGAACAATCAATTTTTTTCTCAAATCTTCGCTTCACAAGAAAGTAATCGCGTTTTGATATGATTTATTGAATGGCATTGAACAGAATGAGCGAGTTAACTATGCAGGATTTTACTTAGGTGAATTGGGTGAGACTAATAAAACTGAGCATTTTTTAAGAATATGAAATGAAGATGGTGACATTGCTTTTCTGAGAATTATCAAATAGGTAAATTGTAGTTGCTGGATCCACACTAAAATTATCAGTTGTGTACTGCTACAGTATATAAACATTTTTCACAGACAATCAAAGATTTTTTAAAATGTTCATTGAGTTAGTTATCTCTATATAAAAAAACCAGTTGAGATGGGGGGTAAGGCTTGAATTAAGTGAAACAAGCAATGAATTGTTGTTTATTGTTTGATTAAGTGCAGATTTTGTATTGCTCTCCCCCCCCCCCCCACAGATTTGGAAATAAAATGTAAGTTTTTGATATTGCAGCTGACCTTTTATTGCAGAGAAATGTCATTTTCTGGTTTATAGTAATCTTCTTAAAAACAAGGACAGCAGCACAAGTATTATGCTGATTTGGGAGGGAGGTCAGAGATTTAGCACAAAATTCATATTAGGCTAAGGACTTTAGACAGTTAAATAATCACATTAGCATTTTCAGCAGTTTAAAAAAAAAAGTTGTTTTTATTTGCTGCAAATAGAAAATTGGTTCTGAACCAAATAATTGATTTTCCAGTTGAAAAAATCAGCATATTTACTTGCAACATGCATTCATTTGTTTTATTATTATTGCATTAAATCTTTGCATTTGCTATCAGAATGGTTGGGGTCAGAAGGCTGATCATTTAGTTAATAACAAAGTCAGCTGAAAAATATACAAGGCCTGACTTTTTAAAAAATCTTTCTCTCCCCCCCATAAAAAATGTTCATTGAACTATTAAAAGATTTATGTAGCAGAGCACAAATTTGCAATTTTGTTTACTATTTAAATGCTCATTTTCAGCTGTTTCAGGGCATCCATGAAATTTCCAGTTTTATACATTTTAAAAAGCATGGGGGAGCTAGACATGTACACCATATAGTTTTTTTTTTTTTTTAAATTTTAAAATTCTATACCAATACTTGGCAAAGTGGTGAAGTATGTTTAAATACTGTCTTTATGACTTTCAAAGGTGCTTCTGATTGACTCAGCAGCTGTACAGACTATCCATCATTTATAAGACTCTCTGGGCTTGCCATATTAATACCATGATTATAATCAAGCTTTCATTTACCAAGTGAGAAATTTGAAAATGTTATTTTAGAAACTTAATATTTTATGCTTGTTTATTTTGGGAGTGGGGTACTCCATTACATTTTTGATATATTTCTAGTGTCTATGTTAACATTAAAAGCTGACTTCATCTTAGTGATTTTTTTTTCTTTCTTTTTTTATGCTTGTATAACTTATTTCATAAGACATTCCTCAAAAAAATTTTATTTCTAACTGCATTTACCCGTTTGGAATTTCATTAAACTATTGAAGCATACACAATCACAACATCCTTTGGTTCTTTTCTTTTTTATCCACTCAACTATGTATAAACGTGATAGGCACAGTTTTTTGGTGATATCTATTAAAACTACCTATAGAAGTCTCTAGAGAAGATATATTTGTGCAAAATCTTGTGTTGATCTGGATTTTCTAAAGGCAAAAATTGGAGGTCCCTTAACTCCCTGTTATGAGCTATTTTCAGTGCTTACATGTTGGTCAGAAAAGTAACATACAATGATAGTATTTTTGCTTTTGTGTTCTTGTCTAACATTGATTAGTTAGTAATCATAAAGATATTTCTATAAAATTTACTTCATTTTTTTTCTTTTCCTTGGAAACTACTAATTGTCTCCCTTAGTCCATTAACTGAGTGAATGAATCAACTGCATTTCAAGAAAAATGTACTATCTCACCAGTTGAAACAGCACAATTTGTAGTGCCAGAAACCAGTCTTTCATTTTGTATTCTAACAACAATTTGGTAGCTATTCGGTAAAGATTGAATAATTCACTTTGTCTCTTTCCTCCACAACTGGAAAAAGTTACCTGCCATTGTTTTGAATGATGGTCAGGTGAAGCATGAATTGTTCCTTTTGCCAGCTGTCTTGCTACCAGAACTTATTAAGCATGTCCACATACAAATGTAGTTGGGGTGAGGAGGGAGATAATGTAACATAAAACCTGAAAATGTGAGAATTGAAACCAAATGGGTGACAACAAATCAGAAAATTAAAAACGAATACTTGATGAAATTTAATCTTAAAATATATTGGATAACACTGATTGTCATTAATCCCTTCAGTGGCTGAAAAGGAAATTTTCAAAACATGCAAACATTCCTAATACGAGGAGGATATTTTGGTCGTGCAGAGCTGTGGATATTTTATTATTTAGTAGATATGTATCTACTAAATCTTTTTTTCTTTAATTATGGCATTTTATTGATATTTATTGGCATCCTTCAAATTGCTAACATGGATTGCCTAAGGTGTTATTGTATATGTGATTGTTTTCTCAGAGATAAATCATTTACAAATCTATCACAGAGCTAAATTCTTGTTGTTTCCTCAGAGTGGATGAAATATTGCTGCAGCTTTTTGGTAGTAGCTTTGGTATATTCCATCAAACACCTGATGTACAGGGTTTGGATATTTTTCATGACTGTACTTGTGTTAACTGAAATGGTTTATCTGTTAGGAGATTTGGTTACTACTAAGGTGCCAGTAGCAAATTAAAAACCTAGAAAAAAATTAAACAATAGTTTGATCAGTTTAATGATTACTACCAACTTATGTTTCCTCTAATAAACTGCTAACTTCAAAATTTTAATTTGGTCATAGGTGCATTTAAAATCACAATTTCTTAATAAAGGAAGCAGTTGGAAGATGGTTATTTTGTAGTCTTTTGCACAAGGGCAGAAACTCATTCAATATATATTTCATAATTTTTATCTGTTATAAAAGTGTCTCGGGTGTATCCTTGTTAAGCTAACAAAACATCTTATTTGATTACTTTATTTGCTTAGGTATACTGGATTGGTCTTATCTCCCTTGCACCTTTAGACAAATTTTTAGTATTGAAATGTCATTGAAATTACATTAGTTTTTTTCTGTATTTAATGGATGAATGCGATGGTATGATTTTCATTTATTTTTTTAGGATCCAAAAGATACGCCACCACCAACAAGAGTAGAAACAAAGGAAGAGAGAAAAGAAAGGAAGGTAAGATATAAATATCTAGATGAGTTAACTTCACAAAAATTCTAAGTTTGTCACAGAGAAAAATGTTTAATTTCAGTAATAACATGTAAATTTGGTGTATCTTTGGAATCTTTTATCATAAGAACATTTTGGTAAAGAAGTTATAATAAAAAGGCCTAGCATTTCATTGAGAAACATTTTGATGGAATTTTGCAGAAATGTTTGATTGCTGGATTTTTTCCTGTGATGAATGTTTCATTGAATGGCGTGTGTGTGTGTGTGTGTGTGTGTGTGTGTGTGTGTGTGTGTGTGTGTGTGTGTGTGTGTGTGTGTGTGTGTGTGTGTGTGTGTGTGTGTGTGAGAGGGGGGGCTATCCTCTGAGTAAAGAAAGGTTACAAAGACTAGATATAACAGCTTGCAAATGTGTTCAATTTAGTCAAATGTTGGCTGGCATAATAAAGAACCTACTAGAACTCTACTAAGGAGCCCCCTCCATTTCCATTTTGAAACAAGCCTTACATAAATTCATTTGCCCCCAGAACTGGTTAAATTTTCCCAGTTTATGGAAGAACAAGTTTGTCTATTAATTTTCTCAACCTCTGGAATGCATCAGCAGCGACACAAGTGAATTGTGCATTTTTTAAATGCTATTCTATTATGGTAATCATTTCACCTTGGAGATCATGTGATCGCTGTGATACAGATGCTGCAGTAACAAGATGTGGTCAGGTACTCAAGACAGTGCTATAGTATCAAATTCATATACAGTTGTCCCCTGGTATTCGCGGGGGTTACGTTCCTAGAGCACCCGCAAAGAGTGAAAAACCGCGAATATTGGGCATGGTCCATAAAAATTCCTATAAACGTCAAAATATACCGTAAAATATAAGTAAATATATAATAATAATTTAATAAAAAATACAACACTCAGCGAAACACTCAACGAAACACTCGAGATAGCTATATGCTGTAAACTGGGATGATGCTGGGCTGCATCTGCCTGAGACTGCCTCGTGGGCAGCAGCAAGGAGAAATGAATAACGCTCTCGGATTGGCTACTTTCAAACCTCCAGCCAATAGCGTTTATTTTATATTACAAAATTAGTAAATTATATTGTTATTAATAATTTAGCGTGAAAAAATATACATTGCCATTAAAAATTGCGGAAGATATTTGCGATTCCGTGAATAGCGGGGGTTTCCATGAACAATTATTAGTTAGGTTCTAAAGAAAATTCTGCGAATAACCGGGACCGTGAATGCCGAACCGCAATTACACTGGGGTCGACTGTAATGTAAAATATAAAACAAAAGTGTTAAAAATGTTTACTTAAAGTGAATAAACTACTTAGAGTTTACTTTTGTTTTTTATCTTAATAAATTATCTAACTTATGTTTTTAAAATTTCTTCATAAAAACATACTGTTCCTGGGAAATAGGGTGAAAGGGTATTGTTTCTGAGCGAATAGCTTTGCTTTACTTGTGTAAGAAGTTTGACAAGTTGTGGGGGCTCACAAGTTTAAAAGAAAACAACTTTCTGTCTGGGGTTGTTCACTCACTCTTTAAAATCAAGCATTAAAAAAAAAATGTATGAATGTTGGTTTGGTATATTTTGTAATAGTTCCCTATTTTTTTCTCATGACAGTAATTGATTCATGAAACAGTTCGTATTTACATGTCTGTTTTTGTTGGGTGCTTACATTATAGTTTATCCTTTGCCATTTGGTTGCGCTTTGTTCCTTTCTCCTTCCCTTTTTGATTTCTGGGTAGTATTAAGCTTGCAGTATCCTCCCCCTAATCCAAAATAGATCCTCAAATGTTGCAATCTTTTGCTGTTCCATATTTGGCTGATTTTAAGTTACTTACCTTCATTGAAAACTTTCTGGGCATTTTAAAACCCGAAGTAGAAACAGGTGTATTTCCCATACAGTAGCTAACCTTTGACTAAGAACTAAGCTAGCAAGCAGACACCTGTAGTTAGGGGCTGTATTGGTCAAGAAAAGGCATATTGCTCTATCCATTGTCTGTCCTTGGCATCAGTAGGTCACAAGTGGTATTGTTGACAGGTCACCAAGTTGTCAGTTCACCTATGTACTTATTGACACCAAATAGATCTATAAATAGTGTACTACTGGATGTTTTGTTATAATTGCTTTTTTGTTTGTTTGTTTGTTTGTTTGTTTTATTAACACCCTTTCACCTCATCTGTGCACTGATGGGAATTTACCTCTAAAACTAATTTTCTTGAAGCTAATGATAGTAAGTAGCCTGTGGTATTTCTCCATCATTTTTGTAATTATCAGCTGGAATGGAGAACTCCTACAGTTTTCAGTAATAGCTTGCAGAATCTTTATCAAAATCAAAGTATTAGGAAAAAAATGTAGTGTGTTAGTAATTTTGACTTTCCAGTTATTGTACAAAGTACTTTACATATGATTAGGTTAGATAAGCAGAAAGTCTGGGTAAAATCTACCAGTTCAGATTCCTCTACGTGATAGCCAGCTGTATTGTGGTTGCAGTAACAGACTGCTTGAGATCAGAGATTTGTGGCATTTGAAATTGCATATTGAAATGAGAATAGTAGCACTCAGATGTGTGTTGTTTTTTTTCTCCTTTAAAGAAGCATAAGCTACAAGTTAAAGGACAAAATTTGATTTGCATCCCTTAAGAAAACAAATACTTAAAATATCAGACTTTCTATACTCTTTTTGCAATGCATTTATGGGGTCTGTCCAAAAAGAAACCAAATTTTTTAAAAAAACAAATTTATTGTTTTTCTTACAATTTAATCAAACTTGTCTCCTTCAAAATAGTTCCCTCCACTGTTGATACACTGCTCCCAACATTTTTTTCAGTTTTGGAATGCATTTCCAGGGATAGTGCGCAGTTCTCGTAGCGAATTTTCTTTGATCTCTTCTGTCATCTGAAATTGGTGACCTTTCAGGGCGGATTTCAACTTTGGGAGCAAAAAAAAAGTCCGCAAGGGCCAAATCTGGAGAGTAGGGTGGCTGGGGGACGAGGGTCATCTCATACTTTGCCAAAAAGTCACAGATAAGGGGTGATACTTGAGCGGGTACATTGTCGTGGTACAGCATCCAGGTTTTGTTTTTACATGCCTCAGGCTGCCTCCACACTGTCTGTCTCAACCGCCTCAGGATATCCAAGTAAAACTCTTTATTGATCATCTGACCATGTGGAACAAACTCATGATGAACGACACCCTTCCAATCAAAAAAAGACGATCAGCATCACCTTCGCATTTGAGTGACTCTGGTGTGCTTTTTTAGGTTGCGGTGATGATGATCCAACCCACTGCAACAACTGCCTTTTTGTTTCGATACCATAGCCATACACCCACGTTTCGTCACCTGTTGTGACACTTTTTAGAAAGCTTTCATCAGCATTTAAACGATCAAAGAGCTCCTGACTGACTGACTGACTCGGTTCTCTCTTTGTTCATCTGTCAGCAGACGCAGCACAAAGTTTGCAGCTACATGAATTATGTTCAATTTTTCTTTTAAAATCATGTAGTACGGACAATCTGGCGACGATTTCCACGGATCACAGCGCGCACACTTTCTCGATGTGATCGTTGTCCGTTGTCGTGGAAGGTCGTCCAGATTTGGGATTGTCTTTAGTGGGTGTTCTTCCTGATTTGAAATGCTGGTACCACTTGTGACATTGCATATAGCTCAAACAATCCTCCCCCATAGGCCTGTTGCAACATTAGAAAAGTCTCCGTAAACATTTTTCCCAATTTGAAACAGAATTTCACACAAACACGTTGCTCTTCAAGATCCTTCATTGTTCAACTTGCGACAAATCACCAAGTGCACTAAACATATGTTCACTCTAGCGCGTGTAGATCGATGGCTAACTGCCGTGGTGTGATGCGGCTATTATTAGACTGAAGGTTACCGATACAGCAGTGCACTTGCGAGCACGCTGCGCCAGCTGGTTGGCGCACTGCTTTAAAAGTTTGGTTTCTTTTTGGACAGACCATATAAGATGACAAGACTCATCTAGAAATCAGAAAATCAGTAACTAAGCTGTTTTCTAGATAGTGATTGTTCATTGATAGCTCTGACTATTTTGGTTATGGCTCTAAATTTACAAATTGGTATGTTTATTGTCTGTAAAAAAATCTTTTTTGGAAGATTTTCAAGCACAAATGTTTTTGAAAATCTGCTTAAAACCCAACAGCAAGAGTTTGTTGTTTACCTACTTCACATTCTTCTCTGCCTATTCAGCACAGTTATAAAGTTTTAAATTATTGTAATATATTTACTTCACATAGAAGAACAAACTAATATTAAGTTGTTTTTTGTTTTTTTTTTTAACATCCTTATTGTATCTACACTGGGTTTCTGGTTAATTTATTGTTGCTGTTATTGGGCCAAGCATTGATGAACTGGGGCCCCCAATTAATCCCTATATTTTGAAAAGAGGCATGAATATTTATACTATCTAATTTGATCCCTTTGGGTTGATATCAGTATTCAGCTTAGGAGAAGAGAGAAATATTGTATTACAGAGATAGTTCTGGACAAAAGAAAATAGCAATTATGTACTACTATTTTTTTCTTTTTTTACAATTCATATCTATGCAAAGGAAAGTGATTAATAAGGAGATAGTTTTTCATATAATTTTTATGGATGAATGTTGTAGAAAATGTTTTTGTACTAGACCATTCAGGACTGTATGCTTATATTATAAAACTCTAATATTGTGTACATCAAGACTAAACTGTTACAGTATTATGTGACTTTTACGTTGAAATTCACCAACGTTTTAACATTACTCTTGTTTAATATTTATTTTTTAAAAGATAGAAAATAGTCTTAGAATTAATAATCATGGGAGAGGTTTTCCAATTTAAATGTGTTAAAAGTACATGAATTTTAGTTATAGATAGGTGTTTAAAATTCATTAAATAAACGATGCTGAATAAAGTTAAAGTAACTCTTGAATTTTTTGTCTTTAGTTTTTAATGAATGCTAAACATCGGTAAATGGGAGATAACTCTTTTACATAATTTTTTCGCCATAAAAATATTTTTTAAGGATACTGGTTGCTATGAAAATACTGCCTATTTTGAAAAATAGTACAGATCTTTATTTATTTATCTGCTCTTTGGATTCAGTAATCAAAAGCTTATAAAAATTTTTCTATTTTCAGATTTTGGTATTTTAGTTGTGATTGCATGAATATTAATCCTGCGACAAAAGTATTTTTAATTAAATCTCTTATTATCAGCATTATTATTGCTTGAAAATTCCATATTGCTGACAGGAATTTCTAACAGTGAAGGTCATGAAACAATAGATCAACCAATATATGGGTTATCATATATAAGCTTTAGGCAGCTGGAGGCCTAGTGGTTAGGTTACTAACTTGGCAGTGTTGGCTTAGCTTGTTGTACCTTCCTGGTATGTTTTCTTCTCTCCACTAGCTGGTTGAGTGGGTTTCTCCCAAGGGATTTTTTTATTGTGACCTACATTGAAGAAGTAGTGCAACCCACTGTGTGTAAGCACAAGATGCTCAATTCCATAACTAGAGGAGTATGGCGGAAAAGTGTTGTCTGAGTACTACATTTACAAATATTTAATAATATAATAATAATAATTTAATGTAATATAATTTAATATTTCAGTGAATTTATCCTATTTTCATAATAGTAAAATTTATGCTTATTTATCTGGGGTGACCTAGACTAATTGGTTATCAAGGAGGGGTGGGACTTATTTCACCGTTTATTAGGATTTTAAAAGGTTTTGAACATTTTAACTAATGTTTAGGTTTAGTTTTCTGACCAGCACACACACAATTGAATTCTCTGCCTTTCATTAAACTTTTAATTAACTGGATACGAGTGACCTCCCTTATATCTACTAAGATATCCTGAAACTATGTAGGCATTAAAAAACAAAATCTTTAAGAAAACCTTTTACTGTCAGGTTAAGCTGCCGGTATTTTTTCTTTTTAAATTGCCTAAATAACAAAGTTTGCCAAAGTAGGTTAATTTTAATAAATTAAAAGCTTTCCAATATTTTTTTTGTTTTAACTCTTTAATGCAACTGAAAAATTGTAGCTTTTACTGGCAAATTCAGTAAATGTAAAGCAAAAGAATCTTTCTTTTTTTTTTTCTGAAATACTGGTAATAATTTTCTTTGGGTTTCTGAGCGTAATTATTTGAATGCCTAGCATAGTTAAATTTTATACTTTAAAGTTTTTGAAACTCTTCTTTTAGCATATTTTTTAATTGTCCATTGTCTTAAGGAGTGGCTGCTGAATGCACTGACAAAGGATGGGTTGTGGCTTGACAAATCTAATTCAAAGTGGACTTTGACCACAAACAAGATAATATACTCTGAACAAGAGGAAACTGGACTAGCTGGAATAAATCCACTTTATTTAACTGATGAGAGAAACAACACTAGTAGATAGGAGTTTGAACCCATCAGTAACTGAACTATTGCTGTCCTTTATGACAACTATTAATACATTCAATTGCTACTTAAAATTAGTTTAAACTTCTGTATACTACCTCTGGAGCATTTGCACACCCCCCTTCCACTATTCAAGTTTATATTACTCAGGTTGAATCATAGGAAATGTGATACATATCACCTTTGTAATGATAATTCCATATCATTCATACTTGATGTGTTGCATTACAAGTTTGTTGACTAAATGTACAGCCATTTCAACACACACACACTAGTGCTTTATACAACTGGGTAGTATGAATAAAGTGAAAACTTGAATGGTATATTGCAGGGCAAAAAATTTTTATAACATGCAAACCATTGTATTATGCTCATGTACTTGTATAGCGTTCATTGTCTATGATAACAGAAGAGGATTTTGTTCAAGTAATGACATTCCAAAAAAACTTCACTAAAATGAATTACTTTTGTTTGGATTCTGTAACTTATTACATTAACTGTGGGCTGATTGACCAATTATTTTAAGTGATCAAAATAAGTTACCTGGCTAACTAAAAATAGAGATAGACATCCTGTTAATAAATATAGTAGAGAAAATTTCTCATGTATGGAATAAATCATTGAGGTGTAATGCCTTGTATTTATTCATTTAGCTTCTTAACTGCCTGGTTTTCTATCAGTCTTGCTGGCTGTATTTTGCTTGTTTTTATTTGGTAAAATATTTTTCACATGTTATATGAAATGCATACTAACGAGAATTTTAGAAATATATATATATATACACTATCAGCCAAAAGTTTGGAAGAAGAAAAAATATGGAGACAATTATTTTAAAAAAAGAATAGTATAACCAATTTATTCTTTGCCATAACAGTGAATGTAAGATTCAATAGATAGATGCAACAAAAAACCTTGTAAACTTTGATTAAACTTTTTTATCAAATTAACCTCTTTTGCTTCAGAACACAGGAAAATTAAAAGTCTGGAAGTTTCCAGAATGCACTCGCATTCCCTCTGCCATGATATTGCTGAATGAAAAGTGGACTAATGAGATGAAAGATGAAAGCACATCTTACATGGCTATAAGTTGAACAAGAGTTTTTGTTGTTTTTTTTTAAATCTCTGAAGTCACAACTGTTGAAGGTTATTGTTATTGCAATTTTTGTTGTCAGGATGGCAAAAAGAAGCAAATTAATCTTGAAATGCAATCTTCTATTTGTACTTTGAGAAGAAAGGGCTACAGAATTGCCAAGAAACTTGGAACTTCCAACAAAGGTGTTCACTACACATTGCAAAGACACCAGACAACTGGGAGCAATACAGATAGAAAAAACATAGGAAATCTGATGGAGAGGACAAATCTATTATGCTGTTGAGCAAACATAATAAAGACTTACAGCACGAAAATCTGGTATTCTTGATGGCAATAAAAAGACATCTTATAACTGCTAGTTCAGAAAAAAAAAACAAAACAAAACTGCTTATGCATAATATAGAATAAACATTTATGCTCCCATCGGATTATGGAAGACTGAATAAAGAGTTATGCACCTATGATTCAAAGTTTAAGGTGTTCAGTCCAAGTGTTAAATTTTTTTTTTTTTTTTAGGTAAAGTTAGAAAATGTTTGTCAGAACAATATTGTTTCTACAGTTAAACATGGAAGAGGTAGCATAATGGTTTGTTGGTATTGAGAGCTAATACTGTTGGTGATCATTGTACAATTAATGGAACATTGACAAAAGTGTTATGCCAAAATAAACTAATACGTGCAGAATTTATTCTGCGACAAGATCATATGTATAGAGACCATAAGAATGCATGTCTTCCAGAACATGATTTTAACCACCATGCATTTATCTCTCATAGGATAAACTTAACAAAAATGTCAGGAAGATCATGCCACATAGAGCAGCAGTTATGGGGATGCCTCCAGATACCATGGAACTCAGTAGCTCAGATATTTAGCAAAGTTATTTGGTAGACTTCTAGAAATCTGCAGAGCTGTTATTAAAGCAGCACCCCTCCCCTAGGGATGAGGGTACAAAAGTTTCAGTTATGTATATTTTCATGCATCCACGTATTGAATCTTACCTATGTTATGGTGAGATATAAATTGGTTATATTCTTTTTTAAATAATTGTACTCATGTTTGCGCTTGCTTTGAAATTTTTGACTGGTATTATGTTTATATTTTATGTTACATGAATAGTTAACCTATATAATATTAATGCCTAAAATCAAAACTTAGTAGATCTAACATTTAGCTCTCTCTCAGCTTCCATAAAACAGCTTTAAAAGCATTGCATTGTGTAAATGTTGTTTTTTTTTTTTAAAATTTACCAGGGATATTCAAACAAAGCTGAAATAATGTCACCCTAATGACATCTTGCTGAGTTTTATTTGATGTCTTTAGTATAAATAGGAGAGAAAACCCACCTCAGTCCTTACACCACTGCTTTAAGCACTATAAACCAATACCACTTCTGTTGTGTTATATAAATTAACAAATTAATACAAAGGTAGATTTCCTACAAAATTCGTTATTTCAGACTTAGAATTTTAACCTTAGTTGGATTTGATGATTAAAAGAAAAATAATTTCTCTGTATATTTTCAGCGAAAAGAAAGGGTGGAGCAGATTGCTTACAAGTTGGAGCAAGATCTAGCATTATGTGAGTATGCATTAGCAGCTTTTTATTGTCTCTTTTCTGTGAAGTTGAAGTCATGCAAGAAAATATATATAGCCATGGCCAAGTTTTTTTGCATCACTAATTTTGATTGATAAAGTCTAAAAAAGCCTGCTACATTTACATAATGTACCATTAACATATTGAAGAGCAAACCATTCTGTCACATTTTTCAATTTTGGTCATTTTTTTCACCAAGTGTGTGGAAAACTACAATCTATCTGAAATGACCTTATAAATATGACAAGTGTGTCTCAGTTTAAAGTGGTCATGGGTACATTGCTAGGCTGCAGAAGTATGATCTGAAAGTTATTGCTATTGCCAAGATGATGCGAAATTTTTTGCCGGTCTTAAGATTATTTCTAATCTTTTTACGACACATTCATACGATAGTCAGCTAGCAAACGAAGAAAAACATATTAGCACTACAGTATTCTCATGAACCCAAACAGAAATGTAGATAGAGTAGACATCCTTTTTTAAAAATAGATATCAATATACTAGGGACTTTCAAATGAAACCCAGTCAAATATCATTGCAGAAATACGGTTTTAGTCCGATTTTATTTGAACATTCTTAGTTTTTGTATAATTAATTACTGTCTAATCACATTTTCATGGAATATTGCTCCAAAATGCATGAATATGGAGTAAAAAGCTATGAATATGCACACTGTAGCCTCATGCCTTTATATAAAACCCTGGAGCAAAGGGCAAGAAATGTCTGTCTTTCAGATTCTTAAAATGGTTTGCAGTTTTGTAGTATCACTATTACACTGTCCATTTGTTTCTTCATTGTGCACAATTGCTGTGACTTACAGACGGTGTTGCTATTAACAGATACCACCATTATTTCACTTTGTGCTAAAAAGTTTGTATAAATTTAAGAATGAACATTGTTTTTTCTAAATGTTTCATGGTATTTATGTATAATGGAAGAGACAGCTACAATTGTTCTATTTTGTAAGTATATTGCCTGTAAGAGTTAATGACTTCCTATATCTAAACAGTAGAGAGTGACACATTTTCTCATTGCAGAACAAGATATCTTAATACAGATGATGATAAATGAGCCAGTTGAATCAGTTCCAATCAGTAAGATTAAAGCAAAAAACAAATTCAGGCTGTTTTTTCTATTTTTTAAAGATGTAGCTAAGTTGACTAGGTTGCATTGGGAAGCATCCTAACCCAAGCAACATTTTCTCAATATAGACTATGGTAGTTAGCTCAAATCATCTTTACAACCAACCTATCGTGACTCATGGTAATTGTAAGCTCAAAGCCAGGCTGATTACTTGGTCATTTGTTATCGATTGCTCATTTTCAAAATAATTACTGTTAAACTGACTCAGAAATACCTTTGCAAACTATAACTGTTTTATGTATGACAAACTGAAATTGATACTTAATATAGTTTATTGTAAGTAGGCAGAAAATAATCATCTCTTGTACAAGGCCACCTCAGGGAAGAGAGCTTTTTCTTTTTTTTTAATTTCTCCATCCCTATTAAATCAGATTGCTGATGATTTATTCCATTAATTTAAAAATATTTCTAATCTAACACAAAGTTATGCTGAAACATTAGCCATTTTATAATTCCTACTAGTTTGCAATATTGGAAATAATTTTTAGGCACCAAGGATGGAACTCTGAATTATAATTTCTAGAATACTATGCGATTTTGACAATTGTAAGATTGTAAAAACACAGCCATTATACCAACCAACAGTGATCCAGTTTTTCTGCTGAATAAAAGCTCATTAACTAGTCACATCTTAGCAGCAAGCAGCCATGTACATTGAGCAGTATTAGAGAGCTTTCTTCTTGTAGCTCTATTATACATACTGCATTCTTGAATAATCTAGCTTTTGCCATCTAAAGAATATAACCATTCATGCTAACAGTTCTTAACTGTCTTAAGACAGTATACTTTTTTTTGACATTTGCTAAATGGTAGTTTTCATTTTCTCATGCTAATGTCATGCATTTCAAATCTATGTAAGTTATTTGGTTACTAATGAGGAAAAGGCATACGTGGCAGCTGAATGCCAGTAGATGCTATTTGCATTATAGCTTCATGCAAAGCAGTCTGGCATTAGTTGAAGTTTGTCATAATAACTATAAAATCATTATTGCATCGCAGTGCTCTGCTTGAAAAATAGGCCACTAATGATATGGGGGCAAAGGCTAAGACTTGAAAAGGGGTGAGGGGATTTTTCCTCAGTATAAACATGAAAAGTATTGTACCAGATATTTTATGGATGTCCAAAGATATTTTAATTCAAAACCTCATGACTTTTGTTACGGTTTTAAAATGAGCTATGGATTAAAAAAAAAAAAAAAGTCATCCAGTTTCTCTGACCCCACACAGGTTACAAACAACATGATATAAAAATTGAAATAAAACTTAACTTTACTAAATGCATACTTTGCAGGCTGTTTTGACTAAAGATCATTTTAGCAAGATAAGTGCCTTGAATTACACTTAAGCATAATTATTTTGGGATGTGTGTTAATTTTGGTCACCAACCACAATGAATTGCTTAATTCTTACCCAGCCATGGTTTTTTTAGTTTATATCCCTAAAATTCTAAACTTTTCAATATTTTTACACTTTTTATTAGCAGAAATAAACAACCTTTATTGACACAAAACATTGTTTTTATTCATCTTTGATCTTGTGCTTTACAATATTTCAGTAATACTTCTTCACAGAATGGTAAATGTCAAAGCATTTCATGTCACAGAAAGGTACATTGCAGTGCTTACAATACACTTGAGTATCCTGGTGAAATCCTCCTCTTCTACATACCCTGATATTTATTTTGAATCCACCAATTATTCAATCAGTTGGGTGCCTGCCTCCTGTGAGGTTGAAGGGCAGTATTTTCATCATCAGAGCCTGAATTGGAATCTGTGTCCAAATCATCATGAACCCTTGAAAACAGTTCTTTCATCAATCTCATTTGAAATTTATACAGAGATGGCTTTGGTTCATTATTAGCCAATTCCACAAGGTAGAAAACAAATATTTTGAGCCATTTTAGTTTTTCTGACTACAGGATAGCACGAAA
Source organism: Nautilus pompilius (assembly GCA_018389105.1). Taxonomy (NCBI): domain Eukaryota; kingdom Metazoa; phylum Mollusca; class Cephalopoda; order Nautilida; family Nautilidae; genus Nautilus; species Nautilus pompilius. The sequence continues at coordinate 343,176 of JACATO010000023.1, read as the reverse complement.
TCATCTGATCTATCCTATAGACACCCGTCATAAACTGACTATATTTCATTGTATTGATCTCAGTCAGTATCATGTTCACTACTAATGGACCTGACAGTCCTATTGTCCTGCCATGCTATCACCACCACTTTCCCATTATCACAAGAAATTGTTTCTCTTCTCCCACTTCAAGTGGGGATTTGTCCAAGCATTCCTTATCTCAGGAAATTCCTCCCGATTCTTTCAGTGTTCCACGTGTATACGTATTAGTATCAAAGAGTGCCTCACTAACCCTGACTGAATTATAAAAGTTGTCCATGTATAAAAATGATATTTCCCAATATACCTGTCACGGAGATGGTAAACAATCTCTTGGAGTGTGCATGCCATCCTGTCATATATGAGAATATTTCAACAGTAACAATTCTCAGTCTGTTAGTATATATCCTTTGATTCCATTATAACATCTGAAGGCTTGTCTACCTTTCCATTTCAGCACCACCACCTCTATGGAAATGTGAGGATAAGGGGTATAATTATCCTTGAATTTTTTCACCAAGCTGTCATAGACAGGGTGGACCTTGTAAGGCCTATCTTGGCAGTTGTCAGGCCATGCAGTGTTGTCACTGAAGTATAAAAAATTAATGATAGTCTGGAATCTGTTCCTGCTTATATTGTATCCAAAGTAGGGTGTCAGAACTTCATTTGACCAGTACTGGGAAAGTTCTGGCTTCCTTAAGAGATCTATCAATAACATCAGTCCAAAACAGGTTTTCATTTCTGCTTCTGTTGCATCCTTCCACCTCATAGACCTTGAATGAGGGGAGGGTGATCTAGGGAGGTTAGCAAAATATTGCTTAGCATAAATGTTAGTCTGAGTAACTGTCTGAATAGATCATCAGTTAAAAATAAAAAAACTGAAAATGTCTCAAGACACTCTACAATATTCTGAGCATTACCCTTTGAACCAGGGTTTGCTGCTGCACAAGGGGTGATATTTGGGAGTTGACCAGTAGGACCCAGTTCTTAACATTTTGGATTGGATTATCACATCCACCACAACCTCATGGCAGTTGTCTGGCATTGTGCTTAATAGACCTATGGCTATTGTCACTAGTAATGCTATTACTGGCTGTCACTGTCATTTGAATCAACATCACTATGATGATCACTATTACCATTCAAACTACTATTTTTGTCATGGATCAAAGTCTATATCTGGACAACATCACCATTGTCAAATAAATCATTCTTATTGTCTGAATCAGTGATAATTTGAGTGACTTGTTGAGCAGAAAATTTATCTTTTCCTCATGAGCATTGCCATATCTTAACCAGAAAATGGCATCATTTCTCTTAATAGATTTTCTTCTCCATTGACAGATTACTTCCATAGGCATTTTCCAAAGCTTAAACTAACAATATCTGGTGCTACTGACCAGCCATCTATCAACTGTCACAAAAACTGTTACATCGGTGATCTCCAACTTTGGCAGGGAAAGAGTTAATGAAAACATTTTATTACCTGCCTGCATTAATGTGAGTTTGAAGTCATGAGCAATGAGTAGAAAGATTCAATATTTTTCAGAATATTTCTGTTGAAAGGTTCCACAAGAACTACTTAATGTGTGTTTCATTGCATTCACTTATTGGAGATGTGCAGATATTCCCTTAAAAATTTAACATAAAATAAATTCTAACTAACTTGTTTTGTTTTTTTTATATGCACCTAATATTGACTGTAAACTTGTTATAGTATGGAACAGACTGAATTATAAATCTCAAGAAAACAATTTCAAGATTACAGTAAAAAATGTAGAGGGTGTCTCAAAATGATTTCTAGACTTTTTATATTCCATAGCTTAGTAAACAGACATTTTAGTAGATAGAATTTTTGTTCTACACATCAGATACCTTAAACATGAATCATTGTAGTGGGTGTTCAAAATCTCTAATGGTGGCATACACCTTGTCCTTTAACATACCTTGCAGGAAAAAGGTCTGATGGTGACAGATCTGGATGGCATGGCAAATATTCAGCCAGTTTGTCATCCAATTCAGTCGAGCGTTCATTCAAAAAAACGCTCGCGTATCTTGCTGGTAAAATGCTATTTAATGCCATGCTTTGTCTCGAGATGGGGTACAGTACTGCTTATAAGGAGATTTGGGCACCAGTTACCAGTCATTAAAGAAGAATGGTCCAGCAACTGCAGGAAGAGACAGGCTATTGTATTATCCACACCAACCCCTGGCAGGTTTACCCCTGTCTTCATACATTGATTTTGTCCTTCATTTGTTTGATTATGAAGTGATTTGATGGTGCTTTATCCTCATCTGTCCATACATATTGTACAAATTCTCAAATTTCCAGTACCATTTTATTATGTTTGTGCTGATCAAAGGACAACTTTTCACTCAGCATTTTTGCCACACATGATAAGGATGTGCTGTTGTGTTGCACAGTATCATCATCCATGAGCTTCTGGATAAAACATCTGAGCACTGAGAGACAGATGGTGATAGTGTAAGAAAGTGTTCACATGTTATTTTATCCTGAAATTTCCTATTTTTGTTTTTGCTTTTCCTTTCTCTTCCTCTTTGAGGATGTGTGGATATAAAATACTGCCATTTTGTACCTGACTGGTTCAGTTTGTTTCTTGGAATTTTACAGCTAGTGGGTTAAAACAAGATGTTATAAAATGGGAAGGGTTCAAATAAGCATGTTCCCACTACAGACCATAATTGATTAATCTATTTGCATCAGGACTTTTTTCACTTATTTTCTGTGATACCCTGTAAAGAAAACAAGCATCACTTGCTTTAAAACTCATGGTCTACTTTGCTTGTGGAAAGGTAAACCAGCTAAGAGAAGAGAGCCATGCAAAGTATGAGGAGCAAGGAGGGATTCGTTCTAGAACTTCAACTCATCTAGCCTACTGGGGTTGTTTAGGTATTTTTATTTACATAGGGCAGTTTGTTTTGTCAAAGGATAGGTTTCTAAGACTTGTGTTCAAATTTAAAAAAGAATACACCTATGTTTGTTTGTCTTTGCCTGTGTAGGAAAAAGAGACTTATATGGTTGGTCTCATGAAAATAAGATCCCCCACTGAAGCAGGTTCTAATCATATCAAAGAGAGTAAAAGTGTCTCAGTTTTTTAACCCTCTATGCTATCTGGAGTGCATTTGCACCTCACCAACCTTTATATCTGTTACTCAGCACAGGTTGAGCCATAGGGGCTGTGATACACCATACCTTTTTCATGGATATAAATAACTCTTTGTAACAACAGATTTATATTGCTCAATCCCCACATGTTTTGCATTGCACCTATATTTGATTAAATATACAGCTAGTTCAACTCAAATTTTCACTAGTACTTCTAGGGTGAGGTGCAAATAAGGTGAAAACTGATACAGAGTAAAGTCTTTAGTGTGATACTGAGGGTTTTATCATTTTTACCTGTAGCTTTCCTTTTCCTTTTGTGTAAACACTGAATCAGTAAGAATCCTAAATATTGGAAAACTCTTCCAGTAATTATCTCCTAATACAAACTGTTTAAAGTAATTTTCAGATTAAATAAGTTACTTTGCTCCCTTCCTGCAGTGGTGGATAGGGACCATGTTATTGCTATCAAACTCCAGAATGAGTTTTTTTACCTTTAAAGAGACATTTAATCAATTTGTTGAAGACAAAATTCAAGATTCCTTTACTAATCGTATTATAAAAACCTACAGATCTACTAAGGAAAGACCATGAAAAGTTTCCTTTGTTAATTTCTGAGGGACCTACCTCCATTTGAACTCCAAAGATATTGTACCTTTTAAAACCCTTGATAAGAGAGGGAGCAAACAAACAAAGCTAAAATCAATATTGTTGTCAATGTCTAAATGTTTCAAAGATACTACTGATTTTTTTATGATCACTTAAAAAAATTTTTTTCTCTACTATACTTGTTTTGGTTAATGCTGTAGTATCTGATTATCTTTGACTCAGCTTGGTTAGCATTCACTCCCTTTTTGTTTTTATACTTCATTTTTTTTTTTTACACCGGATGGACATCTGTAGTTTTAGCTCCCCTGAAACTGTTAGCAGCAAATCTAGATGTGACGTGCATTACTGCTCATGATTGTTATCAGGAAATGGAGCACGTTCCCTATTACAGTTTCGTGCAATATCATAGTGCACCTGTTGCCATCTATTATCACTTGATCATCACAATGGATTTCCTGCTTCTTTTTATTTTTATAGGGGATCCACATAATATTCCAGATGGTACCTCTGATCCATACAAAACATTGTTTGTTGCCAGAATTGTAAGTATTCCAACATTTGTTTGCTTATATTTTAAATAAAATTTGGTGATTTCCAGTCTACTAGATTGGAGCATTTGTAAATTTTATCTATCTATCTATCTATCTTTATCATTAATCTATAGCATGAATTAGCAACAGTCTCCACCCCATCTTTCAAAGAGAAAATTGGACCCTCTTGTAACCCAATCTCAATCTCTCCCACAAAACAGAGTCCACTTATGGAAATGTGTAATTAATGCCAGATATAATTTTAACAAAGGAAAACATCTGGCATTATACTTGTAAGTTTATATCACCCCCACCCTCCTATCTAATTTACTAAGAAAATGTAAATCCACTCTGAATATATTTGCTTGTTGGTTCAAAACAAAGCAGAAGAACACTTAACTTGACAAAGTTTATTTCTTTGGTATATTATAATTATGATTATTAATCTTTTTTTTTTCTCAAAGAATTATCAGAGTTTTTTTCTCTAAGAAATACTTTTTGAATAAATGAATGAATTATTGGGGGAAAGGGTTTATGTGAATTAATATATGCAAAAGTGAAAAGATGTTTTTTAAAATTTAAGAATGAAACTTGTGGACTTTCCATTTTATTGAAATAATCAAGAGAATTTTAATGAAAATGATATCACCACCATTAATGGTGGTAACATTGAATGTCGTGACAAAAACAAATAACAGCAATAAGGTGATAAAATAAGAACAAAGATGATGATGATAAATATGTAGGTTTTCTGGGATATGTCTGTTGTTAGGTTTAATAATAAACTTTGTATACTAAAGGAAGGAAGGAAATGTCAATATCATACTAGAAACAGGCTTGTCAGCACAGGAAATAACACTGGGAGAGTAATTGTTTTTGATTATATCAGTAAAATGGCTGCTCTTACTGCATGCTTTTGTATTTTGTATGACAAAATTCTGATGTTTGAGAATACTTGTTTAGAACTGTTTTGTTTTTAAAAAAAAAGATGTTGGGAAGAGAATGCATAATTATTTCAGACCAATTTATCTGTAGTTAAACAGGGCATCTTAATTGTGGATAAACAGAGGATATTATCCAAAGCAAATGGGATAATCTTTATCAGTGGTATCTGTTGCTTGCTAGTCTAATGAACATGCTACAAATGAATTTTAAGCGTGGAGTTGTAGGAAATGTGAGATCATTGATTACTCCAACGGAGTAAATGGTCAGTAAGTAGAGGCTCCAGACCTTGTCCCAGTATTTCATTTATGATATTATTTGTGATAGTTGTGGAAAACAAGGGGAAATAATTTGTGAAATTCAGAAAGCAAATGCAAGACCATGATAGACACTTGAGTCATATTTTAACACATTACAAATATTTTTATTTTGTCTTAGTGTATGGTTATTTAACAGTCGGCAAATTATAATAAACAAAGTTTATTCACGTGTCTAATGCACCAAAATGTCTAGTTTCTACAAAATTGAATTTTCAGTCTTTTGAATTTTTTTAATTCTGCATATTTAAACCAATCATTTATATCCTTGTAAAGCATTGATTAAAAAACAAAAACAAAATGAAACTATATAATAGAAGATAATTATTACAACAATGCATACATATACCTGCATGAGCTGGTAGAGAAACAATAAGTTAATGATTTTATTGATATAAGGAATGAGATTTCCAACTATGTAGCCTAATGCCATTTTCTGGTAACAGTGGGAGGAAAAAAATTTTTTTCTAAGTGGGAAGAGAGGGGTTGTCTTCTTAGTTTCCACATGGTTGATACATTTTCATGCTGGTTAATTGGTTTTAAAAATCTCAACAAAAAAAACAAGAACTAAAATTGTAAACCTTAGTCAAATGTAATAATTCACTCAACTGCCTGCCTGCCTCGTAAAACATGGAGTTTTTAGGCTAAATAATGTGATGAATAAAGATTGTTTTAAAGAGAACAGGGCAGAAATAGAAGATGATAATGTTTTAAATATTATAACTAGGGATGTTTTTGACTTGTTCTGGTGAAGAGGAGTAATCCTCTATAAGAGAAAAAATGCTTTCAAACTGGTTTAAATAATGCGATAAATAATTTAGAAATAACTCCTCTATTTTAATAGCTTACACTTTAATTAATTAGCATCAGCAATCAGATTAAAGGTTGGCATTAGCTTGGTTTACTTTGGCTAATAATGCAATGGACTGTTTCTTTCTGATATGCGATAATATTGCTGTTACGGTCTGTATGAGAATGCTAAGCATGAACACTATGATATGGAAATAAATTATACATAGGATGAGTGGGGCAGGATGAAAATCCATGGGATAGATATCTTTGCTTTCTTCTTGTGTGATTTTAGCTAGGACTTGAAAATTGTGTTATGGTAAAAATTTCATTTCAGCAAAATGTGTTTTCTGTTTTGGTAAACTGATGCCAGAGAAAACTATTAATGAATAATTCTGTGATATTGATTAGTCTTTAATGAATTATTAATGTAACTCCGTCAGTGTATGTGATAGTTGGTTTGTTTGTGCTGTTTTTGGGTGGGGTGGTGCTTCCTGACTAAGATCACTTTATTAAAAGCGCACGTGTTCTGTGAAAGTGAGCAGTGTGCGTGCATGCCTGCCCTTTCTAGTCTTGCAATATCATTAATGCATTTTGGCAATCAGTTATAGTGCTACACTACATTCTATGAATTTGTTTTAAAAGAAAACAAAAATCAATATCAGTGTATAGTATAGAGTCCTGTTGGAGTTACTGATATAGCCATAGAAATGAAAAGGCTTTTTAAAGATGTTTTATGCTGTCCTAACGGATGGTTTGACAGGGTGCTGAGATCACTGTAAATTATTGACTCAGAAATTAGCCAGATGCAATAAACTGACTAGTTTGTGTGGTGGGGGAAGAAACAAATCTACAGTGAAAAGTTCATGGTGTATTTTTTCCATTTTGTGTAATGGCTTTAATTTTTGGCAGATACTTTATTATTTGAACATTTATATATATTTTTTTGTTTGTCTTGATTGGATTTGACCAAACAAAAACCTTCCACAAACTTTAGGTAAATGATCCCCCTCTTGTGGTTGTATGGTTCTCCTTTTGGAAGAGTGTCAGCGGACTCCTTTTTCTGGAGACCAACCGTTACTTAATGCTATTCATCGATTTTTGTAGTCACATGGCAGAAAATTAAAACCTGTATTTAAAAAAAGTCTGCTACAAGAGTCATTTAAAGGTGTATTTGTTTAGGAAGACAGTTTCCTAATATTCAAATATTTCAGTTTTTTTTTTTTTTTCCCTTTGCATCATTTCTTAAACTAGACTGCATTTAAATTCTCGTAAGGCACCATAACTTTGATTATTCATTTTTAAAATTTTTTTACAACTTTTCTGTGTTGAAAGAGTCATATGAGCAAAAATAGCCTGAACTATTTTGTGGGTAATTTCTTTCTAATCAAGCCAACAGTATACAGTTAAAAATTTCTTGCATTCATTTCTTTTATTAGCTGTTGTATATCTTAGTATAGAGACGTTGGGGTGGTTCACTGGTGGATTGCCAGATTGAGGGCCTGTTGTTACTGGCTTGCTTTGGCATATCTCTCACATTCTCTCCTTTTATCAACTGGCTGCTCCCTCTAAAAAAAATGAATAATTCCAGTAGGCCTTTTGCTATATCTGCATTTATTGAGAAAGGCAACAGGAAACCATTTCAACTGTTTAATAAGGCTGATCCATGGACCTGCCCCACTGTCAAATTCTGAGATGACAGCAATAGACAAAGTTCTTTATGCCAGGGTTGTCAGATTAGTCTGAAAATTAGATTGCTTCTACTTCTGTTGCATTATTTAGTCGTCCTAATGGTAGTACAACCCGAACTCTATCTTAAGATGTTGTTCATTGGCTGCCAGGCTGTTAGGTGTGCACAAGATAACAGCCACTTTTTGCTTGCATTGATTTGTTAAAATATTTCTTGATTAGACTCAGAAGCGGAGTAATGAAGCCTTGGTACTTGGGCTTCATGTTTTCACACTTGTTAGGCTTCTCAGTCACAGCAGAATGGCAGTTCATGTTTAGGTCTTCCAATTAAGTTTTTTTTTTTTTTTTTTCAAACAACAGTGATTAAAAGAGAGCCAAGAGGAGGAAACCTCTAGTGACCATATTTTGATGCAAGCAGCTAAGCATATTATCATAGCTGATATACAGTGCCAGACAAAAGAGTTGGGACACTTGCTGTGAAATTGATATTTGAGCTCTTGTTTTTTACATTTGCATACAGATAGCCATCCTATTGTCCATAAGTTGTATAAAACATGCCTTTACAATGTGTAAAAACAAATGTCATATGTGTATCTATTGTCTGGAAAAAATGTTTGAATTAGCATAGTCAAATTTGCACCGTGACAAAATAGTTGGGACAATGAACAAAATCTGTGCATACATTTATTCCCCTCAATATATTCATTTTTAAAGAATCAAATGAATAGAATCACATCATCTAAGACCATTTTAAGATCATTTTTGCACCATGCCTGGAAAGACAACATCGTCTGAAATCAGAGACTTGATAATTGAGTACCACCAAGAAAATCTGTCTTGCGGGAGATAGCCGATCAAGTCAATTGTCCAAAAAGCACTGTAAACCGCATTCTGAAGCAGTACAAGGAGACTGGAAACACGAAAACAAAAATGTGACAACAAAATGGATTGACGGCCATTCAAGCCTCCCTGAGTGGAGTGAATGTCTCCAGTCGCACTATTCAATGTTGTCTATGCAATGGGAATCTCTTTGGACAAATTGCCCAGAAAAGGCCATTTGATCAGCAACAAGAACGGGCACATCCGCATAGCATGGGCTAGAGTTATCTTTTGCAACGAAACAATGATCATGTGCATTCACAGTGCTGACCGAGTATATGCTCGATGTTACAATGGCAAAAAATACAATATAAAGTGCACCTGATCGATGGTACAGACCAAAGGAGGATTGTTGATGGTCTAGGGGTGTATGAGCACGGCGGGACCAGGCCCCCTCAAGTTGTTCGGGGGCAGAGCGATTGCCCAGACCTGCAATTTACTGAGGGATGTTGTCGTCGACTACATCGATGAGAACATGCCAGTCACCGCCATCTTCCAGCATGACAATGCCCCGATCCACACCACCAGAGTCGTCACTTCCCTCACCACCCAACTAGGAATGAATGTTATGCACTGGCTGCCCCAAAGTCCGGACCTAAACCCAATTGAAAATGCCTGGAAGCAGCAAAAGGCCAAGGTGGCCAAACACAAGAATCTCAACCAAGACCAATTCCGACTGCTTTTGTTTGGTCAAATCCATGCCCCATCATTGTCGTGAAGTGATTGAAAATCACGGATAGTCATTTGATCATTTCCATGCATTTGTTCGATTGTAATTTGGAATGTTGAAAAATATTTATGGTTTTGCTCGCTGTCCCAACTCTCTTGTGGTACAAATCCGACATTGCTGATTCAAATATTTTTTCCAGAGAATATGTAAACATAGCATGTGTTGCTTTTATACATTGTAACAGCATGTTAACTTAGCAAGCTTCTATACTTTTGTAAAAATTCTATTGGCATGTAAGAAACAAGAAAAATTACCAAAAAAGTCTGTCTTTCTTTCTTTTTTTTTTTTTCAATGAAAATTTTTCACATAGTTTCGATTTATCTTGGGTTTAGGAATATTGGTTAAAAGAAATCCCAGTCCTAAATGGCAAAAGTTTTTACATAATTCTAGCAATTAATCGGTTTAACAACTTAATTATTACGTCATTTCTAAACAAACTAAAATGACTTTGTAACATCCTTATGATTACAACACTATAATATGCTGAAATTTTGTAGAATTAGCCAAGGACCTTTTTAGGGTCAGTTCAGTTTTACTGAACATGTAATAGAGATCTGTTGCAATGAAATTATCTATTAGCAAAATCTTTCCTAAAATTTTTTTACATGGTCATTAACTGGCAGAATACAATGCTCTCTATTGCTTATCCATTATCGAATGTCAAAGTTCTTTAATATTTATTTGCTCATGTTGCATATGGAATGATTTTTAAATATCTCTGGAATTGCCTGTTGCTGTTTGCTGAATTTTGTTTTTGCATCTGTTGGTGTTCAGGAATAAATAAAATATGCATATTTATGAGCAAAAAATTTAAAATGTTTTTCATAAATAAGTGGCATAGTTTAGGTAACAAAGTCTTGAATGCTATTAAAGGAGCTAAAAATAATAATAATAATAGTAATAAAGTGATTTGCATGGTCAACTAAATGCTACTGAAACAGTTGATAAAAATGTATTTATAAATAGGTTATTGCTACCTTATAAACTGCATTAATATTGTGAAATCTACAAAGGGTTGAGGAAAAATCTTGGATCATAAAAGACAGGGTTTCAGCTTTAATGATGCAAATGCTTAAAATGAATAAAATTCTATTTGCACTTAGGTGGTTGTATTGAAATAAGCAGTTGTATTTTCAAGGACAAAATTAAATAAACTTTTTTGCAAAAATGATGCTTCTACTGCTACATATTATTTTACTCTGGAGTCAGACTAGGAATTTGTAAAAATTAAAAAAAATTATTCACAAGTGTTTGTGTACCATGGCATCTGAGAAAATGGAAAATAATATTAAATATTTCATTGCATAAATTTACTACATAATGTCACTGGTGCTATGCAAATTGATTGTGAATAAGTGTCCACAAGTAAACTGAAAATCTGGTGATCTAATATCCATCAAACAGCTTATATGGCTAACAGTGAGCATGAATGAAACCTGGCTTGATACATCACATTGGTGCTATTTTAGCCAGGTTTCAGTTGAATAGCACTAGTACAATAACTGAGGTAAGTATAACATGTCACTGGCAGATTTCCAAATATATACAGGTGCATCTCAAAAAATTAGAATATTGTGGAAGAGTTCGATATTTTTTGTCAGTTATTTCAGAAAGTGAAAATTATATATATTTCTAGACTCATTACATGTAAACTAAAATGTTTCAAGCATTTTTAATTTTGATAATTATGGCCTACAGCTAAAAAAAAAAAGGAAAAACGTATCTCAAAATATTAGAATATTCCATTTCGAGTTTGAGTAAATCACTATTTATGCAGTATAAATACCATGAATCTCTGTCTGATTCAGTACACACAACCACAATTATGGGGAAGACTGCTGACTTGACAGTTGTCCAGAAGACACTCATTGACATCCTCCACAGGGAGGGTAAGCCACAGAGGGTCATTGCTGAAAGGAGCTGGCGGTTTGGCTGCTGTATCAAAGCTGCATGGAAAGTTGACAAGGAAAGAAGAAGGGAAAAGTGTGGTAGGAAAGGTGCACAAGCAAGAGGGATGACCGCAGCCTTGAGAGGATTGTCAAGCAAAGCCAATTCAAGAACTTGGGGGATCTTCACGAGGAGTGGACTGAGGCTAGAGTCAGTGCATCAAGACCCACCATGTACAGACGTGTCCAGGAAATGGGCTATAGGTGTCACATTCCTAGTGTCAAGCCACTCCTGAACCAGAAACACTGTCAGAAGCGTCTGGGCTAAGGAGAAAAAGAACCGGACCATTGCTCAGTGGTCCTCGGACGAGCTGAAGGCCACTATCAAAGCAACCTGGGCTTCCATAATACCTCAGCAGCGCCACAGGCTGATTGCCTCCATCCCATGCTACATTGATGCAGTGATTCGTGCAAAAGGGGCCCTGACCAAGTATTGAGTGCATAAATGAACATACTTTTCAGAAGTTCGACATTCCTATATTATAAATCTTTTTTTTTTTATTTAATCTTCAAAATTAAAACAAAAAAGGCTTGAAATATTTCACTTTGTGTAATGAATCTAGAATATATGAAAGTTTCACTGTTTGAATTAAATTACGGAAAAAAATTAACTCTTCCACAATATTCTAATTTTTTTTAGATGCACCTGTATATTTATATATATGACAGGCTGTACTTCTTTACATTTAAAATCTATTGTAAATTATTCTTCATACATCTTCTGAGTAAGCAAACACAAAAGTATTTGTTATCTACAAGAAAGGCAATTTTGACAATAGGCCAATTAAGTCAACAACCCTTAACTTTTTGGAAGATTTTTTTATTTAAACAACTGGGTAGAGAGCTTAAGCTGGCAAAAATTAAACGCATCATGCATACTATCATAGGTGGGTAGCTATTCTGTGTAATGAGACTTTCAGATACTTTTAAAATATGAGTTATTTCAAAATTAACAGGTAAATAAATACACTGATAAAACTAAGAATAGCATTACAATTTTTTTTCTTTTTAATGTATATATATATATACACAATACCTCCCAAGTAATTAGAAATATTTAACAGTGGGCTAGAAAAAATATGGTGGTGTGCTTGTTTATCGTGGTGATCGTCAGTTTTTGTCTCAGTGGTTCTGAGCCATGTCTAGTACCTAGTCAGTAATGTGGTTTCATTTCTTTATCAGCCCACTAGTATGAGTTTTTTCACAGTACTCTGATTTCTTCTCACCAAGCAGTGGAGATGTTCTGATATACACTATACTAGAGAGAGGAAAGAGAAAATATAAAATAATTTAGTCTACGACAAAATCAGATAACTCTATACTGTTTATATGTTGTTTACTCATTCCTACCCTCTCATATTCTATACGCTGGAACTAATTTCAATACTGTAAAGTGCTTGAATATTTTTAATACACTATCTGTAAAAAAATTGTAAAACTAAAAAAAACTTGGATTAAATAGAAATATTAAACATTAATTAATATACCTTATTTCCTATTGTTAACTTATGCATGGGAAGGGGTGGAAGTGGGAGAAGCTTGATGAGTAGTTAATTAGATGAGAATGGGGCCGAAGAAGGGGCTTGAACAACCTTTACTGCTGGAATTGACTCTACAGGCTGCCCTATTTGTGGTGGAGGTGTAGGTCAGCTGAAGTTGAAGGTACAGGTTGCACTAATGTTAAGCTGTAGCCATTCAACTTTATGGATGAACCTATCAAGGGAGGAACATACAGCAGACTTTTTTTTTTCATAAATGGCTTTGTAGTAAGACTGACCCTCGTGGACTATCCTGTTGGCCTTCATAAACCTTTTGCCATTGGGGTCCATATTCTTAAGGCATGCCAGTTCTGCATTAAAATGCCTAAAAGCCTCTGCCATATCTTTAGTGGTGAATCTTTTGGGCAGTTCAACCTCAGTTTCATCATCATCATCATTACTCTTTTCTGCCTTTTGTGCCTCCAACTCTTGAGATCTTTCGTAAGCTTTTTAGAATGGGATTTCAATAAATTGTTGACATCCTCCACATCTACCTTCAACTCAAATTGATGGGCAAGCTTGACAACTTTAATGGCCACATCTTCAAAGGTCTCTGTGAAAACTTCAAACCAAGAACAAACTCAGCATAGTTTCTTCCAAACTCCAACCATGTTCATGGACTTGATCTCAGCCCACAAACTGCAATGTTATTTATAGCATCATAAATATTGTAGCCCTATCAGAAGTCCCTAAGAGTATTCCCTTTCTCTACTTCAGTGGCCTTCACTGCTTGTGCAAACGTCCCCTTGGTCCATGGTTTGCAACAGGCGTGTTGTGTTTTGTGGTAAATAAACCACTTTTGTATCTTGATGAAAATCATCCAAGGATAGTGGATATTCAGGAGCATTGTCTAAAATCAAAAGAATTTTGAGAGGTTGCTTTGGCTCTGCAATACCCATTTAACTTGGGGATTAGGTGGTGCCAAAACCATGCCTCAAATATGGTGATAGTAACCCAAGCCTTCGGATCCAACATCCATATGACGGAAAGAGAGCACTTATCTCCTTCAATGCCCTGGGGTTTCTGCATTTTACAATAATAAAAGTTTGTTTGTATCCAGTTGCATTTCCTCCAAGTAACAGAGTTAGATGGTCTTTAGAGGCTTTATATCCCAGCATGGATTTCTCTTCCTTGAATGGTTGAGCATTTTTTTCCATAACAGCTCTCATCTACATTAAAAACTTGTTCAGGCAAGTACCTCCCTCACTAATGATTTTAGCTAATACAGTGGGAAATTCATCGGCTGCCTCTTTATCAGCACTAGTAGTCTCATCATTTACTTTCGAGTTATTCAAATTTGCACACACTTTAAATATTTTAAACCACCCATTACTCACAACAAAAGTGGCCTCGGTCTCACCCATCTTTTCCTTTATCCTCTTAAAGAATTTTAGCCTTTTCCTGTATTAACACAAGGCTAAGCAGCATGCAGTATCCAATTTGATTCTCAATCCAAACAACAACAGTTTTTTCCATCTTGAACATGACGCCACCACAGTGCTTGGTTATTACTGTTGACTACATGGGTGCAGAACCTTTTGCATGTTTCTTGATTCATTCTTTATCCTTCAAGATAGTGTTCGCAGTTGATGTGGCCAAACCGAGAGTATGTGCAGTAGAAATGATCATTTGACCAGTTAGTGTTTTACAATATCAATTTTCTGCTCAAGCGTAATTTGTGATGCTTCTTTGATGCACAAATGTTCTTCGAATCACTCTTGCACTTAGCAGGCCTGCTGGAGGGTTGGAGATGTAGAAGGAACACTCAAGTCACGAACAAGGTGGCTGGTGGCGATGTAGTGAGGTGAAGAGGGGAACGCACTTTAACCTACCTGTTCTGTGTGCACTATGCTACACTTGTGAAACTAGTTCCTTTTGTGTACGTGTACTGCATCCATAAAATTTTTGCAGAATTTTATTCAAGACAAAATTCCTTATGTAAACTCAAAATAACATAGGTTGGGTGATATGTAAACTGGGGACTGGCAGTACTTGAGTTCACATGCTTGGTGGTGCAATCTGTTTTTAGTGTGTGTAAATTATTGACTGAAAACTAAGGTTACTTGTGCCCTTGACATTTGTGTTATGGGTGCCAACTAATCAAATATCTGTTAACTCCTCCTCCTCTTTTAATAGTCTCCTCCCTTTGTCGTCATGTTTCCTATGGTGATTTATTCTTGTTGAAAGAGCCCCTTTATTAATCAGACTGTTATTTGCAGCTGTTCTGGGTATTAATAAAGTTAGTGTTGCATTTTAAAATAAATATAGCCCTTCAAATTCTAAACCTGTAGAAGTTTCTTAAACCATTCCTAAAAGTTGAAAAAAATATCATTTTTCTCTATAAATTCATTCAGTAATCAAAGGGTTAACAATATCTTAATTTACACTGGTGACTGCCTTAGCATGAAGCATCTTAAACTATCCTGGGCTTTAAGGTAAATTCCTGTCAACCAAACTTTCGTAACTTTCTGTCTGATTTTCTGCATCAAATAATAACTATTTTGCATAGTAGGAATAAGATATAGAAAATTTCACTGAGTGGTACCAGTGATGTTCCTAAGTCAGTTTGCCCTTTCTTTAGCCCAACAAAAGTCTTACCATACAAGATGCACTGCAGGAAGAAAACTTTTTTTGTTGGTAGCCTTTTGACTTTCTGAACTTAATTTCCAGCTTGGTTTTAGCTCAAACTCTGTAGCCGGTCACATGATAAATCTGTCTATACTTACTAAGTTTGTGTTTCCATTGTTTATATACCTGTCCACTATTTCTCTAAGATCTTGTCATGTATCTAGACGTGTGAGGAAAACTCTTAGTCTGCTATTTTTATGAACTCCTTGCTGCCAAACTACCAGCCACCTGTAGAATTTCCTGTTAGGTGTGTCAACAAAGGTAACACACCATCCTATACACTTGTAAATTTTGACTGGTCACCTTAGAAATTGTGACAGCAAACACTGAAAGTGAACAGTTATATCTTTAATTTCTTTTTTTTTTTCTGTACAGATTGATAAAAAGGTTAAGCCACTAAATATCAAAATTCTAAAAGCAATTTTATTGCTACTGTACTCCTAATGATCTACCATATATTATATAAAGAGGTTCAATATATCTAAGTGTCTCAAGTGGTAATTTGGACCTAGAAAAAGAAGGGGGGAAAATGGCAGGATTATGTATACTATGTGAAATAGCTTGGTATGGTTACCAATTTTGAAACAAAAGAGTCAACTCACTTATGAAAAGAAAGAAGTTTTAAGCATATATAGCACAAGGAGAGAATTCTTTATCAGATATTATACCTTATTCCAGATTAGCAGATAAACAACTGATAACATAAATCATCTGTGAAAATAGGTAAAAAGGAGATTTTAAAAGAAACTACGTCAAATGAACGAATGATACAGATGCAATTTGTCTTGGGTGTAGATTTTTTTCTTCCAGAAGCCATTTGCAATATAATATAGTTAAACAGATAGTACCTACATCAATTTTAGATCAGATTCTTTTTCATTATTATTATTATTATTTCTCATGGATTAGATACATGTTTGTAATTTTTTTAAAAAATAATAAAATTAGAGATGAAATGATTGTTGGATTAACTCCTTTCTTAGAGACCAGATAGTTGGCCCATATTTTAGGCTCTTTTTTTTTTTTTTCTTTCTCTCAAACCACTGTATCTAATCTCTTTCTCATTTTCCTCTACAGCAGTTTCTCCCTTCTCTTGGGTGTTGAGTTACACTCCTAGTTTTGTCACAGTGTATCTCTCTAGTCATGAGTTTTAGCTGGTTTAGAGTTTCACTAATTTAAAAGAGAAAAAAATTACTACTACAGGTTCAGTCCAAGAAAAACCCTGTAAAATGACTTAATTAAATATGGACCCATCTTGAAATCTGCATCTCTGGCTCATAATATATAGTTCTTGAAAAGTTGTTTCTAAACAGACTTGTCATTTTCCTTTTTAAGAAGTCAGAACTTTTCTGCTTTTGTTTTAAGTATCTATTTAATTGTACCTCATTGTAACATATATAAATTGAAAGAAAAATGTTTTTTTAAGAAATGCATTTTGTTACACTAGTAGATTGCTATGGTCAGTGACTAGAGTTTAGTTTCTAGTCAGGATCAGCTTGGTTTAGAGTACCTCCATGGCATGCATTCCTCTTGTTTCTCATCACCAGCTGTTCTTATGGGTTTTCTCCCATATCTAAAGAGGATGAAGAGTTCTAGTAAGGCTTTCTCTGCCATAGTCGAAAATTTTTGGACCCTCATGGTACAAGATAAACAGCAGCGCACTTTAGTATATAATTGCAGCACTATGTTCTCTTACCCATCTAGAGAGGGTATCTCTATTGTAATGACTAGTGTGTGACAAACAACAACAAAATTTCATTGAGAAAAAAATATTTTATGCAAAAATATTACGGACTCATGAGTGCAATTTTAAGTTCATACTTTCTGTAAAAGTTTCTCTTAAGGATAAATTCTCTAACAAATTACTACTTTTTATGGTTTGGTTTTATTGATAATTATAAAATTAACAAATAGAAGTAATTAAAGTTTCAGTTGGTGGCATCTTGTGTTTCTTAATAGCTTTTTTGAAGTGAGAGTAGAAATAATAGCCATGCTGTCGAGACCCACTACACACGTCTCATATAGCTATGCATGCACATTTTTTGTTGTTGTTTTTTTATATATTAGAGCTATAGTGACATTTCCATTTGTTTGAGGGGGTATCAAAAGTTTCGAATTTCCAGATATTTCCTGGAATTAATGGACCTAGGATGTTTTACCAAAAATGATGTTAGTTTTAAAGCTAATTAAGCTACATTTTAGAATACAAAAGCATGGAGTGGAAGTCTGTTCTTTCTATACTAGATTTATGGAAATTGTCTGAAATTGACCTTTTTTCATTTTTGAAAGGACTGAACGTATAACATTTTAAAACTAGTTAAATGAAGTTTATTGCATTAGCTAGACATAGTTGCACCTTTCCTGTAAATAAGCATACTTTGCTTACAGCTATTTGCTGAACACTTACTTTCCACTTAAAAGTTATCTCAAGGTCAATAGATGTCAAGCAAGATAAATTTTAGTTCTGTAGGGTAAATTCACCTCTTAAATATGCTGAGTGAGTGAGTGTGGATACCATGTTTAATAAAGGGAGTATTAATCTGTATAATACATCCAAGAGTTTTCCTAGTTTCAGATATTTGGAGTATGTGGTGATGGTTGATGGTTAGGGTAACCAGATAGTTGAGCAGGTTTTCAGAACACTAATGTTTTTTTGTTGCTGTTGAAAGTTTGGACTTGGCTAGTATAGTTACAGATGTTGGGAGTTAGTTATAAAATGGTTGAAGAATCTGCTGGTAGATTTGTGAGCCTGCAGTAATGATTGATTATTGCTTCATGCTTTGTATGAATTGTATTGCTGCTCTGTAGTTATTTTTATGGCTGGCCTTGCATAACATTGTGATTCCTTTATGTAATTAACTAGACTAAAATAAAAGGGATTCCAAATTAATTTGCCCTCATCTGCATGACACTATTTCAAGCTTTAAACAGTGGAGTAGTCCATGATCTCTGCACAGTTAAAGCTAAATAGGCCTATTTCAGAAATGTTTCTTTAAATACCATTTACTCTGAAACACAACAAAAGACAACAGATCTGACATTCTAGGTTCTAGTTTAGAATATTGAGGGGGGGGCAGTTTTGAATGAATTACCCAGAGGGGTGGACAGACAGACATACAGACAAGTAACCTTAACTGTATATATAATATTTTATGCATTAATTTTTGTGTGGTATACATGACTGTTTGTTTTATATGGATTTCCTTTCTTCGAAATATTCTCTATTCTTAATATATGTAGCAAAGGCATTGTGAATCTGCTTGATTACCTATATCAAAATAGAAAGGTAAAGACAGCCAAAAAAAAATTAATAAAGCAACAGCTTTTGTTGTTAAAAGCACGTGGTGTTTGACTTGACAACCTGACTGGGTGAAATCTTTCACCTATTATCAGTTTAGTTTTTCTTTAACAACTTTAATTTCCTTTCGTGCTCCAATCCACTATTACCACATAGTTGGCATATGTCTGCACGCATATGTGTTTTTTTTTATTTGCATCAGTTAATTTCGCAATGTTCACTTTGTTTAAAAAAATTTTTGTAATCTAGTTGTGGATGAGTGAATGGTTTTAACGTATGTTCAGCTTACTGCAGCTGACAGGGTGTGGGGTCAGCTTGTGGAAAAACCACTGAAAGTAACTGGCAGTAATGCCATGCTTTAAAGTGAGAGAGTGCTGGACAGGAATACTACCAACAAATTCATCTTTTTCTCTGCATAAATAAATCGGTCTCAGGCTTTATCCTAGATAGAGAGATTGATCTTCAATTTTTAACAAAAAAGAAAAATTAAAGAAACACAGATACTATTTTGTATAACTTTATCAATATCATCAGTATGTAAAGCAGATGTGGAAATCATTATTATTATTACAGAAAGAAAAAATACAGATTATTCTAGAATTTACATTGTTTTTCTCGCTTATGGACATTTGATAGGGTGCACAACAAGTTTTTAACATCAAGGGTTTTTTTTTAGCCACAAGCTTTATAATAGGAATTCTTTAGCAACAGAATTACATAATACAATGGGAATAGAGCAGTGTGTGTGTGGGGGTGTGTGCTTTGTAGTGATGGAGTTAAGAAATGAGAAGTTAAAGTATTTTTGAAAACACCAATATGGTGGGAGAATCATCAAAATAAAAAATTCCTGTACAATTTATTTTCTTTAATTGTGCTGTGGTTGTGTAATTTTTCCTGGTGAAGTGAAGTTAAGTTGGCTGGTTTTGTGTGCCACTGGAAATTTATCTGAATAATATTTGCATGAGACCACAGCAGCTAGGATAGTAGTTAAACATCCATTGTTCATCACCTGGTTATGATATTTCTTTTGTGTTTAATGTTTAAAAATAACCTCACAACTATTTTCAAATTCCTAGGAATGTCCCTTTCTTGCTCTCTCTCTCCCCCTGTAAATCAGTATTTCAAGCTATAGTTATGCTGCTTGCTATTGGAAAATGTCACTAGAGCCAGCTTTACCTGAGAAAAACTAGGTATGAATTTTTAAAATTTGTATTATCTGCAACTTCACAGATGCTAATGTTATGTATTTAGTGCAGAGTCAATGGAAAGCAGACAACAAATGAATGTTCATTTTCCATTTTCTTTTTAAAATAACTCTTACCTAGCCATGGGGTATCTATTCTGTTTGATGTTTCGTTTTATTTTTCCACAATAGTGATTAGAGGCCTGCACATTGTATAAAGTAGGAAACAATTTTCCTGAAATAAACTAAAACTTTTTGCAAGGTATCCTAATAAAGGAAGTGCTACACACACAGTAACAGGAATGGATGGGAGAAACAACACCTGTGACACTATATGTTCAAAGTTAAAACATTGCCAATGTCATGGCAAACATTCAAAAGTTAAATGGTGAGAATACTACTACTACGCTACTACTACTAATAATAATAATAATAATACAAATTTTGTAGTTAATTTAGTAGTTACCACCTTGGCCTGCCAGAGATACGACATCTTTGTGAACAGCAGCCTGTGAATCAATTATAAATGTCTGTGGACAAGCACAGACAGGAAAATCTCTCTGGGACGTGGGTGTGTGTATGCATGAATCACAGACTGCGCGTGACTGGATGTCGTTAGATGCGTGTACAGTTTTTGCTAGTCTTAGCAGAAGAAAACAGACAAAAGCAGCAGCAGTAGAAGATAGCAAGTGAGTTATAGTGTGGGCTTAATTAAATCAAAGTGCTAAACATCTTCATTAAAGCAACCTCTGCTTGGTGAGCGAAGCCAAACCAAGTGAGCTCATATGACATTTGCTGAAATTCTCATTGACAGCTAACTTGCAGGAAGGAAGAATATTCCATAATCAGTTGGCATGGCAACCCTACTTACATTGAGCTTCCTGAAATAAATTAGAATTCTAATTTCAATTGGGTTGATAATAAGACGACTAATAAAACCTATGCTAAGCTTACTATAATATAACTTATTCTTTAATTAGCTAATTTCTAATTCCTAAACTTATAATAAACAAACTAAATGACCTACCTATCTACTTGTAGAACTTTGTGCTATACATATGCTTAACTGTACTATAATGAACCAATCCTGTATAACCTCTATTCTACTAATTATGCTAAAAACCTGTATTAACAGTTGACTTAACAAAATTGTACTCTACTAATCACTATTCTTTTACCTATACAAATGCCCTTTAGCAAAAAAATAAATTGTACTATAACCCCTGTGTAGATTGTGAGGCTGTGCGTTGTACAGGTGACCACCTGCTCCCACTAAATGCCTCATTTCTCTGCTTGTTTTAGGCTATCCATACTGATGCTATTCTCCCAGCTCCTCTGTACCACAACTGAGACTACCCAGGGTTGCCTTGCTCATATTCATTTTCCTTCAATGCAGAGCCAAGCTGTCTTAAACAATTTGGCATGAGAAAAAATTTTTTTAAAAAAATTTTTTTAAAGCTATTATTTACGGCTACAATGTTTCTATGCGCATAGTGTATGCTTTTCAACTTATTTAATGTCTATGATGGTACAGTCTATGTGGGATATGGAATGGAAGCTTCCTCTTCGCACCCCTTACCTTATGAATTTGGTACTGAATTTTCCTGTCCCGCCTACACTTGGATTTTTAAAACTTTTCAACAACAAACTACAGAGATTGGTAGAAATTCTTGGTTGGAAATCAGATGGTTAAAAAGAAGAGCATTTGATGGAGGGAGTGAGAATAATGCCACATTCCTTAAGTGTCTCACTAGCTTCACCTAACAGAAATCATTTGGAAGGGGCATTTTAAGTATTGGCAGGAAATCAGATAAACAAAGGTTGGTTTCTTAGTTTTATCCCAGGGTAGAAATGATGCCTGGCAGTAGCTTTTGTATAATGAATGACATAGGTGTGGAGGACAGGTGCTGGGGAGGATAGAAAAGGATCAAGAGAAACTAAATGTAATTATTTTTTGACTGATACTCAGCTATTGTCCCACCTATCCACCCACCCTATTTATTCTGATATGTTACCTGCAAAGCAGCTGATGTTATTTCTTGTTTTTTTCTTATTTAAACATACATTTCTTTTTCTAAAACTAGATACAAATAAAACAAATTAAAAATTGAAAGATTATTTTATTAACTGTAACTCTTATCAAGAGAGAAAATTGAAGCAGATGTGTATATGCAAACTGTATAGAGATAGGCGAGTGTTGTAAAGTCATGTTCTGATAATGTAGGTGTGCATCAGAGAAATAGATACAATTGATATTTTTTGCCTACTGTATTGGTGGGGAGAGAAACAGATGGACAGACAAATTCATAAGTAATATGTGCAAGTGTCTAAATTTATAGGGATAGCCTGATGCATATACAGGCAAATTATGTTTTACTAATACAAGTGTGTGTGTATGCAAGGAGAGAGAAATCATGTATGTACATATGATGTCAGCTTCTAATTAAACAGGCAGGCATGTGGCTTGTTCATTCTAAGAGAAAACTTTTAGCTTTTTATGGAATTAATGACAACTGTCTGCAGTAAACCTGTTAATATAAAGATTGGGATTGTTGTTTTTTGAAGGGGGTAATTATAATGGTAAATAGTCTGCTTGTTGTAGTTCAGTGTCCAATCAAGGCAGATACTGAAGTATTCACTGATTTTGTTTTATTATAGAAATAATTGCACACATGAAGCATCTTAACATGAATTGTGTTCTTTAATTTTATTAGACAGATTAAATCTGAATGCATTTTTCTCCTTCACCCTCCAATTACTTTAAAGTTTAAACTGCTATGACATGTGGAAGAGGTGATGTTTTCTTATACTTGAGAAGTATTTGTAGAATTATCAAGAAACTATTATTCAAAGGGGAACAGACTTTGTAGCATTCAAATATATTTTTATCAAAATAATTATTAATAGAAGTATAGGGAAAGATGTTTGTTGATTTTTTTCTGCTCTTCTCTCTCTAATTTCCCAAAGAATAATTAAGTAATATGTTAATTGTTTTTTAATGATATAATTATGTCTCATTGGGATGATTCATTTAAATGTGTGCTGTTGTACTGCTAATATTTGGCAAACCTTGCCCTGACTTTTGAGATCTAAGGACATCTCACACCAGGGAGAGAGAAGGGGGATGGTATAGAGTATTAGCATTGGTGACCAAAGTGCTCTTAAGCAATATTCAGGACGCAGGCCTGCCCAGAAGAAATCCCATTTGTCAACTGATGAATAACTAGGAAAAATCATATCTGGAAAGTACACCAAACCAAGCTGGTAACTTCAAGAATCTAACTCAGGTGATGGAGTCTGCTCATTGTCCAATGTCTAACAGTGGTGGCTTATTTAAAATTTTAATTTCTCAAGCTTATCACTGCTATATATTGATCTCCTGACTAAGAAATAATTTTCTTGCATCCACACCTTCCCTCTCAATTTTGTGTTGAAATTCACCAATATTTAGATACATTGGTGGTATTTTAAAAGGTTCAAATCTTTTTTATCTGTTTTCTGTACAGTCAATACAAATCCTAACTTTGATCTTTCAGATAATCTCTTGCATCTACAACTCATTTCAGTTAAATACTGCGATTTTCATACCTCTATCATTTTGGCTAATGATTCTGTACAATTTTGAAAACTGAAGCAATCATTCTTATTTGAAATTTATTTAAAAAAATATATATTGTGAAAATAAGATTTGATTATTAAATCTAAATATCACCACCACTACAGATAGATAATCTTTTAATTTTTGGGAGAGAAAATTCCATGCTTTTCCATTGGTGGTGCTTACTGTTGATAGATAACCAAAATTCAATGTTGAAGGTAGTAATCAGTATCTGCTAGCTTTTACAGTTAGGTCATTCATGCTTTAACTGTTACTAATGCTCCTGCTACACAGTTTGAGCTGTTGAATCCTTTGCTTTTATGTCATTTTTATTTTAAGAAAAAGGTGGGTGGTGTAGTAGTTTTATTGAGAAATTTTGTTTTCTAGAATCTTGGCAGTAATTAATTCTGCTTGTTTTTACATATTGAAAATGTTCTGATACTCATTTTCATCCAGTTTGTTGTGTTAAGAAATTTATTTGTTCATTCTTCTTCAGAGAAAACCATGTGATTTTGGTGTTGACAAGATTTTAACAGTAGGCATTAATCATGAACAGTTGTCATTGCAGTGCATCATCCTGTGTTGCTACTCGGTCATTAAGCAATATCTCATAAATTACCTTTTATTTGCTGTCATCAAGCAAAATTATAGAAGTTTAGCAGTCCAGTGAAGCTGCAAACATCCTTTGGTAATTTATTTTGTAGGAAAGTTGGGATAATTTTTGTTCAGATGTATGGTATGTAATAAAACAGTCAAACACTGTTTTTACTTGAAAGCACAATCAGTAGTACTTACCTATGCAAATACTCCAGTGATTTCAGTATTCTACCATTCATTTTAGTTGAATATTAGACTAACTTAATCAATCTGTGTTCTTTCTTCCCTCGAAGCCCAAGCTTTTCCTTTGATATTGGACATCCATTTGTCTGTTTGTCTGTCTGTATGTGTGATTACCTACAAGCATTTAGCAAATTGGATGCCTTATAGTACCATACCATGCACAGCTGTGACATGTGAAATTGTTCATTTGTTCTTGACAGTAGAGCTTTGTTGTTGCCATAATTGTGTGTGTGCATCCATGTAATTTGTGGAAATGCTAATTGTGTAAGTTTCTTTTGCTGCCTCTTACTTTTGGTTGACTCATGTCATGGAGGGAGATAAACAGGTTTTTTTGTTTCTTACATTTCAGTTAACAATTCACTGGAATCTATACTATGGCGTGGATTGGTGTAGCATGAAGCATTATTATGTGTAATCATGAGCAGAATGATCATTTGTCATTTATGCATTTACCTCTTTGGCATCTTTCTTTTCCATCCATCCATCCTTGTTTGTTTAATTTTTAGTCAAATACTGCTGTTGTGGAATATATCTGATGGCATTAAAAGATTTAGCCGTTAGCTTTTCTGAATTCTAATGAGATTTTTGTCTCTCAGTTTTAAAATTTCTTCTAAAAGTGTGCTCTTGTTCTAAGAATTCATTTTAAATAAAGAAGAATTGACATTTATTTTAAATAATAAATCTTTTTTTAACTCTCTGTATTACTCAGTACAGGTTGCCTCATAAGGCCTGTGCCATTCAGTACCTTCCTTATTAATATCACTTTTTTTTAAATGAAAAATTCTTATCACTCCAGCCCTGCATGTTTTGCATTACATTGTCTAAACATAGCTTGTTCAGCATACGTTGTTGCTTCTAGTAAGGTAAACACTGGTGTAGTATATGGAGGTAAACAAAATGTTACAATTCAGAAAAGCTTCTTTTTTTAATGCCATTATGAAATTCACTACTGTGGTATTAATTATTATATGGTTTGCTTATGTTGGTGGATCTGTTCCAGCCAATTATTTAGTGATCCGTAGTTGCCATGGTATCACCATGTAGTCAAACACACAGATCCTGATGACTGTTTTCCCCAATGCCTTTTAAAAAAAAAAAAAAAAACTAGATTCTCATGTTGTCATCAACAGTAGCGCCATCTGGCTTATAAGGGATCTTACACAGATTTATCATCTTTTTAGTAACCAGCTTAAAAGTGTGAACTAATACATTGTGGACTTTCATCAATGGAGGCAGGATTGCTGGAGTAAAGCATTGCTCAAGTGCAATGGAATTTTCAGTTTTGTTTTTATAGAGTTGGCTTTTCAAGAATTGATTGGCAAAAAAAGTAGTTGCTACTTTTTTTCTTTTAATGCTGAATTCAGTTTCAAAATGAACTTTTAATGAGTTTAAAGTGGCAGCAAAATAAAATCAGTAATATCTACTTTTTATTGTTACTGGCATTACCTAGTCTTTAGGATTCATTGTATACTGATGTTAAAAAAAGAGTTGACTTAACTTTCTTAATACACATACTAATATTATGTTAAACTAGCTGGGCTACCCAGTGCTGCATGGGAAAAAATGGCTTTAGCCAATATGTAGTAGCTTAAATTACCTACACCCAAAATTTTGGGCTTCTGGGTGCTACAGTTTGGCCATGAAAGAATAACACACAAACACTTCAAAATATGTATTAGATAAGCTCACAACCCAAATGTACTGCCTTGCTATTATTATGAAATAAAAATACAAATACAAAAAAGGTTTTTATTCATTAAGCAGCAGTAATTTTGTGCATTTAAAGTAGATGCAGTAACAAATTTAGCTCCATAGCTTCAAAAAATCAAGTTTAGCTATAGGCATTCAAAAACTTTATAAGGTTTCGCTAAAAATTTTAATTTTTTTTTTTTGTAAATTTGTTTGCATGTGTTTATTATACAAATGCTTGCCATGATAATTTGAAACTTATCTATGATTTACTTATACACTATAAGATGGGTCAAAAGTGCTTAAACTCATTTTATTAGGAAATTGGATGCCAAATATATTGGTAGCTGAGATATTTTCTTCCAAAGTCAAGTAATTGGGCAAACCATAATATTGCCACTGGATCTTTTGGGATCAATTTGTTGTTGCTCCTTTTTTTTTTCTTCTGGAGAGTTATCAAATTCTCTTTGTTTTTTGTTTTTAAACTGCCTCGCTAGATTAGTTAGTATTAATCTACCAGGGTTCAGCAGGAGACCAAAATACTTTATGGGCTATTGTGATTGGCTTTGTGCTTACTATCACTGGTTACTCAGACCATGGAATCTTATTTTCAAGGTGCCATTAGTACTTTAAGGGTTCTGAATGTTCTTTTGCCTCTTTTATAAAGAAATGTTAGTTTGATATCAATATACAGTTGTTCCCTGGTATTCGAGGGGGGAGTTACGTTCCTAGAGCACCTGTGAAGAGTGAAAATCCGCGAATATTGGACGTGGTCCATAAAAATGCCTATAAACGTCAAAATATATTTAAAAAATATAAGTAAATATATAATGATAATTTAATAAAAAATACAACACTCAGAGAAACACTCAACAAAACACTTGAGATGGCTACAATCGGTAAACTGGGATGATGCCTGAGACAGCGCCTCGTGGGCAGCAGCAAGGAGAGATGAATAACGCTCTCGGATTGGCTACTTTCAAACCTCCAGCCAATAGCGTTTATTTTATATTGATATTTTGCTGAATTAAAATTAGTAAATTATATTGTTATTAATAATTTAGCGTTAAAAAGCGTGAAAAAATATATATTGCCATGAAAAGGCCATTAAAAAATCATGGAAGATATTTACGATTCTGCAAATATGCAGGGGTTTCCACAAACAATTATTGGTTAGGTTCTAAGGAAAATTCGCGAATGCCGAACCGCAATTACGCGGGGGTCGACTGTATCTGTATGAAAGTGGTTTCATGCTTTTTATGAAGACAGCAAACCCGTTAGATTAGTTGGGAAAATTACTCAGCATAGACTTTTAGAAAAATTTACCCTATATTCCACTATTCTTGGTTAATATGCACTTACTGTACCTCTATTTGCATTAAGCTTTGCCAGTCATAGTTAATAAACTGTTAGATATTTTAAAATTTTACAGTAAACAAGGGTTTTATTCTTATGGTTGGGTCTGTAATGTCAACAGCTTGCTGCTCCTTACTCTAAGCCCAGAGATAAAAGTTAGTGAGCTTGGGATTCATGCCAAACATTAATGGATAGAATACTTTAAAATAACATTTTAATAAGAAGAAAAACAAAACAATTAACTTAAGTGATGAATTTGAATGCAAGATAGTGACTATAACAAATGTATAAGTATTGTTAGGAAAGGTTTTTCTGAATAATCCTGTGAAGTAGAAAGCTTACTACTTTAGTGTAACATCTTGCTTTTAAACATTGTTTTAAATTTTGACACAAGTATCTTTTTTCATCACAAAGATATTGCTGCTGACCAATTTCGGATTATAATTGGATACTTTTTTATCATTTGGTTTTGTTTTTTTGTTTTTTTTACTGTTAGGTGGGTACTTAATCCTATCTCTGATTTTCTTATAGACTTTGACTGTTTATATTAATAATTTTAGTGGTAAGATAAAACATCAGTAAGTAGATGATGGCAAGAGAATTGCTACAAATTAGTTTATGGATATACCAAATATGTTTAATACAAGAATCAGCTAGAAATACTATGCAGGAGAGATATATACATATAAAAATTTGGCATTTGTATTTTTTAAAATTTTATGTAGGATGAACCACACACTTTTTCAAACAGATGTTAAGTTAAAATTAACAACTTGTGACTGAATAAAGAGCTTTCATACTGTAATTTTTCTAATTGTCTGAAGCTGTAAAAATGGAGGGGGGCGGGTACTGCTGTCTTGTCTATATGGGGTAATTGCTGAATAATATTTAGGGTTTCTTGTTTGTTTTTTTTTTTTTTTCTTTTAACGAAATTCCAAGTATCTGTTAAAAAGTAGAAATAAATCATTTATAATTCATCAGTCAGTCAGTTTGGTTAAGCAATTTATCATGTTTTAAACTACACATCAATCCTACTTATTTATGAGGGTCAAAAAGACTATTTTTTTATATCTATCAGATGATAGCATTTGCAAATACATAGAAAATTTGTACTTTTTTAAAAAGTTTTCCTTTATTCCAAGTATATCCACATTTTGTCTTTCAGAATTATGACACTAGTGAATCAAAGTTACGCCGGGAGTTTGAAGTCTATGGCCCCATCAAAAGAGTAAGTGTTCTTATTTGCATTCCTTGAATTTTTGAAGGCAAGCTGTGGCATAGATCTGTACTGGCAGATAGGAAATCGGCCTTCTGGAAAATCAAAATGCAAGCATTAAAAATCCATTTGCCAACTGGACAAGATATAATGGGTGTAATTGAAAATGTTTTCAAGTACATACACTAGATCTGAAGAGAAGATAATAAATTAAGACTAGATAGGACTTACCATTTGTTATTGCCACTCATTAAAATAATGATAGTAGAAACAAAAAGCAAAACTGATTTATGGCATTTTAGCAGGGATATTGTCTTGTGAAGAAATGTTTCACAAGCTAAGGAGAAAGCACTTGACAGCATGGATATACAGGGAATTTGAATCTTTTAATGCACTTAAGCTCTTTTTTTTGTCTCAGCCAGTCAGTCGTCTTTGTGGAGAGAGATCTGTTTGAGTGGTGCTGTTTTCCAGTGATGAATTTAAATAAATAATTTAAGGAAGTTTGACAAGAATCAAGAAAGGCTTATTTGAATTTTTCCATGCACCTATTTAGGAAACTTTTTTTTTCTGAGTTAAATCATTAATAGGTTATACTCGTGTTTCTGGCTGATGTACCAAGACAACGGTTTCTTAACCTGTGGAGCTGTTTCCACTGTCTGCAGGTTATTCACACTAAAAGAAAACAACCTTTTGTGGCTAGTAATGAAAATTTCAAACGATTTCCTTTACAAAAAAAAATTTTTTTTTAAATGGACTCTTTGTTAAAAAAGAAGCACAAAAAACACTAAGATGAACTTGGATGAGTTGAGACATTTTTATGTAAGCATTAAAAAAATAGTAGCACATGAATGATTTATAATTCCAAACGAGGCTCATTTGCAGTCATAATAAGTTGTCTTGGAAACCTGAGTATACCTTTAAATTCAAAGGGCATTCATAGAATGTCATGAAAGTTTTAATCTCGTTGGTTATGAGAGACTGGAAAACTACATGAAATGAACAGTTTAAAAAATGCACATCTTATCTACTGGGATACATGTGTGTTTAGCACAATGAGAGGAGATAAAAAGTATTAAAGCTCACTGAATATTTTCATACTTTTAAGAGAACTGCCATCCAAGTTAAATGCTTGATAGCTTAAGTATTTCCACAAAATGATTGGACTTGTTGTTCACTTTGCTTTCTGTGTTTTGTGTGTTAATACTGACACAATTTTCTACCTTTTTATGTTCTTTTTGTTTTAATTTACCTGTGCATAGTAACTTTATATGCATTAACACTGTTCACAAAAAAATTGTTTGATTGTACATTTTTGATTCTGCTTTTCTGTGTAATTACTTTTCATTCTGTGCATAAACAATAGATTTCTATTTCATTTGACTCTCAAATTAAGTTTACTAGTGGGTGAATAAAATTTGATATGGCTATTTACCATTATCTAATCAAAACAAGAGTCTGTCTCTGGTAGCCATAAATGTGGACTCCCTCATGAAAAGAATATTTCAATGCAAAAATCAGATGTGATCAGTTTTGGCATTAACTTATTATAACATGCTTCCAATATATTTTTAAATTCATGAAAATGTAACTATATGTACTAATCAATTATATGAAATAGTTTTTCACCGAGAAGTCCAAAACCCTGACTGCTTGTTTACAAATTAGTACTTATTTTTTAAAGATTTTATAAATATTTCCAATAAAAGACATAACTCTGAATTGATGTTAAGAGAATTTTTGTTTTTGTAACCAACCTAGTGTTTTAAAGTCCCGATGTCAGATATCTTACAGTTCGTTCATTTGAATTCTATTATTTACATTTTAATATGGACATTTATAGAAGAGAAAAGAAATTGGTATAATGGTTGTTCATTAAAATTGGAATCCATCTGCAGGTCACCATGGCAGAAACTACAATAGATTCTTCATACTGCATGTATACTCTCAAATATTGTGCTTGTTGACTAGACTTCTGTTCATTGATGCTATTGAGATTAGGTTATATTCCGACCATTGGTGACTGCTGACATGTTTGGGTAGTCATCTGTTTAAACTCTTATATTGTTTGCTGTTGTTTAGTCTGGACCAGTGAAGAGGGGCTGAGTCTTTGGTAGGCTTTTTGTTGGTGGTGCATAAGTGTTTTTTCAGATGGAAAATGGTTTAAGTTACATTGTGTGAGTGGTAACCAGGAGGTATGGTTGGTTTATTGCATTGAAAATGGAGAAATATGTCTTGGTCTGTCTGCTGCTGTTAAAAATGCCATCAGTAACAGAAAGATTATGTAGGAAAGTGTGGGGACTACCATCATAATGTTGCTCTTTTTTCCATGTGAGCCAGTTGGAGATAAATCAAAGCCTCCAATTCTACACTTCTGAGATGGTGGAGTTCTAAAATTCAGCAGCAAAATTGTTTTCTTTTAAAACAAGTAATGCACTTGAGACATGTTCGTCTAGCATTTCTGTGTTGAATGCTAAGGGGTCTCCATCCCTTGTTGCCCCTCCCAGTTGTTTACCATTCAATGCTGGACTGCCTGCTATGCATATGTTTGGCGTAACATAAATTTTAACCCTACTCTCTTTCCTTAACTTCATTCTCTCACTCACATTCTTCACAATTTTAGGTATCTTGAAGTTCAGGTAATAGTGAAATAATGATTGTTTTTGTTTTTAAAGAAGTCATTCATTTATTTGTTATTTCTTTTTGGAAATGCACAGACATTCAGTTTCAGTGAATTTTTGCATTTAACTTTTCTTTTTTTTTTAAATTCCAGCCATTGTTCATTCTTCGAAGTTT
Source organism: Nautilus pompilius (assembly GCA_018389105.1). Classification (NCBI taxonomy): domain Eukaryota; kingdom Metazoa; phylum Mollusca; class Cephalopoda; order Nautilida; family Nautilidae; genus Nautilus; species Nautilus pompilius. Next base: position 311,464 of record JACATO010000023.1, on the reverse strand, counting down.
TTTTTTCTTCTTCAAATTTAGTTCTGATTTCACTTTAAACAAAACAGTTTGCTCTCTGCTTTGAAAATGGCTTTGTTCACTTGCACAATATTCTCTCAAATATTTATTTATTTTTATTTTTTTGGTGTTTACTTGTATTTTCACACCTATGATACAAAGGGAAACTTCAAGGCTTGATCTACAACTGAATTAAAAAGGAAATCAGCTTTGAGAGTTTTTTCAAATAATCAAGAAGATATTACTAAATTCTTTTTTTTTTTTTTCCACCAACATGAATTCATGCCAGCATTGCATATCTGCATTTCTGAAATTCTAGGACAAAAGAAATGAGTAATATTATCTGAGCAACTTTCTCATTATGGCTTTGATGACTAAGAGAAAGCTTTGTAATTTTATTGCAATTTGTTTTTGCTATTTCTCTTCAGAAATATGTACATTATATCTAATAAATAAGATAGGAAAGTGAAATACGTATTAATGTATTTTGTTTGCTTTTAATTTCACTTAATAAAGTCTTATATTTTCCATAGGTGGAAGAACTCTAGAACTGATTCTAGTTCAATAAATTTGGCACCCGTAAGTTATATGTCAGAGTTAAAGTAAAATTTCAACCTTTTAGACATTTATCACTGGTTGATTGGTTAATATTTTCCTTCAATGGTGCAGTGTGTAAATAGACTTAAATTCTGATTCTGAACTTGGGACTTCCTGCTCACTATAGGAGATATCTATATACAGAATGACACCAGTACATATTGTCTTCAAATTAGTGTCTTATGGATGAAATACCTTTTATAGAGAATTTTTCACGTGACTTACCCGCTACCAAACCAAGCACATTCCTTTGGGGTTTCTGTAATAGCTTACTGCAAATCTATGTATTAGTATTCACATATATATAATATCATATCATATGCTGCTGTCAGTATTAATACCACCTGGTTCTAAGATTGCACCGATAATCATAACTCTCAAACTGGTGTTGCTGTTATCCTTTTTTGCTACATTTTCCATCAAGAGAAACAACATCTATTATTGAAAAGTGCTATATATATATTTTTAAAAAAATTTAATCTAGGCAGTGCTTCTCAATCTTCGACAGGACCTCATTTAAACACCTGAAATTTTTTTGTGGGGTCCCCACCCCCCAACCACCAAAAGGCACAGACAAGATAATAAGCATTTGTTTGTGATAAACATGGCACTTTGATAGATGTTTAGTATATTTACATTTAAATGAATAAAGTGAAAAATACAATATAGAAGAAGCAGTGAATATCAAACAGGCACCTGTAGAAATGATTTCAACAAACTTGGTTTGTGCACAAATTTTCATGCTTAGTAATATTTAAAAGCTATACTTTTACCTGATTACAGAGCAGGATACTCTGTTTTCACACTGAAGCAGAAATCAGTAACAGTTCTGATCACAGGTTAATTAAAGAGCTGCTCAACTTCATCTGATGACAGATTCATCACATCAGGTTGACACAGAAATTGGCTACATACCCAGTCCAGTGTAGATGTGTGTTGAATGTCTGAAGAAAATCCCAAACTGCTGCTCAAATCATTGGAAATGAAGAATCATCACATGTTGGAAGCTCGATTCCAGAGTATTCACTCAGGAAGGAGGAGAGCTAAAGGAAAGACTAGTAGTTCCTCTTTGACAGAATTTGTCTACAGAAAGTGATCTTTTCTGAGCTCCAAGAATCATGGAACAGCAGAACATTGTGTAGGGATTTTGACTGACTTTGTGGCACAAATGGGCACAAGGACAAACTAAGTGGTTGAGCCTTGATGTAATTGACAATTGCAATGATACTTTGCAAAATATCACTCAATTTCTTACTAAGCTTCATTGATGCCAGCTGTTTTCTATGAATAAGGAAGTGTATCCATACTGCAGCAGATGTAGGTGTTCTACCAGAGCAGAACCCCAATCAATAAATTATCCAAGGGTTTTTTTTTTTTTTTTGGTTTTTTTTTTCTCAGAATGTAGCCCTCAAGCACATCAAACATTTTTTGTGCCATCTTATTTTGGGGAATAGGCAGACAAAGAAAAAAGAAAATCCTTCCAAATTTCTCCTCAAATGTAGTACATGTAAGCCAAGAAATGTGCATCACATCTCTCAGTGCTCAAATAGTTTGCAGGAATAAAATGGCTCTGTTTGCTGCAGGTGTTGGATCAGTATTTGTATTATTAGAAAATGTTATCAGTTTCAGTTTTTCTGCTGCATTTTCTCTAAGCACAATCTAGGCCATGTTGGTCACAGTAGGCAAGACCAATGTTTCTTCTAATTGTATGAGGTTTCTTACACTAAGCAATTTGGTAGCTTACCTCATATGAAGCCCTCTGAGACTGCAAAGGTACAGACATGACATTTTTGAATGCTAACTTTGAGAAGAGAATTTCTTTTCACAGCAGTCAAAAAGTGACCTTGGATATCCTTTGTATTCCTTATGTTGTTTGAGCAGGCAATGTTTACATTTATTGGCTTCCATGCTCTTTGCAGATTATATTCTGACACAAAACATAGGGGCTTTTCTTCCCCTTTCAGTTCTGGTAAATCCAAACTCAGTGATGGATTCATCAAGTTTTCACTTGCATGTATGTTTTTCTCTTTTTTTTGCTGTCATTGCCATTAGCTTTACTGCTAGAGCTTGAAGGAGAAACATTTTGGATAAAAGCATTCATATCACATTTCTGTTTTCTAACCATCTGATATCAACAAATCTACTTGCTGCAGTGTACGTCAGTGTTGAAGTGCTGCCGTGTGCAAGCATTACATTTTTGTAAAGAATACACATCAGATCAAAAATGCTTGTGTAGACTTCAGTTACACATTTGCCACTAAACAGGTAAGACAAAATAATAGTGCCAAGTGGCTTGGTAGCCACTGGTCTGGGTCTGTTAAAACCTTTTTGGTAGGTTTAAAATTCAATGTATGTTTTCTCTTAGGAAAATCTATAGACATTGGTGATTTGTTTTTTTTTAATTTGGAAGAAGTTATTGCCTGTACATAACAAGAGTGTTTAGAGGAAATAACTTTTAATTTAGAAATCACCAGTCAGAGTTAAGGATATCAAGTGACAGGTTTGACTTTCTAAATACAGTTATTCTGTAGTGGTCTGTTGTTTTATTTAACTAAAAAATGATTTTTAGCTGTTTGATCAGTTTTTTTCTCATACTTAAAGGTTAATTATTATTTAACTAGTAATCTCCAGTTTCTTTTGATCTAACTGATGTTTGGTTAACTACTTAACTGAACAGGACCCTCTGACATGTTTTGGGGATTTTCATCACAATTAAAGATTTTCTGAACTCTAAGGTAATCCTGATAACGATTTTCTGGGTGGAAATGCTTTATATGTAAATGTGTGGGCTGGTCAGCATGTTTGTTTTTTTTTTTTAAATATACTCCCAAAATCCTCATGTTTTAAACAACTAACAATAAAAAAAACTCTCTGTTGCATCAAGGTTGAATATATTTTAGGAAGTTAAAAAAGTAGTGAGTCAACTGAGTAAGACTGCAACAACCTAGGATGGGATGAGGAAGATTCATCAATATTGGTCTTGTGATCAGCATTTATGCTGCTCACTAAATTTTTTTGCTACTCTAGCCATTCAGAGCCCTGTCTTTCCTACTGTTGACAACTGTTGTTAATGAACCTCTCAGGATGGTTAGTTTCATGAGTCATTGATTTCCCTTTTTGTGTAAGCTAATCCACTGTATCTTCATTAAGTTAACATAGAGATTTTAAACGCTGCTTTATTGTGACAAACACCCATTGCTTTTGATTTTTTTTACATTGCATCTTTGCTTGGCTGTTTTCTCATATTTGAAAAAAAAATTCTGGTTATAGTAAAGTGGCAGATTCTGATAAACATGGATGAATGAAATCTGTTCTTGTGATGAGGTTACTTGTTTTATCATCAAAACCTGCACTGGTAACACACTAACTTTTTAGACTTGAGATCATAGGTCTTTAAATATCTTCACTGCTGTGTGATTAGGACAAATGTCCAAATTTTTTTATGGTTAGAGAAAACTACTCTGGAATTAAGTTTGGTCTGATCCATCAATATAGCAATTGGTATCTAATGTTGTTAAAGAGAACCTGTTTATAAAGGATTTGTCTAGAAACATGTCAAAAAAGTGGAATCTAATGTTACACCAGAAACTGGTTGAAGGAGATCTCTCTAAAAACCTTTTTAGGAAATTGTCTTATTCTGTTTTAAAAACCATAGTTTTTAGATATAATCTATCTACACTTGTGGAAACTTTCTTTCACTGTGATCTTTTTCTTAAAAACTGACAAATACATTAGAATTATTTGAATAATTGCCAGCATTCTAATTTAGTTAACTGGCAAAAATATCTAAAAGTAAAACAACTAAACAAATGAGGTCTGATATGGACTTTACCTGCTGCTGCTTGGTCCCTCACCTGGCTTCTGCCTCTCGGTGCATGTCTTATGAACAGATATGTTCATCTACTTTCAAGTGTTATATGAGTGGTTACTGAATTTGTCTCTTCAGTTTGTGTTTCTGAATTGCTTTTTAATTCTTTAGGCAAACTGTTAAGCAGTTAATACACAGATTTATTTTGTTTGAAAATTTTCTGATTATTTGGCTCCACATTTATAAAGTTTACTCAGATTTTTGTTCTCCAGTTTTTACAGAGGAGATTATTATCTTGGCTAAGTAGTGTAATGTTGCTGCCATTGTTACCCTGCACCAAAAGGGCTGGCACTGCTGACTTCTACAGGAAATCATCACCAGGACTTTTCAGAAGTGAGAATAAACTGAGCCATGGAGGTACACTAGACAATCCAAGCTAGTGTGTTATTTTAAATAAAAAAATCGCCTTATTTCTTATTTAATTTTAGTAGCCTGAAATTTCAGTTGTTGTACATATTTTACAGAAAAAAAAACTTTTAAAAGAATTTTTTGCAATTAATTTCATGCTCTTGAAACAAAGGCCAAGCTTTGGATTTAGTGAGCTTATATCCCTGGTAATTCGAATCATTTTTTAGATTTTGCCTTCCATTTGTATGCTTGTTGTTCACTTATATACTCACCTGGAAAAGTAGTGAATAATCTGATGTTTACCAATGTTATAGTTTAGATTTTACTCATCTGCTGTTTTGTTGAGGAATAACTACTGGGCGACTCTATAAGACTAAGCTCCATAAGAAGTACAGGGTGCGGCAAAATGATCTGACACATTTGTATTTTTAATAAAGCCAAATGGAGTAAAGAATGAAAAATGTGTTTTTATTTTCGAAATGTACATAGAATGCCATTTTTTTTCATTTGGTTTTGAAAATTAAATCACTCAAGTGGGTACCATTATTGTCCACACACTGTCGAAGGCGTTCACGAAAGTTGTCCATAACCCGGCGGGTCATTTCATATGGAATGGCAGCAATTTCTTGGCGAATGACATCTTTTAATTGCTCAATAGATCGAGGGCGATGAGTATATATCTTTGATTTCAGATATCCCCACAGAAAAAATCGCAAAGGTTCAAATCAGGTGATCGGGCGGGCCAACCGATGTCACCACGCAATGAAATCAAATGACCGGGGAACATCTCCCTCAAAATTCCCATCGCACGTCGAGAAGTGTGGGCTGTTGCCCCATCCTATTGAAACCAAACATTGTCCTTATCGTCAAGTTCATTCAATTTGGGTTTCAGAAAAGTGTCTAGCATCACACAATATCAACCAGAGTTCACAGTCACTGTAACATTGTCTTCTTCGAAGAAGTAAGGATCCCAAATGCCAAATTCTGATACCGCACACCATACGGTTACACGAGGACAATGCAAAGGGTGTTGGTGCAACTCACGAGGGTTGTTCTCGGCCCAGTATCAGAAGTTTTGCTTATTCGCGCTGCCACACAGGTGAAAATGCGCCTCGTCACTGAACAACACAACAGCTGCACGGGGGACATGTTGTTGAATTTCCAAACACAATGCTCTGTGAGTTTAAAGTCTCTTTCGCTGAGTTGTTGTGCCAACATCATTTTGTATGGATGCATTTGCAGTTCCATGTGAAGAATTATTTGCAAACTTCTATCGGAAAGGCTAAGAGCAGCGGCGTGTTTCCGTGCCGAACGTCGTGGAGAACTGTTGAACTGAACCTCTTACCGCTCCGCCACATTTTCCGGAGTTCTGGCAGTCTGAGGTCGGCCGGTTGATTTTCGTTTCAATGCTGATTCACTAACTCAAGTTGGTAACCCACAGCAAAATGTGTTTCGAGTAGGTACGGGATCATGTCTACCAAGCCTGAAGTGTACACGGAATGCTCTTTGTGTTGCAATTACGGATTCGTTGTTTTTGATAAAGGTTTCCACGATGAAAGCGCGATATTCACCCCTCCAATTCATGTCGGCAACTGTGAAACAAAATGGCATTCTATGTACATTTCGAAAATAAAAACACATTTTTCGTTCTTTACTCTCTTTGGCTTTTATTAAAAATACAAATGTGTCAGATCATTTTGCCGCACCCTGTATCTCAATGTTACTGATAATAAAATAGTTAAAAAAAATAGAGACAGACAGATGGATGTTTATCTGTTCTAATGTGTTATTGTCATAGTATAACTGGAGCATCAATGTTTGTGCACATTTCTCTCTCAAAAAAAAAGAGAGAGAGAGAGATCAAGTGAAAATGTTAATTAGGGTTGTAATTAGCACATTGCAGTTAATTAACTAGCTAACTTAGGATATCTTATGATGTCTACTAAAAGCTCAAAGAAAAAAACACAAGCACATGAAGTTGGAATCTCTGTCTTCTTGGCTCTGACTGCAGCTGGATCAAAACTTTCAGATTGACTAAAATTCAAACAAATCTCATTTCATAAAACCTAAGATTTTTCAAAATTTTTTTTTGTTTTAATTATAGACAGACACACAAACCTTGAAATAAATTTTAATATACAAAATTTTGCTTGCAGTTGCTTTATCAGCCATAACCATCTAAGTTTTAAATAATTATAACAGATTCACAAACATTTTTGCCAGTTTCAGTACTTTGCAAAGTTTATTTCAAAATACAATGCAGATTTTTCCATCAGTTTAGGTCGGGGCTATTTCCTGGCCCTCAACCAAATTCATTGCACTGGAAAAAATCAAGCTTTTCCTTAATGAGCATCCTGTGAATGTCATTAGCCATCATATAGCCATGTCGTGGAGAAATTTCAAATCTTTGAAACAGCTTTTTCTGTTATGGCAATTCTGAAGAAAAGGAAAAACATTTATGAGAACATGACCTCAGAAATATTAACCATTCAGGATTTCTGCAGTAAACTTCGGGGAAATTTGGTTTTGAAACTTTTAACAACAATTTTTTGGTTGTGCAGTTGCTTTTTGACATTCACCATTTTACCACATTTTATGTACCGTGCCAAGAGCAGTGCGTACATGCAGTTTTATATTTTACTTCAAGTGATATTATGTTGGAGCTTTAAGAATATATTTAGCAAAGATGTATAGAAACAGTGTAATTCTGAAACATGAAAATTAGCTTACATAATTTGGACTCTCCCATTTACGTGTTTTCTACTAAAATTCAGGAGAGAAAAAATTAACTTTTCTAACACTAATCAGGATTTATTTCATCTGTGTCTATCATGGTTATTTTTTTAAAAATTGTCTAGCCTGTATGCTTTCATCAAATTTTGGTATTCAGTAATTATCACGTGAATTAAATGCACTATTATTAATATCACCCTAAACTTTGCAGATAAAAAGGAAACTGACAAACTTTTTTGTTACATTTTGATCCTAACTATAGACTGTAAAATAAAAAAAAGAGATTACTAATCACAAATAGAAAGGTGCTATAATTTCTGCTTATCTGGGGAATTTCTAGTGAAATTCTTCATCGTTAAGTTTAAGAATTAAAAAATAAAAAAGGTTTACAGTGTTCTAATCAGAAATAGTATAGAAAAACAACATTCATCGTTGGATTATTGATACATTAATGCAATTGCACCTAAAGCAGCAGTCTTTTGTAGACTTCTGGTAACATGGAAAAGGCTCCATTTACTTTTGAATCTAGGTTGGATGTTGATGGACGGATTGGGATGAGTCTTATCTCGGTCAATTTCATGAGTTAAAAATTTCAATCTGACTAAAGTCACATTTTTTACTGATTTCACTTAAGTCATACCAATTTAAAAAAAAAAGGTTAAGGCTTGAAAGTTTGCTTCCTAAACTAAAGGTGGATAATCACCGTTTTCAAATATTATCACAGGTGCAGGATCTAGGTCGCCGGTTTTAGCTTCTTTTGAGGGGGGTGGAAGGATAGAAGAGTTTTACCAGAGTATTTTGTCAACTTTTATAGCATTGCATTGTGAGAATGTTTTCTTAATTGTTGAAAGCTAGAAACCTTTCAGATTCTGTATATCACTCATTTTCTTGATGTCATGTAGAAATTGCAGCACTTTAATTTTTACATTGTCATCTCACCCCTTTGTCAGAATTTGATCATTTACCTATTCAAGAGATCTATCCACTGAGACCTCCAGAGTGCATAAGTACATCATTATTTATTTTTTTTATGGTGATAGTATACTGTAGTGTATGAAATAAAAGACTAACAGTTCTTATTTTTATGGTCACGTTCCACAAGTGAGGGCACTCAAGCATAGAATGAACAATATATTGTTTTTCTCTCTCAATGAAAGGATCAAAGAAAATTATGCTGCTCTGATATGTGAGCTGCACTATAAATTGAATAATTAAAACAACTTCTCTGTCCTGATTAAGTTTAATTATTAAATGACCACCAAACAGTTATTAGATAAAAGCAACTCACTCTTTCTGAAAGCCATTGGAAAAAATAAAATAATTGTAGGGCTCTAACGGAAATTAATTCAGTCTGGCTGAGCGAACAGTTGATTTGATGTAGGTGTAGTGAATAGGGGCCAAGAAAGATTTTTTTTTTTTAATTATTATTATTACTTGTTAATGGTATCCCACTTGGCTATTTCTCGGCTGATTATGTTTGTGTGTATATTATAGTATAGAAAGCCATTAGCCGACAGGTGCGTGCAATGTGCAAACTGGTGCCTCTTTAATCAGCATGTTCTTTGAACTGTGATCAGGTTAGCAAAAGTCTGAGGCAGAAAAGGGTTGTATGGAAATCTGGTTCTTATTTGTGTTACTGGTCCCATGAAAAGTTCTATGAAAATATGAGAAAGGAGAAGAAAAAAAAGAATACACGTGGCATCTTCATAGAACTGACATCATTAAAGCAATCAAAGTTTAAAGAAAAATAAGTGGCAACCTAATGATTATTTTGGGAGTTAAGTTTATTTTATTTTATTTTATTTTTATTTTTTTAGAATTTTGCAGAGGTGGTTTGCTAAATCATAAATGAAGCCATAGAGGTTAATTTACAAAAGAAAAGTGGTGGTCCGGGTTTGGCTGTGTTTATGCAATACAAGTGAAACTAGGCATGTTGCAGATATTAACTTTTCACATTTAGAGGAATACAAATACCATTTTGTATTGTCATTAGGGGGGGGGCTGTCTTGAATACTAAGATTCATGTTTAAATAGGTCAGTCTCTTCTAATTCTCCCCCCTTTACAAATGCATAGCATTCCAGAGTTCCATGAGCATGCTTTGTAGCTGACAAATGTAATATAAGACTGGCTATGTTATATATTTTTTTAAAATTAAAGAAAAGTTGTGAAGCTGCTCAAAAGGATTACATTATTGAAATGCAGCCAGACAAAGCCTTATTATACCTATAACTGTCTTAGATGTAGTAATGTGCATATGCCTACAATTCTGGCATGCACATGATTGTGTTGTTTTGTAACTGGTGATTATGTCAGATGGCTCTTCATTTAGATGAAAGAAATTTCTAACAATCTTTCTACTAGTCCGTCTGTTCTTTTCTGCGCATCAGCAGTGTTGCAGGGAACATTTGCACATTGATAACGTTTTTGGATCCATTTTCAACAAGCCCCTACTTTTTGTAAGATTGTTTTGTATTTGTGCCTTTGTTGTTGTTTTTCCCAGTGCATAGCTGAATATTGATTGGCAGGCAAGAAATGGGTGAACCAATAGGAAATATATCCGGCCAAACAATTGGTTGCCAACTGCTTTCAACAGAAAAACAAATTGTTGTAATTCCAACAGTGAAAGATGGGACATCTTTGATATATATTATACACGCACAACTATTCATAAAACAGTTGAATAATGCCACAAGATCCAATGAGTCACAAAACAGATTGAATTTTTTGAATACTTGTGTAATCTTGATTTTAATGTTGTGTAAACAGGGTGTAGATACTGTTAAATCTCAAAGTTGTTTAATGACTGGTGAGTTTAATCTCCCAGTGTAACTAAAACTGTTAGTCTGGCCTTGGCATTGTTCAAGAGGCTTAATCTCAACCTGTCTATATAATGAGAAAATGACAAAAAATAATAAACAAAGCCAAGCAGATGCAAAAGTGTGTGCATGAAAATAGAGTGGATTTTTGAGAACTATATAATACAAAAAAAAAATTATAATATAAGGGTTGATTAATCTTTTATTTTCATTAAATGTTATAGTGCTAAAGTGCTTTTATGTGCCACCTTAATCTGCTTTTTATTTGCTGTAATTTTTCTATATTGCAATGCTATGAAAACTGACTGGCTTCTGAACATGTTAAGACAGACACTATTTGTAGAGAATCACAAGTTTTTATGCTTTGAATTGTGGGAATATTTTCAGACTTGTATATATGGTCACTTTAACATAGAATTAGAAATTGCTGAAAGGTTGCTAAATAACTTAATATATATATATTTTTAATGTACATATGACAGTTCTGCCTGTAGTTAGATTTACTTGATCAAAACTTAAAGCATCTTTCAGATGGCCAACTGCCAGAGATTTTTCTTTAATTTTTTTGTACTGCCATTAACATTTGTGGAGGAAATGTATCAAGACATATGTAGTAACTAGTAATGTTCGGTGGGAGCAAGCTTTGTCAAACGCAGTATATGGTGTTGACTATTTCCTTCCTTGGGGTTCTCTCACGAGAGGCTTGGATGATGTAAGCCAGTCTTTATTGCAAGGAACCTCTTAGTAGCTGTGTAACCAAAAATGCAAGCATTACTTTATCTTTCTGCATTTCAGTGTTAGGTCAATCAGGGGAGATTTAAACAAGTAATAAAAACAACAGGGAAAGGTTCTGCTACTGCACCTTTTCATTTGCTATGAAAGTATTGTTTCATGCAATATTAGAAATGAGTGATTCCAGTTAAGAAAGGTCTGTTTCATACAAAGTGCATCAACATCTGGTATGTAAGCTCTCTCTGCTTTATATAGAGCATAGCACCATTTTCATGCCATAAAGATTATTAATGTACAGTATGTCTGTGGAATGTTCCAAATATCCTGTAGCACTTTCCTCATTTTTATCCAAGATTTTTGGTTGCTATTTCACTTTCTAAATAGCTATGTAACCTCATTGATGTTCATATCAGGACTTTGCACAGGCCAAGGCATCTTTGTGAATGAATGTTGCATCAGTCTCTCTATCTTCCAGATAATTATTCACCACATTATCTGTATGATTGAAGTCATTACGTTGGAAGATGAATCCTTGCTCAATGAGATCACATGATAGATGAAATCTCGCCCATACCTGTTCACAATCAATATACTTTAGATTTTATGCAAATCTCAAATACCCTTGACGTATATGCAGTCCCACATGCTTCACCGTAGCTGTTATACACTATACCACTCTCTCTGCCTTAAAAAAAAAAAACTGCTATTGATTCTTGCCAAACAGTTCAACTTTGACTGATCTATAAGGACTATCTTCCAGCTTTGGTCATCCCAGTGTTTCATTTCAGCTTTCCCATTTGGTTGACCTTCTCAGTAAAGGTTTTCAGACAGCAACATATCCAATGAGAGTACTCATTCACTAACACCCATACTTGCAGCAGGTCTGTCACATAGATTACATATGCTGAAGTATCATGTGATATTTCCTTTCCAGGATTCATAATATTGACCACAAATTTGCCACACTACAATGATATTTTCTGACTGGTTGCATTGTGCTGCATTTCATTTTTACATATGAGAATGATTCTCTCAAGTGTTATTTACCTTTTATATTCAATTTTTCCTCTGTTTCCATAACTATTTCCAAAATTTTGTATGAACAAATAAAATGAGATAGGCATGTTTACTTAATTATTCTGTCTGCTTTTATGATAAATAATATAAAAGATTATGGCTATTGTCTCATTGTCAGATAGCTAGTTTCATTATCTCATGGCTGAGCCAAAAGCAGCTTCATTTGTGCTATTATCTATCTCTCCAATTGGTAGTTGATTTAATCTCCAGTCTTGGAAATTTTGATAGCAGAGCCATCTCTTTTGATAGTAATAACAACAGAAAATTGAGATGGATAAATGTGATTGAGTATACTCTGCTAAAAATAAGGAGGATAGTTGCTGGAACTGGATTATACTTATGCAGTACTGTTTGCCTGGTTTATCAAAATTAACCAAATGCTATGACAGATAGATTTGAAATGTAATGACACAGGAACTCGTCTGTCTTCATGGCAGGCTTTTTTTTTTTTTTTTATAAGACACCATGGGCTTTAGTTGCTTCACATTTTATGAAAAGGGGCACATTTGAGGCTTCATCTTTTGTTATTACTAACTGTAAACTGGATTCCATACATAGCACAATTTGTTGAAATGAGATGCACCTTAAGTGTGACTGCATCACCTCATTATTAAGTTATTTTATGATTCCCTTTGCTTTTCTTTTTTCTTTTTTTACCAAGCTATAAATACATTGGTTATAGATGGAGAGTGAAATGTTACCAGTTTTTCTCATTTTTTATGTACAGGGTTTTAATTTTCTACTCAATGAAGATAATTGTGATTGTTGCTATGTGGCATTTGAGATATCATTTCTGAATCTGTTTTATTATAGATGAAATTTGTATGGACTATTATTTAGTTTAGGATCTTTGACATTTTGATTTTGAACATCTTACAGTGAAAATGTGAACCCTAAATGTAGTCCTAGTTTTACTTTGTTTTTGTTTTTTTCTTTCTCTCATTTTAAAGATATTAACCCTGTCCTGAGTATAATGTGAGCTTGAAATTGTGGCTGCTTTGAGATTCCCTTTCTTCATAGGAAGAAAATCTGTCATTTTAAAAAATATATTGAAGTTATAGGGGCAAAGGATTTTTTGTGAAAATCAGGGCTGGTTTGCATAAGATGTTGTTTTTTTTTTACATAAAGAAATAGATTACTTTTGTATGTGGTACCAGTGATCAAATGTGGATTGGCAAGTTGGATTCAGCCTATTATAAATACATACAAATATGCAAGTTATGGGCATTATACATTTTAGGTTTTCAGCTTGGTTGCTGATGTGTTTTATGAAAAAAATGTGGCACATCAGGGTTTTAGGGATAATCTCACCCTACAGCTAAGTCTGTTGTTTAGAGCTTGGCTTAGCCATCTGTTACTATTAATACAAGGTAATGGAAAGATTTTGTAATTGAACTAATATCATATACTAAATGTCAGAATTTCTTTGGTGCTTGTTGATTTGTTGTACTTAACCCTCTCCCAACCTCTTTAGTTTATGGCCTATGTGAAGTTGCATTTCATTGATTATGCAGTTTGTTCCACCCATTCTGGACTAAAAATCAAAGGACTTCTGGTACATTGTCATGGATCAGTCATGTACAATCTTTGTAGGAACTTGGGGATTGCCACTGGGCAGGTCTTAAGGTCTTATCTTTTTGGGTTGGAAGATAGTGGATATTAAATGCTCCTGTTTAAATTACTCTTGGTTCTGTCAACACTTAACTAAACCCCTGTAGCAAGTTGTGGGAAAAAGTATCTGAAATCAGCTACTTACACATAAATGGGGTGGAATGATTCATTCACTAAATTACTAAAAAGAAGAGAGCTTTAATAGACCTTTTTACTGGAATCTTTTCTCCCAACACTATTAAGATGATCTTCAAAAACATTACACTAGCTAATACTACAAAAATGTGAAAGAAACTTGGAGCATGTTGGATTTTTATAGAATGAATTTTTAAAAAATGGAAGATCATAGGTATTCACAATGGCATAATGTGAAAATGAATTTATCTGGTGAAAATAAGTGACTATTGGTGACTGTGGAAGCCTTTCAGAAGAGGACCCCCCATACATTGCATTGTGGTTACCATTTTTAATAGCAAGCAAGCATCAACAGAGACATTGTAAAGGTTTGGACACTAGCAGTAGGTCTGTTAGCAGTTTCACCTCTCTGCTTATATCAGTAAGAACATTTGAGAAGCCACTATATATAATGAAACTTTTTGGGTTCTTTTTACATTTTTGTTTTCATCTTGGCTGGACAGCACTATTGTGGAATGGTAAAAAAAAAAACAAAACACTAATTTATAAATATTACTATAATCAAATTTGTCACTTTGATTAGTCACATATATATAACCAAATTATTGCTGGTTTTTAAATTTACCAAATTCCAACTTTTTATCAAAGGGAGATGCCAGTGGTTTCAAATAATTTAATAGATTTCATACTCTTCCTAAATATGGACAATTTTCTGCGGAGTAGACATCTTAATCTGTTTGCAATTTAGGATTCATTTTGAAAGAAATAGTTAATAGGATAATGAACGATATCACTTGCTTTGAGTATGTGTATAGCTATGCAAAAAATATTTATTTAGACAGTAGAGACGAGTTGAATATTAATTTAAAGTAGTCATGTTAATAAAGTTATATGCATGCACTATAAATTAATAAGATATACCACTTGTATCATACATTCTGCTAGATTTTATTTGATGGCCACTCTATCATTTAGTTTTTTGACTTGCTAAATTGAAAGTAGCTAAATGTTCAGGAGGGTGAAGACCAAAAGATTTTGTGGATTATTTTTTATATAACAGTATTGTTTCTTGGGATTGTGTGAGAGACAAAAGGAAATTTCTTCTGTGAAAAGGTTTTCATATAGTGAAGTTTCTCCTTTAATTGATCCAATTGGATTAGGAAAGTGTTTTATTTCATACAGTCTATGCTAATCATTAACAGAGCCAAATGATGTTTAGATTTTTTGCATGTTAATTTTTTTATTTATTTTATCTTTTTTAATGATAACAAAGATGCCTATTAGGATACATATTCTCAGCGATTTATGTTTTGCATGCATTTAATGCTAATTATTTTTTAATCTTTTGCAATATGTCATGTAGTGCTATTTTGTTTGGAGAAGCCATGTTGGAAAACTGTAATCTAGTACAAGTGCAGTATCAACACTTTTTGTTTTTTGGAATTTGACATTTATTAGGTTGACTTATGGGAGCTTGGACACACTACTTTCCTTAATATAATCCTTTGTAATGATAAATCCATATCAATCCAATCCCACGTTTTTTGCATTACAAGAGCATTGACTAAATATACAGCCAATGTGACACAAATGCTAATGCTTCTTGGCTGGAGTGCACCACAAGCCACCTAACTACACATTTTTTTTAAGCACATTTATTGTTTTTGGACTGCTGTATATTTTCTAAGTTTTTTTTTTGCCATCTATGGTTGTTATGTTATGTTTATGCATCCTGGTGGATTACATTTAACAGGCATGGTGGTACCTGTCACTGAATTTTGTTACCTTGGACTGAGTGGGATTTGGGGGGGGTGCGATTTGTTTGTTTGTTTGTTGTTTTTTTTTTTTTTGTTTTTTGTTTTTTTTTCATTTGTTTCCTCTTTGCAATATTGATGTGAAAATTATGACTGCACTACTGTCTAAATATATAATGCTGAATTTGTATAATTTATTTCAATAATTATTATATATATATTGTAATAACCTACAAGTGTGGCAATCATGCAATGTAAAGTGGAGAACTGGGTATTAAAAAAAAACAACTTCAAATAAATTTTAATATTTAAAAAGCAAAAAGAATGTGTTTATAGTGACTTTTGTGTTTGTGAAGTTTTCTTTCTGTTTAAATGCTGTTGTGTTAGAAATATTATTGTTTTTACTGCTGTTCATGTTTTTTGTACTGACTGAGGATTACAGTGGTCAACATTAACTAACTCGTGCCGTCAATTTGCATTAGTCTTTGTCTGAATTATAGGAACTTTGCTCTCATTCATACAACTGTTGTCCCTTCGATGTTGTAACTAATTTGCATCATCCTCCCGTCTAACTTGGAATGGTTTTGTTAAGGATGCAAATTTGTAGTTAGATTAGTTCTTGGTGCAAGGTGATTACTGAGCTCTCTAGTGTTAATTGTCTGTCACGTAAAACTATCTTTATGTTGGGCAGGCTTCCACCACTACACCACCCCCCCCCCCCCGGGTTTTTAAGTTTTTAAAGCCACAGCAGTGAGACTTCTTATCGTTGTTGAACATGAATTTTATTAATCAAAGTAACTTCCATTACAATCGATACACTTCTGCCAACAAGTTACAAGCACATTTATACCATTTTGAAGGGGAAAAAATTTTTCTGAAGTCGATAAACTGTTGGAAGGCAGTTTCAACTGCTGCTTGGTTGGAGGAGGATTTCATACAGAGGAAGGTGCTTGAAAAGATGGTAGTCTGTACGAGAAAGGTCTGGTGAATAGGCTGGGTGGGGGAGAACTTTATTCACAGAGTTCAGTTTTTGAGGAATCGCCTTTTCAACATGGGGAAGAGCATTGTCGTGGAGCAGGATTGGGCCTCTTTGATTCAGCTGTGATTGTTTCGCCAGGTTACAAGAAGTTATAGTGGATGACACCAGTTTCAATCCACCAGACAGTGACCATGACCTTTGAGTGGAGGCAGGGTTTAGGAATATGGTTAGGCACCTTGTCTCTGTCAAGCCACTGTGCTGATCACATGCAATTATCGTAAAGGATCCATTTTTTATCTCTCACAATAATTAGGTCAAGAAATGGGTCGTTTTTTTTTTGTTTCTTTTGACAAGTGAAGAGCAGATCTCCAATCGACAATTTTGTTGTTGTTCATTCAGCTCGTGAGGCGCCCACTTGTCAAACCTTTTCACCTTCTGATAGTGTCAAGATGCCAGGGAAACAGTTGCAGGGAAACAGTTGCAGGGCTTACGTCAAGCTCTCCAAAAATTTCTCTCACTTTTTCTTGGATCAGCTTCAACTGAGGCTTTCAGGAGGTTGTCATCACAGCTGGAAGGACGTCAGCTACGTTCCTTATCGTCGAGGCTCATTCGCTGTGTCCTCGCCCCGTGCCTGCTTAATGTTACGAGTTCCCTGGCTCGCTTTCTTGCCCAGTTTGAACTTGTGAAACAAAATGGCACGAAAAACTTCTCTATTCATGCTTCGCTCCGAACCCTGAAACAAATATACATTTTTTTTGATTTTTGCATAATGGGTGCCAAAGCACACGATACAAGACAACATATAACTTACCTACATGCATCTTCATAAGCATGCAAAAAATGAACCCCAAATTAACATATAAAAATGAACAGTTACTAAACTCAGGTGTTTCTGTGAAGCCCAAAATGTGAAAAGTTTATTTACTCCCTTTAAACAACAATAAATGAAGTATGTTTTTGCAATGTTTTTGTTTCTTTTTAATGTTTGTGATGATTAAAAATTCATAAGAAATCTATTTAAAATATAATCTATAGTGTAAATTTTTAAAATTCGATGACTATACAAACTGTTTATTAAAGATAGTTTTTTACTGTTGCTGATGCTTAGAATTTTCTCGCCTATTCTATTTTCGATGGTGCTTTTGGCTAGTGGGGGGAATTTGGTTACTTTGAAAGCTTCCAATGGACTGTCAAGCATCTGAAAGAAAATATTAACATTTTCTGTCTGTGGGGCTCTGCAGTGAACTTGATGGCAAAAGCCCAGTGAGAGCAATACTTTGGTATAGATTGTCACACCAAAAAAAAAAACCTTAAGAATTTTGGAGATGCTAAATTAGTGTTTTAGTAGTTTGATTTGATTTCAAACTAAAGGTGGGTTCAAATCTTTGCATTTTAGCTCGTATATAGCAAAACTTAGAAACTGGCAGATTGCAGATTCAAGACCAGCTGAAAATACTAGGACAATAAAAGAAAAAGGTGTTGACTACACACCAATCTTTTACAAAATTAATGTCATGGCACTCCAAAAAACCTGATTGATGATGGTGACAAAAAAATTATCAAAATGTATTCTTATTAGGTGATAGAACCAATATGGTGGACGGACTGACAATACTTCCCATAACAGATTTTTGTTTGTAAGTGCTCTAAAAAAAATCTAAATCATTTATTACCTGATTGATGCCTTTTTCTGTTCTTGTTACTTTTTTTTAAAAATTATAAATGAGAAGCTTTCTGACATTAACATAAGTAAGACAATAAATGGTTCGCACACCATAGTCCAGTGTGATCCCCTTTGATTTTGATTTTTCATCAGTTAACTGAATTGTTCCTCTTCAGATAATTTGGAGGCTTGGACACATTCCATCTAGAAGAGACAATGAACCGCAAGAATCTGAGGCAGGGCAGGGGGGGGGTAAATGAAGTTGTGCTTAAGGTGTGGCTTTCCTGGCTCTGTTTTAGATGGAGAATGAAAGTTTCTGAGTAGCTACTCTATTACTACTCACTTCTATATTATTCCCCCCCCCCTCACTAGTGCCACTCTGATATATCTGCCATCTGTTGGGGTCATATGCTGGTAATCCTGTGAATAAACAGAAACCAGAAAGGAAATTCATTAGATGTGGTCATCTGGTTCTCATGTTACTCCAGACCTTTCAAGTAAAGTTAATCTTCTACCTACTGGGCTTTCAATGGGAGATAAAGCATAGACTGAGTCACTTACTTTGTGATAGCAGCAAGAAGTCAACTCTCAACTGTTGCAATTTTAATATGCCACAAACATAACGAAACAACTTATTTTAGGAAACAATAGAAATATATAATTGAAGGTTTACATGCAGTGCCCTTTTCCTTTGTGTATCAAACTCCATATACTACTATCCACTCTTGGCAAGATCTCTTCATGTTTTATCAACTTTAATATTTATGTTTGATACTAAACAATATTTCTCTGGTGGTTAATCTTTTTTCCTAGAGTATACTTTTTTCTTTAATTGGGTGAAGCCATCTTTTCAAATAAAGTTATAATCATGTGTGTTGTTTGTTTTCTTTCACAGATTCGTATGGTGACAGATGTGAAGTCAGCAAAGCCAAGGGGATACGCCTTCATTGAGTATGACCACGAGCGAGACATGCATTGTAAGTGTTTTCTTGGTTGGGGAGGAGGATGTGTGAAGTTAGTGATTTAAGACAGACTATAGCTCAGGCATGCATTCAAACTGTAGCAGTAAGAGGAAATCAACTGGACACAGGATCTTTTACCGCATTTAGTTTCTGCATCTTCTGTTCTCAACTTTTTCCACGATGTGAGGCCACCTTTGCTGTTTTGGAATTCTTGGTAGTTGTATTCTTGTAGCTGTCATTATTTTTATTTGTGGTTTTTGGTGTTTAATATTTAATCTTCCCCTAAAGAAACATAGGCTTGGGTTTGTTTGTTTTTTCAACTTAACTCTGCACTTCTGCTCTTTAGTATTGCATTATTTTTAGTGCAATTATAAAACCCTGATGTAATGAAACCCAAATTTCTCAGAATAGTGACTGTGAGCTTTTTTGCTTGTTTGTTTTCTGTATGTTCTGAGCATCAGCAAAGTGAATATTTAGTGAGTTGTCTCTAATTAAAGGTTTTGCCAATCATGCAAATCTGATTATCATCTTTGACAATACCGGAAAAAAGAAAAACAATAATAGGGTACTACTATACAAATAAGTTATTTTACTTGTTTCTTTGGACATTTTTAAAGATCCAGCACATTTTATGGGTTTTGCAACTTTATTAGGAAAACATTTTTTATTGATATTTACTTAACTGGACGTTTATAAAAAATCAATTTTTATTTTTAAGCATAAAGTATTTGCTGAATAAAATATTTATAGAATAAAATAATAGAAAAATTATTTTTCTTAAAATTGGAATTTCTTCATTCTCTACAAATTAGACTTTACACCCCATTATCTTCAATTTTGGTCAAACTCTAATTGCTGCATGAAAGCCACTCATTCACCTTTTGGTGTTAGGGTGACTGAAATTAACACATTTGAGTTTTTGTAAACATGCAGGTTGAATCCGAGCCAGTAACCAACCTGCAGTGTTAGGATGGATCTTAACTCATTATTAGGTTGTGGGATGATACATTTTTTCTGTATACATTTGCCATCTGTTTCTCCTTGAAAGCATAACTTAAAGGGTGGGGCAGTTTGTACTTTGCCAGGAATGGCATATTTTTAGACTTTGTATTGTATACAGTCTTATGTAGCAGTTACATTCTTGTAATATAAATGTTTTATATTTAGCCTTGGTTCAGTAAATGGGTACACTTAGCAATGTCATTATGCACGTAAATAGATAGGCTAACGGATCATAGACATCTTCATGTTTAGTGCAGATGAAAGACTGTCAGTTGCTAATTATTTAGTAAGCTTTTGTTTATGTTTTAGGAATCTATAAGACGAATGAAAAGAAATTAACTTAATCAGGAAATAATTGCTTCATGCATGTGTGCGCTGGTGGTTTGAGTCTGTACTGGTACCAAAGTCTGCTTCAGATACTCCAGATTTTCTGCAGACAGCTACTGTGGTGTTTGGGTGGGGCAGAGAAAGATATTGCAACGGTGACCTAACGGGAAGTTTAAATTCAAATTTTCCATCATAAGAACTGGTGTAAATGAACAAAACAAAAAAAAAAAATGACTAGCATAACACGTCATATTAGCTTACATTTTACTGTGCAGTTTTTATTTATAAAGACTTGGAAGTTTTTCCACTGTACTTCCTTCTCTCCAGCCCTTTGATTCAAAATTGCTTTTTATTTTTTTCAAGCATCTGCTATTTTCAAAGCAGCTTTGACTATTTGACACCAGCCAGAGTTTGTGCAATTAAGTAATTATTCTACTTGGGTCAACTGTTCTGTTTCTAAAAATCAGGTGTTGATAAACCAGTTAACAGTCTTCACTTTGCTCTAACATTAAATTGAGAGTTTTGCTCAAAATGCCTATTACACAAAGCACTGCTAGGCAAGAATGTGATTCTTGAGCTATTACTAATAACTGATTATTTTAAAACATTCTATGTATTTGCTGAGGGATGGTATGGATAATAATTAGTCCCATCAGTTGCCATTACTGAAAGTGGAAAATATAATGAACTGTTGCACAAAAAATTTACATTACATAGTGTTGACTTCAAATGATCAGCATTTATTGTTTTCTTTGCTGCTTTTTGCTTAATTACTCTATTTCATGCTTTTCTACAAGCACACATGCGGTTTTGGGTGTTCTCTTCACTACAAACCAAAGTTTTAAGGAAAACTTTTAAACTTGCATTCTCTTGAATCTGATGTAGGCTGCTTTGACTAGCAGAGGGTTGATCTGCTGTTGCTTTGTGCCTATGGATACTAGACACAGGAGGGATTATTTTATTGCTTTTATGTGATTAAGTTGGCCATAGTCTACTGATTTTGAGTGAAAAACTTCCGTAGACAACAGTTTCAGATGAAAAAAATTATAACTTTTTTATTTATTTAAAATATGGTAGCTTTTTGTCCATCTATTTACTGTTACATATTTTGAGAGATCTTCATTAGCTGTGGATATAAGTGTCAATATTGCTTATTCAAGTCAGCTGATAATTTTCATAAGAACAATTGACAATGGTTTTGATGTCCAAGATAAACTGTTGAATCTTGTTGAGTTGTGTACATCTATGAAAGTTTCTGATATTTTTGAGGGTATATTTTTAAAATGCACCTGTATTATTACTGATGGTGCAAAGGCCATGACTGGGGAGATAAAACGGGTTTAGCTGGTTTTCAGAAACAAAATTGCGTTGCATGTCTTTTGTTTCATCATATCATTCACCAATAGGTCTCCGTGGAAAATTTGTCAGACTTAATAGTGTGGTGACGAATGTTGAAAATTACAGATATGCTATGAGGAGGCAGCCGTGCTCAAAGACATGAAAAGTTTATTTCTTAGGAAGTTGAACTCATACAAGGTTTTTTGCTCTTAGGAAAGAAAGAACCATATTTTAAGAGATCGGGTCAAAGGTAATACTGCTGGGTTTTGAGAGGACTTTCACGATGCATCGTTTCTCTGCATACTTTAGTACACTGAACCACTCTTCTTCCGAAGAAAAGGCTAAAACATTTGAAATATGGTTGGTTACATTCACAGATTCCAAAAAAAAAAATAACTAGAAATATATTGAAATGCTCTATTCAAGAAAACAGCTCCTTTCTTGTAAAGAGACAGGACAAGAAGTTGAAGAAGCATGCTTCAAAGAGTTTAAAATAACCATTTTTTAACTTCAACCGAATTTAACACTGAGTTAAGAAAAACTTTCAGGAAACTAAGCAGCAGCCTGTCTTTTCAACAACTGAATTTGTGTGGCAGGGCCGAAGCGTCCTCAGATGGAACTGAGAAATACAGTGGGGTTCATTCTTCCAAGCAAAAGAGGCATATTCATTTGGTTTCAGAACTAACAAATTATCAGATACATATAAGAAAGAATGAATTTAAATCTTTGTGAGTAGAAAGGTCTTACATCTATACAGATACGATGCAGCACAACTATGACTTGCAGACTTTACAGAAGCTTTTGAACAATAAAAAGGTTACTAGCTAAAGAAGACAAGAGTAATTTTTGATCAGTATATCAGAGATTCTCTCAAAGCTGAGACTGAAATAAAAAGAACAGTCATTGTTGATCTAGTCAAATTTGTGCAGCTGAAAACGCTATTGTCACTTCTTAAAACAAAGGCAAAACTAAGTGAATTCCCTTTAGTTGTCTATGGGACATCAACATATGCTAGCAAGCTTAACAGGTTTAACTGACATCTCACAGCATAATGATAAGGAAGCTGCTTAATGTGGTCCATCCAGCAAACTGAGTAAATTTGTGCTGTTGATGTGCACCCTCGTGACACCACTGCTGTTATCTTTGATGTTTTTTTTTCTTTCAATCAGCCAGCTTGAAGGACAGCTTTTTGTTACTGGTAAAAAAATTCTCATAGGCAGTTGAATAGCCAAGACCAGTGTTTGGCAATTGGATTGGGTGCAAGAAATCTATGGAGGTTGCTTGGCCTCCTTGTTTTTTTTTTATCTGGAGCTAACTGGAGAGGAATGACTCAAAAGAATTAAGAAGCAATAGATAACTTTATACTTGAGCCTTGCATCTGACAAGATTATCAGCACCTTTTAGTGTTTTGGAAGATTGCTTTGATCTCATTGACAACTTGGAGCCAATAGAAAGATTTATTTCCATAGCCTACTCTAGCAGAACTTCCACACAAATGTAGACATGTTAAGACAAGAGCTTTTCAGTTTTTAAAAAAAAAAAAGGAAACTGTAAAGTTGCCCACAATGCTTGGGGTGCTCAAACCTCACTTACAAAGAACCGATCTTTTCGGTGGAAATTAACAAGAGCTACAAATGATGATCGTCATATCTGCTTATTTCACCCATTCTCTGAAAATGAATAGGAAATCACAATAGCCAGGACAGTTGTTCTAGTTCAATGTTTGCAGTGACCATCTTCACAATCAGTACTTGAACTCATCGAGGGTAATGTTCGGGCAAGAGCAATTATTTGTGCCTAAAAACTTTTTAGAAAAAGTTTCTTCCACAGCATTATGCATGTACAATAATTATGAAAACTCAAGATTGTGATATCTAGTATTAATGAAGATACAGAAGAAAATGATTAAGAGAAAGCCTATTGGTTAGGGGCACGTCTAAACATGGAACTCATTACTTAATACAATAAAATAAACCATATATTTACACAGTTGAATGGTGTACATATTGAAAAAACATTCAAGTGTTGTGTTGCAGACTACACATGTCTTTGCATCATTTGAGGGGGTGGATCATGTGATTAAGTTCATGGCAAGTTGGCTGGTTTTGTTTTTCTTCATTGCTTTTTAAATGAGGGGCTCATGACTGATTTAAAATGTATTAGTAGGATATATCTGTGTACCTATAGCTGTTTTATATCAGTGTCTTTCTTTAAATCAGTGAATCATTTTTATTATCCAAGGAACTATGTCATTTTGGTTTTATTCTAAGAGATAGAAACTTTTTATTGATGTTGGATATTGTATTTCTTATGGATGTATTTTATAACTACCCATGAACTTAACCAAAATCTTTACTCAGAAAGAGTGGAAGCACTAGTACTTTTCAGGTGCTGGTAACAATTTTACATGTAATTAAGTACATACTAGTTAATACCTCAGTAGTGTTCTATTGAAAACAATGTCAGGAATCTTTAAATGAAATCTGTCTGAAATAGCAACACAGTAATGGTATAAATTATAATCATTATTAGTTCTTAAATTATTGGTTAAAATATTATAATTAGAAGTTAGGGCCTAGTTAGACTATATATATAATCTAAAGTTTTCAAGTTTATTATTTTCATACTTTTGTTGAAATTCTTCCTGGGAGGGAATTCCTAATGTAATAACTTCACCCAAATCACCCAAAATGTTTTCTTATTTGAAAGCAAGTACCACAGAATTCTGCCTGTTGTTATTATCATCATCATAATGTATACATTACTGCCACAGTTTCCCTCTGTACCATTTAGTATTAGATCATGTTCTGTAGATTCTTGGTATTTTGATCACAGATAACATAAAAGACATCAAAAGAAATGCTGTGTAATTGTTTTTGCCTGCCTAATCTATTTTAAAGTAAAGAGGAATGAGGGAAATCAAATTTGCAATGTATTAGTCATTTGTTATATCTGGAAACACATCTTAATGTGTTTTATTTTCAAAGCAAGAGAGATATGGCAGTTTTGTCTGTTTTTTACTTTTACATAATTATAATTTCTAATCCTGTCCATTCTTATGATTATTTGTCATTTAAAGTACACACATTTTTGTTTGAATAAATTAGAATTTTTTGAGAAGAGTTATCATCTGCTACAGTATGCAGGATAGTCTATTGTTTGGCAAATTCTAAGTGATAGTATCATTATTTAAAAGACAGACATTCTTGTGAATACTAAAAATGCACATTATTATTTCATACTTACTGCAAGAGGAATTAGGTTTTAGTTTAATCACCAGATATGGTGATCCTATAATACAAGTATTTTTACCCATATTCTCTCTTTTGGACACTGATTTTTCTATCATGCTGATTGATGTAATTTTCATAAATCATCTCTTTGCCTAGTTTTGTTATTATGGGATGTTTACCAAAAATCTGTCTCTACAGTAGAAGCAAGTAACGCTGACTTTGACTCACTTATTGACTTTTCAGATTCAAACCCCTTTCCATTAATGCACAGAGGTTGTCCTATTGGTTTAACCTGTTAGCTAAGCAAACCAATCATTTGTTGATCAAAAGGGTGGATCCATTTTATTTCTGCAGACATTAGTCCAGTACCTGTAGGGAAATGAAAAATAGCAGGCTGACGAAGGTGGGGGATAGTATTTCCCTTTTGGGTGGTTGAAAGTCTAAATACAAGGATAATTTTGTAAAGAACTGCAGGCTAGAGAATCACAATTGATGGTCATGTAAGTTAACGAAACTTGGAGAAAATGTCTAAACTAAACTAATTAAAATCCAAATATTTTAATTACTTTTGGCCTCTAAGTTTTCTTTCTTGTAACAGTAACTGTCAACATTGCTGAATAATTTTTTTTAAACATCTGAAAAGTAAATTGATTCCCACTATAAACCCATGATTAAAGATGCACTTTTGATAACTACTTTTGCACAAAAGTTGGAATATGGTGTACTACCAGTGTATAGTGTTATCTTGTAATCGGAATCATCAGAATCTGGATTTTAATGACAGCTGCCAATGTGTCACACAACAATAGTACTGCTGAACAAATACTTTAAATTTTTTAAAAACAAAAAACTATATATAATAAGGGTGTACTTGAGGATTTACCCATGTTTTCAACTTTAGTTTTTCAATTTTTATTGCTGTCATCCACTTAAAGGAGTTACCACTTTTACCAGTGCTGCTTTAGTAGTCAAAATGGGCTAAAGTAGGATGGAGTTAGGGAAATACTTAAATAGTCATAAGCTATGCCATATATATCCAGTAAGTGGATGAGACACCTGGCTTTCTCTTATAAACTGAAGCTGGCACCTTTTCGGACATTTCAGTGGTGTGCTGTGTTGAGTGTGCCATACTGGTCATGATGTCTTTCTCTAGAAAGTCTGTGAAAATTTTTTCTTGCATTCCAAAACACTTTGACTCTGGTTTTGGGGCTGATGACACAGCTTTGAACTACTTTAGGTGTTATGGCTTGGTGCCACCGCTGTATGCTGGAACTCTTGGATTCTTATGTTGTGCTGAAGTCAAGTCTCACCCAGATGGCTTTGCACCATTCATACAGTTACAAGCTTTCATCGCTGAACTTTACTATAAGTCTGGAATAAATGTAGAAAATTTAATCAGTTTTGTGCAGTTATTTGCTGTCTCTCACTAGCACTTTACCAGCCAGTCATCCAGTAGACTAGTGGTGCCAGTAATTGCAAATGCTTTCGTGTAATCTGGTGTCTGTTTATAGGTAGACATCCTGGCATTACAGTTGAAAACAAAGTAAATTCCATCACAAAAGAAAAGGAAAGAAGAAGATTAAAAATCATGTTTCAAGAGACCTTTTAAACATCTGCTAGTTAGTAGCATTTCTGTAAATGAATCTTCCTGTTTTGGTATGTTTGTTAATGTCTTCAGTGTCTGGCTTGGTTAAAACATTTGTTCTGGCCATATCTTGTTGATGAGATAAAATTGCCCCCTTCCAACTCTTGTAGTGAAGCAGGCATGTATTTTGACAGTTTCAGCTGATGTGGAATAGGGTTAAAGCTGGTTTTGGTAGTTTGTTGCTGAATTTTGTTCACTTGATGTTGGAAGATCAAAAGGACTTGCTACGCGTGTGAAATAATGTTACTTTTAGGCAGGTGTAGTTGACTTGGTGACACACAGTGTAAAGATGAAATAATTACATGCATATTCCTGAATCAAGCATTGGAAAATGCAAAAAAAAAAAAAAAAGCAGTAAACATTGAAGAATTACGTGGAATTTTCAAATAAATCATCTGGAAGTAGTATATTCTCATTAACATGCATCAGAAAAGTTTTGTACCCAATATTAGTGAAAATTTTGGATGTTAACAACTTATAAGGGCCATCTAATTTAGATTCTTAAAAGTTGATACAAAATGGATCTCATTAAATTTGTAATTTGCTTTTGTGAATATTTCCATTACTAGTTAAGAACATCAAAAAAATAGCCACTGGTATGGTCCAAAATAAACATTTTTTTAAAGCATAAATTAAATTAAAATTATTACAAAACAGCTTTGAGAACCAAACTCTGTTGGTGACGGAAAAGGATTTTTAAACATGGGTTATTGGTTAGATGTAACTACCCTAACTAGGCTCTGGTGAAGTTAAGTTAAATTACCATCATAGAACCTTTTAAAATATGTAGATTTTTAAGAGCATTAGGATATGAGATTCTGATCTGCATGATCTTCACAATGCTTTTGTTACTTATAACTATGGCAGTGGACTAACTATTTGTAGCTGTGTGCAAGTTTAATGTGTTATCTAAGCAGATAAGTCTGACATGGCTTGAACCTTTCAGTGGCAATATCCTTTTGTCTGTCAACATATCTACTAGTGACAAGAGATACAGTTTTGCAAATAGGTGGAAAAATAAACTGCTGTGGGTAAGTTGGGTGATAATGCAGTGTTAGTGCTGAACAATTTTCTTAATGTTGTTTCCCCCTTTTTTTCTTTTTCTTTCTTCAAATGAGTTAATTATGAGTGGAATTTTACAATTTTGTAAATCTTAGTGGATATAGTAGGTTGTGTGGTAGTAACCATTTTGGAGCTGACCTCTTTCCTGGCAATACTTTGTTTTGTGCAAACTGTTTAAGAATTAAATTTTAAGATTAACTATTCAAAGTAGATGAAGAAAGGTAAGTTGGATAACCACTTCGTAGCTAATCTCTTTCTTGGAAATATTATTAGTGTTTTTCTTAAATATATAGTTGACCTCTCTTGCGCTGCTTTTTGTTTTTGTGAATCAGTGGTCAGCTAAATAGAGTAATTGTTTTTTGTTGTTGTTGTTTAAACTGGGCAGGTAAGTTAGGTAATGATAGCAGTCCCCTAGCCGTTTATAGTGCAGGTAAAACCAGGTTCAGTGCAAAGCGGTCACGGATTACCACTAACTGGTGTCTCTGTTATTTTTCCTTCAGAGCGCTGATTGATCCACTATGTGTCCCTAACAAATCGAAAGCTCAATCAAAAATACAGTGACCAGGTGTATAGGTTTGTATATGGGTAAGCACTTGGGTTTTAAAAAAAAAAACAACAAAACAACAAATTTTTTGTGTGTATATATATATAATATATAAAGAAAAAATTGAAAAGGCTTAATATTGTCTAATTTTAGCAACATTCTTTGAGCTTTTAGAAAGAATTGAAAAGAAATATCAGGCTAAAAGATAAAATTTAGAAAAAATTATTTAAATATTAATTATTCGTATAAATGAATTTAAAGGAGTCTTCAAAAAAATTTATTTTTATTAATTTTTTTTTATTTCTGTAGAGGTTAGGTGATTGTTAGTTCGGTTTTAAAGTAATTATCAATACTTAAATGTTTAACCTGTGTAGGTAAGGGACTACAATAAGAAGAAAAATCAACAGCAGCAGCAGTTTCTTTTGGTGATATACAGGAGAGTAGGAGTCTTGGTTTTACTGCGTGGTGTTTTCAACACATTAGTGTTTAGATGGTTTATATAGTAGAATAAATCTTGATGCCCCATAAAAATGCCACATCTATGTAAGGCTGTTGTATGTGTGTGAATGTGCTTGCACTGGATTTGTTGTGCCATATATCGCTGTCTACAAGAGACAACTCTAATGATGGATCGTCGTCTTGCTGCAGTTTCCACTAGGAAGTGTTGCCAGTCCTGCATTAATTGGTCTAGCATTTCTGACTTTGCATTGGATTTTATTTACTTTTTAAACTCTAATGTGATTTTTGTTTTGTTTCGATTGCAGACTACTATAAAATTAATTAAAGCATACTAGATAATTTACCATTTTCTTCAGTCTTTTCAAGGCCAGCAGTCTATACTTTATATTATTTTGGATAGTGGCCATTAATAATAATTTTAAATAATTGCACATTGAAAAGTATTGGTAATGATGCCAATTTATACACTAGATTTATTTTATTTACAAATACATGGAGATTTGAAGCTGCAACTGCTTCACTGATGGTCATAGGAGCAAGCAATTGTTGAAGATGAGCTTTCTAATATTGATCTCTGGTAGGTGTCTGTCTATAAACTATACCAGGCATTAATTTGACTTTTATCCACTCTGTGCTGATAAAATCTTGTGTGCTAAAATTGTATTTTTTTTTTTTTTTTATCTAATTTGTTCAATATTTGTTTCTCTCAGGAAGAAAAATGTTTTTATGAGATGGGGTACAAATTATGTGAGGGTACATCGGATGTTCTTAAGGATATTGTTGTCGATCATGTCTTGTAGCTTTCGACAAGCGGAATAAAGCAAACAAAACATTAGATTTTCCGCAGCACTTATAGGAGAAAACATAAACTAAGCATTTATCTTTGTTAAACAAAAATTAAATGTCCTTATTGTCTATTGTTATGGGGGAAGGGGCCTATCTTAGCCATCAGGCCTGTAAGAAGTGTTTGTTTGATGTAAGTGTGTGCACCTGTGGTGTGTATATGCAGATGTGGCTCCTTTTATGGAGGTGTCCAGGTAAGTAGTCAGGTGAGTTGAGTCCGGACTAGCGGAAGCCCACTGGAGTGGTGTCTAGAGCACAACTAAGAAATTGGGATGGGACCTTGGTCACTCATAGATTAGTGCCGTAAGTTAAACTTTATTTTTTTAAAAAAATCTCATTTGTTTTAAATAAATCTTGTAACTGTCACGTGTATTTTTGAGTGCATGCTCTGTTGTATATAATATATACATACATACATACATACATGTATATATTATGTGTTTGTGTATATATATATATTATGTGTGTATTGTTTGTGTGTGTATGTATATATATGTATATATATATATATATACACTTTGCTTTTATGAATTTGGTTCTGCAAAACAGGTAAGTCTGAAGCCATAAAGCCTGCAGAACTGAAGAGAGAACTCCAGCCTGATAGAAAATTTTCAGTGAAATTGAACTGTTCTGTTCTTTGCTTTGTTTTGCCCCTCTTCTCATTTTTTCTTCTCAGAACTCCTGAGAGAAAGAAGCCAAACACTAGCTTCTCATATCTTCACCACCAAATACTTCAATTCCAACATGTGAGTGGTGATTAGGGCTAAAATGGCTGTCCATCCTCCAGCTATTTTGTTCATCTTCATTCGCATCTCTCTCCGACTCTTTCATTGTTTTATTTTATTTTTTTGTGTGTGTGTGTGTGCACGTTTGTATATGTATGGGTGGATGTGCGTTTCTGCTCCCTCTTCTAGAAGACTTGATGGTGATTGTGCAGCAGCTGACATGATTGGTCAACACAGTTGCTGTTTCAGGTTATTCCTTGTCCAACAGTCATTTCACACACCTTTCAGTCAACCCATGCTTCTTGAAATATGCTGTTTTACAAAGCTTGGTTAACACAAATTATTTTTTTTTTTTGTTTTTTGTTTTTTTGTTTCTGCAACAGCTGCCTACAAGCATGCTGATGGGAAAAAAATAGATGGGCGACGTGTTTTGGTGGATGTCGAAAGAGGGCGCACTGTGAAAGGATGGCAGCCTCGCAGATTGGGTGAGTTCTTGCTTGGCCAAAAATCTGCAAAATCGCACTTATATACTTTTTCCTTATTTTCAATTGATAATGTAAAAGGAAGGGTCTATGTGAAGCCTTTGTTCACTTTTTTGTTTTAATGCAACAGAATATGTTTAATTGGTTTTGTGTTAATTTGTTTGAGGAATAAGTGCAAGAATTAATAAAGGCTGCCTTGCACAAGAATGGCTTTATAGAGTAAATAGAAGTGAGGCTATTGCTGGATTACTCCAGAATATAATTTTAAAATCTTTGAAGGTAGAAGTAAAAGAATTTGTTTTTTGTACAGCTCAGCATCTGTGGATCCTTGGACTTGAGAATGATGTGAAAAGGTCCATGTGATTGTAGGTTCTTGAATTGAAGTATGGCATTTGACCTGTCTATGTTGTGATCCAAAGTCGTCATAGTTTTATCTGGTCTATGGAACAATTTTACCAGTCATCCAAGATGCTGAAGTTACAGCAACAGTAAAACAATAGAAACTTTGGCATTGGAATGTCATAAGCAGAGGAGATATGCATTGTGATTTTTAGTTCCAAATTACTAAAAGTCTACCATTGTTTGCACCTGAATCAATTTCAGGCTCAGTCACCTGGTATTTGCTGCTATGTCATTATACTGTTCTGGCTAGCTGGCTTTGGAGAGTACTTAACAGCTATCTTTGATTTACAGGCTGGTCTGCAGTCATTAATTGGCAATCGGTATGCATTGATTAAATTCATTTGATTTGTTTGTTATTACTAACATACAGATGTGCATCAGCAAGTCTTAACAGTTAACATCACATCTAGATGTGATTAGTCATACAACAAGGACTAATCATAAGTCTGGGTTAAAGAAACAGGATTTTGAAAGGCATTCATCGTTCTTTCTGGGAATGACTTAAGGCTTACCAGATCAAGCCTGTTATAAGCCTGTCTCAGCCAGCCCACATTTTTCTAACTGCTGATCTTGTCTTCTCTCATGTTTTTATTTCCAGTTTAAAAAAAACAACTTGGTGCCACTCTTTTTTTTTTCTGGTTCTTATTATATTTAGCCTGTGAAGTGTGTGAGAAACTTAGTGAAAATTTGTGTATTCATTATTATTACAATTTCCTAGCATAAAAGGAGGATAGACTCATTGATGGGATGAGAGGATTAACAGTTACATAGATGGATGCCTATGATTTATTTTTTTTTAAGTAAGCTCTTTTGGTTTTGTTTTCAGACTAAAAATTTGTTTATTGATCCATCAATTTGCAGTGCACAAACATCGAAGTAACCATAGCTGTGGACATTGATATTTTGATGATTAAAAATCTAGTCTGACAAAAGTTTGTAAATAAACTAAATGATGTATAGATTTTCAAACAGTTGTATACTAATATACATGTAACTATACTTTTTCAAATAAGGACTTCATGCCTGCACATTTTGCGTAATTTTCCTTCCAAATCAGAGGACCCGACAGGTTTTGTTTATAGTGTGACCAGAGCAGCAGCCATTCTAGCCTAGGTTCTTAACCATTAACCAGCAGTGTGGGTAAAAAATCCCATCTTTGTGTGCCCAAAAAAATTGGAAAAAAATTTTTCCTCTATGAGATGATAGTTTACCTCTATCAAAAACAGGCAATTAGTATGAAACCATCATCATGTGACCATATAAAGGTTAAATGTGAGAGGTGGACATGGGTGGCAGTAGCATTGAGTCAGTCACATGACCTCTCACTTGATATTCTTTTTCGCTTTCCTCACCAGATGATGTATCTGATGGCAGGTATTCCTTCTCATCACGGATCATCCAACAGTCTTCAAATTTTTCATTGGGTCAATGTACTTTATGTGAGGTATCAAGGGAGATGTCATCCATGACGATTAGTGGTATACTGAAGAGATTTTCTTGTGGCAGTAATGACCTCCAAATGCCTCTGTTGCTATCATAAATTAGTCTGGAATTTAAAAAGAGGCAGGAAAAGTTTAAAATTCATATAATGATGGTTGCTGTTTACAGGTTAACTAAAATGGAAACAATAGGGTAAACTGGGCAAGAAGATAACATCTGCTGCAGAGTTTTCGCTGGTTCCAATGGCTTCAGATTATTATGGTGAAGAGTAAAAAAAAAAGTTACATGTACTGGGGTACATTTTGGTCATGAAAAATTGATGGAGCAAACAAAAATCACTATAAGGGTTAACATTAACAGAAAGTTTCAATTACCAAGAGTGCAAAAATGACCTATTTATTCAGCAAGAAACATCACTAAAATACACGCGTGAATGGCAAGCAATGATAGTTGAATTAATATGGATATGTACTTTTCATTCTATACAGAATGTTATTTATAAATTGCTGAAAAGCATGGTCTCTTTAATTGTTGAATTCGAGTGGGCACTCAGAGAATAGTTACAATCAATACTAGTTACGACAAACTACATTTTCTTTGCTTCATGAACAAAGGGCTATTGTTTGGGGGAGAGACATGGAAAGAACTGATGCCAAGAAAGCCTGACTGGTTTGAAAAAAATAAATTTTTTTTTTAAGGATTTGAATTGTCTTGGCAAACATTTAGCAACTGGTAGCTTATTTTCAGTTTCCTTAGCTGTTTATTATTGATTAGGCTAATTGTTCATTCAGTCCAGTGATCTTTTCAGTTTCTCTGCTCTACCTTACAACAATCCTTAAACTCTTGTGTTGTGTTTGGATTCTGTATGATAATTGGAGGATTCTTGTTTTGTCACAATTGTCATTAGTTTGGGCACAGTTGTTCCAATTCAACTAGAGCTTCAAGATAGTGGAGAAGACATTGTGCTTATAAGTTTAGGATTTATTGCCAAGAGAGTTTTGAATATGCATTGTTGGGAGTTAGACAACTTAGTGGAAAATTTTTAACATTCTTCATGTTTTTGAAAGAAAACAAAAATAACTTGAAATTTGGTGGCAGTGAGAACCTGTTCATCTGATTACCAAGGATGTTACTTGTAACAAGATATTTTCATGCAGCAGTATTTCTGTTAAACAGTTTCTACCTTTCTAGGTAGCACTGATTGTCAACTCTTTTGGTCTTCACAGCATTTTACCGAAGCCACACATCCTTAAAGAATCCTGCAAACATTTAACCCTCTTCTAGAGTTCATATAATAATCATGATTATGCCATGTCTCCATAAATATCTTTATCAGTCTTTCAGAATGGGGCCTTCTTTTCTGGTAAGGCTTATCGACATGCAAACAACTGTCTGCATATGATGATTTATCCAAATTAATTTCAGCAGTTTTGTGTTAGGGTTAAAACTTCTTCGCTTGTGAGATGATGTAGATGAAGATTGCAGATTTACTCTGCACAATAGGATTTTAAAAAAAAACAACAATGTCGTCCTCCTCCTCCAACAACCCCCACCCACTTGCTCACTGCTGCAGCCAGAATGTTTCAGTGTAAAACTCCAGTAATTCCCGTAAATGTGCAGACAATTGGATATTTAGGATTTCCAAAACTATATCTTTAAACAACTGAATTTACACTAAAAAATAAAGTCAGTCTGACTGCTTTCTTTCTTTCTTTAATCAGTGTGCTGTTCAATCATATTGCAAAAACCATTTCTGTACAATGGTGACCAAGTGAATATTTATGTCATGTCTTTTCTTCCTTCTCCTGTGTATGTCTGACATTTGAGACATGACATTTGAAGATAGGATTGACTACATTTTCCCACGTGTCATTTTAAAATTTTATTTTCTTATGCATGCACTGTCTTTCAAATGATTTCTATTGGAGTTTTCCCTGCCACAGGAGAGGGTAATACTTATAGCTGGAAACTGGTAATGTCTTAGATTTTTTCTCTCACCTCAAATGTTTTCTCCTCCCCTTCTTAGTTATAATCTTTTCAACTTTTAGCTTGTAGGATTCATATTTTACCCTACTGCATTATTTTGGTTTGATTGCTAACCAGGCAGGGGTGATGCATGGCACTAGGACCAAACATGAAACTGCTTGGACATCAGCTTTCCTAAAATGAGCTGTTGCATAACAGCAATATAAACAACACTGCATGGGAAAACCACAGCCACCATAACAATTGAACAATCTACAGTAGCCCAATAGAATTGTTTTTTGAAGACAAGTAGGCAGTGTGCAGTACATTAGCATGTAACACATTAAAACTTTTAAATTTTTGAACATGTTTATAGTTTTAATTATTTTTTTATTATTACAAAGAGTTTCCATTGATTGGTAATTTTGATTATTCCTTTTATTTTTAAACTTTTGACAAAGTGCCAAGGGCAGATAATTTGTTATTGCTCTTCCAAACTTTCTATAAGAATAGTCAGTGCTTTGAGCAGGCGAATTTTAAATGTTAATGTAATATTGCAAATTTTAGTTTTTTAAAGTAGTGGCATACAGATATGTTAATTGTTCATCGTGACATGGCTTACAGGTGGTGGTCTTGGAGGAACAAGGATGGGCGGGCCAGATGAGAACACCAGATTCTCTGGACGTGATGAATTTGGACCAGGAAGAGAAGGGTGAGTAACTAATAGGTGGTCAGGATATAAGATAGCTCTCACAGTTGTTAACTTTTCAGAAACTTTTTATTTCAGTGGGAAAATTGTCTTTTACATTAGTTAGTTGTTAATTTTGTTACTTCAGAATAAAAGAAATTCTTAGGTATTATGCAACACTTTTTGATGTTATCATGTTCCCCCCAACCTCTGTCAACTTGAAAGGAAAACTAAAGAAAAAGGGGGGAAAGATTAATTGCATGTAATTAACTTTAAGTGAATTATTTTTCCTTGGAAGTTTTAAATGAAGATTGTTTAATCCTTTCCCATTCAAGACAGCCAGAGGCAGTTGGGCATTGACGAACTATTTAATGGTCACTTCTGTTTATATTATAGATATACATGCAGGAGGATGCTGGTCCATGTTATCTCTTCCAGTTATTTATATCACTTTGTTTTTCCACAAAAGTAACTTTATTAGTCAAATTATGTGGATTACCTAGTGTGCTATCTATCTTCCTGGATTATTATTGCCTATTTGATGGAATACAACATTGAATTTTTTTGCTATTGGTGAAGTGGGGACCTTAGGTGTACCTTGGGTCTCTCATCATTTAGTTGGCCAGACAATGAAGAAGACACATTGGATGTGGAGAGTGAGGGTGAGGTTGTTGAGGGAAGTTTTGAGTCTTCTGCAGCCAACCAACATGCCAGTGTTCTTGCAATTGCCAGGTCAAAGATTGGTATCTGTGACTGCTATGCCAAACACCCAGAACTAACAACATTCAGACAGACCACCACCACTCTACATTCTGTATGATCCATTAGGGATTTCTGGAGTAAGGCCAATAGACTTAGTGTCAAAAGTAATTACAGTGAGGAGATTTTTTTTTTTTCATTCGGACTACTGACCTGTGTGTTAAGTAATTTGTGCTGTTGGATTCATTCCATGACCACTTAATGTTTTTCAATAATTTTTATCAGGTAAGTGCATCTGAATGAAAAAGGGTTTAAGATCCTAAATATTTGGTGTTATGTTTGTTTTGTTTTTTTGCAAATTAGCATTTTATAGTTTAAAATGTGAACAGGTTGCCAATTAATTTTTTTACACTGTTGGTGTATCAGGATCTTCAGCTACTTGCACACCAGAAAAGGGGCAATATCTTCAAAGCCCCCCAAAA
This sequence comes from Nautilus pompilius, assembly GCA_018389105.1. NCBI lineage: Eukaryota > Metazoa > Mollusca > Cephalopoda > Nautilida > Nautilidae > Nautilus > Nautilus pompilius. The sequence goes on along the minus strand of JACATO010000023.1, from coordinate 274,855 downwards.
AGATAGATTAAAAATATATACATAAAATCTATTGGAAGTTTTGTTCATTGGTGTATGTTTCCTATTTTCTCTCTACTGTATAGGTTTGTATGTATGTGAACTAACTTAATGGTGTTCTGTTGGCTAGGTTCAGAGAGGAACGGAGAGAACGGTCCCGGAGTCGAGAGCGTGATCGTGAGAGCAGACGTCGACGCAGTCGGAGCAGGGAGAGGAGACGCAGTCGCAGTCGAGAGCGCCGTCCAAACCGTAGTCGCAGCAGAAGTCGAGAGAGGCGCAGGAGCAGGGAGAGGGACGAGAGGCCTACATCAGAAGGTCTGCAATCAAGTTTATTTGGGGTGTTTGGTTTTTTTTTAATGGTCTTTATTGTCTTATTTTTAAACTTGTATGAACCTAAGTTTATTTTAATTTACAATTACCATATTTTGGGGGTTGTAAGTTGATGAGGAGTATAAGTTGAATAGGTCAATTTTCCCATTTTCCAAGCTTTCATTCACATATGAGTCGATAGTACGATCGTACTTTTGTACAGTAAAAACGGTACAAAATCTCTGTCAGGGTTATAAAACAGCAGTGGTGGATAACATCAAAGTGAGAGATTTGGGGAAGGAAAGGGAACGAGGGCAAAATAAAGAAACTTCAATCTGTATGGAACACAGTTTGATATGATTTTTGCCTATCAAATAAAAAGTTGAATCATCTAACTTTGCAACCACGGTTTGAATGAATCCTTCGCTTTTCTCACTAATGCCGTGCTGCCATATTTCCACCACTGTTTTCAGCAAAATCACCACTTCCAGTTTTAAAACCGCTGTAGATGCTTTCCTTCTCTTTATAGCAGGCATTTTCAAGTAAGGGTTGATATTTTTTTAAACTTTGGAAAATTGAAGCTCCCCTAGCTAGCACAATGATATCTGTGCCCCTAAGCACTAAATAAAAGGGTAGTAACTGAATCTGAGTCAGCATGCAATCACACATACAATTTCTCCATGGTACTTAAGGGCCCGTGTTCCCAGTATCGTGATTTCCTCCATATAAGTCTATGGTCAGACCCTTGCAGAAAAAAGTATTGATTTATACGCCATTAAATAGGGTAACTGTTTTATTTTGGTTTTAAATGCTGCGTTATGTGCTAAAGGGATTTACTCAATTTTTTTTAAACATGAACAAGTAGTGTGACTGAAGCTTTTATAAAGCTACTAATATTATGTGTTGGGATGCTAGTGATTAATGGGTTGTGGCAGTGTTCAATTCCCACAGTGGATCAACTTAGTTTGGCACGTCTCCTTAGCATGGTTGCTTCTCTCTCATCTTCACAGCCAGCCAAATTCAGAAGTGGCAGGTCCCATTTGATAGATACTATGCTCTCTCAGCGGAGTTGTTTGTGTCTATTATAGGCATTGGTGTACTGAAAAAGAAAAAAAATTAGCAGGATTAAAATCATAATCCACTGAAGTATACTAAACAACCCATTATCCAATCTGTTTGGACCTGGAGATGGTCAGATATCCAAAAAAGTAAAATGCCTGGATGGATTATTTAAACAGATGTTGCTACCTATCCAAAAGCTTTCTTTCTTTTCTTTCTTTTTGGATTACTTACCAAAACAATAGCCAAACTGTTATTTGTATTATTAGATGATATATTTCAAGGATTACCATTATCATTGATAAAAAAATCACTAGTAAAAGGGGTAAAAGATGTTAACCATTTGACAGGAAACAATCTTTGCATGTGCAGACTGCAGATACAGCTTCCCTGGTGATTTACTCATAAACTACAAAGGTTGGATAGCCAAAAATGAACCAATCTTGTCTTATATTTTAAAAGTCAGACAAATTGATTATCTGGAGATCAATTTTCAATCCTTTGGCATTATATCACTAATCTATAAATAGTTATGTTTGCCCAGGTAATGTTGTCCTCAAGGTTTACATCCTGAAAAATTGTCATATTTGGCAGTATATTTGGTCACAGCATCATGATCTGGTTTTACTAGATCTAATCTTGGGAAAGAATTGGAAATACTAACATCATCCAAAACGTCTGACAACACAAAGTCTTGCAGTATAGTTTGCTGCTAGAATTTTTCTGGCTTTTCCAAGATAGATTTAGCAGTGCGATGAAGTGCAGGGCCTGCTGCAATTCAGAAAATTGTAGTCCTTTCAGACAAGCAAAAAGAAAAGCCAGTGATTCAAATTCTTTATTCAAGAGTTGGCTGCTGCAGAAGATCCTGCCAATATAAAGACTCAGTAGTCATAATGTGACAGTGTTGTTTGAAATGTTGAAGAAATTTTTTTTTAAATCCATATTTACAGATTTTTAATACTTGATATAATTTACACTGGAAACGCAGTGTTGCCTTATACCCTTTGCTTCAATTCAGAAAAGGTATGAAACCCTTAAATATCAGAACTCTGCAAAATGCTGTCTTATAACTATAGGCAGTCAAATGAATTTGCTGTTGTCATTTGGCTTAACTCATAATTACTTTGAATTCCCCGTCAAGATCCTTTTCATGGAAATTATTTGTGCCACAGGTGAGGAGGAGCAGCAACAGCAGCAACCTCAGCAACCACGGGTGAAGGACCGCAAACGCAGGAGGAGTCGATCCAGAGAGCGCCGTCGCAGCAGGTCTCGTGATCGCAAAAGTCGCCGGCGAAGCAGGAGCCGAGAACGCCGCCGGTCAAAGGAGCGACGAGAGAAGATGGAGGAGACAGCCCTGGAGCCACCAGCTGATCACTATGATGACAACCTGCCTGAGATAAAACAGGAGCCCCAGGATTTGGGCTATGAGGCTGGCGAGGGCTATGGTGAATATGGTATCTATGGCAACATAAACACTATACAACCAAATACTATCCAAAGCAGTTATGAGAATTATGAAGACAGCTAGAAAGAGTGCATCTGTTGTCTCTCGAAAGCTGAGTCACTGTCTTTGTATCCATATCTGTGACTTTTCTTCATTGTCTTATACTATTATATGTATTTCAGCAGTTTCCTCTTCATGATTTTTAGGCCAACAGTTGAAAGTCTAGATATAATAAATTGTATGTACTGGTATAGGCAGCTGAAGTGTTTTTCTTAGTGAATTCTTACTTTTGTGTCTAAAAAATCACTTTGTCAAATAAACGTTTTAGAATCATAAATTTTAGTCCCCTTCCACTCTTTATATGTAATGATCTTGTATTAAATGAGAATTATTATTACTGGATATCAATTTGTAGCTTTATTATTTAATCAGAATATAAAACCTATTTTGTTTTTACTCTCTACAAGTTGGGTATAAATGTTACTATCATAGACCTGAGACATCCCTGTTTAGTGATTTTTCACCTACAGACATTTGGCCAGCAAACCATAGAAAGTTTGATGTAGTATGGAGCAGTCTTCTTAATAAGAGTAAGGAGCATGAATACCTTGGTCAGCCATGGTAAACACTAACCATTTTTACTTTTGAAGATTTTTATAATATATATACACAAACCAATTATAGGGGCAGGGGGGTGAGAAGAGCTAAGCTTTGAACAACTATGAGATACATTTTAAAAATCCATTGTTTGTTTGCTTGCCTTTTAATTTATAGCCAGTTTTGTCATTGCTAAATTGTAGGTTTAGCCAGCATTTTGAATGTTTCAGATTCTCGTGAACACACTTTATTTTTGTGTGAGAGGGTTTTTTTTTCTCCTTGCTTAGTAAAGTATTTTACATTTTAATTAAAAAACTTTAAAATATCATACAAGACCTTTGGCTTTGCCTGGTGCCATCGTCAGAGTCTATTTGTATTACTACACTAAGGTGTTGAATAAACCTTCAACATCCATAAATAACACGGGTCCATGTTTAAATAACATAAATCCACTTGTTTAATCATAATTTTTCTACTAGAGTTGAGAATTTTTATCTTGGATTTATTTGCTTTTAAAAGAGGGAGGATCTGGTACTTTTTTTTTGTTTGTTTGTTTTGTTTGTTTGTTTGTGTTTCCTTGGTAACTTGGGTGTTAGAATCTTCTATGTCTGTGTACATGGTTTTATAAGATTTCATTTGGATTCAAACAGTTTAACTGTGGAGTGCTGCCATGGATTATAGGGAGTGGTTTTAGATATTGGCGGGGTAGGGGGTTACTGTCTATGAAACCTTGGAGATATATTTACAGAATTACTTCGTCAAGATCTGTACCTGTTCTGTAAATATATGTACATATTCCTCAGAGCATCCATTCTCCTACCCATTTACTCACTTTTTCAGAGTTATACCAAAAACCCATCTAGCAACAGCTACAACTTGATGAGGAACATGGTTAATTGACATTCCCACTTGTAGTGTCAGAATTCACTTTCTATAAAATTTTTAAATAAGAATAAATATCTAAATTATAGAAAAAAACTGAACTTTCGCTGTCTTTATATTCAGCTTTGTCAGGGTGTTTTATTTCTGTTTAACTAAGACTTTCTGAAAAAACATTCAGTGCTAATTTTAATTCTTGCCTGAAGATGGGGTTAAAATATTTCAACTGCACAATGTAATTATTACCTGCAGAGGTTTTTAAGACTTTCAGAAAAGGAGTCCGTGATGTGGAAGAAGCAAAATGTTTCATTGAATATGGTCAAAGGGTCATGAAATAATGATAATATGCTAACTTGTTCTCCAACCAGATTTTATGAAGTTTCATCATCATATTGTCATGCTTGATTGCTTGATGATAAACTACTAAAAGCAAAAGAAGTGGAAAAAATGCACTGAGATATTATATTTCACAAATAGCTTCATGTATTTGAATATCTCTTGCACTCAGTGATGTTTCAAAGGCATATCAAGGGATAAAAATGTGAAAATTATAAATTCTTATTGAAAGGCTTAATAATAATAGTGTTTATCATAATTTGATTAGAGTTTAGCTTGGATTTTATTTGAAACACTGATAGATTATTAAGGGAAGCAATGGTTCATTCGCCATCGAAAAGGGAATTGCTGGATATGGATTTTTCAACAACAAAAAAAAAAGTTTTTCCTTAGTTGATAGACTATTAGGCGTTATATGTAGTAGCGGTTGAAACTTTCTTAAAAAATTTTTCATTGTTCAAATGGTCCATCAGAAACATCTTTCTGACTCTATAAGGATGCTTTTAAGTTTTGCAATTTGTGATAAATTCTCAAGTTTATTAATGATCAAAAAGATCATCTATTCTCCTCTCCCACCAAACAAAAATTAATCAGTATATAACTAAACAGCAGCCACAACCACAGTAGGATTCCACGTATCTTTCCAACTGCTTAATTCACTGTTTCTCTACTTCAGGGATCACTTGCTTGACAATGCTACTTTTAGTTTTGTTGATAGTTATAAAGATGAACAAAGCATTATCATCAAGGTTCACCGAGAGAATTTACCAACTAGCTATTTGCGTTTTGATTTTCTTACCCTTTATTAGGAAATGTCATGATGCTGAAACTTGAAATTCATGACCGTATCATAGATAATTCTATTTCCTGCAGCGGAGAATTCTTCCTTCTGCATTTACCCTTGTGACAAGGTAATCAGATTCTTTGTGAAAGATTGCTGCTGCCTCGTGTCATAGTAAAATTAACTTTTGAATGTAAATGTGTGAAAATTGACTCTGAAACTACATGTAGGCTTTGTTTGTCAAATGTTATTCAGCCTGTAATTCTCAACTTCTGGTACTTTGCTTTTTAACATTTACTACTGCTAGATGCTTTTTTTGTGTGTGTGGTAACATTTAAATATTGAAAAACTCCATATCTCGTTTGTTCTTCATGCCTCAACATGAGGCCTCAGAAATAATAATGAGAAAAACATTGCAGTTGATTGCATTACCTCATGGTAGGTGGGTTTTGGGGTGTAATTCAGTGTGCTTGATTGATTTTACAATTTTTATTTTTGCTAAGGAAATGAAATTTTTTAAATATAACTTGAACTGATTCTCAACTCTGGATGGTGCATCTGGTATGAACTACAGATTAACAATTTTGTTATTGTCAGCTTTATATTTAATATTTAGCTAGTATATACATTTTATATCAAGTGAAGAATTGTGTAATCCTGGGATAACCATTTTAAGTGGTGGTCATTCTTATTAGCAGCATCATTTGCCTGCAACTGATTCCCCTTTGAGTTATTTTGTCATTGGCTTAACTTTCTGTCAAAGGGTATTTTTCTTTCTATTTCTTTAAATGTAATAAAAAATTTGGGGACACTTCCTCATTTTGTTATTTGTTTAAGTGAATGTTCGCCTTGTTCTTAATCATTTTGTACAGCAGGGAACAAATAAGTGTTTTATTGTAAGTAAATCAAAAGTGAGATTACAGTGACCAGGAGATACATTGCTCTTATGCCAGAGTTGTAGGGGGATGTTCATTTGATTCTTTACCATCATTAAATTGCACAATCAACAAACATTTTCCCACATTGTTTGATTTGGACTTTTCTCCAATACCTTAATAGTAACTATAAAACGTGTAAATTTTAAGGCTGTTTTGATGATTATCTTCTGTAACAGATCTTAACAACAATTTAGAATGTTTTCAAGTGAATAATAAGAACAAAAAACATTCTAAAGTGGGTGTGCGGTGTATGATGTCTGAAATTTGCCTAAATGTCTACCCACAATGCAGTGCTACAACTTGGCTCCAACATTGGACATTACAACAGCATCAATGTTAATAGTTAAATATAATTATGTATATGGATGTTACTTTTAATAACTGCTTTGAAAGAACATTTCCTTCATTACTGACTGATTGAAACTTGCTTGGAATTCCAGGTAGAAGCTATAGATACTTTAAAAACCAGACTCGTGTTGTGTAACAGCTAGTATTGTTTTGCTATTTAAAGTAAAATTATACTGTGCTGGAGGAGGCCTCTTAAGGTAGGTATGAAGGTGAGACTTTGTTGAAATAAACTGGAAACATCAAAAACTGGAATTAGAATTACTATCTTTTGTTTCTATTTTTATTTTGTAGAAATAATTTTAGATAAAATATTTCAATTTCTAAATTTAAATCTGACTTCATACTTTCCCTTTTAAAATTTTCGGTTTTCATAAAAATAAACACTAAAACAAGGAAAGAGAACAAAACGAAATAAGTTAAAAACATTTTGTTGCATGCATACAAATTTAAACTAAGTCCATGAGATTTTTTTCAACGATAAATAGAATTAAAAGCAGTTGTAAATAATTAGGTGAATTTTGATGTATCAAACTCGTATGGGATTGTGCCAAAAAAAAGTGAAATGAGTCAAGGACTCTAACATCATCAGATTAAAAACATGGACGGAGAGTGGAGGATTCTGATCTTAGGAACCTAGCTAATACCAGAAGACTCAATCCAGTAGCCGTGTCAAAGCGTGGAGCATGTCATACAAGTATTTTACCTTTTAACTAAAATTTTGATTGATTTTTAGATTTAATGGGGAGATGGTTACTGCAAATAAGATCGGTTTAATCCATGCAAGCAGTTAATCTCTCTCTCTCTCTTAGATTCTTGATACATTTTTCACAGAATCTCAAAGGAAAGATTTTTCGCGTTCAAGTCAGTAAATTTATATACCCTATCTCTCTCTCTTTGCTGTTTAATATTTTACGAAAGGCAGATTTAAAGTGAACACTTTAGTTTGAGAATTTTAATTAATTTAGTTTAGGAATCACAGAAAGCCATCTTCATGATTTATAGAAGGGGCACGTGGAAGAGAGATGACCAGCAAGACTATTCATAAACCGATTATTAATATTCACATAAACTACACTTAATGTTAAGTTATTCTACTTATTAGCAACTGTATTACTGAAAAAAATATTTTAACTGCCAGAATTCTAAGCTAATTTCTAATTATGATTCCTGTTAACTATAGATAATCTGCATTTTATCGTTTTCCAAAAACAATCTAGTAATTCCTCGCTGAAGACTCTAATAAAACATCCTCTCAAATAAAGGCTGAAACAGAATTGCTATGTAGATGATGAAAATAGTCTTGACTAGAATGCGACCCTGCATAATGCAAAATGTATTCTACCATTAGGTAGGACTAGCCATTACGGTCATTTTCTTGAAATTATCATGGACAAATTTGGCGAAATTTGAAACAAAAAAAAAATTATTTTTTAATGTTTGCAGTTATGCCATGATGTTATGCTTCGCTTTCATTTATAAAACTAAAAAAATAAGTGAGCCTTTCAGGAAAAGTTGTGCAAATAGATTTCGTCGCCATCTTTTTAAACCAATAAACAGTTCGAGGACAGCTTGTTGAATGTTTTATGCCATTAAGGGCCCACACTGAAACGGTTCTCATAACTCATTAAATTGCTTGATTAGGAAGAGAATGATGTATGGGAGAGGAAGTGAATCTTCTACGGAAAATTGGTTATGTTTCAATAGATCGATTTGATGATAATGTTTAAAATATCTTTTTACCATTGCAATTTGTTGAGGACATCACGTGATAACAATAATGAATAAGTAAAAGCAATGATGGTAAATCAAGATAACTATATAATGTTGAAAACAGACACCCACTTGCACAAACAAGGGTGCGCGCACGTACTCAGAGGGAAGAATTTACTGTAATAGAGAAAATAAGTTATGGTTTTGACAGTGCGAGATAGCAAGCAAGTCAACAACGATTTATATGGCATAAAATTGTGGGAAATGCGGGATATCTAAAGAAAGAACTGAGTAAGTGAAAATCTAGGGACAGAACGAGATGTGGCATGTGATGACAAGATTAGGCATAATATAGGATACATTTTGCTTTCCATATACTTGCATTTTTCTACGACCTCTTTGGATACATTTACTTTTTCACAAATTATATTTAGCTGATATTACTTATTCATTTGCATAAATTCTAGGAACTAAGCTATTTTATGATCCTTTTTTTCAGCATCTACAATTTAATGAAATATTAATTATTTAAAATTGATTTTTATACATAATGATGGAAGCTGTGTATATCGGACAGGACAGTTCGTTATAATTGACACAATTATTTCTTTGCTATCGCTCAGTAATATTTGTTTGCTGATCAGCAATAGAACTGAAAGCATGTTTCAATAAATAGTTTCCAGATATCATAGTTATAAGTTGGCTTTACTAATTAATATGCTATTCCAAGGGTTTTGCAATGGCCGAAGGACACTGGCGTGCAGGATAAAGGCGGAGTGATCTTTGGTAATTCAAGCAATGTTTAACTGATGGAAATAAATGCTAACAAACAAGTTTAAAAAATAAATTAATAAAAAGCGAAGCCAATAAATTTCGAGACATGATGGGTGCTTAACACCCGACCCTGTAACTTCATGGGAAAGTCTCAAATAGTTATTTTCAACTGATTTTTCAGTATGGAACCTTCGGTTCTGAAATCTACATTGGATTTGGATAAAGGCTTAATGTTGCAATCTATTGGTAAAGTGATGCATTGAAGTTAATCTGAAATTTTGAAGTTGCCATAGTTACAGATAATTTTTAAAAAGAATTAATTAATGACTATCATTTTGCTCGCTTTAACGTTTTGGGTGTTTGTGAAACTACGATTATAGTTTTTAAAGCCGCATTCGATTACACAGGTTTGGATAAGAACACTGGTTTACGTCTGTAATAAGTCTTTTAACCTTTCATTTAAAAATGAACTTTTTACGAATATATATTTTTCAATTATTTTTTCCTGAGTGTTAGTTTTTGATTGATGATAATAAACTTTGTTCAGGTTTGCATTTCACACATTTGCTTCCTTTTGAAAAAGGGGAGGTGAGTATATCGTTTTCTCAGAACAGATTTTTTATGAAATGAAACTCAGGAATCCCAAAAATGGCTATGCAAGATTTAGTATTTAACCAAGTGGCTACTATGTCAGGAATGAGCAAGAGAAAATGACCAGCTAACACAGACTAAATGGTGTTCTTCCGGTAGGCTACAATCAATGTTAGCGTTTACCCTAATATGCAACAAACTTGCGTTAGGTGAGAGATGGAAACTGGTCTTGGCACTAAAGTAAAACCTTGTCGGCTGTGGGGGTTGTAGAAGATATTGTGTGGTTGGATGAAGTAAAACAGTTGAAATTTAAGGAGAAAAGGCACAAGAGAAGAAGTTTCTTCTCATTTTAAACAGGATATAAATGCTTCAAAAATAAATATTCTTGAATTTGAAGTTTAAAATCTGAGCAAGACGGCAGTATCTTGAAATAATCTAAATCAAAAATCTATTTTGTATGAAGAGAAATACGATTCAAAGAGTCAAATTTTCTGTCCAACAGATACGACCTTAGCTTTTCGTGGATGAATGTTGAGGCCTGACAACTGATATAGAGCTGAGTAACTACGTATGATGATTAGTCACGGAGAAGAATATTCTAAACTGGAAGAGTAAATAGTTCTATAAATGATAAAGGTAGGAAATCAAAAATATTAATTAAAGAATTTTTTTCATCAAAAGGAATGAGTGCCCAGATAGGGAATTGTCAAATGAATAGCGTGATTTGCAACATCGTGTCTAGTAATTTCACTTTTAGCATAATTAATTTTATTAATGAACTATATCTATCTCATAACTGGTATGTAAGGGGTTGTTTAAGAATATATACGTATACAGGGATTTAATATGAGTATAGAAACCCATGTTTGAAAGATCGCTTATTTATTCCGGAACCATAGACAGCACTGGCAAAATATGTAGTGAGTTAACTTTGTGGTACAGTGGAATTCTCCTGATAGTTTCTCTTGAGGTGGAAATTTGCTGTTAACAGTCAACGGCAGAATATTCAGAGCCTTAGAGAATTCTTGCTGGCTTCTATTAATGCTTCATTTCTAAACTATGTGCCCATTTTCAAAATCTATCAGTTTTCGTGAACATTGCTGTCAACAGACTGGGGATTTGTCTGGCCTGTACTTGTTTATATAGCTTAAAATCATGTGAGTGGAATGGTCTTTGGTGGGGAGGCATCTATTATCCATGTCAAGTTTATGTGTAGATATACACAGCAAATACATAGGTAAATAAATAGGGTGTGTGCAACTATACTGAGGTAATTTGTATACTTTAGTACAGTTTGGAACATGAGCTGAACCGACTAAATACCCTTCCAGATGTTAAAAATAGAAATGGGTTCACTTAAAGTTATGAACTAAAGGAATTGCATTTACCTTATGAAAGTCATGTGAGAGAAAATGCCTTACTTGCTAAATATATTCAGCATCAAAGACAAATTCCAATACTTATTTTTTGGAATGCAAATAGTGATTAATTTTAAAAAGTTGTTTCAGAATTTTTAAATATAGAATAATTATACTATTTTTGTGTGGATTATCCAAAACTTCTTACAACTCTATCAAGAGTGAAAAATGTCTAATGTTGCCGCCTTCCCTGAGACTCTGGTAAACATTTTTATTTTAAAATGCTAAATCAGCAAGAGAGATGTGTGACTGTGATTTCCCTGCCCTGATCCATTTTGCTCCTATTCTCTGTTTTTCTATTATTCTGTTAACTGGATTACATGATTTTTGGACAAAATTGTTTTACTGCAGACTGAATTTCAACATTTTTTTTTCCATTGACAAAACAAGAATGATAAAGCACGAATTAATTCTGTCATCTTAACAAATTACTAGCGCAGTTTTTTGTCCTCAAAAAGGCTGTTTGCTTTTTTAAAATTATAATTATCTTTTTTCACAAGATCGTCTGCTTGTTGATGAAATTGATGTTGGGTGTGGAGGATCCTTAAAGAGGGGAACAGATTAGAACCCAGGTGAAACTAATGTATGCTGTGGGGGATCCTTAGACAGGGGAACAGGATTAGAACCCAGACGAAACAAATGTATGCTGTGGAGGAGCCTTAAAGAAGACTCTCACATTTTTAACGTTTGTAGCAGAACCCGAAAGTATCAAAGTATCAGATCACTAGTAACGCATTTAGCACTTGTAAAAAAAAAAAAAAAAACATTTGGTTTTGATGCTAAAATTGTCAATCACGAAATGTTAGATGGAAATAAAAACAATCAAACCTCGATATCTAAAGAACACCATCTTGAATTGAATTAGCAGTACAAGGTTCTGACATCAGAATCTACACAAAAGTCACGACAAATTAATGTTACACAACACTATGCATAAGTGCAACACTCATTAACACCAAACTGTTTTTCTCTGCTCTGATGCAATACCAGCACTATCCTCAATTCTGACGCACTTAATTGTTTGTGTTGTCGTCAAGAGAACACTGGCATCTCCTATACATGTTTGGAATGAGTATCGAAACTTTTTCTAACATACTTGTGAAATTAATTATATAGGCTGGTTATTACAAAAAGAACATATAGATAGTTCATTATCAGATGCCAGTGTTGTTTTAACTGCACATCGATACACTTCTGCCAACGAGTTACAAGCACATTTATACCATTTTGAAGGGAAAAAAGATTTCTGGAGTCGATAAACTGTTGGAAGGCAGTTTCAACTGTTGCTTGGTTGGAGGAAGGTGTTTGAAAAGATGGTAGTCTGTAGGAGAAAGGTCTGGTGAATAGGCTGGGTGGGGGAGAACTTTATACACGAGTTCAGTTTTTGAGGAATCACTTTTTCAACATGGGGAAGAGCATTGTCGTGGAGCGGGATTGGGCCTCTTCGATTCAGCTGTGATGGTTTCGCCAGGTTACAAGAAGTTATAGTGGATGACACCAGTTTCAAGCCACTGTGCTGATCGCTTGCGATTGTCGTAAAGGATCCATTTTTTATCTCTCACAAGAAATGGGTCGTTTTTTTTTTTGTTTTTTTTGACAAGTGAAGAGCAGATCTCCAATGGACAATTTTGTTGTTGTTCATTCAGCTCGTGAGGCACCCACTTGTCAAGCCTTCTCACCTTCTGATAGTGTCAAGATGCCGGGGAAACAGTTGCAGGGCTTACGTCAAGCTCTCCAAAAATTTCTCTCACTTTTTCTTGAATCAGCTTCAACTGAGGCTTTCAGGAGGTTGTCATCACAGCTGGAAGGACGTCAGCTACGTTCCTTATCATCGAGGCTCATCTCCTGATCGAAACTTTGCAACCATTGTTGTACTGTGCGCTCATTCGCTGTGTCCTCGCCCCGTGCCTGCTTAATGTTACGAGTTCCTTGGCTCGCTTTCTTGCCCAGTTTGAACTTGTGAAACAAAATGGCACGAAAAACTTCTCTATTCATGCTTCGCTCCGAACCCTGAAACAAATATACATTTTTGATTTTTGCATAATGGTTGCCAAAGCAAATGTTACAAAATGATATATGACCTATCTACATGCATCTTCATAAACATGCAAAAAATGAACACCAAATTAACACAATATAAAAACCGACAGAGCTTTTGTAACCACCTGATAGCGTCCACATTTGATCCATTGACTAAGTTCTTAAACAGCAGGCGTGCCAAAATATTTACCGCTCATAGATGGAAGTCTAGCTGGAGAGAATTTCAATACAAGGGACGATAAACTTCGCGTTAGATTTGTGTGTTAGGATTAAGAGTTAAGGGAGAAGGTACGATATAGATGCTGGCTCTAAATCAGAACGACGCAAACGATATTGTGGTCAGTGACTTCGCCAATCGGCGTAGGTTCGCTGCAATATGCGGTAGGGTTCAACAATAAAACATCGTTATTATTATTACGACGATAAAATTAACCAATTGTTACTGTGGTGAACCAAGCGGTTGGCTTACACAAACGGAATCTGTACGTTTATTTCCATATCAGTTTTCAGGAGATCGATTCTAATCTTTGGCACTTCTTGCATTGAACACTGTTATGCAGTGCTCGATATTTAAAATACCCAGAATAATGAGAGTTGTGTTTCGCTCATGACCTGTTTATTAACATTTAGAACTATTTATCACTGGTGCGACAATATGTCATGCTTGGCAAAATCGCTTTCATCGTTCAAACTGCCTGTTAGTTTGATTTTCGTGTTTATTGTATTGAAAGTGCAATTTTTTCTAATATTTTACAACGGGTACTACACTACAATTTTACGATGGCAGTAATGTGTCCATGGTTTGCCTGTTTGTCTTATCATTTTGTTTCGATATCAAATTGCAAATTTACCATTCACATTAAAAAGAATTAACTAGTAATAATGTGATTCTTAAATTAATTAATGCTATCACTATTAACCACTTTTTGTTAATTTATTCCACTCATTAGAAATTCTAACTACGCCAAAATCTTAGCTAATTGAGAAGTATGACCTCTAGTATTAGTAACTTTAGATGGTGAAAATAACATGCATGGAGTTGGTGTCTCTATGGTTTCTCATGATAAAAACAAAATGGCAAATGCTAAAGCAGCATAGGAAGAAGGAATTCTAGAATAAATCATGATCGCAGATTAGCAAAAACAGAGACCACAGACAAAATAAAGCGTATCCCTGTTAGTTTGCCTGGCTGGGTTGAGAAAGTGTAGAAAGCCGATAGATTAAGAGGATCGTCTCAGCTATCGAAGTATAGTTGATGGAGGCAAAACGGGGGTCCAGTTAACCGCGATGATGTAAGTGCTTTCTATTCGTATGCAGTAAAAGACAGGTAATCCAGAAGATGGTTTCTCGAAATACAATAATATATCAGAATGAGAGCCGTCGTGAAGAAATTTCTCGACATGATTTTTCTTCGTCAATCTTCTCTCGAAACAACTGGCGACCTGCGTCAATTCTCTTCCCCGAGATGAAAGATGCCAGTAGTAGCACTGACACCGTAATCATTGGTAAAACAAATTTTGTGGGAAATAAAAAATGTAAAGCACAAAAACAAAAGAAAAAACGTTAAACGATTTTACGCCATGAATGAGAATGAGGAGAAGTACAGTGACAAGACCCACACCTCTGTTTGCCCGAAGTAACATGTAGTGACCGGTAAAAGATGTTGAGATGTATGGTGCAAGTTTCAAGCAAAAGTTTAATTTAGTAGTTAGAAAGAGGCAGGATCTCGCATTATTTATGCAAGCCAACCCCTCACACAAGGGAAGGTTAATAACCATCAGTACGAATTTTAAATCGATCGATATCGTTTCTACTAACTACACCCGCTGATATTTTATTTAGCTCGTTAACAATTATATTACTTAAATTTTTTTCTGATATCTAACCGTTCCAAAAGTTTAGCTAATGGTCTCCTAATAATATTAACTTAGACAACAAAAAAAAATCTGTCCCTGTCCACACGTCCAAAACCCTAAACATTTTCACACTTCTATGAAGACCCCTCACTCAACCTGACTTCTTCTTTAATCGTGCAGTGAATTCCAGATACCTGAGAGTCAGTATCCCTAACAAAGTGTAATTCCTCCTCACGTGTGTCAGTTTATTTTGTAAATCTTAAAGATATTTTCATTAGGGTTTTGGACTTTATTTTGTGTTCAGTTATCAATAAATCGTTACTTTGGCCGCCCCACAAGGAAAAGATGCAAATAAATTTAGAGGGGGGACTTCAAAAATACGGAAAACGAAAGCTAATTTTTGTTAAATTTGCTATTTTTAACCCCTTATCCTCACTTTCTAGGTCAGAGGTCATTTCACGGCAGGGAAACATCAGGGTTGATGATCAAGATGCGAATCAACGAAGAGTTACCCGGGGAACACTCACTAAACAATCTGAAAACCCATACTAGAACTCTTCGTTTAGGATACAGAAGGAAATCCACGTGGCAGGCTGGTCCATTCCTTCACCTGACATTTCATATCCGTAACAAGAAAAGTCGTTCTTTTTTTCAAGGAATATTAAATTATTAGAAAGAGTTTATTAAAGTCGTTCATTAAAAAAGTGAGAGGACATTTGAAAGATGTCATCAAATCACTTGTGGGTTTTGAACGTGGTGAGGACAGTTACCGCTGCTGGGGGTCGTATCTATAAACTGGCTGGAGTATTTTATCGTCATCGCTTAGACTTTATGTCAGAATTTTAAAAGGAATGAAATTGTAAATTAATTAAATAAATTACCATTGGAAGTTGTTGACGGTTCCAAATTTAAAAATTAACAATTTTATTTCGCGGGTTAGGGTTGGTATAAAAAATAAATAGCCTCAAAAATGGTTGAGGCAGAGTAAGAATGGGGCAACGTTTGAAATCCAGTGCACGATGCGCTGATAAATGAATATGTTGTGTTAACCTTTTTTTGAGAAATTCCCTTATCTTCGTCTTATAAAAAGAGCCTCGGTTAACTACACCAGTTAAACTGAACTGAAAACTAGGGTTTTTTTCCTCAGGCGACATGTACAGATGTTCAACCTTTCCGTTTTTCTTAGAGAAATTAGTTTGTGCATCTGTTTACGAAAAACTATTCCCGCCCCTAACGCGGTAACCAAGGAGAAATGGCTGGCCTCGGCGAAGCGACGAGACTTGTGAAAGATTTCCAAAATCTATTTATTAAATCTTTGCAATACACATCGGACTCGAACTAAAAATACTGCTTACATTTTTGGCATTGGTTTATTAGACAAACAGAGAGCCCGGTTGTATGATCAGACGTCGAGTTAATTAGAAGGTGCGCTCACAGAAACGGATACCGTGACTTCGAGTGGCTATTTTTAGGAAATGAAAGTGCCCCTTCTAGCCAAGGTACACAACCATGGATTATGCTTATTATAGGTGATAGATGTTTATCTTCTGACGGTCATTGCGAGCTCACGCATATATGGTTGGCTTCCAGCGGTATAATCTGAATATCGATTATCAGAACAGCCGTGTGAGAAACTTTAAGACGCTGACTGATTGGATTAGAAAAACATTTATAGGCTTTCTGATGACTTCAGTACATGTGCGGAAATTAAACCAATCCATCCGCTGTAAAATTAGCTCGCCCTCGACATTTCATAAACGAAAGTTGTATTTTTATTACGGACCCTATATCTCGCCAAGAGAATTTCTCGGGGTCTGTTACGCTCAGAAGACAGCAAAGTGAACGGATTTATTTTACCGTATTTTCCAAAACTTGTGATCTTGGGCAGAATGCTTATGGCTTTAGAGTGTCTTACAAACAAGCCATACAATTTTTAAAAGAGGGGACCGACTGGGAAAGAACTTACTGTCCGCTTTGAGCAGACACTAGATGGCCTGTCGACCATTTCGTTTCACCATATTGCAAGTTTTCATGTAAAAATTGCGACTGTTTTTACTGCCATGGCAGGGAATGGAAATGTAAACACATTTAGGCAATAGCATTATTCACTTGAAAAATCCTGTTATTTCTATCTGTCTTCCAAGAGATCTTCTGCATAAGGTACGATGACTTCCTGCCTCCTTGTAACTAGTAAACCAAAGCTTTTGTGTCGCGAACAGGGAGCGGAGTGCCGCGATTGTCTTCTAAGAAGCGTTGCCAATTCTACTTTCGACTTCGCCAGGGAAATCTCTTTGAAACCTCTTAATTTTTATGTGTGAGACAAAACCAGACATCCCGCTGGCTGGTGAAGGAGAATGAGAACAAACATGCCGAGGAGGTACGCCAAATCGAGCTGTTTCCGACCGGGAATCGAATTGAGGCCCTCTAGAATCCAATAATTAACCCCTGTCCACCACTTGATTTTGTTTGTAACTAAGAATTTGATTTACTCCATTTTCCCAGACGTATTAAAAAAGTCTGTTTTTTTATACAAATGAATTTTTTCATTTTCATGTAAGTAATTTATAAGAATTCGTTTTCAAATGCAAAGATAATGACAAAGAACTAGCAAGATTCATAGAAAGCAAAATTATCAACAAGAAGACAATAAGCAAAAGCCAATTTCAGATCAAATGTCCTTTTAATTCATTTTCTGACGAGTGTTTTTTCCTTAATGATTGACCATCTTTTTACTGTCAACTTGCTTGATCAGACAGCATAAGAAGCTTTGATTACTCTTTTAAAAATTGATTTTACTCGGAAAATTTGTAATTGTATATAGCTTGGGTATAAACTGCAAGCTTAGAGAAATATCTCATCTGAGCCGGATGCCATGCAATTTATTGTTTCTGATGTGTTTTAAAATAAGATTTATAGAAGAGGAATCTGATCGCACCTTCCATAGTGGTTTTAACATGAAAAAATAATATATTTTATTGGGTCCAGCAGGTGGCTAAGACAGAAATTATACATACTCCTGATAAATCAGAGCTTTGGAGAACCTGATCTCTTCATGTCCTCGAAAGTTAACGTACTGTAAATCAGTTTCAAAATCTGGAAGGGTACCAGTGAAAGATGTTTGTGGGAGTGTTGTTCTAACATGAAAGAGTTAAATCTCAGTTTTATAATAAAAGGGTTTCTATGTTTAAAAAGGGATGGAGTGATTTTGTGGAGCGGGTGTATTTAAATTCTATGCTACTAACACGAATGCTTATTAAAAACGATGTACACTGCTTGTCATAATTGTGCACTTGCTGATAAAAAATAACTTATCAGGCTTAAAAGAGCATAGTTTAATAAAAGTTATGACACAAGGTATAAAATCAACATTTATACATTTTTAACATCCTATGCTAATATATAACTTGATGCACTAATAAACTGATTTATGCATAAATACAAGATATCTCATTGGTGATGGCCGCCAGTACATACAAACATAAACGTAGCTAATATCTGCTGCTATTGTAGAATGTTTTTTTTTAGAAAAGTCTCTTGCTAAATAATGCCAACTGATAATTCACTAATCAAAGTATATAATTACAGTACGACTGCTTTCAGTCCATCTTTTAGTAATAAGCCGCAGCATTCTACTATTGTAAGAGCGTTTAATCAGCCATTATTTAACAACCAGAACATGTAGGGACTACACTTTCGAGTTTATTTGACATGAACCGTGTAATAAATATTAATATTCAGCCAGGAATGAAAACCACTACATATGAAACCGAAAAAAATTGTTTTTAGTCTTACGAAACTCAGATTTTGGCCTAAATTTACTACGCTCGAATTTGTCCTCGGCAGATGGTAAGCGCAGCTTCAAAGGCCAATGATTCACCACTGAGGAAGTTGCTCCAAAATCGAGATGCTCCTCTGTACAAAAGACCGCCACACGCCTCCATCCAGCTCCTCAACAGCTTCAACACCCGTCAAAGGAAGAAAATCGCGACAGCTCGACGTATCGGCGATTCGCAGTTTCTGGATTAGTTCGCGAAATGTACCTCGAAGCTTTATACCCTTCTGTGTCCTAACTACACGGCTGTGGCGAGTCCTCCACGGCAGCCATTCTACTGGTTTGTTCTGGCATCAGTTGGCCATCAATGCACGAGAAACACTTCTGAAGCAAAACTGAGGAGCCACGTGCGGACTACTGCATAGAATCATTCATCCATGACGGTTTCTTCCTCATCTTAAAGTGTAAATGTTTCTTATCGACGAAAACTACGAGAGCATTCCCACCAACGCAAGAAAACGCTGGCAGTGCCCTGTGTTTAAATGTAAGCAGCAGTTAAAGCAACGGGAAAATATTTTTGTATTTCGTCAAAAGCCAATCAACGCACGAGCCACGTCCGACTGCTTCGCCTCGTTAGATCCGCCGAGAAGTGGTGGCTGGAGAAAGCAGCCACATTAAAAACCAATCGCTGGTATAGCGTATCGTCTAGTTGTTTTCTTGTTACGTTCACTTCAGAAGAAAAAAGACCTAACTTTATCACTAATTTATCGTCATTGATTCTTTCTTAGAGGAGCAGATGGAAAGAGATCGATTATCGATTAAATCTGAGTCTGAGGTCAGTGTAAAAGGATATTTATCTGCCGTTCAATAGAATGAGCAACAACAGCCTGATAGGTTGTCACACACAAGGCTGCATACAGCTGGCATCTCATAGATTTGCTACCATGTTTTTATTTTAAATTTTCGCTAATGAAAATCGTTGTACACGTCGCATTCCGTCTTGGCTTGTGTTAATTATTCAAGTTAGATTATAAATTATAACACCGTCAGTATTCGAATTAATCTGTCGGTAGTCAGCTTCACTACATGGACACTAGGTTTGTTGACGTACTTCGTCATATCTATTATCCGAGGTTTTTTATTGTTATATTTTATTACCTCTGCTTATTAGAACTCTACATAACTGAGACTGATGACGAAGTGATTATAAATACAATATAATAAACGGAACGTAATTCTTGTCACAACTTGACACGCCTAAGCTAAATGAAATATTTAACGATCTAAACACTAATGGCGAAGGGACGTAACTCTTGTCCATATCTGGCCGACAAAAGATTTAAATAGGTAAAAGGTATGGAGAGACATAACTCTTCTACCAAGTTGAAATTGTTCAGAACCGCAGTTATGACTGATTTTTTTTAAGTTTAGATATGTTGTTGTCAGAATAGCTTACCAAGTAGGTAAGATCGACAATATGGAAAAATTCAAGATTCAGAAATACATATTCGCAAACAATCAATTAGAAATCTTACGACGCCTGTTTAATATTCACCTAAAACTAAAATTATTTTGTTTTGTTTTTAGTTTTGAAAAATCCATTGCAATCGTTGCGGATGCCGAATAATGCTTTATTCAAGCTACAAGAATACCCAAGATCCGAGCAAAGCCGAACAATTCTGACCTCTACACGTACGTCATATCTGATACAGCAAGGCAATATTTTAAATTGAATTTACGGGTTACTGTACAAACAGACTACTGACCTTGAAGGTTATCACTGGGATTACTAAAAACGTTCTTTAGATATGAATCGTTGATTAATTTCTAACGATTTAACTTTGAATAGTGTTCGGGTAGAAAGTAAACGTGGATTCAAATTAAATTACTTTCAATGCCTTAAACGTCTATAAGGAAGACAACTTTGGTGAAAGAGCCTAATGCCCCGACTGTCCGCTAAAGCGTTGTCATTCCTGAGTCACTTTGGGCCAGATACTTCCAACTTCCAAAGGAAAATCCCTACTAGAGCTTTTCTGTGTGAGAGGAAGCCGCCGGAATGCTACCCCACGTAACCAACTAGGGAAGCAGATCAAGAGGAAGCTATGCCAAACCAAGTCGGTCCCCGATCGGGAAGTTAGCTCAAGCTCTTGAACATAACACAGTCTAGTAAACTAACCACCGGACTACCGCGCTGTCCTAATTACTTTTAGTGAAGACAAAATTAAAATATCAAATCTGCTAGGACGTTAAATCTTTAGCTGAAGGATCGCCTTCATCAGAATTTTTATTTTAGCCCTTTTGTTGACATTTATTTATTATTTTTTTCCGCGACGTTTCGTGTTACTATCTCTGTGCTGACGACGTTCCTAAAGCAGACGGTTAGATACTTTTGTTTATTAGGTTTAGTTTCTTCCTGTGAGATGGCTTATTACTTTTTTCGTCACTAACTCACAGAAATGATTACTTGGAATATGCAAGTTTCATATACACATCATTTTTTCAACGATATATTTTAAAGTCGTTGATAAAGGAAACTATACAGCTGCTTAATTGAATAAGAAAGTGTACAAAGCGCTATCTATCTCACACACTCCACACAAACACACACTCACACACAAACACACCCAAAAACACACACACACACACACACACACAACACACACTCCCACACACTCAAACACACACACTCACACACACTCACACACACACACACACACTCACACACAAACACACACACACACTCACACTCACACACAAACACACTACAATTGCATTTCGTGTTACAATATTTTTTTTGGTTTTGCAAACAGTCAGCCTTCAAATATCTGTGTGGACTGTGGCGTAATTCCCAGGCCCCTGTTCTACAATGTCTCACCTTCAAAACTCTTTACAATTAGGTTTCACATAAATTGCTAAATGAAGCAGTAATTTGAACAGATAACAGTAATTATCAAACTAGTAACCCCAGTAGTCAGAAAATAAACTAAAATATTAACTAGTAAAACGAAGTAAACGGGCGCTTTTGCGTCCGCGAAGTCGTCGACCAGCGATATGGCGCCCAGATTTACCACGGAACGACTGGAGCAGGATAACCATTCAGGGTATTCTTCCTAAAGGCTCCTAAATATAAAGTTACATCAAACCTTCGGTAAATGCTCCCAAAAAAGATACTGCTAAAAATTAAAAAAAACATCACTGAAGACTAACAGCACTGAAACAGACGGTTGCTAAATGACATTGAAACGAAGCCATTATCAAGGCTTATGCAAGAGCTTCGAGAAAAAAGAAATAGGTTCTTAAAATGGTTTATACTTATCCACTATCAATTTCACTTGGCGATAATTTATTTCACTCACTGAAAATTCTATTATTGAAAAATATCTTTTGACATCTAACCGTGCTGAAATCTCAGTTAATTTGTGATTTATAACCGATAGTATCGGTAACTTTAAAGAGCCAAAGAATATTTTGACCGTCTGTGGGCTCAAAATTCTTTCTTGTTTACTTCATCGACTGCTAAGAAATTGGAAAGGGAGTTTCGTAATGTTTTACAATTGCTGAACATAAACACACCACAAAACAGCAGTCCAACAATTGCGTATTAAGAGAGAGATAATGATAAGGTAGCAGAATCGTTCGCCGGATTAGTTTAATATTAGAAAATATTTCTTTTGTAAGAGAAGTTTTAACTCGGGGAAACTATGGAAACGTCATCGTCACTTTAACCTTAATGAATAGCATAAAGGAATGGTATTTACGTTTCTCATGACACTGATTGAAGAAGGTGTGACAATAAATTTTCGCTCACTGCTGTCAAAGATCGTCAATTTAAAAAATTATTATGTATACTTTGAAATTATGAGGATTTTGAAGCAAACTAGATATCTTTCTTTCTTATATTTTAGAAAGCTCAATGAAATTTTAATTATTTTGATCGAATTTAGAAACAGGAATAAAACTAATTAAACTAAACGTTACGTGGAAATAGCCTCGTGAGCGCTCCGCGTATAGCTTTAGAATCAGCCGTAATCTTCGAAACTTTGCTGTCAGGCTATTCGCTAACATGCCCTTCCTCAAAAGAGAGCACTTTTCAAGATAGATGACAGGCACAAAGAAATAGCATCTGTGTATGCTACTGATAAACAAAAATCGTTAAATGACGGTTCTGTTGTGAACACATACGTTGTTCCAAATTTGCGTCTAAGGAATAATTGGCTCTCTTTGAATCCGGATCCGTTCTAAGCACGAAATCGAGTAACGTAAAGAGAACAGAGACATTAAGATTAATTACTTGTTTACCATGGAAAATAATTATAGAAAACAAAAGTATGCCAACAAATATTTTTAGTTGTTACTGTTTTGAAATGAAATGACATAGAACTGTCTGACAGCTTAAAATACGGTTTTGTGAACCGCGGAGATAAGCTGGTATAGAAACTGGCGCGAGTCAGCGATACGCAGAGCAGTATGGATGGTGCTGCCAGGGATGTGAGCAAGCAGAACTAAAACGCTTTCTGATGATCGCGTGTTTTTTGATTCACTGCTGTCTCTGATACATATACATATATATTTGAATAATCTGTAAGACTGGAAATTTAGGTGGACAATGGGATTTAATGGTAAAACTGGAATTTTACTATAAGCATAGAATCCTTATTTGAGAAAGAATGTTGATTTATCAAAGAGAGAGAGAGAGGAATAAACTACTGGCTGGTGTAGTTAGTAGTGGTAGGGTTAATCTATTTATGAACCGTATTAACAGCCTCTCTCTCTCTTTTTCTAGATCCGTTGTGTAAGTCATAATGGTGTCCTGCCTTCTCTTATGACTACTATAATAAAACTAAAATAAATTGCAAGACAAGAGAAAAGTTGAGTTAATTCATTTCTTAAATAACTGCTAATACCACATTTTTAATTATTCACATGACGACCTCATAATATTGCTTGAAGAGATGACAAGGAGAGAAATGTCCTGACAAATGCGCACAGTAAGATCCATGAATCCGTGTTTTATTCTGTTGTGTGACAGAATAGACAGATGTCCAGATATGATAAGTGACCGTCGTATCTACTCTAAGTGAATCCAGCAACGACTACACAGCAAGCAGCGCGAGCACATTGGCGCGACGGTGCTCTCCCCTGAACTTCCCCCAGACGAGCTCTCCTCCAGCAGCGAAGGGCACAGACATATTGATACCCTGCACTTGTTCTGACATTAAGACAGCGTTCCGCACCTGAAATAAGCTTACCACGTCCCTAATACGGGCCATCCTCCAGAAATACATAAAAGGGATAAGTTATGGACTACAAATAAATCTAATCAAAATCCATGCGTTTTTAGCAACAACTTTTTCTTCTTCTTTTTTACTATTATAATCAAAAGCGACATCTGCTGTGGACTAACGGAACTATTTCCCAGTGTAGAGAGGCTTCAGTTGTTTAGTTTGGCCTACAAATGATTTTTCGGTAATTTAACTTTTTATGGGGAAGGAATTAATTTTAAAAGGTAGGTGGATTCTCTATAGTGGTATACAGAGCCTCATCAAGGGGTCTTGTGCTTCAGGCACTTGTTCAACTGTATATTAGTTGTCTTTGTAGTAGTCGTACATTATGTTCATAGAACATCATACAAGAGAACAGTAGTAGTGGAATCAGAAAGTGTGTGTTTCTATAAAATGACCAGATGGACATGTTCTGGCAAAAGAGTTTTATTTACGTTTGAAATGCTTTCTGCCTATTAACTTTCATCTGTATTTATATCCATAGTCGCTTAACTGCTAAATAGAAAAGGAGAATAAAAGTATAAGTTCTTTTTTTCAGGAAAGGGCATAGATAAACAGAAATTTAAGTTGACACTAATTAATACACAAAGGTGTTATCTGCATCTAAGTTCACCTATTAAATTGGAAATACTCCATCTCTCTTATTAGTGATTAAATGCTACCAGGATGCAATGCCATGAAAGGCGATGAAGTCTTAGACACTTCACAGCTATCGCCAAATTCACGCAAGAGTTGATGGCGTAGATCTTAGACACCTAGCAATTGAAAAGACAGAAAGATGTGGGTTTATTCTCAGTACGAGAGCTGAATGCTTTTCCTATCCTTGATTTTTTTTTTAAGATGACTTCAGAAGTAAACCACATTTACTCTGCTAGAATCAAAATTTACATTGGATTTTCTTAAATATCACCGACTAAAAGTGTTAATACTGAAAAGGATAATAATACATTTCAGATAAATGTGAATAATTTATTACATGACATAAGATTGAAAATGTACTTATCCTCAGAAAAGAATCTAGGGTTAACTGTTAACCAAAATGCTAAACGTAAGGGCAGTATATTCCAGCTGCGAACAGAGCAAGTAAAATGTTGAAAATCATTAACTAAAGTAACAAATAGAAAAGTAAATATATTTATTTTTAATATATCAATCTTTGTTTTGCCTACATCTTGAATACTTTGTGCAGTTGTGGAGTCTTTATTAAGGAAGGATGTTAATTTATTAGAGAGAGTTTTACGGAGATTTACTAGAATGTTTAGCAGGTCTTGGGGATACCCAACAGTGGTTGTCCAAATATTAAGAGGTTTCGAGAATGTGGACAGAGACAGCTCCTTTTTTTGGCTAATTACGCTTACTAGACGTCGTAATTACAAATTAGCTGAAACTCCGGGTACGATTAGATATCAGAAACTATTTTTCAGTAATAGAATTTTAAATTAGTGTAATATATAACAGCCAAGCGAAGTTAATCGTGAAAGGTATCAGTTAATTTAAGAATTGTCTTGCTGGCCATTTTTATTTTCTGGGCCCCACGATAACTTCTTAAAATTGAGTTGACCGAAAATAAGCTAATAAACATTAAGTACTAGATTTTCTTATTATCACGGTTGTTATATAATTTTTTTATTGTCAGTGCGGAATATCTTGTTACTGTGTATCATTTGCATTTCTCTGTGGTATCAGATTATTAAATGAAAGTATTTGTTTGACGTTTCTGACACAAATCCCCGACGGCTTTTGAGACTGGGAGAGAGGTAGAGGGTGGAAACTCGTAGAGTTTCAGCGAAACATCATCTTATATCTTTATACTTTTTATTGATCTGATTGTATCAGAACCCAATAACTTTGTTTATACGGATTTTCTCAAATAAACTTGATTAAATCGAGGCATCTTATATTTGGCGTACCGTTTTAGGTTCTGTGCCGCTGCGGGATGTACCAAGAAGGTGCCAGCCATTATCAGCGAAGTAAGAAAGAAAGAGAGCAAAAGAGATTCGTGCAAAAACTGAAATCATTTACGTTGAGAGTTAATTTCTACGATTTGTTTTCGTGTTCCCTAATTATAAAGGCAATCTGACTTTCTCGTGAGCTTCAAAAGGGATCTACCTGGAGATATGGTTGAATTAGATAGAAATTAATGTTACGCCCGACAAAGAACCGAATAAGTTGGTTCTGATCAGCGAAAGCTTCCTCTGTTGTTGTTGTTTTTTTGTTGGTATAAAGACATCACTCACTCGCGTGATGTGCTGTTCATTTCAGAGAGACCAACCCACGTGCGTCCAGACAAAAGAATGAGCAATTATCTTACTGTTCCAAAGAACGGTCGCACATAGTTCGTGATACATCATAATTACAAAAGTCTGCATCTTCAAATCTTCCGGTTATCTTTCCAATTAAAGTTTATTCTAAATGGCTCTATTTGATATCTGGTTATGTGGAAAGGAGAACTGAACAAGAAGTCTCATCTAGAAACTTCTGCTTATGAATAACAGAATTTGATCCTTCTTGAGAAACACATTTCTTCTATTCGGCTTTTAGTTTTAATTTCGTTAAAAAAAACAAACAAATTTTAAAAAGTTTCTTAACGCTATCCTGTCCTAATGTCACATAGCTATACAAACCAAGGAAGAGCTTAGTTTGCCTTTTCCTTAGATCCGTTATTACGTAATACGTACCCAGGGAAAGGAAACGTTCAGCTCGTAATTGCCCCTTAATATTTCACATTATCACGGCTTTCTGTCTGAACGTCTCTTGCAGTTAGTTATCTTTTTTTCACTCTTATTTAGTTTTTACATATATTTTCACTTGTTCATTTAATGTGTTTTTACTTTATAAAAATAATTTCACTTTTGCTTACTTTTTAGTTAAGTATTTTTACTTAATTCACCTTTTAAAATTTAAAGCTATGGATTTGCTGTAGAAAGCAAAACACTCACTCAAGCCTTTGATTATTTGGAAAATCTCTCTTAAGTCTCTTATATGTATTAAAATATTCTTGATAGATATAATATATTTAGTTGCTGTTTTGGTTTATTCCAATGCTTAAGATATAGAATCATTTAAGATCCGAGAGAAAAGAGTTCTAGTAGATGTCGAGTTTAATTCAAAAGCTCGGAACAGCTGTTGTAGATAAAGTGGAGCTTAGTATAAATCATTTACAGGAGGGGCCCAAAGATGCCGAGTGTGCATATAAAAGTGACAAGGCAAATAAAAAAGTTTAATACGAAATGAGAGAACGGGAATACGGAACATGAGCGTTTTGTTTCTATTTATTGATGTTTTGGAATTACCAAGCACAGGTCAGGCCAGCGTGCAACTCGCCGGTGACCTTGGTGGGAGAAATGCCGACTGAAGGCTGATAATCAAAAGGGAAAGGAGTAAAAGTCTACAGCCACAGCCAGAAGTTTACCATAACCCTAGAATTTTTAACATTTTGCTTCATAAAGTCTGATTAAACCTGCTAAATTTGCGTAATAATGTTACACTAGTGTATTATTTACTCTACACGCTTAAAGGGAGAAAAATGACCATTAAATCACGTGACAATTTCAAACCTACAAACACGTGATTTCCGAAAAGACTTCATGCATCACGATGAGTGAGACTCAGTTAAAAGTATTCAAAAGTACAAATTTTGAAGAGTTCGTTGATTCAGTTCCAGGGTATAAGAACTTACTGTTCGTCCTATAAAGAAATGCAGTAAATAATACGTGTACGTTCTAGCGCACTTTTGATGTTTGTACAGCCGCCATTCTAGAGAATGACCCAGGAACAGACGTTATTGTCTAGCCCAGCTAAAGAGCAGGACATCCACAACTAATGAACCTAATGGGCGATCGATAAAAGCCAATAAATAATTCGTTAAGCTTTGCATTTCTGATACATCATTAAGCAATTAAAAATTGCTTCATTTCGAACGCAGCATTATGTCGACAATATTTTTGTTTGTTTGTAAATTGATTTCACGGAAAACTGAACATGTTAATGGTTGTACTACGAAAGATGAATGTAGGCAGATATATAGAGAATATGTAAGCAGTTGTATGTTTACTTATGTAACTTTCCCTTATATGTAAGCACAAACTTGAGTATATATCTGCAAAAACAGTCGTTAAATTAAGCGTTAATACAGTACATCTAATCAGGAATCTATTTATATACCTCTAAAATATTTTTAACTTTATGCATGCCAACAGGGATACATTTGCTCTTCAGTAACCTCCAAATCTGCTTTAATTAAAACAGGTTGAGCAACAGAAGCTGGCACATATTACCTACATCCTTAATATAACTTTCTGTAACGACAAATTCGTATATCGTTCCAACCCCACCTGTTTTGTATTACTAGAGTGTTGAGTAAATATGCAGCCAGTTCATCACAAATACTAGAAAGAGCTTCTAGGCTGGGCACCCCAGATGATTAAAGGTAGGTAAAAACTGACAGTGGTTAAGGAATAAACATATCTGAAGTAAAAAAAGTTGATTATAAAAATTTACGGAATTAATTGTTATATGTAGAACTTGTTTAATCACAGTGATTCTTTGTGGTTTGTACTTGTGACTCGCAGTTAATAAAATAAGGGCACATAATTCCTCGGGAGTCAATCTCCGAAGGCGTTTTCTTATATCCAGATAATTACCAATGTACATAGATTTGAGATTACACATATGTTTACTTAGTTCTATGGCTGTTCCTCGCGTACTCAGTAAATATCATTACTTACATATTTCTTAATATACCTTGTAAATTTATCTTTGGTGTTTAAAATAAAGGCGTTGCCTTCGGGAATTGATAATCTAAAATTATGATGAATCAGTGTGATTAAATTAGTTTTAGAATATTTACTCAGAAGAAAATCTAATCTTTAAACATGTCCTATTGACCAACTGGAGCTACGGGTGGAGACATTTTAAGTGATGATGTTCTTTCTTCGTTTTAAAGTTTTGGTTCGCCATTAATACTGTGATTTAAGGTCCAAACTTTATTCCTCTCAGGAAACACGTTCAACAGTGATCATTCGTCCATAAGCTGTTAAAATATTAATCTGGAAAAGATCGACTTAGCAACAACGCTTCGTTAGCTTGGACCAAAATGTCTGTGGTAAATTTACATCTCTTTGTTAATGGTAAACTAATGTCCATCAATAAATAGGGTTAATTTACTTTATAACGTACTGATTATACTATTAATTTCAGAGAATTTAAACTTTCAATACTTTTCAAACATGCATATGCTACAATAATTCTCTTTTTTTTAATAAAAATCACAAACACCATAGTGTGCGTCATAATTGTGCACAGCAAACTATCTATTTTTGTACCTTTATTTAAAAGGACAGCAATTTAAGATGGCGATTTCGGAAATATCGACTTTCGAAAATTCAGTTAATTTCTTTTTTTATTTGATATATTTTGTGATTGTAATTTTAGCACTGATGATTATTCTTAAGCTTGGCACTCAACAAAAAGAAAGCTGAAACTGTGCGAGATAAAATTATCATTTCGGCGCTTAGCGATATGAGTAATTTTGGATAAACCGCTACGGAAAATATGAGACACAAAAATCTGATAAAAATGCGTTCGAACAGTTCTCTGTATAATAACTTTCCAATAGGAATCATAGATATGTGCGCTTTATTATTATTATTATTATTGAGCCAAATCACAGAAAACGTAAAACAGTTATCATTGAAAAATGAATTATAATTTGTGTTTACATTTCTCTCGTTAATTAGTCTTATTTAAGGCATATAATTTAAAAAGTGTTTACTATTTTATTAGCAATAAATGTTGATATAACATCATCGACATACAGTAAGTTAATAACATGTAAACGTTTTTTTTATTAGTCACAGAGTTGTTATTACAAATATTTTCACTTCGAAAATTAAAATTAAATGGCGCAAATGTTGGGTATTTAAGATGAAATACGATTTGTTATTCTAAATATTGTTGTGTTACAAAAAAATATAATTAGTTACTGGAAATGCTGGTTATTTAACACAAAAAATATCTTGAATCTTATAGTTTTAAATAGCAGATAATAGACATTTAATAATTAGTATAGGCATCTGTGGAATTTTTACAAGATTTTGGCTAATGGTAATAACTGATAACATGTTATAAACCAGTATAGTATAATACAGGATGTAAAGATTTTAATTTAAAAATCCAAAATTTGGCATGACTGGCTTCCTTTACATCCTAAAATAGAGATTTGATTTACATAAAATTTTTTAATAGAACTGTATGTATTCATATTTAATTTTCATTGCATTAAGAAAACTTTTATTCACAACACTATCAGGAAAAACGTAAATATATAATGAATTAACTTGAAACACTTGTCTACGATCTTGCAAATATGATTTCAAATAAAAAGGTACGGTCACAATCTCCTCCTCTTGTCGCTTGATGATAATTAATTTTAAAAAAGTTTTTAATTTAAAAATATGTAATAGCTACTCCCCCAAAATAACGAAAGTCGGTATTTTAAATATCAAAAAAGAAAGTGACGCTTTTATATACGAAACATGATAAGGATATGCTGGCGCAACCGAGCTGGATAATATATTTAGATGATAGCATTATGATGGATGAGTGTTGTGATTCTTGCATATTTTAATTAGCTAGTCAGGTTGGTATAACTACTGAACATTATAATTTAACATCGTCATTCGTGGTTCAGTGTGGTAATAATCTGTAATTGGGTGAGGTCTCTCCAGGTACTAAGCATAAAGAGGCGGAGTGGAAGTATAAAAACATCAAAGAGATGTCATACAGAACTGTGGTAATGGCAGTCTATGCAAATTATCCAAGGAGGAGGAGGCTGGGAATCACGAAGATAAACTTTTTTTTTTTTTAAATTTAAAATTTCTGGATAGTTTTTAAATGTCTGATTATCAAAATCCCGTGTTGTTTCGGAAACGGACACCGGAAACCGTTAGTATTCGCTGCGGAGACGATGTGGAATTTGGACACATTTCAGATTTTGAGTGATTTATAAATGTCTCTTTTAAGCTGTATATTAAAAAGAAGAAATAATAATCAGGGAGAGAAGGAAGAATGATCCAGCGGAATGCACGGGGATATTCCTCTCCAATTGTATCGAACTTTCTAATTAGCTTGCGAAAGTGGAAATACATCTTGGTTTGTCGCTGTCAAATTCACTATTTTGATCTTTCTGAAATTCAAATATTCTGATTTTTTAAAATTTTTACAATATTGCCACCGTCAACTTAATTTTGTTCCGCATCCAGCGAAAGTCCAGAGATATCGTCACTTAAAAACAATTTGCTGGGCAGTTAAATTCTCCTCTGATATCCAACTCTTTAAGAAACAACAATAAAAATCCTACTTTTCATGAAGTGGTCGGTCAGCGCGACCTGATTCGACAGGAAATGGAATGGTTCGGCGACACTTCTGACAGTCTAAAATCGAGGTCATTTTGATTGATCGCGAACCATCACAGGTGGTGAACTTCCAAGCAAACGAGATCGATAGACACTTGAAAGATTCCTGTCTGCTGGCATGTCTGAGCACTAACCTCGGACTTTCCAAATGAAATCTATTTTAGCAGTTATTTGGAGAATCCTTACCACCGGTCATGTTGTTTACATCACGTCAGAATCACTATTGATTTTGTGACTTCCAGAGAACTACATTTGATCCAATGATTTTTCATTTCCATGCACGTTATTAGCTGGAGCTGAGCTTATTTACCAATAATGCACTAAATATCGGGATTGAGCAAAACAGCTGTTAAAGTATATAAAAAAAACAAAAATTGCTGTGAATACCATTCCTTACAGGTAAATAAGAACATTTATTAACCAATATCAGCTACTGTCAAGGGAAGGATAATAAAGCCCTTCAGTACATATTTTCTTATTGGCCTTTTCGCGTGAGCATTAATCTACACAACTGATCAAACACGTTCCCTCTTCCATGATCCACCCAAGCCGTAGATCCGATGTGACGTCACGCTTACAGTGTATTTATTCCAACGAAATTAGCAAGAAATTTTCAAGGAAAAAAATTCTGTGCATTGATAATAAAAACAAATCGCGTGAATTCACAAGAATTGAAATAAATTTTCTTATTAGAATGCTTTCTTGCTTACATGGGAATAATATTGAGCTTGAATAGATGGTTCACTGAGAGAAATATATGAAAGTTGATAACGAGCTTCCAGTCAACAATATACTGGATATACAGCTGCACCTATCAATTATTTTAATGAAGCTCAAAAGTAAATAATGGTTTAGAAAATATCTGTTTCAAATAAAACAACTTAAAGGGAAAATAAACAGATGTTAAACGCTTCATTTTGCTACATTTTTGTGTTAATGCTGACAATATGCTATGCAGAAAAAGTATATGATGTTGCAGTGTAAGACTTATCAGCCATTTTGCTTTTTTGGGGAGGTACATTTACCTTAATCCTAAACGATTAAAAAATATAGATAATTTTGATGATCTAAAAAATCAATCATTTAGTTTAATGGAAGAACAATGAATGAATGAATGAATGAATGAATGAATGATATAGGAAAACATCTACGAAGCGTGTGTTACGGGGAACGCTTCGACATGAAAAAAATTATTTAAGTATGTTACAGCTTTAAACTGAAATGTACACGCACAATACAGAGGTGTAATCAAATCTTTCCCTTCTCAGTTTTACAAAGGCTAATAACGAGATCTACTGCTATTCTTTATTTCTGAAGCTATTTTTTTAAAAATCTAAAATCTACATTATAGTATTTTGTGCAGAATTCTCCAGTAATTATTTCCTTTTTGGTTGTTTTTATACAGAATTTGATGTTGACAGTTTCTCTAGGAGTGAGCAAATCAGTTTATAAGAACACCTCATTCTTAATGCCCTCCCTACGATGCGGCGCTGCAGAAACCAATCTTCGTAATAAAACATGGATCTTTGCTTTTTTTAATTTCCACTATTATTGCAGTTGCAGTTCTCAGCATCTGTGTCATTAATCCGAACACCAAGGTATGCCAGGGCTGAACGGTATGTCGACTTCCGCGGCGTTGCATTATGGGAGTGTCTTCCTGATTTTCGGCGAATTCATTCATGTCCGATTCAAGAATCTACCCAGAATTATCGGATTCCATGGGTGCATTTTGGAAGGTTTACCGGCTTTACGAACAACCGTGGTACTGCACTCGTTCTCCTCGCCCACGGTAACAGATCCGCTTTGAACAAATACAAATTTACAAGCACATTTTTAAAATCTTTGACAATTTTTTCTTTGTCATTTTCTGCGCTTACCCTCCATTTTTTGTGATCTTTTCTTACGCCCACCGCATATAAATAATCGTCATTAATTCATCTTCTGTCGTGAAAGAATTTCTCATTTTTTGTCTCGTTTTAGTCAATTTTTTTCTTTCTTTCTTTCTCGTACGCCATTGCCTACAAGGGAGGCAACCCTGATAATGGATCGTAGTGCTGCGGTTATTCATTAGGGGGCGTTGCCAATTCTGTGTCGAGTAGGGCCCGGCACTGACGACTTCGGCAGGACACACTCAGTTCTTTTACAAGTATTAAGTTGAGCAGACCCGACGAACAATAATTTTCTAAATAATTTTTTTTTTTGTTTTCGCATTAAAAGGAGATCCATGTAAATATAATATCATTTTGTTTTTTTTTAATTTAAGAAAATAATAATAATTCTCAGCAGTGCAAAAATACCGCCAGACCTTAGTTCTTGAAATTGTTTTAGACAAACTACTGCCAAATAAATAGAAATGCGTTTCTAACTAGAGATCCAGCGAGTAAATGCCACTATTAAAGAAACTCTGTTGTGTAACATAATTTTGGGGCCATACTTATAAGACATTAAAAACCCACCAGAAACATATTATCAGTAGCCATAACCACAATCAAACAGTCAACCTAGAGAATGCACATGGGAGGCCGCCATTTTTAATAGCAATGGAAAGAAGCTACAGGATCCCTGATATGCCCTTTCTTCTGTATTTAGGTATACCGTTAAAAGATCTGACACATTCTTGTTATGTAAATATCAAAACACACCGAGTCCACGTGACGGCAACATGGAGGTCATTTGTGTACAGCTGATGTTATTAAAGTACTCTGTGAACTAATATATCTCATAACGATTCTGTCTGGAAGAAGACGCCAAGTTGATTACAAAATATACATTTTTTTTAAAAATGAAAAATTATCAAAATGTCTTTTCTATACAGATGTCTAAAAAAACCCCGCAAAACTACAGCACCTGAAATTTTTTTTACAGTTAAGCGAAAATATGCAATTTGTGAAGATGAGTATACAATTGGATAAGAATTAAGCGTCAGTAATTTCTATCTGGATGTGTTTTAGGGATATTTTGGAATGCTCCGTGTATTTAGAATATTTCATTCGTACAATGGCTAGCAGAGAAAGAGAGGGAAAACGGAGAGATAAATTTTGTTCACGATTATTGTAAACCATTAGTTATCGGATCGAGTCGCACCTCCGACAGTATATCAGTTCTGCCAAACAGAGTCAGGGGGGGGGGTCAGCCACTTCACTGTAATGACTGTCACACACACACGAGAGAGAGAGAGAGATGGAGATGACGTCAGTACAGAGAGAGAGAGAGGGAGATGGAGATGAGAGATGAGGAGTAGAGAGAGAGAGAGAGAGAGAGAGAGAGATGGAGATGCGTCAGAGAGAGAGAGAGAGAGAGAGAGAGAGAGAGAGGACGACGAGAGAGAGATGGAGAGAGAGAGTAGAGAGAGAGAGAGAGATGACGTCAATACAGACAAAGAGATGATGTCAGTACAGAGAGAGTTTATGACGTCAGTAGAGAGAGAGAGATGACGTCAATACAGACAAAGAGATGATGTCAGTACAGAGAGAGTTATGACGTCAGTAGAGAGAGAGAGATGACGTCAATACAGACAAAGAGATGATGTCAGTACAGAGAGAGTTATGACGTCAGTAGAGAGAGAGAGATGACGTCAATACAGACAAAGAGATGATGTCAGTACAGAGAGAGTTATGACGTCAGTAGAGAGAGAGAGAGATGACGTCAATACAGACAAAGAGATGATGTCAGTACAGAGAGAGTTATGACGTCAGTAGAGAGAGAGAGATGACGTCAATACAGACAAAGAGATGATGTCAGTACAGAGAGAGTTATGACGTCAGTAGAGAGGAGAGAGATGACGTCAATACAGACAAGAGATGATGTCAGTACAGAGAGAGAGAGAGAGAGAGAGAGACTTACTTAGCGTCTGCACGACGATTACTGTTTCATATTTAACGACACGTAATTAATACCCAAGGCGCTGCGCCATCCCGGTGCCTGCTTAACAAGTCAAGTAAAACTCTTGATAATCTTTAGCCAAGTTGCTTTAATTAATTTTCGATTATAATTGCGCGTGATTATTTCCTATCATTCTTTTATGAAATTTAATCCACGAAAGCATTACCGATTTCCTGTTCTGGCCAATCTGCGCGGTTCGTTAAATTGAACTATTAAATGAAATAAGATTTTTCTTTGTGGACACAGTTTTTTTGAACTCCGGCGGTATAAATCTTCGAATTTCAATTTAAATTTCTTAAAATTATTACGACAGTTTGTAAGAATTCATTTTGAAGCATCTAAAATTGACAACACGTTAACGCTGTAAGTTCGTCTAGAATTAACTCAGCAACCTAGCAGAGAAAACGTACTGAAAACCTGACCGGTCTTTTCTCAGACATGGCAGCAGGACAACGAGCGATACTTCACCACGAACTAAAACGACGACTATTACAAGTTATTTATTTATTTATCTATCTATCGGTTTACAGTTTAATTTTAATTTACGTAATAAAACTGGAAAAAATCGATTAATTAATTTACCTTTCAGGTGTGAAAATGTAGAAGTAAACTGAGTTCTCTACCGTGAAAAGATAGAACGTAATTGATCAACATTTAAAGAAAAGAAGAAATAGTTTCATATAAACTTTGCTGAAGTTAATTTGGCCTCAAGTTTTGTATTAATAGTAATAGCATTTGATTTGACTCAGGACCACTGGTGTGTCCCTGGTTTGGTGGCGTAGGTGAACTCTTCCTGAGGCTCTATTCACGAGACGATTATATTTCAGGAACGATATCTTCTCGAGCGATAATGTAAACTGCAAAAGTATTAAAGTTTAAGACGATAAGACAAATTCCACTTTCGGACAGTTTTCGCCTCTATCGTCGTAACCCCAACCCTGGCCCCATATTAAAGAGATTCTTAAAGATGTGATATCGAAGCAGACACTTCTGACGATCCGGTCCACAATGAAGAATCGAATAGCTAAAAATCCCTGTACTTGATTACAATCGAGATAACCATTAAAAACGACCTCTGATTTATTGTTGGTGATGGTATTTTTCTTAATTAATTGCCCTTATTTTGTATTTGGACGGCTGTTTTGAAGACCGAGGATCAAAACCTCGGTTTGGCGTCGCCACCTTCCTGGTACATTGGTAGTAAGTAGTACAGCTAACTGATAAACCTCCATACTTTGCTACGTTAGGCGTTTGGATGGTTTTGCACGAAGTTCCCATTACTATATTTTAGATAAAATTCTGTGATTATCATAAAAGGTAGTTTGATTACATTATTTCATCTGAAGTGTATCAGTCCACTGGCGCCATTTTAATTGCTTTGGACTACGGCTATCAACACGAAAATGTCTAAAGATCTCATAACGCCGAGACCGCGTCTCTAAGCTGCCAAGGAAGGTGTGACCACGAAAAACAGATCCGAGGAGATTATTACACAAAACGTATGCGTGTCTTGATATAAAACAGCCACCACTAATTTGCTGTTTGTTCACTGTTGCTAATTCTGGAGTTTGCAATGAAAAACGACTCATCTGCATCGAGAGAAATTATTATTCGATTTTTTTTTTTTAAATTCTCGTTATTCTTCTACTTAATTTCTTGCTGGTGTTCTTAGACCATTATTTTTATAGTCCGCCAAATAATGAGGTGTCGGCGTCCGGTTTCATTTATATGCAACAGTTGCGTGATATTGCTGCGGAAGTTGGAATGAATTCACGTCTGTTCAGGTCACCTCCGAGTTATAATAGATGATGATCACGAAGACAGCGTAGGCTTGAGAATTATTCTGTCGTCTGCCTCAGACAAGTTCTGTTCATAAGAACCGTTATTTTGAGGACAACGACAGAAGAAAACAAATCAACCTAAAGGAAAAGAAAAGGATCTGGAAGTATAAACAGTGGAACAAAATAGGAAAACTCGGAACAGAAAATGGCCTCTTGTCTATTGCGTTATTAAAAGAACTGAATCAATCATCGTTATATGCCATCCCCGATCCTGGTTTCGACAATTTTGGAGCATTTCCATGATCCAGGATGGACTAGGAATAAACGGTACGCGAGTATTGAAGTTTGAGGTCACGCCAGGAGTTTTCGAAGAATGCACTAGACGAGCCTACCAAAAGTCCTTATCAGACCCCTCCATTTTCAGATGTAAGAAACAAAAAAATGGAGAAAATATAAGTCCTTCGGATGTTGGAGGAGAGCGAGAAAGAAAGCTATGCCAAGGAATTATGTCAAAACGAATCGATCCTGATCAGAAATCGAACTTAGGCTTTCAAGTTTATTATTTTAACCACCGGACCACCGCGGCGTGGTGATTCTGACAACAAACTGCGACCATAATTAAAGCGGGCAGTTTTCGAGCAATCATGCAGACAATATATATATGAAAGCAAAACAAGATGACTTTGATCATTAATGAGAGATGGAAAAAATAACCAATATTAGAAAGAAAAATTAAATTGAAAGCGATAAAACGTTATCAAAAGTTATTTCCCGTTTTACCTGCGAAAAGAGTGAATAATAAATTTTTCCAAGTTAGCATTCATGACCGCTTTCTGTTTCAATACTAAACTAATTTTACAAATAACAAATATTTTTTTTGAGGAAAAATTCTGCATCAAGCTCCCTCCGGGTTAAATCAAAGACGACATTTAAAAATGGCTACGTGCTAAGTCAACGGGTGCTTACAAGTTTTGCTGTTTTTTAAATTGCATTCAAAAGCCTCAGCCAGATTTTGATGGTCATTTGAAAGGTAGGTAAAACAAAATAATAAAAACAATTTAAAAAGTAATAAGTAATAATAATACTGATTATTTGATTATTTCCGCCGATAGTTTTAAAAGAACGAAACTCATTATGATGAGCGTGCTACAGAAGTGATAATTTGTTGCTAGGAAGAGCGAGTCATTCATTTATGCTTCTGCCCTATCAGTTTTTCTTAATGTTCTGTCCACTCATCACGCAAGAGCAGTGGTCCTTAACTAACTGATCATCTTCACATATTCCTCCTTTTTTTTACATACAGACACAATATTGAGACAACAGCAAGGCATTCTGTGCCATCTTAGATTGTGCCATAACGTGAATGCGTTATAACGCGTCTTGATAAGTCTTTATTGTATACAACACACACACACACACACACACTTACTTACTTACTTACTTACTTACTTACTTAACAGGCACTGCAGTTTTTTTTAGGCTCTTTTTTAACAAAACATCAGTATTGATTACTTTCTATGTTTGCTTATTTCTTTTGGTCAGCTGTTGTACCTGTAAGCTTCAAATATAGCAGTCTTTGAAAACCATCGCTCATCACCAGCATTCCCATCCTTCATATCGTAGGCTATGCCAACCATTTTTTATGTACATTGGCAAGATGTAGGAAAAAGTTAATTTTTTTTTTCTATTTTCATAAAACTTTGTAAATATCCTAAGGGTGTTACCTTCAAAGATTTTATTTAAAGCACTTGTTTAGTTTCTTTTTCCCCCACTAATTCTTCAATATATTTCCGAGTGAGCTTTTGCGAAGGCGGTATTTTGTTTATCTGATCAGTCGTCACATCAGTTAATTTGGGTTTCACTGATGGAGTTGCTTGTTTGTGCATATTAGGTCCCTTTTTCTGACGATATTAGTTTACTTTCGATATATTTGGCTTTTTTCTTTCTCTTTTCCCTGTAGTTCGGGGATATCGATCACCTACAAAATACTGCACTTCGAACTGAACCATTTGAAGATATTGAAGACGTGTGTGTATCTATTGGAAATTCCAAATTGTGAAACCTCAAGGACTCGCTAATCTTTATCTATGACTACGAGACGTTTCTGCTTTACTTCACTACTTTTGATTGCAATTATTGAAAAGTCATCCTGACATCGCTTTTGGTTTGAGATTGCGTTCGGATGTATCTCATTAAATTAATATTCATGGCACTTGTTTTGCAATACTGAAAGAGATGCATCTAAATGTCATCTGCTTACATTGCATACCAGGCATTATTATTGTTGTATGTGGATTTAAGCAGAAGACATTTCATGCATTTCTAGCAGAGTTACAAAACACTTGGCATCAAGAACCTCAATAAAAATCGTTATAAAGTACACGTATAAATGTAACACACACACACCACACACACACACACACCGCTCTCTGTTGCCTGCCTGCTTGACTGCCTCTTTGAAGACTACGTTGAAAAATTTTTATATCATAGTTCCTATGATCTCGACATCATTTTCTGTCAAATATACATACGGATCATCTAACTGTAAGCTGGCTCGATGCGAGAATTTTGTAGTAGTCACAAAATATGCAAACCAATAAATTTTATGACATAAAATACACAATTTTCCTATATGATTCACAAAGCGCCATGGGCTTCATCCTCGCGAGCCACTCAGGGCGGCGAGTGATGTCGTTAGAAAGGCAAACAACCGACTGACAACTAAATCCAAGTTATATGATGAAACTACTGAAAAC
The DNA here is from genome assembly GCA_018389105.1 of Nautilus pompilius. Lineage (NCBI taxonomy): Eukaryota > Metazoa > Mollusca > Cephalopoda > Nautilida > Nautilidae > Nautilus > Nautilus pompilius. The sequence continues at coordinate 234,890 of JACATO010000023.1, read as the reverse complement.
ATTTAAACGTTTTCTATTTAAATGTATGATACATTTTGCTTTTCTATTTTTTTTTTCCAGTATGTAAAGTAGCGGAAATCGTCACGACGTCAAAATATTTAGAATCAAGTGTAAATTGATTTTTTTTTTAGCAAACTGTTTTACCATTTTGACCTTGGAGACACCTTTACACCTGATCCAATAACCCTGGCAGCTATACTTATGGACTTAGCCAGCGAATTATTCTATGTATGGCACGTTGGATGAGAACCGGCTTCCTGCTTTTACCCGTTGGTGATCAGTCTACCTTCGATCATTTTATACATTATTACTATCGATTTATTAGTGTATTATGCCCCATTACCATGTACTCAAGAAATATATACATCACAAAACGTGTTACGTTAAGTTTATGTTGAAACTTTGATTACACAAGAAATAATTCTTCATCAGAATGTACTTTTATTTTCATTGATGAGTCCACAATTATAGTCACACATCTTTATTTTTTCAAACAGCTTTGTTCGGAAATCTGCTCACAGCCATGCGATTTCTCACCTGGAAATGATTATAAATTGTAGATATAGTAGTGGCTCCAAAATCTATAGAGTTTACAATACAGAACACCATTGTGCAAAACTATAGCATAAACAGAGTTGTTTGTGATCTTCTTGAAACGAACTATGGCGGCATCCGTACACCTGTTCGAAAAGTATTTAAGGTTTAGATTTGACTAAATTTTCTCAAAATTAACGATACAGATAAGTCGCTTATTTTGTTTTTTTTTTAGTTTTAGTTATGGTAAATTAAGTTTGCTCATTAATCCATTAAGCTTTTTTGGTAAAGAGTAAGCAAGCGAACAATAAGCTCAAACTGTGCAGTCGCTTTCTCCTCTAAAATTCCTCTTTTTTCAATGCGTCTAATTTTATAATAATCCGTTCACAAAATTGCACTTAATAATATTTTTGGGTGATTGTTTAGTTTTTATTGGAAAGTGATGGTAGTCTCACACGAATTTTGCTTTATTGTGCGATATATATATATAATATATATATATTGACAAAGACGTATATAAATAAAATTTTTTTGTTTAAATATTAATTATTTGAAGAAATTAGATTTTGTAATGAAACGAAATTCACGAAAGCAAGCCGAATTATATTTAAATATATTCCACGTTTTTACGTATTACACTGTAGATATCAACTTGTATAATTATTTTTTAATGCCACTATGCAATCATAATTTTTATAATTAATTAGCAAGTGTTCTTGGAGGTTTCGCTTTAAAATTCATTTTAAAAAGTTTTTCGAGTTATTCCCCCTTTCTTACATTCTTTCGCTTGGAGATTTTGGTGGTAGCTCAGTGCTGTGGGAGCTTCAAAACATTAAAGAAGTCAATGAAGCCGTGGTGTGATTAAAAGGAAAACCCGGGGGGAAATAAACAGCCACAGTAAGACCCGTATGTACGCGCAATTCCTTACAAAGTCTGGAAAAGTAGGTCTTCAATAGCTCTTTTGTTCGTTTGTCAAACCCAGCCTATCTACGATACAACCCTGAACACTTTGAAATGGCGCTTTAAAGTCAGCTCTTTGATATCAGCAATGGCGATGTATTTCAGTTGCGGTGCTCGCCTCTATGAACAAAGGAGCGGGAAAGGCACAACGATGTATTTCGTTTTGAGTTACAGCCGTCAAGGTGCGTCATTCCGACTAATTCATTAACAGGAAGGTAGCTGCGTAACATCGATCGCCGGAGGTTTGTGAAGCAAATAATAACCAGATAAGCCGTTCTGCTGGAAGATCGCTGATGATATCTCGATAGTAGATATTCATCAATAGACTAGTGAAGAAGTGACCAGAAATAAAAAGAAAACAACAAATTTTAAATGTAATTTGATATTAGTTATATGTTTGCAGTAGGAATTTGTTGATCAGGCAATTAAAATGTAAAAACTCAAATTTGAAATTAAAAGAAAAAAGAATAAAAATATGCAATAATTTCGATTTATTTTAACAGCATTATATTCCCCATGTTTGTTCGGTACTTGTTTCTTAACTTGAAACATCTTCCCTTTTAATCACACAACTTTAACTGAATTAACCGGATACATAATTTTTCCAAATTAATTTATTTAAAGTTTGCCTGATTCAAGATGCCATTACTTATGATGCAATAAGCTTTGGGTTATTTCGCAGCATGTCTTTTGGATATCATTTTCAAGAAGTTAAGCTATGCATCTTACTGCGAGTCTTCCGGAAGTTATATAACATGTGATCGCTGATGGGTAACGCCTAAATGGACCTTTACGCATAACATCGGGCTCATTAACTCATCATGGTGAGAAACGTCTCACTCCCTTCTGCTATCTGCTCGGTTGTGGATCAAAGCAGTGAGAATTAGCACTCACTTCATCCGCTTTCATCTTGCAGTCTTGTTTCTGAAGATTCGCCCGTTTTTATTGAATCAGAACTAATCTTTAATTATAAATTAGCCCAGAAAACAAAGAAACCAGTGTTTAACTTCAACAAAGATTCCAAACACGTAATACAGAAATAAAAATGGTTTTGTTATCCTTTACTTTGAAGAAGAAGTCGCCGCCTAAATTTTGCAGTGGCTGCTTGGATATACACGGGCGCAGGTTCCGATTTCCGGGTGGCGCTTAGTCGATCCTCTTGTAAGTCTAATCGGCTATTGGGATAATACACGTGGTATGGGAATAGAAATGAAAATATATGACAACCGATAAAATCCAGTGAGTATGGTCAGATACTGTAGACTGCGCTATTATTCTGCATCTTATCAAATAAGAGTTACTCTCCCTGATCGATTAATAGAGGCTGGCTGAAAACCAGGGCCCTCAGTCTTAAACCTAACCCTTCCTCTCTTCTCCCCCCTCCCAAGCCCTTCCGCGATTATCCCAGTCGGACAGTCACAGGTATGACTCGGTAATTTTTAACTAAATATTCGTGACACGCTCACGAAAATGATAGTAACTAATCATTGCCAGGAAAAGACATCCGTCTGAAAGTTTTGTTAATTAGAAAAAAAAACAAAAGCCATAAAACAAAACAAAAAAAATGCTTCCGGATTATCGTTCAAAATTCGACAACTTAAATAACTGCTCTCTAGTCGTCGATCGACGCATGTGCGATCAGCATACTTCCCCTTACTCTACTATTCTGAAACGGGAGATGCGAAATTAACACTAATTACTTTACTTCAACAGTCATGTGGTTATTTTAACTCTTGATGTAATCTGTGCCACTCTATTACAGTACAGAATCAGAAGTTTTTAAGGCTGAAATCGATAAAAAGGGGTTTCCAAAAAGATTGTGGGTTTCTTTCGCAATGAACTGTGCAGCCATCATCTTGAACGACAAGCAAGCAAGCAGCGTGGGCAGGGCATTTATTACCGTATTTTTAAAGATTTCTATTTTTTAAAGCTTAGAAATGGCTTTGTTCATGAACTGTTGGCGAGCATCTTTAAGCGCAGCAGAAATCCGGAAGCCACTACACGCTATAGGGTCACGAGTACGTTGTATTTTTATATTTTGGATGCTTAATCAACCAGAATTTAAAAAAAAAATAGTGATGGAGCAGACTTTTACAAGACCATTCTACATTATTTACCTTCTAAGACATCAGTGGGCTTCATTGAGTCACCATCGCTATATACTTTTATACTGTTGGTTCACTTTGCCCAGGCCCATCTTGGATGAACAGGAGAGCATTGTGGGACTGTCGAAAACTCCCTCGCGCAAGAGGCATGATGGTACAAACTGTTAATCACATGATATTATGATGTCACCGCTATCACTAACATCATTATTTAGTTTGCGTCATCCATTATATTGCGTAATGTCAGTTGTCGAAGCTGATTTAGGATCAGATTTGGGTGTTTCTGTGAGTTTTAAAATGCTAATAGTTAATGTTTCAGTTTTCTAATATATATTTTTTTCTTTTTAAAAGTAGACTGTTTGGAGTTTTACATGTTTCCTTTATTGTTCTGTACAAATAAGGAAGAGAAAATTTGACCTGGTGATTTAATCGCAGTTGCGTTCCTTCCCTGTAATTAATCTGGGGAGTGTGAACTTTATTAGATTCTATAAAACCAGGAACCGCAATGAAACAATGAGAATACATTAAATAGAGTAACAACAAGTCTTAGCAGAGCCAGAATTCAAATGCTATCGACTGATCCACGCAGAGTATATCCCAGCTGACGTAGTGAGATAAACAGACCGGAGATATTGACGTAAGGAATTAATTTGAGGTTTGGAATGTTTATTTCTGGTAAAATCAACAAAGCAAAAAAAAAAACGAGAGGCGTAATGTATAGCCAGCGTGCTAATCTGCTGGACTCTTTGTAAATAAGCCCGGTGAACAGTGGCAAGGGGCAGATAATTAAACTTGAAACGATATCTGTAAAGCCGTTCGAAAATGTATGACACAAAAATATTATTATTATTACCATTATCATTATCTTAACATTCTTGCATGGATAAGTTGCAAATAAATAATAACATATTTAAATATAACGATCTGCAATAAAAATTCAATAGATCTATTTCTCTAAGTGAATTATAATAGAATACCTAATTATCATAACAAGCAGATTTTTTTTCGGATATTAATGTCAAATAAAACGAAGAGAATCACAACACGATTCATCGAGCAAAGTTTATCAGACTCAAATAAATTTACTCATTATAAATTGTCAGTTCAGTTCTTGATTCGCTTTTCAGTGTTTGTCTTTTTATTGCTATTTCATTTAAAGTTTGTATTTGCAAATTAAATATATGTGCAAAACATTAGAGAAAAACTTTCATAAAAATAATTGACGGTTTTTATTTCTATTGTTGAATTTTGTTAGATTGATTAAACTTTCTGCGATTAAAAGTGCAGTATACAGTGGCGGCCGACTGTCCTGACGCTGTCGCCTACATGATGGCATTCAGTCGAATGCAAAGCAGTGGACGTCTTCGAACATTTCGGGACACTTCATATCCCATCCGGCCAGACCCAGCTAAAGTCAAGCCGATCCAAGACAGCCGATGCTCACCACAACTAAGAATATGCTGACTTTTTCCTGGACCTTGGGGGCTCACGCGAAAGAAAAAAACGTCAAGAGCTTTCGAAACACGAAACGGTTGGAGACAACTTTTACCATCTATATCTCCGACTCTCATCGTCAGACATTTGTTACGACGGATGCGTGGGAAGAAGTTGTTCTTTCCCATTATTAGTTAGGTTCTAAGGAAAATTCCGCGAATAACCGGGACCGCGATTACGCGGGGGTCGACTGTATATAAATTAACCTTCGATTGGCAGAAACATTTTACAGGTAAATAAAATTAAGAATAATTCGCGTTTAAGAACGTAAATTCTCAAGTTTTTGTGCAGGAAATGAATCCTGACCGCACGAGACTACATTGTATTGCACGGACATATTAGGGATGATAGATTATGAGAATTTGGAATGCTGTTTTACCGAGTTTAAACCTGATGCCGATTGTTGGCAGTAAAATAATAACGTCTGAAGATCGATGGCGGATCCAACGATAGTGGTTCCAAAGTGGAGAATGACAGCAGACGTCGCTAGGACCGATCGAGAATCAGCAATGAGATATTTCCAGTAGCTTCTTGGCAGAACTACGACGTGCGAGTTTCGTATTTCAAGATTAAAAAAGACTGATATAACGTATAATTCATAGCTGATCACAGAGGCGTTAACAGCGATCTCTAGTTGTAATTCTCAGTAGCAAGAGAAGTGCATTATTCAATATTTCTTGTTTGACAGCTTTCTTCTAGTTTTAGCCTACATGTCTTTATTCATTTCCTATCTTCACTGTAATGGCTTTTGATCCTTGAATTTCAATTTAACAACAAGATCTCGCCCTGTGCTTTACGACAGCATCGTGCAGCCTCTTGTGTTTTAGGGATTTTTTAAAATGTTTTAATTATAATCGAAAAAACCTGAAATCAATTTAATATACACCAATTTTTTTTGCGATTTGCTTCAACAGTCTTATTCATTCGAGTTTTAAACGATTTTAGAAGATTCACAAGCATTTTTTTGTTGTCAGTTTCAATGCTCTGGCAGCCGGTTCTCCCAACTAAGAGACCGGTGTTGACGCGAATTCCTTACTTCTATGCTGCCAGTATTTCTGAGAGCCATTTCTGCCTTTGATTGTCTTATCGAGCATACTGTGGGTGTCATTAGCCTTTAATGAACCTGCCATGTTATTTGAGCGTGTCAGTAATACCATGCTACCAGTCATACGACTTTTTAAAAAGAACACTCAAGTTGCAATTTCGCAGCAATCTTTGAAATAAAGAAAGGCATCTTTCTGACATCTGTAAGCTATACACATCTCACGTCTTAGATTCCGTGACATCACTAGATAATAGCAATTAATAGGAATGTAAATTAAAGCAAAGCCATTTAATATTAGAGTGGAACTCTCTTGTTTTTTTAAAAAAAAACATTACTGTTGATTCTGCATAGTTTTTTCCAGTAATTTCTGAACGTCTTTGCAATTTTTATGCTAAAATAGTAAGATGATACCTAGTCAACTTGTGCCTTTTAGTGGATTTTTGCTCTTGTCACAGACATATACCGATCGGTTACCAATGAAATCGCCTATACTATATAGGAAATTTTTGAAGTCGTCTATAATGAAAAGGAAATATGACTTAAAACCAAACAATTAATCAATTCCATGTAGCTAATAGATGTAAACAGCAATAGTATATGGATACGTTTGCTGACTGCACCATATTTATTCTCATACAGATTTAATTCATTCCTTAACTAACACTGTTTTGGTGATAACATATCTGTATCGTTAACTTCAAGGGCATATAAATAAATTCAAAACTTAGATACTTTTAGAATATGTATAGCGTTAACTAAATGATGGCTGACGTCAATAGGTGTTCAAACTGCTTGGACTCCTGTGTTCCCTTAAGTGATACTGATTTTGTCCGTCTACTTCGTGAAAATTATGACCTTATTAACTCGCGTTGTTGGCGTTGTGAGAGTTGGCCATGTTGCAGAGTTTCCGGGCGATGGGACCGGCCTGATTCTGGTGGCCAGCTGTGGTTACGAACCGTGTTTGATTGATCGCCGCATGCTGCATTTCTCTCATGACTTCACGGCATTAGATCACTTAAGTCGGTTTTGGAAACTCATCAAATGGCAGGTGTTTTTAGAAGTAAATGGATGAGAGAGAGAGAGAGAGAGAAGCGACCGAAGGGCTCCCGTTAAGCGAACTTTCGCGAGATGACTACAGAATTCTCCCTCCAGTCTCCGGGCGCCAGCACAATGACAAAACAATTTACCATTTCCTTTCTAAACTCCGATGTCGTGTAAGAAATTCTATTCCCGACGTAATCTTTTTTTTTAAAGAATGTATTTTCATGTACAAAACAGAAGCACAAATTTTTCTATTGTGCATCATTTCTTTTCGCTGCGATTTAACGTTTGATTTGAAAATTAGCACGTAGTTCACAGTACGAACCCCCACAGTTTGTCGATTCATTCGGTCTCCACCGGCCGTTCTTTGAAGGCGATGGCAGACTTACATGATTTCAAGAGATAATTTATTAATTCTTCCTGGGTAAGAAGCAAATAAAACAGACTAGCATATCATTCGTCACAACATCATCGATAATTAGTGACAATTAAAGATGTTTTTCTTCCATCGTTTTTCTTAATATTTAAACATACAAGTAGTTAATTATTAATTCCATCTAGCTACCTACCAATTATAACAGTTACCTCCCTTTCATAATGCATTACCATCTGAATATGGTGTTCAAAGTGCGATAATTATTAATTGATTGTCCAGCTAACTGGCAGATATGAGTACACGGTTTGCACCTCTTTTCTACAGCTCAAAACCCGACCGGGTTACGGGTTATTTTCTTTTTTTTGTTTGCGAGCAGATTCTCTGAAACATTTTAGCGATACGATTCCGCTGGATCCGGCATTTCCTCTGATTCATTCGTACTAAGTGACAATAGGTGATACAGGTGGTCTACAGTTGAAACTTTCTTTTAAAATTAAGCGAAATCTAGATACGGTGATGTGTACTGAAAATGTCTCTGTTATATGTCTATATTTTAATAAATGGAAAGTCTAGGAATCATTTTTCCTGTAACCCACGTGGGCATTCACCAAATGAAACGCCCCGATTTTATTTTTCTAGACCAAGCCGAGAGGACCAGTTTCCGGCTGGTAAGAGGAGCCGGAAATGGACGGTAGTGTGCTGACTCCGAATTAGATATCGACCACTGGTTGCCTTCGCCGTATTATAACAGAGTAAATAAGGTTTAGATCCAGGGAAAGGAGATAAGGCACAGGAAAAATCACACATCAATCACGTCTTGTCTCCCTCATTATATAGTATTATCCAATTTAAATAGAGTTGTACATTTGAGGGCAGAAAGATAACAGTGTTTAGTATAAATAAAGCGAAATTACGTATCAATTACGATTTCTCTACGCATAAGCTGCAACGCAGCCTTATTTGGAAATAGGGCTTTAAGATTTAGGGCAGATATAAGTCGTTTTGGACGTCTTTTCCCACAAGTGTTCGCGTATTTAGAATCCGCGTCTGCAGACAACGAGCGAGCACTACTAATGGTTGCTGTAAGCCCAGGATCTGCGCTATTCCTATTCTTGAAGGAACCAGACAGAGAATGAGTTTTCTTGTGAAGAATTCAGACTGGCTAACGAACGAACGGACGGAAACTTGATTGGATAATTATGGAAATCTTGGCTAATTTATTTTACATTGTAAGCTGCGATTTAAAGCACAAGATTAAAAAAAAAATTATACTTAATAAGCTAGTAATTTGTTTTCAATTTTAAAGCATTTAAAGAATGCATTTTATTTAAGAAAAAATTGATTTCTAATAAACCCGATCGCTGTTCTTACGCACTGACAGATGATAACAACGTGGTAATTATCATATAATTATCAGTTTATATTATAAAATGTACAGCAGTGCGTAAAAACTTTTAATTTTTGCTAAATGATTACAAATACTGACAAATTACTAATGAAACTCTGCAATTACAGACGAAGTTCAGCTTGAATCTTCAAAATTCTGAGGAAACCTAAGACTTTTTCAGATAAAATTTATTTAAATCCGCCAACTTTAAATTAGTAAAATATCTTCATTCTCGATCATTTTAAATACGTTAATTTCTGTGCCATGCTAAATGAAGATCCGCTGTCGACCATAATTGTGGAGTAATCAATGAATAATCTAAAAGTCTACTCTGATCAAACTTCCTATTTAAACTTATTACAACTCGTTTTGTCATGCAACTATAGAGACCTAATAAATTGATTATTCCATACATTACTCCAGTACATTTACAGAACAAAAATATCTGCAAACATAAGCAGATAAAAAAAAATGTTCTGTTCCTTTAACATTAAATTAACAACAGTCATCCATCAGAATCATTCGTATTTCTGACTAACTTCAGGGTGGTGGTGTTCCATTGGTAAATACTCGACTACTAAGATCGATATGAGTGGGTCGCGGCGCCAAACTCGGAAATATATTCGTATAATTACGGACATTCTGTCATCTAGCTCGCGAGAACAAAGTATTTACCGCAAATAAACCACAAGTTAAAACAAAAGGACTCTCGGTACATGACACTAGAAGACAAGTTGTTAACGGAATCATGTACTGTGAGTACAGACACTGAATTAGAGAAGTGAATATTCGATGTAACCTATCTTTTCTGGAGAACTTTACCGCTGCCCAAGACTCAGGCAGGGTGCTTGAGATAGCTACAAGACTTTAGAAAACGGAAAATCTACTCCAGTTGAATTACATTTATGAAATTATGTGAGGTTTACTTTACGCAGACAAAAGGCGATCAACAGTTTAGATCGACGACCTTTGCCTTATACGTAGGATCTGTCGTCAACCAAACGTACTTTTCAGCCTGAAGTAGTCGTGACCCGTCGCCTTAGGTAACTTACAACAAAAGCAGAATCAAGTAGTGAGCCTGAATTAATTATTAATTACGGTGGAGAGAACTTTGTTAATGACACCTTGTTTTTCAGATCACAGGGGATACGCGGGTCAGGAAGAAGTTGGGAGACAGGCTGGCTGGCTGCCCAACAGCCTAACGTATTACATTCACCGTGCGACAGATGAGCCTCACGGATTAACAGAGACGACGGGCGAACACGGACCCGACAAAATTACAACTTTGCATCCCAGCTAGAAATATTCAAATTTTCAGTAAAAATAGTTCGCCGCGCCGCAAATATAGGTATAGTAGCTCCAGATTTAAAACCCGCATTCCATTGTTTATTTCTCGTTCTTCATTTTGTCCAAATTTGAAGGACTTCCAAGCGTACCTGAAAGTTATTCGTTAACTTCCTCATTCAAAGGAAATATTTCTCTACATTCCTCCACCTCGCTCGGCAAAATATTTCTTTTCTTTTTTTATTAACCAAGAACTTTCTGCTCTGACTTTATATCCGTGATTGGCCAAACAAACCCCAGAGCGGTTTGCCGTACTGTCTGTGAAATCTCACATTTAGCGGTTGAGCGGTCGGATATTTTGCTCTTTTAAATTTTATTTATTTTTTTTTTTTAAAAAAAGAAGTTCTGCCATGCATTAGAAATCCTGGAGAATAAAAGAAACTTCTGAAACCCTGAAGTTCAAACCAGCATCTATACTTTTTATAAACAGGTTGTTTTCTTTGTGTATGCAAAAATACAATTTCTGTGTGCATAGAAAATACAGACTTATGCCAGGGAAAAATAGACATCATTACAGCTAAGTAGTTTTATAGTGATATGTATAGACACTTAAGAGACATAAAATGTAAGAAAAACTTGAATATGTGGAAGTTCAGTTTTAGATCTACCACAGATTTTGGAGGTCGTCTTGTACTTTTGCATTTAGCGATCAAGCTGCTCTCCCGGACATGTTGAATTGGATTTATATCAATCAGGGCTTCGAGGTAGGTGCCCGGACAAGAACCTGCAGCGCCTTGTCTCTTTTGCATTGTTTTGCGGCTTTTGAGGTGTGACAAGTGGTAGTCTTCTTGCAGAAAATGTCTTAAACCGTAAATATTTTTGTTGAAAAAATAGCATTATATGATTATCGTGAACGTGCAACAGAATTCAGATGTATGGATACCAGGTCACACCCCCCACATCATTACACTGAACTGAGTTTCAAGACTGGCCTTTCTCCACACTCATGCTCGTTGATGGAACAGAACAGGCGTACAAAATCCCATAGTTTTGAGTATCATTTCACCAGCCTATGGAAATTTGTAGGGGCTTCCACCAAGCCGCCTTCATCTGCGAGCTTTGTGCGTGGATCGGACCCGCTCCTTCATTCTCCTGACGAAAACCATTAACAGTAACACGCATCGTCCCCATTTGTAAGTCAAAAATACCATTCTGGCTGCCTGTCTTTCTTCGACTTTGACTACAGTATGATTGTCCAATTGCAAATGGGGATGTATCGCGAGCGCCGACTGTATGGACGTCTTTAACATTCTACCAACTCTGTCGTCTCACTAGCGGCTATAATCCTTTAATCCGACGAAATACGTTATCCCAGTACAGGGCGACGCAGACGGGCAATGTACATCTGACTCGAACTATTCTGGAGAAAAAACCGGATCACTCGGAGACAACACCCACGCGCACATCCGGTACAGAAAAAAAAAAGGGTTGGGGGGACTACGTTACTGGCAGACATCTGATCCCCGTCGCTGGGAGTATATTGTTGCCTGCAACTACAATGAGCTCGTTCGCTACCATTTCTCTAACCCAGCGTCAAGAAACCGTGATAATTCATCTTTATTTTATTTTTGATAGTAGGAATAAAAACCCAGTAGTCCATCAGATGATTCCTCGTGTCCGTCGTTAATGAGTGACGTGTAAAGAACTAAAAGATCACAACAACATACACGTTGTTAATGTCGTTGGAGCGAAGAGACATTCTGGTTGTGCGTTCTCCACTATAACGATGACTAAAAATATAACGTACGCAGGACAAGATACCAAATTTTCATATTATTATTAGCTTTCTATTATGGCTGCACGAACTAGATCTATGGAGACTTCACTCATTTTTGTAGTCCGTTTCCATTCCGCGCAAGTTCGGTCGGACTAATAGGCTTTCTGCAATGAACCAACAGACTTCTTCCTCGTGAGTGATCTCTAGACCCACCAACTTCACTGCAGATATTGCCGAACCAAAAAAGAACATCTAGATTTTTCAACGGGTCGCTAAGTCTGCTGGACCCAACAACTCTCGATCGCTGTGCCGATCACTCGGCTAATTTCCCGTCCCCAGATTTGTTCATGTAATCAATTAACCCGACAATGTTTCTCTCTAACGCATGCCAGCCGTTCTCTCCCGTGGCAATTGATTGTTTAATTACGAGCGAATATTAATTAACCAGTGGGATTAAGTTATCGAATCGATTGGACAGTACATCTATAGAAGTCTAATCTCACAAAAATGGAAAAAAAAACAACAACATCGCAATTCAACTGATCGAGTTAAAGCAACGCATTTTAATTTGTTAAAACCAGTAATTAGGTTTATAATCATACGTGCTCCCCTACACTTACAGAAAATTATAAATCAGGAACAGATAAACGAATACAACAAATAAACAAACATCCAAACGGCTCTGAGCGAGACGTGAAATGAAAGTCAGCAGATCTAATATTTTCAAGCAAACTTGTATATATTTGGGGGGGTCTATGATTTTAAAATTATCTGCAAGTTCTCCTACTTAGCGCGCACACACAAATATAGTGACACTCTACGACCTCATTTTGGCCACATTTTTCATTTGAAAAAATATTTTAAATCACATTCTGATATAACGCTTAACGTTGTGAATTACTGTATCTGCAGTGATAATGATTCTGTTCACGCCCGACAGGAGATAACTATCACAAAACACCGACTGACATGGGAGATAATCTGCTATGTTCATCGTTTGTTTTGCTGTTTTTATCCGGTTATTAGGAAAATCTTCATTATAAGTCTCTCTCTCTCTCTCTCCAAGATAATTTTACATTCGGGAAATGCTTTCTATAAAAGTAGAACTCTCCCTTGAATTGGCACAGCAGATATATTGCGCAATAGCTCTCCTCAGGGTTTTTTCTTTTAAATTTTTATTACGAGAATATATCCAAGCAAATCAGTTTTTTTTTTAAAAATATATAATCGGTAGATACATACCGTGCAATATCTAAAATAAGCAAGATTACTTTAGATGTGCGCGCGAATGGCTCGAAAGACGACTGTAGTTTGGCTTCTACACTTATTAAAAACAACAGATCATCTCGTCTTTTTAGCTCTTTAAAGAGAGCTTAGAAAAAGTCGTGAAGTCAGGGAACCATACGACACTCGGCCATAACACTATGCACAACAAGGAAACACGAAGTTGTTTGTGGTGTTTTTGACAGAAGAGCTATGGAACTCCCATTCATGTTTTAAAGTATGGGAAGTTGCTTGCCAAAATCCATTTGGAATTAATGATATAGTTTATTACAAAATATACTGAGTAAATGTTTATTTAGTTTAGGATGATTAGGCTTAGACAAAGGATCAAAATTAGGAATTCCTCAGTTTTAGAGTGAAGCTGTCCACAAACAATAGTCTATAGTCAAAGTGTTGATTGGCTCACTTCTCAAACTAGGTAGCCTTGCAAGCACAAGCTGTGATGGCGCCTGCTTCTCCTGGTAGCCGTAACACTTTTCGAACCTGGAGATCTATAAAAAATTGTGACGTTTCTACATCATATTTTAACCACTAGGTTAAGCTGTGCTATTTCGCTGTCTCCTTGTAACAACTACACCACACTATCTAACTGATATTCCTTAAAACTGGGAACCTTACATAAGTTGCGATAGTTTCCTATTCCCAATAACCACAATATTGTAATATATTATGTAAATGTTTAATAAAATAACTGAAAGCTTTACCAGGTTTCCTGTATTCTTTAGACATTTTCAATTATTGTTAGGACCTCAAAGTGTAGCAATTCAAATAGATTTTTTTCCCTAATTTATTCGCTCTTCCAAATCGTTTTTGGTAAATTTTTTTTTGAAAAGTTTTAAAGCTGCTGGGAAACAAGAGATAAGATATAAGATCAAACTACGAAAGAAAGCTGCGGGATCCTGTCCTGACTCTCGAGCTCTAAGAGCAGCAGCTCACTAGAGGGCGGTTGTGACCAGGCAGATAGTTATCTAGGTTTGTTTCGGCTATCTTGGTCGGTGACCAAGATGCAAGTTACCTACGGAAGCTTCACTAGCTATACCAGTGTAGACACCACTAAGATTCTTCATTTTTAGATGTGAGAGAAATTCTGCCAGGGAGGTACGCCAAACGTAAACGGTCCAGACAGGGATTCGAACTCGTTCGTTCAGCCATGGCAGTCAAAACGTCTACTACAGGACCACCAGCTACTACTTTTAAAAACAAATAAAAAAGAAAATATATTTGAAGTGTTCGTTATGCTTGTAAAGATAATAATTTTGTCCACTAAACGCTTATTTTATTTTTCAGTTCTTCGGTATTAATGAAACAAATTATCTAAGCAGTGAAATAAAATTGTAGAGGTCTTTACAGTTTGCTTCAATGCTCAAATAAAATTAATTTTATTCCCGAAATACAGATCCTTTACTGAGTTACTGAATAAGGGAAGGGAAGATATTCCAAGTTTAATCAATTGATCTTAACAGTTGATCAATTGCTTCTGTTTTTGTTTGTTTGTTGTTGTTTTTTACTGTGCAGTTATCTAGTAGTCCCAAGCTGACTTAAGCGTGATCCAAGGTCTCAAAAGGGTTACTGAATGTGTGGCACATTGGGGATTCCAATGAAAAGGGTAGGGACCGGGTGGAGCCAATTTCATTATCAGATAAAGGAAGAGTTTTTCTAGGGAGGGATTAAAACAGAGTGACACCGGTATATGAAAGTGGACGTCATGATGGAAAAACAGAGGGTCTGACTAATCGAAGACCCCTTCCCGACCCCGTGTGTGTGGTGTGTGTGTGTGTGTCTTTGTTGGAGAAATAAAAGCTTTTTAAAAATGCACTCAAAGTGGCGTTGTGAGAAGCAGACATGTCTGCGTCAGCTGACAAAAACCGCACAACTCCTTTCCATAATGTATTATTGCTATGAAAATCGACAATCAAAACAGACTGGTTATGAGTTATACTAGCGCCAGCTGGTGAAGTGATGCGAGGAGAAGCCATACCAGGAGGGTTAGGGTGTTTACCGAGCCGAGACCTTGTCATCTCGATGGTTGAAGTCTATATATAGTTAATCTATTTTTTAGAAGCTTTTTTACTTCCTTGTTTGCATAAAGCGACGAATTATTTGATACCTGAACAAATCGTTAGCATTGTGTGTTGCTAAAAATATAAGGAAGGTAATAATACAAAAAAAAAATGGATAAATAAAACATTTTATGAGTAATATAGCGGTGAAAGGGCCTGCGCAACAGGTGCCCAGTTCATCCCAAACGACAGATGGGTTCCGAGTAATTACTTACAGTTCCGCCCGACAAGAAAGAAAAGACAGCAGAGAAATACAAACTCTGTGATGTCGCCCAGCAGGCCTGAGGAGTCGGGGGATGGACGATGGTTTCAGTTCTCAAAGAACGATGCGTAATCGTTTTCGCCAGCCTTCACGAAATCCACCACCTTGTTGGAGAAACGGCGCGACCTGACCATCTTCCACCGGTCGCTCCTGTTCTCGGCCGCCATCACCACCGTCGACTGGTCCCCGCGATCTCCTTTGTGGATGAACCATCGCCGCCCCACATCCGTGGCCAGCAGCACCGCGGCTCGTCGCCGCAGCTCCCTGCCGTCCTCAAGCGCGGACTGCTCGTACAGCTCCGCGTACTCTACCTCCTCGTTGTAGAACCGACGGAGCTCGCTCGCGTTCCTTATTTCACACGGCAGGTGCGTGTCGTCCGACAGTGACATGATTTTTGTGTCGAGGGTGCGCAACTCCCCCGAGGATTGTTGCCAAGAACGGGTCATTTGAATTAAAATAAAACAGGTGACAGAAACCTTCTCTACGGTTGGACAGCTGAGCGGATCAAGATCATGTCGATAAATCAAAAAAGCCCCCCCCCCACCATGCGCCAAGTAACTGAACTATCGCCCTGAGATTGCTGCTTTCGTACGTTAATAGTGGTTTATTTACTCTCCTTGTAAGTTCCCATCATCACCTAAGAAACACGCAGGCCTTACTAATGGTAGCCCCCAAATATTGATTAGTCAAGAATGCGTTTCTTACGAATCAAACAGACTGACCGACCCTAACTTTTGGCATATTTAGACAAGTTCACACTGTGCCATTTCTCCCCCCGACAAGGCAGCTATGACTTCATAGAAACGTCGGCTGCCTTTCTATTTATCCACCACCACCCCTGAAACATAATCCAGCCGAAATTCTGTTTCAAATTAAAATACTGTTGTTAACATACGATTAAAACAAAATAAAGGTTTATCATTAACGATTGCTGTAAACTAATAAAGCGCTTCTGTCTCAAGAATCTTGTTGCCATGACTACCAACTTATGGACTGGCTGTGTCAAGAAGAAAGCATTCAAGTTTGTGTTTTAAGAGATCTTGTTTATTTTAGTAAAGTTCGCCATTGCCTTCTATTTTTATCATTTTACTTTTCGTATGCAGCAGCTTTCTTCGTTGTATTTTTAATAGAAATTCAGAGCCACATTTCTACCTAGACAAATATGCATGAACAAAATGAATTCTAATGGGAAAACTCTTGAAAAGAAAATAGTAAAAAAAATATGATATGAACCGTAACTATACATATACAAGCATCTAATTCGTCTGCAACAATAACCTTAACAAGCTAGTAAAACTGTACATCACTTTTATTTGGAAATTTACTTGTAACACTGTTGCTGTTTTCAAAAGGACTGCACTATAAAAGGGAACTAATTAGACCAGGGTTAGGGAGAAAGAATAATGTTGTTAGAGGTATTTGTCAAAAGAGAGTTTTAAAGTAACTACACAGTTTTAATTTACTATAAAATATCTTTTGTAAAGAAATTAAGCAGGCAGCCAAAATTGTGGGCTTACCGATAAAAAAGAAAAGGATATTTTAATGAAGTATTGTGTGATCAAAGTTAAAATAGTAACTTACTACAACACGTTGTCATGTATGTATTTTCTAAATATTAGATGCTAATAATATACATATAACTAAGTACAGGTATACATACCTACCTCTGGCAACGAAGTGGACATGTTCACGAAATCCACTTCGTTCTCAGAAACCGCGGTGTCAGAGGTAGTTTCAACACGAGACGAGTGGGAATAGTCCAGTTATTCTCCATTTTGCATAGTGTACGAGTCCAATAAATATGACAGTATAAAACATTGTCGTAGATACACCTTCAAAAAAAAAGAAAAACAAACAATTACACTTACCAATGACTTGCCGGAGCTTGCATCACTGTTTCCCACCGTTGGCAACGGTGGATGTGTAATTAATTGTGTGGTGAGCTGCCAGGATCCCAACTTGATGGGCCTGGCTCCGGTTCTTGTTGTTGCTGAACAGAAGACTTCTTTTTGATGAATGCATCAAATGTCGGCTGTGTTGCCTTCTTCCTTCCTTCTTTTAAAAACTCACGATAGCAGATGTCTTTCAACGCTGCTTTCTTGACAGCACCGCTGCGTTCCCAGTCTGGGTCATTCGTTGAGGCCTTCAATACATCCATAATCTTTGCAATGTTTCCAGGCGCAAACTTCGCAGTTAACACTTTCTCTGGCATCTCATCGCCAACTGGGTCTTGTTCACCCCTCATCGGTTAGTTCTTGCAAATCTTCGTTGCTAGTTAACTCCTCGAGAGACTCGAGAAGCCCTTGCACAACGTCTACTTCCCTTGTTAGCTTAACAAGGTCATTTTTAACTGCTGGCCGTCTCGGTCTCCAAGCCACTGACGAGGTCTGCCCACAGCCCGTTCGCGCACCTGCTTGTCACCTCTTGGCAGGCGTCTCTCATGTCATCAGTCGCTTTCATCGTGTTATAAGATTTCCAAAAATCTTTAATTCGCCGTTATGCTGCTCCTCGTGCGACTCAATTCCCTAGCAGCTGATAGACTTCGGTCCGAGAGAGCTCTCAGTGGGGACCGAGCCATACCTAGCGAGTGCCACATTGCACTCCTCCCCCGCCTTACCTCGTCGCGTGGCCCGCTTCTTTCTAGGCACACAGGCACCACTACCACTTGATGGCTGGCATAGGGGCGGCTAATTATGAATATTTTCAATAAAAGGGGGCATGGTGAGATACAACCCGTACGTACATGGCGGACGTCAGGTCCGAACTGATGGCGGTAAATGACGCGCTTCGTTCTGATTGGCTGAAATCAAAACAGAAGATTATGGCGGCGAGTTCTTATTGGACCCCTTTTTATAATTATTTTTTTTAAATTTTAAGCTAAAAAAGGACGGGAGAAAACGAACTACGTGATAAAGAAGCTTCGTTATCAGAGGTATACCTGTATATGCCCTAATAAATTTAGTATATAATATATGGCATATTTTATATATGTCAAGTGATGGAGATTCCTTCAACACCTGAGACAAATTCTAGATATAATTACATTCAAGGAATACTAACCTTTTAAATACATTCAATACAAATGAGCTCAATGCAGTAGATAAAAATCATGAACAAAAAAAGAAATTCCAGTTCAACATAACAAGAATTTTATTTACAGACAATATTAAAAGTGAGAAACTAGACAGGTGTTAAAGAACAGGCTGTCAGTGTATGAAGTGAAACACAATAACAGTAACATCATGGCCTTTGTGAAGATCAGCCAAAGTTTTGGTGATGAGTTCCAGAAGGTGGTTACTGTAGCCCCCCATGCTCTTGGTGAAAAGAGCAAGAAGCTGAACTGATGGAGATTGTGCTGTTCATTGATTTGACAGGTTAGGGCAGAATTCACTCAAGAAAAACCTTGGCTGTACGTAGTCTTCATGTCTGGTTCTGGAAAACAAGAAGTTGATTAAAGGTTAAGATTTAACCAAACATCAGTAAATTTAATTTGTTTAGATAGAAATAGAGTTTAATGTTTAAAAAACAAATATTTTTACAAGCAATGAGATGTCTGTCAGAAATTAGAAAGATTTAAGCTTCCCCACCAAAGAAAAATATTTATCAAACAAGATTTAAAATGATTTATATTATCACTATAAATGACATCTGCCAATGATTTATTGTATACATTAAAACTTCTATTACTAAGAAAAATGTTTCCTAATTTCAAACTGTGCCAAAATTTTTTTTTTGTTTTTGTTTTGGTCCCATAATAAATAGTAACTGCAGAGAAACAACATCATTTCTTAGTAGCTAGGCACTTAAATCTCTTAATAATTAAAAATAATAATAATCAGGTGTTCCATTAGATGTCTAATTCCAAACTAGAAATTATATTTTTAGCCAATTGGCATATCCTAAATGCTCAAAACTTGAAAGACTCTAGTGATTTCAGGTTGAACTCCTAATATCTCAATACCTTTCCCGTATATATAGTCTCCATACCTGCAAAGCATATACAAGGTGTGGATGAATAAGGACTAGATTCTGATTTAAGAAATTACAGGTGAAAATTCATTGTTACTCCAAGCCATAGCAATATAATACTTTTAGAAGAGTCAAATTCCCATTTTGCTAAAAGCTATTGATAGATGTTTCTCGCAAACATTTGGATACTCCTAATATTGACAGATTTCTCCATCCTAAGCATGTGTGATGTGTGTAATCAGTTCCTATTAGCCAAGTAATGTATACACTGACAGTGCTAGAATTAATGCTTACTAACATTCTGGTGAACTGTCAGATGGAATGTGCAGTAGTTCAGAGTAGACAAATGCATGATGCATACCAGTTCATCAGGACTTTAACAAATACAAGTTCATCAATTTTAAACACAGGGTTGGTTTTCCATGAGTGAAAAGGTTCTCATTCGATTACAAAATTAGGAAACATTTTTTGGAAACTAACTTATTTGAGCCAATTATTTTTATGTACTTATTTTTTAGAGTATATAAATGAAAGCTAAGTAGAACATTTTCAGTTCAAGCTAAAAAAACCCCCTTACACAAACAATAAGGACAATATTTGACCTTGAGCAAACATGTAGTGGTTTCATCTATGTAATGTAATCCATGATATCTTGCGACAAACTTACTTAGGTTTAAATTTAGTGAAATGATAGCAGCCAGAAAATAAACCAAACCATGCTCATAAATTAAGTCAGATAGAAATGGAGAGAGAGAAAGAGAAGTGGAATTGATGGAGAGAACTGGAAAAAGCAAGTAATAGATATAAAAGAGAAAAAGAGAATAGAAATGAAGACTGATACATGATACATTTTGGTTATCTTCACATATCAAAAACATTTAAAAAAATCTAAATGCGTAAACACTTAATTAGACTTTAAAACGGAATTCTTAAAATAGGTACCACTTTTAGGCCCTACTGATTCTCCTTTCTTTGTTTACTTTTTTAGTTTTTTAAAAAAAAAAAAAAAGATTTGCCTTGGTGATAAATAGTGTCAATACAGTCAAATAGGAGTTATGGTACTCCATTTTTAAAATGTTTACAGTTTTCAAGCAAAAATAGCTCTGATTTTAAACATAAGAGGGCTAATCAAAGTAGTTGTTGTGTTGTACATAAATCTGTACACTGGAGATAACCTTGGTGAGTGTGTGCTGTGGTTATCTGCTAGAGATTTTTGCCAATCAGAACTCTTAATTTTTGGATGTGGTAGGAAATCTGAGTGCTGAAGAAAACCAACATGACCAGGTAGTGAAAAAGAGCAAGAAGAAACCACGTCAGAGAGGTATACCAAACTAAGTTGGCACTGACTGGAAAATGAACTAGGTGATCAATCTTGGGAGTCCAGCAGGCTAACTACTGGGTCTCCATCAAAATACTTATGCATAAACTGATTCAAATATCTGAAAAAATTTGAAAACCCCTCAAAGTCTGAACTGTTATTCAAAATGTTTAATGACTTAATTTTTAAAAAAATCATTTTTTGAATGCATTTGCTAAATTGAAACAAACTAAAATTAAGGAGACACAAAAATTTTTTCAGCTATAAACAGTTACTAATATTATAGATCATAATTATAAGTTTGCTAAGAGATTTTTTTTTCAGATTTGTCAGAAATGTGCAACTTAATGAGACCAGAATTATTATGAAAACAATATGCAGCACAAAGCCAAGCAATGCCACACTATTATATTAAAAGTGTGTTATTCATAATCTATGAAAAAAAACTCCTATCATCTGGTCATGAAAAGTAAACTAAGTTTCATGAATTACACAGTAAAAGCTCAATTGTATTCATTTAATCTGGTGTAATATCATAAATAATACAAAACATGTATTCAAATAATTTAACAAATACATCTTAAAAGTGGGCTGAGTAATTTCAGAGAAAATAAGTTTCTTTTAAATGAGAAATGAACTTTTCTCTGGTTTCTCTCAAAGAAATTCAAATAATGAGAATTGTCTTTCAAGATCAGGAATAAATTTACAAAATCAAGTTGTAATCAAAGTGATTACATTTAAATAATAAAATTTATTTAAAATATCAGTGCTGTTTTTAATGATCATCTGAAGAACAAAATTTCTTTTTCTACACTATTTTTAAAAATACTGATTTAATTTTTTTTCCAATGTTAAATTTTCTTTTGAGAGTTATTTTAATGAAATATATCTGATTAAAAAATAACTTTGCAAATTAAAGCTTAAACCAACATTTAAAATTTTACATCCAGAATTAAGTGCAAAATAATGGAACCAAGAAAGACTTTAAAACATTAGAAAGATTATATGGCTTCGTTATTGCAACTCTTCACTCAGAAAGACCTTTTCAAACACTTTGATACATGAAACAGATCTATTTGCAAAGGCACTCACATGATTCACTAACCATAAAATGTCTATTTGCTATGCTCCCCCATGCAAGTTTCCTCATCTCTTTCTCTGCTTCTTGGCCCTACCTGAGCTTATCTGATCATGTCACCCTGACAACACATCAAGGTGTAACCCTGAAGGGACTGTTTTGGCATGCAATAATATTAAAACCATTTTTATTTATTTATATTGCACAACTATCCTAAGCCGGTCTTTAACCATAGCTGTTGAATTTTTATATCTGCATTGGTCTAAAGTGTTGGTTAAAAAAAAAAAAAACCCAGCAGATAATTAGCTCAGGCCATTTGTACAGCAGACAAAAAAATTTTAAAAAGCTTCTGCAAATTAACACCATTATATTCCAAAAGAGTCTCCATCAGGATTTGGTCCTGATGGTGGTGATGATGATGACAGGAAAAGATCACCAAAATGTTGTCAACAGTTAATTTGGCTTCTACTAAAAGAAGTAATGGGGGATGTCTGAAGTAACTCTACACTGCTGGTGAGTGAAAGATAGAACCCACTACTTTTATTAAGTGATAGATCCTCAATAACATTTTGTTTTTATCTTAATATTTCTGTTTGTAAATTCAATGAGCTTTCAGTGAAACCTGTATATTTTTGTTACTGTGTTTTGACTGAAATAATTCAGATATCTAGCAGTGTTTTTTATAAAATTTCCTTTATTTATTTACTAGGAACATTCAAATGAAACCCAGCTAAAATAGTATCTGACCAGCTTTCATTTGAATGTTCCTATCATTTGTTTAATTGGTAGAGGTTAGCTACAATTTAATTTCTTTTTTAAAAGACAAAAACAACAAATTCTGCTATCTAAATTGTGCATTAAAAAAAAAGTGTTCACAAAGAGCAGGAAAATCTAAAATGAAAACAGGAAGGGGGTTAGGTAGAAGTTTCTGATAGCATTCAAAAAAATTACTAAAAGATAAAAGACCAAAAACGAAGCAATTTTTACAGAATAAAAGTTAACTTAAGAGTTTAAATGGAAAGGTTTCTGTTGTACTTTAAGTAAAATGACTATATATCCTACCTGTAGAATACAGATGTGTATACATAAAAAGAGGTGGATAATGAAAAAGTTGAAAAAAGAATGTCAAGAGAAGCTGTTCAGTGACCAGAGAGACTAGGACATTCATTCAGAAAGTGTCCAGGTCTTATATAACCACTGTGCTTATCTCTAGAAAATAAACAGAAATAAATAAAATTAAAAGTTTAAAAGAAAAAAAAAACCCTCTGGAAAATAGAAACAAAATTAAATAACTAAAATACAAATAAATTAACTTATAATAAAGATTGAAATGTTTAAAACAACATTTTTAAAAAATGGACTCAAGAAAATGGAAAAAATTAAAAGAAATGTCATTTAAATAGTCACTACACAATGATAACAAAATTATAAATACATAAAATAAAAATAAATTAAATGGCATTAAAATATACAAGAAAAAATGTAAAGGGTCTCTAAAATTAAATTAAATTTTAAATGAAACTAAGGTGAAACTAAAACAATAGACAACAGAAAATGTCTAGAAAACTATAAACAAAAGTACTTTCTTCAATTTTAAAGATGATGCACCTGTTTTATCATTATTTTCTTCAGAAAAGGATTTTTAAAAAGTATGTTTTGAAATTCTCAGATGCAGATTAGAGATATATGTGCACTTCTTACACAAAAAACTGCTCCAAGATCTCAGACCAACAGAATGAGACCAGAAATCCTGTGTAACTAAGCAAACACCTGAAATAGAGTCTGTATTTGTGTTTAAAGCTGAGTCAAAGTTAAATGTGCTTGGAAAAAGACCTGGATTTCCGTGAAGCCAGGATATCCTAGGGCATCTGAGCTTATACAAAGTAAATAATATTCAGAAAAGCAGATTCAGATTATCCAAACATTTTCAGAATTCAAATATTATAAAATATATAACAATGCCAACAATCCAGATGGTTTGGATATGCCTCAACAAACTGAAGCATTAAAGTATTAATCTCTTTAAAATATTTAAAGAAATCCCAAACTTTAGAAAAACCACTCATTTTGTGTAGTGTACTGAATTTTTCAATTTAAAGGTTGATGTGAAGTGTCAACATCTCAATTATGAAAAAAATACAAAAGTTCATTCATATAGATTAAATTGAAATATAGATTGAACAAATGAATTATTATTCTTGTTTTTTTCAGTTATAATCTCTAATATAAGACAAAATAATGTAATAATGAAAATAAGTTTAATAAACTGTATACTAAAATCCCTTTGACAAATCAACTGCTGTTGACTTCTCGTTCTGCATAAATTATTCTTTGATGTGGAAAAAAAAAATAAAAACGATAAGCTGAATTTTGTTCAAAATAAAAATTAAATAGAATTTTCCTATATAAAAGGAAGAAATGATTGGAGAAATCACAATGCAGTGGCATCTATTAGTAAGATGAGCCCATGACAGTTGTAAATATTTTAAAATAATCTAAGTCTAAGCAAATCTAACTTAACTTCTTTTCACATGTTGACATATCTTGACAGTTACCTATTCACCTGCTGCTGATAGATAACTTTATGCAAATGATCACCATTTGTTACTGTTAATAATTCCATGTTCACACATTTTTTAAATCTTACTTTTGTTGGGTAAGATAAGTACTTTAACATTAGTTGATTTCTGCATGCATAGTCCTCTTGTCATACAACACAAATAATCTAATGTGGGAACAAGTTTACTGAGTTTTCCTCTTTACAATAATATTATTATTAAAAAACAAAACAGTTGTTGCTGTCTGTGGAATTTTTTCATAGACAAAATCATTTTCCAACAAGTAAACAGCAGCAATCTGATTTTTCCATAGGTTCAGTGGATAATTTTCTTTTTGAATTATTTGAATGTCAGCAAGGTCTTAATCTGGTATGATAGTTCTGGCTTCATCAAGTGCATTTTAGGTTAAGGCTAGTGGGATGAAAAAAGGATTGCTGGAAACTGAAATCTACAGCAGTTCAATAGGAAGAAGAAACAAAATTAAAAGGTTGATGAAAAGCATGTATACCACCAAACAAACAAGAAAAATTTTTACATAAAATGCTGAGTAAAGCTTGAATAAGAACATTTTGGACTAACCCAGAATTAATTAAGGAATTGATCTTGTCTTCTCATGCACATAGAACCAACCAAAAACAAGTGTTTTTTAAGTGTGCAAGCAGTGCAAAGCTGAATTCCTCCAAATTCATTGTGAGAATAACCAACTAAAATTCTTCTGCTTAGCAAAGCAGAAGAAATGGTGAGAGCAGGTCAAACTGGTACATAATCGATTACACCACTTTGTAGTCAATAAACAAACCCACCATAGTGAATGCACCATTAACTGGCTTTTCTTAATAACTTTTCTAGTCCCTTTAAAACCAGGGATCTCCCAGAAAATCTCAGACCAACACAAGCCCACCCAATTCTTTTTGTGTTAAAAAAAAATCCTAAAAATTCCTCAAACCTTTTGTAAGATTCTGTAAAAGTTTGCTGGTAACATCTGGAAAATCGTGCACAAAATAAAAGCATATAAAGACACTTATTTATATAACTGTTATGCCTCTTAGAAATCACATACTAGTGATTATTTTGTCAATAACTGCCAGAAATGGGCAAGTGAACAGTGACTGCTATTAAATGTAAACAAATTAAAGTTAATAAGATAACATTTGATATTTTTTATCGAATCCAGTGCAATAGATCTACTTAGAGGTAATTTGTTAGCAATCATGAGTTAATGGGAGATAACTCTTGAGAAACCTATTCAGATTGCCAAATGTGTGCGAACTAATAGATTTTAAAAATTCATATTGTAAAACATGCTAACAAATTCTTCTAATGTAAACGGATCTAAAGGGATATTTTGGATGTAACTACCTAAAAGTAACAGGTAATGATTTATATGTAAACTTTCTTTATTTAGACATTATTTCACTATAAAATCAGAGGAAAATCCAAAAATGAACTTTAGTTGGATACATTCCTATGACTAAAAACTTTACAAAATTTTACAAATCAAGAAATCGTCAACATTCATAAAAATTTGTTTTGTTGTTCTTTTATCTGGATATATATGGAGAAATTGTTTATGGTAAAACCTTGATTTAATGGATCCCCATTCAACGTACTTCGGAAGCAACAGACGCTGTCTGGTACTCCTGAAAAAAGTCTGTGTTGAGCTGTGCAAACAATTTTTTGCTTTGGCACCTTTTGCATGTGCGCATAAACATCTGGATTAAATGGACTCTGGAATTAACGGCCACCCCTCCCCCCCCCCCTGTTAGTCCGTTAAATTGAGGTTTTACTGTATCACCAAATGCCTATAAAAAACTCTTCCACAGAATTTGAAATTTAAAACTATGTAAGTTGAAAAATATGAGTACATCATCAGATATATATGTATGCATCTATATATTCATCAGTAGCATAATAAATAAAAAAAAGAGAATTTTTGAAGCAAATTTCTAATAGGCCGAAATAAGACCTCACTTATAAACAGCTGCGACGGCCGATCGTGGAACCGATCCAGCTACACCCACATACATATGCAACCTCACATACACACCCCTAAACACCGCACAACACCAAAAAAAAAAAAAAAGTTTTATTAATTATGAACTTTCGTTTAAATAATAAACTATTTTTACTTTTCCATTTTGTTAAAAATAAATTAATTTAAATCTTTTACATGAGTACTATTAAGTATACAGTTCTACAAAATTTAGACCTGTGATCACAATAGTAAAAGTTACTAAGATCTTTTGCATTTTATGAAAAACATGTTCTCAATAAAGATTAAATTTTTTGAAGAAAAAAAAAATTATTATCACTTTTCTGATCATGGATCATCATTTTAAAATTATACTGATATTATTTTAATTTTTTTATTGTTTTTTTTTCCTATAACAGGTGTACTACTGCTTGTATCATGGCCCAAACAATGATCCTAAAGTTTTTTACAAAAATTGTTTTATTTTTATTGGATGAAAAGAATCTTTCTTATGATGTGATCTGTTCCCAGAAGAATGTTTTTTGTGCTCACCCTGTTGATGTTTCTATTTCTTGGATACTAATGACATTCTTCATGAGGACTCTCTTCAAAAATCTATATTCACTTATCACAACAGGAATGGTGATAGTCTTCATTTCCCACATTTTTGTTATTTCTATCTCCAGGTCAATATATAACAACAACAACAACAATAATAATAATAATAATAATAATAATAATAATAATAATAAAATAATAATAATAATAAGGTATTAGGTTCTAGCACTGTTCATCCACTTAAGTGTTCAGTTTTTCAACTTATTAAATATAACACTTAAATATGTTTACAACAAGTAATATCTAAAACATTTAACCTACAATGAACTAAGAACATTAAAAGTCACTTCAGACATAGAAAAGCTCTTAGCTATATGAATGAATCATGGTCAAGATGTCAAAAGTTTCAAACAACATTTGAAAAAATAATTTTAATTTTTTTAAAAAGTTTAATGATTAACTTATTTTGTATTATTACCATTTTGTCATAAAAGTTTATTTAGGATACCATTTATTGGTTCCCTTTTCTTTTTCTATTTATCTAAAAAGTGTGAGCTAAGATAACAACCTTATTTTTTCTTTCTTGCATTAACATTGTACTAAATCAGAAATAAGCTTTAGTTATTTCACAAATGAGTACCCAAAAAAACGATGCAAACATGCTGAAGTAAAAAGATCTCATATTCTAAAAAAATTTTAGAATACTGAATACTAGTTTGTTCTGAGACTACTAGTTTTAATATAGTAAAATTCCTCTGAGCCAGTGGTAATATTTAAATGATTACAGTCTAATTGAAAACTACAACAGTTGAGTTTTCATCAGGATTCATTCATCTCTAGTTTTGCTTTGCTTCATCTAAATATTTTTTACCTAGTTAACAACATCAACTTACGATTGGGTCTGGAGGTATGTAAGCACCTTCTGTATTTGTTCCTCAGGAATGTCACCATCAATCTCAGCCAGGTAGCAATAAAGGTATCTGAAGGTTTCAAATGGTATCCTGGCAGGCCCACCTTCAGGATCTCCAGTTAGTATTTCACAGGTTATCTTCATTGTGAGAATGAGGTTCTGAAATATGGCATTTTGTACAAAAATTTAAAGATGTAAAATTTTTATATTAACTATAACAAAAAAGATCCACCCAAAACATAGACATGTGAGGGACATAAAGTTGAAAAGGTGATGGCTAATAAATTGGGAAAATTATTTTAAAAAGTACATTGGTTTTAGTAATGATTTACTTTTTGAGAATCTACACAAAAATTCCATCCCAATACATTTCTTTATTCATAAAAGTAACAAAATATGCTTACCTCCCCCAAAGCAGAAGCTGCCAAGGCAAAAAATTTCATCCATTCAACCTCATCTTGATCACCAGTAGCAAAATTTCCAATTTTTGCCAGCTCATCAAATTGTTCCCTTGGAAGGGCCAAGGCAAGCCATTTCTCTTCAATCTTTTCTAAAGGTAAAGTTGTTTTGGGAGAGAGCTGATAGGAATTAAAAAACAAAACAGGGTAAGTTTAATAAAAACATAAAATTCTTGCTTCAAAGATCAGATTTGAAAGACCCAGAAGTCAGTCAATCAGTGCTAGAACTGACAAAAATATCCACAGAAATAGGAATGCAAACAGTATTTATTTGAAGCATCTATTTCTTTTCTCCAAACATATGAATGTTACTTTAATTGCAATAATTTAGATATAAATATATAGTAAAACAGTCATGGTAATTTCTTTAGTAAAAAATTAATGTTATTATACTTTATTAATGAAAAATTAATTTGAAAAACTGCCAAATTATCTTAGTGCTTGCTTGTTTTCTGATTCATGGGACACATCACCTTACAATTCAAGGGATATAACTCGATACAACGTGTGTACTTTTAAAAGAAATTTGAATTTTAAATAATAGAACAGTGGAGTTCTACATATATTTTCATGTCCGAACAGGGATCAATCAGCAATGAAACAGATAAATTTCACACCACTCTACTCTAGGTTGCCTACCTAATAGAAGTTTCTTCCTGCTAATCTAAAAAGAAAATCAGCTAAATAATATTAATAAAATAACCCAGTTCCAGTTGTTTTTTTTGTTTTTTGTTTCCTCACCTTCATTTCAAAGGGAATGATGAGAATGTAATAAATGATTTACCTGTCTGTGGAGAACTTTCAGCAGACCTGGAGTCAAACCAGTGTCTGTCTTCTGAGAAGCAGCAGGCATCTCCAATCGTTCTTTGACAGGTGGAGTCTCACCAGCAGCAATTGCTCGAAAGTATCTTGAAGGTACAAAACAACTATTTCATTAAGTAGCCATCTTGACTCACTAAACCATTATTATACTAAATCATCAAATTAAATGATGCAACAAAGCAATACTTCACTTTACAGCATAAGGCATTCACAAATGAACCATGTCATCACAAAATGTCTATTGTTTCCAGCTAATTCCACAGTTAATTATGTAAATGAATTCACAAGCACAGAATTATACAGAATTGCAAATGAAAGATTCTTTTATAAAATCTTGTTTCACATTACAGCAAAAATCAGCCAATAAAATTATGTGTATTAATCAAATGGTTTTTTCATGTTTGATGTACAGTAACGCAGGGCTGTGTTAAGGCCTACAAAGTCCACAGTATGTATGGAGGGGGCTCCTTCTCTAATAGGTACATGTTAGTTATGAGTCCATCTATATCTATTCAGTGTAAAATTTAGGCTATCAAGTAAGCCACAGATATCTCTCCACAAGTCTAACCGAGACATTTCTTGGTTCAAAACTTTTTTTTTTCGTCAGAAGATAATAATTTCTTTGCATATGGTCACTTTAGAATCCTTTTTAAATGACTGTGTTATGCATATGAGTAGATTAAAAAATTTTTAAAGGCCAGGTTAATTCTCTTGATTCCTTTTCTTTTTTTAATTTCAAATTCCATAGAAAAATAAGTTACATCCATGTGAGTATGGAAAATTACTTAAATCTGTGAATATCACAAAGAATCTTTTAAATTACAAAAATATGTAGTTTATAATATTGATGATTGTATGAAATGTACTAAACCAAATCATATAATGGCAGAATTTGTAAATAAATGTTTTGAAGACAGAAGGATGGTGAAGCTTAAAAATGAATTGCCAACTTCAGTGTGTAAGCCATTCACCAGAAGAAAACCACAGGTTTTAGTTTCCTAAACGAAATGGAAGACAGCATATTGAGGTTAGCAGCATGCCTACTGCAGAAACTCCATATTAGATCTCTTCATTTTGTATATGTGGGAGAAAAACAGTCTGTAGAAAACTCATGCAGCTGGCTGGTAAAGAAGAGCAAGAATAAACAATTCCTGAAAGGTATGCCAAGCTATGTAGACTGGGATTCAAACTTGGGCTGTTTACCAATGAATCAACATGTTGTCCAATAAGAGATTTGCACATTAAAAACACATACAAACAAAATTTATGACTAAGCCTAAAACATCAATTAAAATATGTACATCACTTCTTCCCTGGAGGTCTTTCACAAGCCATAGTGGTTTCCTGCCAAGTTAGCCTAATTAATGAATGCTGTTTTTAATTTACCTGAATAAAAAACTAAATCATTCAAACAAAAGTCTTCTTTATTAGAAAAATTTTGAAAAAAGAAACTTACTCAGCTGCCCAGGCAAGTACATCTTGTGGTTGTGTTCGAATGGCTGCCTTGGTGAACTGTTTCATGATATCAGGGAGAGCAGGAGGAATTACAATCTGCTGGGAGCAGTAGTAGGGTTCATCACTAGTTGGCATGGTTCTACCAGAAAACAATAAAATTTCAAGCATTTATTCACCAACAGTCAAATTAAGATAAACAGCTGATTTTATTTTTTAGCTGTTTTCTAAAAAAAATATTCACCATATACATTATGTCCAAAACAGACTATACATAATCTGAATATTGGACTTAAAATAAGTGTTTTTTTTCATCAAGACAATATTTTTTTTCTAAATAGCTTAGAGCTTTGAAAAGTTTAGTGTTCTAACTACCTTCATGGCACTTAAAGCACTAAACAATAATAATAATAATAACTCTTATTGCTTTTATTTCAATTAAAACTGATAGCCATAAATATACATTGAAAAGAAAATTAAAGTTCAATGATTAAATTTCTTTACCATTTTATATCAAAGTCAACAGTAAATTGTTACTTGATAATGATGATTAATAATATATATATTTAAAAAATTATGGATATGCAAGTTAAAGCCTGCAATTTTACCCACATCAGAGTAGAAATTGTATTCATTTTAGTAGAGGGTCTCGGTCTCTCTCTTTTTGGGGGGGGGGGGGTAACATTTCAATTCCTACCTAAAATTTCGCTATTCAAAATACTGAAAAAACAAATACGAGTCCTGTAGAAAATTCTATTCAGCGAATGTAAACTATTCTCCACCAAACACCAGGAAAGGTAGAAAGGCAGGGCGGCGGCAGACCTGGCGGCTAGAGATGAGGGAGGGGTTCCTTCAGTTACCGCCATCGTCTCGATGCAGCCTTTATTGTTAGAGAATAAGTTAAACAATCGTTTTTTTTAACAGGTTAGATTAGAACGGATTATTATTATTATTGTTGTTATTTTAAATTACAGGATTTTTGCTCGGCCGGGTGAGTGAATGAATGAATAATCAATCGGATGCCGAAACGCTGAGATCTGACCACACAAACATGGCGGCGGTCGGGTGGTCGTCGTCGCCGCCGCCGCCGCTTCACTGTCACGGGACACGGCGACCGGGCAAGAGAGAGAGATGTACTGACTGACTGGAGGATAATAACGACAAGACCAACGCAGCGAGACGGCACATCCTACTGAATAATAATAGTAATAATCGGTTTTTATTTGAATGTCCGACGACATTCAAACGCGCCCGACGACATCACACCCCGACCACGGAACTGAAAACCCCCTCACCCACCCGGCCGGAGAAAAGCAGGAAGAAAATGAAAGGAGAAACTTACACACACACAAAAAAAAAAAAAAAAAACGAAAAAAAAAAAAAAAAAACAGAGAGAAGAAACTTTTCCTCGTCTGTCTGGTGTCGGAGGAGTTCAGTTTATCGCTTTTCTTTCCAAGCCTTGGCGTCCGTTGCTATGAATAATAATTCATACATTTCCGGTCCTGCGCGCTGAGCATTATGGTTGATGACTTAACAATCGAACAACTTTTTTTTTTTAAAAAAAATGAAGTAAGTAAATAAACGATTGGATATTTATTTATTTATTTTTTTAAGAAAAAAAAAAGCAAGCAAACAAATTTTTAGTTTTAAAATAATATATAATTTAAAAAATTCTTATACGGATTCACGGAGTGTTGAAGGCGCGTGCCGTGAGCGAGAAGTGTCGTCTGCTTCTGGACGTAGATGCAGTAAGTAGTTCCCTCTTGGTAAGCTCCTGCCGCTGTTTCCTTTCTCTTTTTTAAAAGATAAATGTATAACTAAGCTGTAATAATATGTTAGGACCTTGGATACGATTTTGGGGAGGGTTGCGCGGTGGAGAAATTATGGCACTAATCCAGAATTTTACGGGGGTCTGAATGAGAAACAACAACAACAACAACAACAGCAGTAAAAATTGTTGTTTTTTTTTTTTTTTCTTTTTTAATTATTTGACAGTTTCTGCTTGTTTCACTGGGAATGTCAACGGCTACAGCGATAAGAACCCAGGAAAAGACAGGGACTGTAAGTGATACAGATTGTTTATATGTGTGTGTCAAAAAAAAAAAAAAATGCCGGCTCTACTTCACCTTTAATGACTCGCGTGAGGAACCAAAAGGCCGTCTTTACCCGTGTCCAAGTAGGGGCCCCGCCAGCCATTAAAGATGGGGGGGGCGGCTTGTTTGCTTGTTTGTTTGTTTTAATGTTCTATGTGTAGGTACAGAAAGTTATTGATAATGTGTTGTTTACAAGAAATAGAGGGGCGGGCATCCTTCCTTTGTCGCCTTATCGGTGCTAGGTAAACCAAACCTACATCATTCTGCTGGTCCACCACCATTAGAATCTGGTCCCCTCCTCTCCCTCTCTGCATCGGTACTTACTAATGTAGCCTTTTTGTTAAATATTTCTGGGATTGTAGTAAGTGATCTGATCTGATCTGATCTTGAAACATGTGGCCTGTGTAATTTCCGACAAATGTCCCAGCTCCCTGCAGCACTTGGATGGTTTTCCTAAAGTCCCCACAGGGAGGATACCACCCCCCCCCAGATCAGTGTATATACCCCCTAAACTAACGGGGCTAATCTCTCTCATTCCCACCGGTACCGAGAGTTCCATGTTATACAAGAAAACCTAAACCCTGAAGCTTTTTTTGTCAACAATCTCTAGTCCTTCTTCCCTTGCATTAATCAGTTTAAAGCGAAAGTAGTGATGTGTGAAGGGAAATTAGCTAGAAATGAAAAGTACCAAACATTTATAAACTTTTTTGAAATTTATTGGTTTAGAAATGTCCTGGCACTCACATATATCATATAATACCTGCAACAGATGGACGAGCAGTTTCTTTCTTAAATAAAATAAAAAGACGTCCAAACTTCATTTCACTCTGCAGTTTTTAGCAATAAGCTGGAAAAACTTGAACTTACATTTAATATCAGTTTAATAGTCTTGTTAAATTTGGTTTTAAATAAAGAAAGTTGTCCTGTGTAACCAGCTGTTGCTTGCATTGAATACTTGAAAACCCAGTATTACCCATTATAAACAAATTTTGAAGCAGGAGAAATTATCTATTATTATTATTATTGTTGTATCTCCTGCATTTCCGTCTTTCGTTTTAAAATAACAATAGTTTAAATTTTAAAAAAAAGAAAAAAAAATTACAACTTTGTTATCATTGCTGTTGTTTAAAGATATTTGGACTAAACCACTGTATAAAGCCTGTCTGATAATATTTCAGTGGGCCTCTATTTTCACAAATGAGCAAGTCACAGAACAACAGTCTGCTCTGTTTGTAAAGAAACTTTTGGCTGTGGCAATATCAAACATCACTTATCTGAGGGCCATATTTCCTGAGCGTGCTTTTGGAGATCGATGTCTTGAAGGTAATATTTAAATAAAAATCAAAACAATTCCTTAATCAAACTTTGGAATTTATTTATTTAACTTTTTTTTTAAATTTATTTTTGAAACTGGTAGAAAACTAGCAATTATCTATGAATTATGTTTTGACTACATATTTTGTTGAATTGTTTTGTACTTCTCATTTGTCTCTGTTAAAATAATCAATTTTTTAAATTAATAACTAACTTTATTAAAATCTTTACATAAAATTTGTGATTATTTAAAAATTAACGATTGCCTGCTAATACTATAAGTTTAAGTAATAAAAATAAAAATATTTTGGATATCCTTGCTTACCTATTTCTGAGAACAGCTGCTGTAAGTAGTAAATTCACTCAATTCTTGTTAGAAAATAGTTCAAAATGGCATTAAACTAGACATAAACATGTTTCTACTTATTTCTAAAATTTGTATTTGGTACAATTGAAAATTAAGTTTTCATAAATTTTAAATCTACACATTGCTTGATCTTTTAATTAGTTAATATTTTACATTTTGATTACCAATCTGTTAAGGTTTAAAGATTTTTAGTTTAAGTGTATTTCTGACTGATTTATGTTTTTTTTTCTTTAAAAGATTAACATTCTTCATTAAATAAGAAAAAAGAAAATGTTGAGTATTTTATCTTGGGTTGCCATCTCAAGTCTAAGAATTTATTTTGTATTCTAATCTTTAAAGATTTGAATTTGAAAATTCTACGTGATGACAGTTCTTGTCCTGGAGCATGTCAGGTCATCAAATGGATTAAAGGCTGCTTTGATGCCTTAGACAAAAAATATGTAAGTTGAGTTAGAAAATTTGTAGATAATACATAGTTCTATTTTGCACCAAAACAAACTAATAGTAGAAAATGTCTTTCTTTTTGTGCTGATCTTTTCCAGTTCGTGACAAAAATCTAAAAGTTAATCTTCGGAATTGGGTTGATATCCCTGGATAACTATAGAGACATAATATATTGTGAATCTGAAATACTTGTGAAAAATTAAAGTTTGCTCTAATAAATGTACAAGATCTGATAAAAAATTTTCAGAAATAAATTTATTGTATGGAAATGAAGTACACTGTAGGAATATTAATAGGAGGGTGTGGTTGCCACCACTTGCCAACATTACACCTCTGGCAGGAAGTGGGCGTCTTTTCTCTGTCATGTGTGATGAGCAGTTCTGCGAAGACATGTTTATTTTTGTCTCCCATTGTAAAGTATCTGATGTGTTTGCATCAAATTTTGTGTGAAACTTGAGAAAACAGCCACAGAAACCTATGAAATGTTAAGAACAACATTTGTGGATGCAGCACTCAGCCGTTCAAAAACATTCAAATGGTTTTCTTGGTTTAAAGATGGCCGAACTTCCAGTTGCCCATCATCCTCACACAATTAAGGAATCAATCACACATGTTCATGACACAATCTGTGGTGACAGACAAATGACTATTCATGAAGTGGCTGAAGAAGTTGGCATGACGAGTCTTGGCAAAGTTCATCCTATAAGTTCTCACTCCAGAACAGAAGGAACATTGCCTCAAAGTGTGTCAAGAACTCACTGATTGTGTAGTGAGTGATGAAAATTTTCTTTACAGCTTCATTACAGATGACAAGACTTGGTTTTATGGCTATGATCCTGAAACTAAGCATCAGTCTTCTTAGTGGAGGACCGTGTCACCTCGACCAAAGAAAGCAAGACAGGTTCACTCAAATATGAAGACGATGTTGATTGTTTTTTGACATTGAGAGTGTTGTGAACCATGAGTTTGTTCTGCAAGGTCAGAAAGTGAATCAGTGGTTTTATTTGGTCATCCTGAAATGCCTATAATAGATGCATTTTGATGGAAACAACCTGGAAAATGGCAATCAGAGTGGATGTTGCATCACAACAATGCACCATCACATTCAGTACTCTCCACATGAGAATTTCTGAATATGCACAACATTTCACTGGTTCGTCATCCACTGTATCCACCAGATTTGGCACCGAATGACTTTTTTCGGTTCCCCAGACTGAAACACACCCTAAAGAGGGAAAGAGATTTCAGGATGTGCCTACTATCATCCAAAATGCGATGCAGGAACTGAAAACTATCACAAAAGAAGAGTACCAGAGACATTTCTACAAGTGGGAGGAGTGCTGGAATCAATGTGTTCAACCAGGAGGGGACTCCTTAAAGAGATTAGTTTGATTAACTCTTTTGTGCTTTAGTTTTGTCTGAATAAATTTACTTCTGGAACCTTTTGGTCAGACTTTGTATATGTTGGAGTTTTATCAAAGCAAAAATAACAACAAAAACAAAAGAACCAGGTTAAAAAGGATTAATAAACTTTTAATACATATCTTGTAGATAACAACAATACTCTTCAATACTCTTCTTTTGTAATTTTAAATATGATGTGTTATCCATAGCTGATCAAAACAGCATCAGTGCTTCAAAAATGCAACTGTCTTACAATAAATTCAGTTGAACCAACAGTATATCTATATATATATATATATATATATATATATATATCATTTCTATTTAAAAGTATACAATCTAGTAATAGCAACCTCAGGGCAGAGGCACACAGATGAAATTCTGGCACTAGAAGTAGTATTATTTCTTAGAGATTATGGCCTTGACTACTCTTCCAGCACAAAAATGCAATATATTTTGCTGCCACAGTTAATCAGCAGTAGATCCAGGCCAAAATGAAATGATCTTATCATGGTTAGCAAGATTACTTGATATGTTGCTAATAGAACACACCTGGGACCAATTTACTTTTGATAGACAATTGTATACTTATGTAAATTTTTTTTAAAAAAAAATATACTTGAGTGTGTATATATTTAAGATATTAATTGCTAAGTACATTATAATTTAAAAAAAACAACTATTACTCTTTTCAGCTTCGCCAACTTATTATTGGGGTAAGTATATGCAACCTTTCTTCCTTTTCTAAACAAATGAAGATTATTTGCAGCTATTTCAATGTAAGTAGTACAACTAAAAACACCGATATGGCTATTTTGCAAAGAAGTAGGAGTCTATTTATAAAGTTCATTTACTATGTATAAAGTTTCTGTCTTTTTAAAACAACTATTTAAAGCATTATTAATTGCATTGGTTTTGCTAGATCAAGCAACTTTCTAAAATTTTATCAGTTATTTAGCCTACTGTGAAAGCTTGAAAAAAATTTTAAACTATGGCTCTGTGTATTATGAGAAGATGAAAAAACAAAATCTGATTTTATCTCTCTTGACAATTCCTTATATTGTAAAAACTTAGTAGATTTTCTCTGATATACATTTTCAAGAGATATTTTTGTATTTGTTCCTTATAAAATTGAAACTAATGTAAACACTGAAAATCTAGTCTATGGTTTAGTCATTTTCTTTTTACTGAGCATTTAAAATTAGTTATTTTTATTTTTGTTTTAAAAATTGTGTTTTGTTTTCTTTAAGCATTTAAGCAAAGGTTCAACACTAATGGCCCATTTAAAGTCATTCTTCTTTAACACAGAAAGTAAATCTCTAAAAATATCTTCAAATAACAAAAGCAGGTTCATTAATTAGTTGCAATAACTTATAAAAGTTACAGATTTTGAATAGCATAATTTTCAAAAAATATACATTTTGTTAAACATGTTTACATAGTGATTTTATATAAAGATGCTGAATATGCTGCAACATTCCTTTTTTTATTTTTCAGTTAACAGTAGTAGATTTTCAAAGAACAAAGTTATCAGCACTTATTAAAAAATTTTGACTACACTAATTTCTCTGCACTATTATGACATTCTAAAAACAGGACATTTAAAATAGTTACCAATTCAGATAGGGCTTTAAATCTGAAAAAGATGCTATACCTGAATACATATGTAACTATTGTTTAGGGTGGAATGAAGTAACTCTTTTTATTTTTGAACTTAGTAAAAAGTAAATGGACTTGTATGAAGCTCACATTGAAAAAGTTGAAAAATAATTTTAAAAATAACTATCATAACATGTATAATGTTTAGTTTTGATAATATGCACCCATTGATGATATACCTTTGTTTTGAAACTAAGTAGAACTGCTTTTCAAACAAAGTTGGTGGGTTGATTTACATAATTAAATTTTAAAAAATCTTTTAAAATTAATTTTCAGATATATATAGATCCCAATGATCTTGATGTAAGTATTGAGTAATTGTTTTTAAATTAAAGATAACTTACAACATCTTCATCATTAATTCAGTTTCAATTATTTATTTGTGCCAGTCAGTTTTATTATGCTACGTGAATTGCTCAGAATGAAAAAGAGGTTAACATAATACATTTGTTCTGTATTATCAGAGGATGTAAAAGCACTTCTTTAAGCCATTGTGAGCCAAAATGTAGATGGTCTTTATGTGATTGTTCTGCTACTTTAATCATGATTGTATCCCCCCCAGATTTCTCACATAAACAGCAGGCATTTTTCTAGTAAAAGCTGAGGTAGTGATTGTTCTGCTACTTTAATCATGATTGTATCCCCCCCCCCCCCGATTTCTCACATAAACAGCAGGCATTTTTCTAGTAAAAGCTGAGGTTTACATATGGGCAGTGAGTTGGGCAGCAGTAGAAGCTGGTTTGAATTCAGCTACATTTATTCCAGTGTTATTAGTTACATTGCTTTTTTTTTGTTTAGTTTGATCCTTGATGAAGATCAAAGCATTTTTCTCACTTTATATCCTAGTTTAGTGACACTTGCAGTGAAACAAGAGTATTGTACTTTTTCATACCAGCTGGACAGATGCAGATTTCGACATTTTTCTCAGAGTTAATGTGGAAAATTAAATATCAAGAGTTGTTTTTGTAGTCTTTACACACCATTTTTGTAAACAATTACACTGCCAAATTTTCCATATCTCTGATATAATATATGAGATAAATATGTATTGTACTAGTACTTTTTATTCTAGCAAGAATGCATAGTATACATGATATTAAAGTAATATAAGTCCAACAAACAATAAGGTAAAATGTTTTTGTTGTTGTGTATTTTTTCAACCAATAATAATTTTATTAATGTGTATTTCTTCTTGAGATGACCTTAAACAAGACAGTATCTGTCTAAATAAACTAAAAGTGGAACTTAATTAACATAATGGAAATATTACTGTTTATAATTTCAACATTTTTTTCAGACAGTTATTGAATCATACACATTGAAATTTTTTTATACAAAAGAGGGTGGAATTGATATATATAGGTAAGCCAGTAACTTAATTTTTTTCATGTAATTCTTTTTATTAGTTTTTATCCTAATATAATTTCAAATTTGAATTCTTTTTCATTAATTTTATGTGAAATAATGTACAGTTTGTTTTAAAAATGTTGTGTTAATTGCACATATGACTTTGTATAAAAATTCATTGACCAGCAGCTTTATCTTTTAACTAAAAGGCAAAAACATCTGCTAAAAAAGTATGACTAAAACTTCAAGCATTCAGAACAAGGCAATAAATTTAATCTATCATGGTAATTAAGAAAGGAATATTGTGGTTTAACTTTGTTTTTCTTACCGGACTCAAAATGCTATCATATATATCTGCAACCTTTATATAATACTAAGCATAAGCTCATCTGTTGTCATTGATTTACCTGAATCAATTGTTGTTTTAGCGAGTTGATTAATTGCATATATTTCATTTGTTGTTGCCAAATTTTTTTTTTTTTTTACAGTATCATTATAATAGCATACTGCTATGATTTATGTTGTTTATTTCATTTTGCTTTTCTTGTCGCCTTTCTTTAGAGATGAAAAAAAAATTGCCAGTGCTTACACAGCTTCAGAGACCAAAAAAGCAACCATTAAGTTGATCCGCACAATTGTTGTGCTAACCCATACTTTGAAACCTCTTCCAGAAGATGTAATGATGACTATCAAGTTGCTCTATTATGATGAAGGTAAGAAATATATAGGTGTAAATTCTTTACTTACAGAACCAATCCATAGTATTTCTATATAAATCTATACTGCTAACTTGGGAAATTTAGCAAGACAAAATCTATTGGCCTTAGAACTAAAATGAGTTAACATTGACCATGGTAAACTTTTAAAAATGGATACCATGTTAAAAAAAAAAGATGAATTATTAGGCTAAGAGCAAAATATAAAATGACAAAAACAGTTATCAACAAATATTTACTAAGACAATTAAAGAAAAGTTAGTACTCGAAAGGTTTCATGTAACATCAAGTGTGGTTATTTTATTTATTTTTGTGCTTTCATGGTATTTTTTAAAAAAAACGATATACTACTTTTTAAATAGCCATTAATTTATTAAAATAAATAAAAGGTATAAAGAGGAAGTAAAACTTATCTATGGTGTTTAATAAAAGCATTAAATTCCAGTTGGTTGCTATTATCCTGTCATTTACCAGTAACAAGTAATAAATTATATACTTCTCATTTGAAATCAGCAAATTTTTATTTCAGAAATTTATTAAATCAAATAAAAAAAATTTTTTTACCATAATCATACCATTATTTAACTTAGCTATTTTTGTGTTTAAATCTACCACTTTTGTTTCTTCTTTTAAACATTTTTATTTTGTTTATATATATAGTCACACCTGCTGATTATGAACCACCAGGTTTTAAGCCTTCTGAACATGACAGTTTTAACTTTGCAGAGGAACCTATAAATTTGAAACTTGGAGATGTATCAACTGTAAGTTTATGATGAACAAACTTTTAATTTATTTACCATTTTCTCCATATCTGGGATCCTTATATTAAAATTAACTTTGTTCAAAATATGGGAGGTAACTCATCATTTCTTAATGTAAAAAAACCTCATTGTTATCTTTTCTTATTTTAGAAATGGAAGATGGAAATATTGGTGTACTCACATGAAAACAGTTTACAAATTTATGCGTTTTAAAAATTTATTAATTAAAAAAAATATATATATATTGCATACATGCAGATATGTTCTACAAAACGAATGTAAATTTTATGGTAATTTTTTTGTAAAATTTATGATTGTTCAAAACTTTCTTCCAGCAGCCCCCATTGTGTTTAGAGTTTAGATATTCAGTTATAAATACTCCAACATTTTATTACTGTATAACAATTTAAATTAATTAAAAACAGATGTCAAATTAAACTCCATCCATTAATCATGAAAACTTAGGATTTAATAAATTATTTTCTATATTTTGTTAAGTTTACAAAAGTTTAAGTTGTCACTGGAACTCAAATTTTTATACAGTGTATGTTTAAAATATCTTTTAATTTGAATGTTTTTTCTTTTTTTAAAGTCACTAAATGATTGTATATATATATATTTTTTTTTTTTTTTAGCCGTTTCACACGTGAGTAATTTATATTTTTAACCTTTTTTAAAATTTGGATGATTAACAATTAACATTTTTGTTCAGATAAATTTTGTTTTTATTCTATCATCTTGTGATGGAAAATAGAAGAACAGTCACTCAAGCTGAAAAAATCAACATTTTTGGGTTTGTTGTATAACTAGACAGAAAATGTAAGCAAGTTTAATTAAATTTTAATATTTAATTGAGGTTAATTTTT
Source organism: Nautilus pompilius (assembly GCA_018389105.1). Lineage (NCBI taxonomy): Eukaryota > Metazoa > Mollusca > Cephalopoda > Nautilida > Nautilidae > Nautilus > Nautilus pompilius. Next base: position 193,212 of record JACATO010000023.1, on the reverse strand, counting down.
GTTTAGTGCTTCAGTTATAACTAATATTTATGCAGCATGATAAACATGGAGATTGGCTAAAGTATAAAAAAGAATTTGAAATTAATAACTGTTTGTTCTGCTAATTTATTCAGACTTTTAACATTTAAAATTTTTGGTTTGTTTAGAAAGTTTAAAAATTGATATAAGCCAGATAGATATGTCTAGAACAACTTTTTGGCACTAAATTACATTTAGCAGTCCAAAAGTTTTTTTTTTTTTTTTTTACAATGAAGACTTAGTATAAGCCATAATTGTTTCTTACTTTGTAATAAATAAATCTAACTAAGCTAAATAAAGATCTTCTGGGTACAACATTTTTCTAAATATTTTTAAGTGATTTCTTTTCATTTACATAAAACTTAAAATAATAAGAACAATCTCACCAATAATTTGAACAAATTATTATAAATAACACAGGTAGAGTTAACAGCCTACTATCTATTTTCATTTATGATGCTTCTGTTTTTGTGAAATGAAAATATTTAAAACTGTCCATTAATTATTTTACTTACATTCACACAAAAGCTCAGTGATTTTTTTAGTAACTAAAAGCAGAAGTTGTTTTGTCAAAAAATTAAAAATAGTTGTTAGTTTTTTTTTAAAAAGTTAATTAAAGAAATATTAATTTATAGTAAATTCTTGCTGGGATTTTATAGCATAGCACAAACTCTTTCTTTAGTTTTATGGATGTATTTAGGGATGCAAGATAGTTCCACTATATTTATTTTTTTATTTTTTAAAGAGTAAAGATGCGCATTAAAACTGACAAAAGCCAGTTTGAAATGAAAGAAACAATTGAAGAAGAAGTAGAAAATGAAACTGAATGCAAAAAAATATCAAATGATAGTCTTGATAAGGTAGGTCAGTGTGTGTTTAAGACTTATGTTTAAAAAATCTGCTGCCATATCTGCTTCTTCCAAGTTTAGTTTACTGCCATCTTTCTGTTGGTAATTTTTTTTTAAAAAAGGGAAATATAATAATTATTTTATTGAAAAATAAAACATTTTCGGTTAAGACCAAAAGATACAAGTCATATACATAGGACATCTCAAATGTAATGGACACCTATTTATTTTGTGAAGCATGGAAAGTGGTACAGTAATGAAAATCATACTTTTATATATTTTGCCACAATTGTAAAAGTTTTGTTTTCTTCCCACCATAGGGGAGCATATCCCAGCAGTTAAAAATGGTGGTTAGCATGATACACATATTAAGCAAAGAGCAGTAACTGAATTTCTCATAGTTGAAGAGATTTTGCTGATTGATATTCACTACCACATTATGAATGCATGCTGACATTTGTGTTGATATAACTGCTGTAAGCTGCTGAGTAAATTGTGTGAAAATTAGAGAAATTTAACTCCAAGATAGGCTTTGCATTTGGTAGTTGGAAACAGCTGTTAATGAAGATAACACATAAAGGGTTGATGAATTTATACACAAAGATTGATGCATCATACAAAGTGAGTTGTGTGAGAGTCTCAGTACTATATCAGTCATATCATAGAGACAATTACTGATAACCTTGGTTACTCTAAAGTTTGTGCTTGGTCTCCATATAGCCCAGATTTTGCACACCATGAAGAATGCTGTTTGTCAATGACTGCATAATAAAAATACATCATTATATTATAACAGCATATAGACACTGGTTCTATCTTGGTGCAGTGTGTAGATTATGATGGTGACTATTTGGAAAAATAACTACTGGTGTATTTAAAACCCTTTTGTATTTCTGTTGAGTTTTGTAAGTTAACAATTACAGAATTTTGAGAAAATAAATAGAAGGTATTTCTTGAAGATGCCTTCATATCATCATATCCAGAGAAAGGGGAATTATATTCTTAATTAATATCTGTTTTACCAGATTGCTTTTCAGACAGAAATTGATGTTTGTATTTTTTACATGGTTTATAATAAAAACAAGCAGAATTGCTAAATCTTTTAATTTCTCTAGGAAAATGGAGAGAGCAATATGAGTGAAAATGTTAGAAAACTGTCAGAGGATTATGTACCTGTGAATGGACATTATACAACGGATGCTGTTTCTACATCTAGCTCAGCTAAGTCAGGTAATTTAGGTTTTTGTATTACATATAAGTGCTTCCTGTTATGGTTTTATCAGAGTGAATTAAATGCATATATCATTATACAGCACAATTAAAATAACCAGCAAATTTAAAATAATTTTTAAAGTACTATAACTATAATATACTAGAAAGTTTTTTGATCAAAGGTATTATTATTGTTTTTTTTGTAAATATTCAAGGTAGCTAGGTTTGAGATAAGCATGAGTAAAACCCAGACATGTAGATGTCACTTGTATGGCAAGACTTGCTGAAACTTTTCAAAATAGTTCTTATTATTTTGAAAGCATGACCATTGTCTTTGAAGACACTTTTGGTTAGTTGTATGGAGTATTTAATATTTATTGAACATTGCTTATAATAAACAAAGATGTATAAACAAAATCTGTTGAAACTGGAAATTCAAATAAAACTAAAAATGAAGATTTAAAAAAAAATTATTATTTGAGTATGCATTGCAAAGAATACATCTGGAATTGTCTGTATAAATTTTTTGTACATTGTATGCCATATTATTAAGCTGAAACCTTAACGGTAGAATAATAAGCTTTTTGTTTTCTTTGTGTGCTCTAATGTCTACGTGGTGAAGGAGCATAGTACCACAGTTGTCCATTAGGAATTGTTACCACTCCTTCATCACATGCGGCTTGATGCTTCTGACTTTGGCAAGGAAATCCCTACTAGAACTCTTTATTTTTAAATGTGGGAGAAAACTTGAGTGCCCAGAAAAAAACCATACCCGGTTGCTGGCAAAGAAAAGGGAGATAGGTTTCCAATCAGTCAAGTATTCCTCTCAGAAATGAAGTCAGGCTCTCAGCTTTAACACTCTCTTAATAAAACCATTGGATCACTGCACTGCCAATAAAAAAGTTATTTAAAAAATATATATTTGTGCCAGGTTTCAAACTGATATCTTTAAATTCCAAATCTAAAAGGATTTCTCTTTACATTATATCAAAGAATATGTTTATTAATTTTTTTGAAAGTTTTGTTTTTCTTGTCAGCAGCATAGTAGTATCTTAGATTTTTTTCAAAAACAAAATTTATACAATCAAGCAGAGCAGTGGGAATCTGATACAACCAAAATTCAGCCAAAGGACATTTGTTTTTTTTTTTGGTATTGATTAAATACAAAATAATCTATAAACATATACTAGCTAGCTGTTTTACTAGGTCCTATGTGTGCCCTTTCAGATTTGGGCCTGACCTGAGCTACAGACAAATTAGGTTGACCACATGATGAGATAGATGATCCCTGAAACTATACAGTAAACCCTTGCCATTCATGGTTTCAACTATCTGTAAGTAGTAGCACTCCATATATCTGGATGTGCTGCAGTACTGTACTTTATGCTGCATAAACTAGGGTGAGGCACAGCATGAGCATATCTAATGTGCAGGCCTATGCTCTCCAACAGAATGCTTAGCTCTTGGACGAGTACTCAGTGGCTAGTACTATCTCTTGCCTAGCTCATGTCCTGCTTCCTCTCCCCAACTCTTTCTCATATTGGTGAAGATTCTATAGCTTCCATCACCTTGCCACCTTCATGCAATATTTTTATCATATTTCCTACAGTGGCCACTTTCTTGACTCCACCCCTTGAGGTTATTTTTTGTATATTTTTCCTTTATTTTTCTCCTTCTCTCTCAGTGATTGTCTTTATTTTGTGCTTTGTCTTTTTAAAGAGATGTTTGATGTTGTGCTAGGGTGGGCCTTATTGATTGGAATGTTGTTAACACACACTTGTGTTTAGAATATCATATTTTATGGACTATAGTTCAATAAGGAGGATAGGTTGAATGGTCATTTTTTTAGTCAAAATCAGGTATCAGGTCTTAGATGGGTCGATTTGGCAAATAGGTTGGTCCTCAGATGAAAGATGTCCAAATCTCCAGTATAGAAAACCTCAGTAAGTATGGGTGAGTAGGGCTGAGAAAATGTTATGATTAAGCTATTGTTTAATAAAGTTTTAAACATGAATAAAGAAATATTTTTTGTGTTATTTATTTATCTTATTTTTGTCAGAGTAACAACAGTCTTTCTTTGATATTTTGTCATCATGTGGAACCTATATTGAAAGGTGTGAAAAATGTTTGATAGAGAGCTTTGTTGTTAAACAATAAACAAGTCAAGTGTTGATCTGTATTTAATCTGTTAATTATTATTTTGAAGTTCCTTATGATCATCATTATCAACAGGTGATTTATCACTGATCAGCTGATCAATTTACTTGTCAATCAATAAATAGATTTTACCCTGTCTGTCATGTAAAGCCTGATAGCTTGAGATATTATTTAACCATGCTTGCAAGACAACTAAATAGAGTAATGAATCTCAGACAATTTTAAATGTACATGAGGATCCAAAAGTCTACTGGACTGACAAAATGTTTTTCTATCCACCATTTTATAAATATTTATGTGTGTTGAGTGAAAAGTTTGAGGCTCATTATGGGTAATTTTTTAATACACATAGTCAAGTAATACCATGTATTTGTTTGTACTTTTGATTTGGGTCTTATTTATATATTGGTAATTGTTTATAAATTGCATTTATTTGTTTGGATTGGTTAGTTTGTAGATTTCTTTTTTTTATCCAAAGATTGTACATAATTAATTAGATAAAAATCAAAAGTACTAAGTTTTTAAAAATTTCTTTATATTATATAAAAATAACAAAGTATTATAAAAATAAGTCAGTAGCAAGTACTAGACATAAGACATCATCTGTAGAAAAATAATACAAAAATGTTTTGCAAAATTAATTTTCACTGTTCAGTTTCTATAAGGTAATATAAAACACTTTTTCAATTGCTGAAAGCATTACAGAATATTTATCAAGAAAATTCTTAGTCAGATTGCCATTTTTCTGCAATTTTAAAAATTTTTCTGCAAAAATAATTTCAGATATCATCCTTATATAGTTCAAATTGGGCTATAGGTTGATGCTGAAATTTTCAGGAAAAAAATATTGGCCTAAAGTTTCAGAAATATGGTATAAAAGTGCATTAGTGTTAGCAGCTCATTGGCTGCTTCCCTTCCTCTTTGGAACTGAGTTACAGTCTCTCGTTGCATCCTTGTTTTGTTTTTAGTCAATAAAGAAGTTGGGGTAAAAGATACCTTTTGCAGCATTATCCTGTTTTCTCATGTAGCCTTTGTACCATTAACATTACTCAAGACTTTGTGCTGTTTTTTTCTGTGATAACCCATTCCTTTCATCATGGCACCTAAAAGGAAAGTGATTGATGATGCAACAACTGAATCCAAAACTATACAGCATAAGAATGTCATGTCATTAAACCAGAGGGTCAAATTATTGGACAAGGTTGCTAGTGGCCAGAGTGTGCTATCAATTGGTAGACTTTATGGCATAGATGAGTTGACTATATGCCACATTAAGAAAAAAAGAACAAACCATAAGGAATAGTGTTACAGCAAGTGCCAAAATGTCATTTGTGAGTTGTGATATCCTAAAATGGAGAAAATTAAAAAATCATTAAGCCAAAGATCGGGCACAGAAAAAAGTGGCCCTGAGTGGACCAGTGATATGGGCAAATGTTAGTCATGCTTTGTGTAAGTGTCTTGCTGTGAAAAAGGGTAGTACTTTCAGTTCCATTTCTTTTGGTGCAAGCAAGAGGTGGTTAGAGAGATTTAAGAGGTACAGCCTACACAATGTCAAATTGGTAGGTGAAGCAGTGTTAGTAGACTATGGTACAGCATGGGATTACCTTCAAGAGCTATGTAAGATCTTAGAAGGAAACGCTTACAAGCCAGAACAAATCTTTAACACAGATGAGACTGCCTTATTTTAGAAAATGAAGCCATCAAGAACATTCCTGTCTAAGGAGGTCTGCTTCTGGTTTCAAGGCAGCCAAGGACAGGATAGCCGTTCTCTTCTGTACTAACACTTCGGGAGACTGCATGGTGAAACTCATGTTGCTGTACCATGCAATAAACCAAAGAGCATTGAGGGACAAGATTAAGCATTGCTTGTCTGTTTTTTTTTCAGTCTAACAAAATATCTGGGTCACAGCTATGCTGTTCTTGGACTGGTTTCCAAACTGTTACATCTGAGAGGTGGGAAAATATCTAGCCTCCAAAGAACTGCCCTTCAAAGTGATCTTCATGGACAATGTGCCAGACCATTTAGAGAGTTTTCAGTTGCTCGTGCTGACAGAGAGTTGCATTTCCTGCCTGCCAACACTACTTCCCTCCTACAGCCACTAGATGGAGTGATTGCTGCATTTAAGTTCTATACAACAGGTGCACCTTTGTTTGCATTCTTAATTTGAAAAAAAAATAGACTATTGCAGTTGAAGATCACTGCATAGATATTCCATAGATCACTGTTCACAATTTCCAACATGAAAAGGCATCTTTTGTGGTATTGGAAGTGCAGCAGACACTGGTCTAAGGAGGACTAGCAAAAAGTGATGTGATCTGACAAGTTATGCTTCACCCATATTTTGCACAGATTTGGAGAAAGCCACAGCGATCTTAACTGTCCAGGCAGGTTTCTGGTGGTGGAGTCATGGTTTAGGGTGCATTTTACTAGCATGTTCTGAGCCTCCAAGTCTCTTTAGAAGGCAGAATCTATACCAGAGCTTACCTCAGTTTAATTTTTGATCAAGTGCAACCAGCAATGCCAGTACCCTGATGGGAACAGCTACTTCTACAGGATAATACTTTTCCCATCTGCACCCGCATTGTGTGATCATGGTTTGAAGAACTTAGTAGAAAGTTAAGGTACCTCCAATGGCCAGCACAATCCACAGACCTAAATCAACTCAAGCATCTGTGAGATAAATTTAAAAAAAACATTCACCATCACAGGCCTTTCCTACCTTACTCCATATACTGCATACAATATTGATGACTGAATTTGGAAATATCTCTCAAGACACACTCCAGTTCCTTGTGAATCCTGTGCTTTTGTCATATAATTGCTGTTATTTGGGAGATAGGTGGCCTAGTCCATTATTAGGTATAAGTTTTAATGAGGTGACCAGTCTTTGTATGTTTCTTTTTATTTATATAATATGCATCTAAATTTACTTTAAATAAAAGTAAAAATTATACGATTAATAAAGCAATTTCAGTACTTTACCTTAAATTATTTTAAATTTAAGAATATCTTTAAAACTTTTTCACTTTAGTAGAGATGCTCTAATATTTTATAGCAAGAAACAGTTTACTTTTAAAAAATTAATTATTATTTTCTAGAGGAGGATTGTTCAAAGAACCAAACTATGACTGTTACTCAAGGAGAGAATGTTAGGTGTCCTTGTGGATGCAATGAGGTTAGTGGTGTTATAATCAATTTTTTTTTTCCTGATCTACAGCAATCTGTCACATAAATGATATTTTTTAAAACACCTATTAAAATTATATCCAGTAAAGTATTCTAAAATTTTATTTAAATCAGCTTTTCTTTGTTTCATGAAATAACTAGTGTTACTTTATTTTTTACTTTAGTTTTTCAGAATAACTTTATTAAAAGCATAATGTTTTTTTGCTTTTTTATTAGGATGATGGCTTGATGATACTGTGTGGTGTCTGTAAGTACTGGCAGCATGCTGTGTGCTTTCTAATAACAAAGGAAGAAGAGGCTCCATCAGTTCATGTTTGTGATGTGTGTGCTGAGGTAGTTATCAGTATTACATTTTATATAGTAATATTTTTAACTTTACAGAGCTCAAGTCATTAATAAAATTTTGCATGAATAAAAAATGTTAAAAGAAGAGTAAACCCTTTGTTTTGTGAATGAGTGCATTGCCAAATATGGAAGTATTTTATTCATTTATGCACTTGTTGAATTCTGAAAATATTGTAAATTTAACTTAAAAATGCTATTGACTGCAATAAATGTAATTATTTTTAAAGTCTGGTTACTCAGCTACTTTAGCTTTGTAATTTTCTGCCTTTTGTGAGACTAATTACAGTAGTGTATTAAAGTCTTTCTACATTCAATTGCTTGTGCTTCGGGAACTTGTGTCTAACACTACTGATCACAGTATATAGCAAAATTAAAAGGCATTAGTTTAGCTTTACTATGATGTGGCTGAAAGATATCATAAATTATAAGACATATACAAAAATTGCTGTAAAATGAAACTAATAAACTATTTTGCTAAATAACTAAAGAAGCTGTGATATAAAATACTATTGATTGTTGAAAAATAAATATTCATTGTTAAAATAAAATAAATTTCATTTCAAATATAATTAAATGAAATTGTACTTTGTTTATTTTATTTTTTTTCAAAAGGCAATATGAGCATATCATACTAAGTGAACTGAATCTTTTTCTTCTAAAAATTTTCTTTTCTCATTAGAACTGATTTTATTTATAGCCTGGAAATCCAGAAAAAGAGCCAACTGATTCATTTTTAGTTGGTTGTTCTTCCATTGTAATACAGGTAAAAGACAACTACTATTATTGTAATTTAATAAGATGAAGATATCGTTTTTATTTTGTTTATCGATTTTTGCACCAATTATTGTATATTATACCATAAATTTTAATTCTTTTAAAAATAAAAATATAATTCAAAATTAATAATTTTTAATAAGTTCTCTTGAATTTCAAAAAGGTCAATTGCACTGAGTTTATATTATGAACTATTTAAAAACTAAACACAGTTGAAAGTTTTAACAAAAGTATCACAGGTTTTTAATTTTCTAGTAGGAAACAAGTATGTGAGATGTTAGAGACTTGTACAGGAAAGTTCTCTGAGATGAATTTGGGTTTATTCAAACTGCGTCATATTTCTCATTTCATTTTAGAAGTAGAAATTGCATTGAAATAACCTTTGCATGTCATAAAATGTATGTCTGAGCATTTACTGGCTGAAAGTGAGGTTTTCATGCAGCATGGGAAAGTGTGGCTGATGTAAGGCTTATCAATGCACTACTGCACTTCTTTCAAGAACCTTTCCTGCACCATAAAATAAATAATGGATCCTTGTTATCTTTCAAAACAAATGAGATCTCATCAAATAGCTTCTCCATAAAAGATGTCTGAGAAACATTCTCAAGGTTGGCAGAAAACTATTCTGCCATCACTTTGATCCACACAAAGTCAACTGAAATCTAACTTATGCCTGCTGCTACCTCTTCAGCAGCATTTTCATATCAAATGCAAGTGCTGAAGTGCTTTACCCTATAGACTTTCACTGGTCACAAAGACTCAGATATTTTGGACTTGTATGGTAAGGTTATTTTATCTGTGAATATTTCAGTTATTGTTGGTTATTGATAGAATTTATTATCTTGACAGTGAAATCATTGATTAGTGATCACAGCTGCAACCTTTTCTGGATAAATGCTGCTATTATCTGTTTTAAGTTTTGAAATGTTTCATTATATGAACTTTGAAAATCAAGTGAAGCTGGTCAAATCTAAAGATATCATTTTATGTTTGCTAGACTTCCCATTGCACCCACTGTATTTAATGCAACAACAAAAAATCATTATAAATGTTTATAGAAGTATTGAAAATATTTTACTTGATCAATTATAAGCATTTTCTGTAAATAGAACATATATTAAGTAGGCACCAAACATTCATTGTGACATTACATTAAAATATTTGTATGCAAACCATTTTAATAGTAGTTTATGAAATTGTCATCATCCAATAATTTTTCAGGCAACATGTCTTTGGCGGCGTGCACTCATTACATGCTCTGAAATTAGTAGAGTACTACCCCCAGCTTTTGCTAGAAGACTTGGAATTGAAATGACTGTTGCACAGGGCCTAATAAACAGGCTAGAAAAGGAAGGGTATATAAAAAATCCAGTTAAAGGAAAAAGGTGATGACAGTCAGTTATTTTTTTTAAAATTATTGCTTACATTGAATGCATGTCTTTTTTTTTTAAAGTATTCATTATAGGCATTACAACATTTTTTCTGTATCAATCTTGCACATGACAAAATAGAGCATTTTATACAGTTAGATGATATGAACTATTTGCCAGTCTACAGATAACACATTTTTTAATATGGGAAGTAACCTCATGCTCAAACCTGCTTTTCATAATAATTATCTATTAAGGCATTTTAAAACAATAAAGCTATATATAATTAATACAAAAATTAAAGAATTTTGCATGCAGTTTCAATTTTCAGTTTTATTTAAAAAATTTTTAAACATATTTATTGAAAATATTAAGTTTTAACATTCTAAAAAGATTTTTAGGTATTAACTTTTGACATTGTTAAAAATCTTTATCTTTATTTGATTCAAATTAATTAGTAGGCTTATAAACCCATTTACAGGAATTCACAAACAAAGTTTGAATAGTAAAACTTAGATTAGTGGTTCCCAAATGATGTCACAAGAAAGGATGGGTTTAAAAGTGAGTCAGTATCATGATTATTTTAGTGTAACAGTTAACCTTTTGACTGCTGTTGACAAATATATTTTCATAGAATGCAGGAATTGCACTATTTCACTTCTTTTTTTCAAAATATTTTGTGGAATAGTTCTCCAGATTCCCCTAGCAGGGTGTGTCTGTAGCTTGCATTGATGATATTGGAAGTTGAGGTTGCAAATATTTGTCCCTGAGTTAATGGAAACACAGAAAAAGATTGGGAACCACTGAGCTAGAGTTTAAAATATTGTATCTATTCTGTAATAAATTGTGCATTGGTTTGAGCATATAATTAACATTTATATGTACAATAACAACTTGAATAAAATAATGTTACTTACAAAACAATATAAAATGCACTGCTACATTAAAATTAATGAAGTAAAATAGGTAATTGTTACTAATGATTAATTACAGTACCTGTAAAAAAGTAACAAAAAGAAACAGACAAATCAGTAATTGGTATGGCCACCACGTTTTGGATACAGAGTCAAAACCCAGATAGGTATGGAATCAATGAGGTTCTCAAACACTACCATTCTAGATTTTGTTACAGATGAATTAGTGTTTCTTTGAGTGCATTCACATTTCTTTTCAATGGGTATGTTTATTGAATTTTCCAGTGAAGATGATCCTATATATGCTCTAAAGTGAATTATATTCATGCTTCTGAGGTATGCATGGAAGATACTTCAAGATGTCTTCTTATCTCTTTCAAATGATTGTTGCTCTCTGATGATATGGTAGATCACACATTCTTATTTCAGAAATGTGCATCAAAATTTTAAAATACCTCATTAAAACTTGAAACAGTGGCACAAGGTTGCTTTCAAGGAGAGAAATATAAACCACTGAATTAATCTCCATTGGTGAATATCAGGATGGTTTGCACGCTTAACAAATTGTTGAACAAATCATTATACTGTATCTATCTTGCTTAAATGTTAGTGGAAACAGGTGAGCTAAATTGTATTTACAAATTTTCATGGCATTTTCATGCAGCCACTGCAAGTGAACTAATGGAATCAACTTGTTGAAGAACAAGATCGAATGCTCATAATATAAAAACAATTTTACACATTTGTTCAGTGTTCCCAAGTTTATGGAGATACAGTGCATCATTCCTTGGCTCTTGATGCTGGCTCATTAAGTTAGTGTGTGATTGGTAATGGCTTGGAAACTGTGCAATGCTCTTATCCATACACCCAAATATTTAATTGTCCAAAGTCTCTGGCAATATTACTTAGTATGGGCATAGTCTGAATGCCCAATTACTGTACACAACTTCATGTAGATGGGAAATTATATCTCATGTATTAGCTGTCCTCAGCATATTTTATCCACAAAATTTCAGTTCTTATTGGATATTTATATCAATGGATCCAAAACATTGTGGGTAAAATGAGATAGTTCAATGTTTTAAAATGTGCTAATTTCTAGTATAGTGACAGCACATTGTATTATCATCATTTAATCTTTTAAGTTAACACTTAATTTCTAAAAATATAATGCACTATCTCATAAAATAATTAGTTTTGCATAGGCCAAAAAGTACAATTATTTAATTGTGTTTAATTTATCAAAATTAATTTTGATATATCCAAAAATTCTTATTACTTAAGAATATTAATGTGACAATACTACCAAAGTTCATTCAGGTTGTCTTTTCTTTATTATGTATCATTGTATTTTGTTTATATGACTAATAGCTAAACAGAAAATAAGATATTTTTACATGAAATTTTCATAGATTTTTGCTTTTCAGAATTGCTTGTTTCTTATAATTGGAGAAAATACTTGATTTTGAGATGATTTTTTAAAGAAAGATACTGCTTACAATTTTTTTCTTATAAATTCCTTATTTTTTTTATATCTATCAGACTTGGTAAACCAGTAAACAAAGAGAAACTGCTAAATGAAGGTATTCCAAAATATTTCAAAAAGAAGCCAATAAGTTCTTGCAATGTTAAAAGTAGTACGAAGTCAAAAAAAGTAAGTTTATTAATGGGGCCTAGTTTTTCTAAGCCTTGTATGGAATTTAAAAAAAAAAAACAAGATATGTATTTAAAGTGCATAAGTCATAGTTTTAAAATTACTTGCATGTATAAATATAATATTTTTCTAAATGATTAAATCTTTTTATTAATATTTTATTAGCAGTTTATTTCATTTACAATAACTGTACTAATGGCTAGATTTAAATAATTAATGCTGAAATTATCCTGTTGTTTACACATGCTTAAATATTTTTATAAGATACATAAGACATTCATGTTCTGTCATTCTCTGCTTTTAATAATACCTTTTTCACTATTATTGCCTTGTGATTCTTTGGCTTTCTTTTTAACTTATCAATATTTTTAATACTAATCTGAAATGTGCTAGTAAACAAACAATCATATCTGTTTCAAGTTCATGCTGCAAAAATCTTATTTTGTTCATTACATGTATCATTACATTTTCCTAAAATATACTTTAACTTTAAACATTTTTCTGTTTAGTTTGTTTAGATGTGCATGTGAAATAAACAACAGAGCAAAAAAATTACTATTGATACTACAAATAAATTATTGGTAGTAGTAGTAAAAAAATAAAAAAATACAAAGGACATTGCTACAAGTTTACTGGTTTTTAATTGATTTGCAAATTATATAATATTACTGTATGCTTTTGTTTTCATAGTTCATAATTTTTGTCCCATTCAAGCTGGAGAAATTTTGCATGATTAAAAAAGAATTGCATGCAAATATTAATTTTTGTTATTTAGTTCTAATGTTATTGTGTTATGGCATCTAATTTATCATAATTATTGCATATGTAATATCTTTTTTGTTATGTAAATAAATTATTTTAGGAGCAGTCTAATTTGTTTTCAAAATTTCTGTCAGCATTGTTATCAGGAATACAGAGAAAGTTTTTTATTTATTAATTTTTCAGTTTTTATTTTTATTTTATTGTGTTTCATTTATTATTTTAAAATTTCTATCCAAAATTCTGATTATTGCTAAATTAAAATCCTTTTTTTATTAAGTAATAAACATTAATAAACTTTTTTGCTTTAATTTATTTCAGATGGAAGTATCTGAGTCACAAAATATTGTTGAAGTTTCTGATACAGAGGTAGAAATTAAATTACTGGATTGTTTACTGTTTTTTCTCTAATTTTAATTTATTACAAAAAAAAAAAAATTGCATGAACTTTATATTATTAGTACAATTCTTATGCTTATTAATGGCCATAGAAATTAAGAGAAATATTTTAAAAAATAAGGGAATAAAATATATTTGCTTTATAAACAAAGTTGCTGATATTTTAAAAAATTTTATTATAATTAATTTCATGTTGGCCACTTTAATTAAAAACTGATTTTTGTTAATTAAAAATTAAATTAATAGTACATGTAATTTTTTCTGTAAAAAATGTACAGCAAGCAATTTTTATTGTTTTTTACTGATTTATTATCTTATTCATGCAAGAAGCCATTGTACTATCTTGCTTTTTATACATTGTATTAGTGTATATCCATGAATACTATTTATACTGTACTTCCACATTGAATAATATGTATTAATAATACACAGCATTGGCTATCTTTAAACATTTAATCTCTTATTTTTTTTGCACTTGAATTGTCTTAAAATTGGATTTATTTTGTTACTATTTACCTTTTATGGAAAGTCTGATTCTTTTTTGTTATTTTTTAGGTAGATAACCTTACTGAAAGAACAAAAGACATTACTCTATTTGGGAAGAAGAAAAAATCTTTGAAATCAAGAAAATCGTTGGAAGAGACAAAAATAAAAACAAATAAAAGTGATGCTGTAGAGGTGGGTAATTGATTTAGAAAATTTGTTCAAGGTGAAGAGTTTTTCAAAATGGAAATATATATATTCCTGCACTGATTCATTTATTTTGAACTTTTACTACCACAGCTAAATAAATAGTTCACCATCATCATTTTGGTTGCTGGAATTTTAGAATCAGACTACTTGGGGGCTTGATTTTCTCTTTGAACAAATTGATATATTCTATGCTTCTACCATATATGTTATTGACAACATTTAATAAGCATATAGTGGTGATGTAGCTGCATATTGTTGAAAACACTTTTCACATAGCTGATTGGAATGGTTTTCATAAAGTTACCTCTTAGTGAAGTGCAGAAATATTTAAAAATTCTGTTTTAAAATTATTTAGAACCATGCCTGTGCAGATTAGCAAATGATTGGAAAGTCAGAAAAAAATATTCTAAAAATATTTGCAAACTATTGATGAACTATAATAAAAAGCTTTCTAATTTGTGTATTTATTTTAGTGTCAGAGTTTAGGCATAATATTCCCAAGTCATCTTACGTTTAGATACATATTAACGTCATTGTTGTTGATTGATTAAGGGGTAATTTATGCATTTTTATTTTACAAGCTTATTTAAAGTTTTCGTTTTTTTACTTTAACCAGATAAATTTAAATTGTAAACGATCTCTTTTTTGCCTGACGTTTTGTAAATTTCAATACTGTGTAGATTGAATGGTTAGTATAGTTTGCATTGTTAATTTTTCTTAATATGTGAAAATAAAGCCATTAGATTTATATTATTTTAGAACCCATCCACTATAGCCTATACATTGCACAATGCGAATGCTTTAATGCTACCAACAGAATATGGAGTAAATTAAACTTTAAAAAGATGAGTCAGCTTTTTCATGTTATAACATAATTATTTGTTTTTAACAATATATTTAACAATATTATTTTAATCCTACAGAAAAATTCTATGCCAAACAAGGATACTGAGACATTTGCTAGAGAAACAAGAAGTAGAAAGCGTGCACTATCTGTCACTGACACGGTAAGAAGCATTTAACTGCATGTGTTTAGTCTTTCATTTAGCAATTTTAAAACTGCAGTTCACTATCTTTTAAGAAATCGACAGCATTTTTTTCTAGAAATGTGTTAGTAAAAAAAAAAAAAATTACCAGGAGAATTGGCAATACATGGAACCAGTGTGTGGATAAAAATGCATGTACAGTTGACCCCGCATAATCGCGGTTCGGCATTCACGGCCCCGGTTATTCACGGAATTTTCCTTAGAATCTAACTAATAATTGTTCGTGGAAACCCCCGCATATTTGTGGAATCACAAATATCTTCCGTGATTTTTTTATGGCTTTTTTCGTGGCAATATATATTTTTTCATGCTTTTTAATGCTAAATTATTAATAACAATATAATTTACTAATTTTAATTCAGCAAAATATCAATATAAAATAAACACTATTGGCTGGAGGTTTGAAAGTAGCCAATCCGAGAGCGTTATTCATCTCTCCTTGCTGCTGCCCACGAGGTGCTGTCTCAGGCAGCTGCAGCCCAGCATCATCCCAGTTTACCGATTGTAGCTATCTCAAGTGTTTTGTTGAGTGTTTCTCTGAGTGTTGTATTTTTTATTAAATTATCATTATATATTTACTTATATTTTACGTTATATTTTGACGTTTATAGGCATTTTTATGGACCATGCCCAATATTCGCGGTTTTTCACTCTTCGTGGGTGCTCTAGGAACGTAACCCCTGCGAATACTAGGGGACAACTGTATTTACATGAAGCTTTTGTTCTCATCAGGTGTACTGACAATATGTGAAATCAGCAGTGGGTCCCCTGGGCATTCCAAAAATACTTGAAACTGATATCAGAGAAATAGACATTAAGCTGATGTTTTTGTTAATATTCTGAAAATGTTTAGGTTGATTTTGCTGTCTAACAGATATCTTTGCTCTTTGTTTTAAATCATCCCAAATTTATAATGCTATAAAAGAAAGGAAGTAAAATTGAAGAAACTTATTAGAATCACAGTAACATTTACAGGTTATTATGTTCTTTTATTTCCTATATGTCCTTTAACACTATAACCCTAACCCTGCCAAAATGAGAGGTTTCCTGCACATGACATGTTGCTCTATCAGAAAATGAAATTTATTTGTGAAGACTTTTCAGCTAGACGCTCAATTCCAAATCACCTGTTAGTTTATGCAAGGTAAATCTTATGTGTCTGTGCAGGTGATATCTTAGCACAGGTCATGAATTATATGAAAGCCACTTGACCTATTTGAAGGAGTCTTATAGCTTGGTGTCATGGTGCTTCTACCAGACACAGCCAGCCAGTGATCTGTCCAACTAATAATCATTTGTATGGGCTTGGTGGCTCTCCATAAATATATAGATATCTCAGATTCCTTTACATGATTTACGAATTACTGAAAAATTCCAAATGAGCTTAACAGTTTTTACAAACTTCTTGCCAAGACCTGTATTATTAATTTATTTATTCCATGCTGTTGATAAATACTTATTATGAAATTCTTTATTTATTGGAGCTAACCTCGACAAGGTTTTTATTCCGGTATGTCTGTTTTTTTTTCACTATACGAAATGTATATAGTTATGAGCAAATTACTCCAGGTTTTTTTTTAAACTAGGTGTCATTACCAGTTCTTAGACTGTCTTATTCTTATATAAAGTTACTAGTATTACTTCTTTTTAGCAACTTTTTGTAGAGAATTATATACAAAAAGAATTAAAATCATTTGTTGTTAGTCATCTTCTTGATATTCATGCTGCAATTACTTTGTGTTGTATAGCTAGGTGCACATCTCAACACCCACAGTATATGTGTGTGTGTTTGTGTTTGTTTTCACATAGGAAACAGAGTTTGACATTTGTCACAGTCAAGACACTACTTCCAATGAGGGCTCTAAACAAAGGAAGAAATCCAGCATAGCTGACAATGCTATTTTAGTCTGATTCTATTAGTAAATAATTTACTGTCTTGATACTTAGTATTTTATTACAGCATTCATGTAGTAACATCTCACTTTGTTATTGAACATTGTTACTGTGGACTGCTTTCAATAAATTTAATGAATGAGTTTTGTGTGAATTTAATTTTGTTTTATTATAAAAATTGTTCTGGGGATGGCAGTTACCTACAAAGAACACTTATTTTTTAAGAATAATACTGTTGTTGTTTTCAGTTTGTTTTTTTTTTGGAGAAAGAAATTATAACTTTATACATAAAAAGGTCTTAGATAACACCTTTAATCCATTTTAAAAATTCAATTGCTATTTATAAATTCCATTTTTTTGCATTTTATATTTTTGCTAATTCTGACACCTAACATCACATCTATAAATATCCATCACTACTCGTGTATCTTGAAGAAAAACTAAAACACAATAGCTTTAGTTTTAATTTGACAAACTTTTTAGGGAATTTTAGATTTTTAAAAATATATGATAGTAGACATAAACAATAAAAATTATTTAAATCCAATGAGACTTGAAATAGCAATGAAACTGCAAATTGTTTCCAATTTATCTTTACTTATAGTGGGACTAGTAAAAAGACCTAAATTTTGTATTAATGGCCAGCATCTGCAGTTTAGAAAAGTCTAATTTTCAAGAAATTTTGATAGTAGGAATATTACTTTCTTTAATATTATAATCCAAAAATGAAGTTTATAAAAATTTAAAAAAAGGTTATTTAAAAAATTAAAATATAACTTAGGTTATGCTACTACACATCCTTGTTTTTTCTTTTATACTGTTAAAAGGGTTTGTGGAAACATATTAAAATTCTTAAATATGAATTTATATCATGTGTGTGTGTGCAGCAAGGCTAAAATTGAATTTTTGTACACATTACATAGTAGTATACGAAATTAAAAATTTTTAGTAAAATAAATTTGTTTAACAAAAATAGTAGATCACAAAAATGTGAAATAGCTTGAGTCATAAAATGGATCATTTCTAGCTTGAAATATTTTTTATAGACAAACAAACGGGTTGAAAGATTAGGAGAAATGTAAAATTTCTGTAAATTATTTATGCATTAAAAAAGGTTTAGAGTTTGAGATATTTTTCTTATGAATGAGTCAGAAAAAATTTCAAAGCAATCTAATGACAATTTTAATAATGTATGGCAGTTGATCCATGACATACTTTGCAGAGTATCACATTTACCAGAAATATACAGTAGGCAATTAATACATAGCAAAATCCTTAAAACCACCAATTTCTGCTGCAGCACTACTGTTTAATATTGTGTATGGCCAAATTTCCACATACTAATGTTTTATCTGGATTTTCGATTACTACATGGAGTAGATGGCTTTAATCTCACAGGAGATTACATGCTATTGGGCTTAGTTTTGCCATCTGTGTGATACCTCCACAAACTATTATTAATATGCACTTACTTCAGGTCATGATGCTCAATTATAAGGAAATGTCAGATAGAGATAAACAAAAAAAATGTAATCTTCAAAAGGAAACTGAGCTGTTTGGTTCTCTGATATTTATCTAAGAGTTCATGAATTTTGTTTGTTTTTTACCTAATGAAAAAAATGGCATAAACTATTAGTAAATATCACTAATTGTTTTGCTTTTAAAAAATGAAATCTTTAAGCATTTTTAATTAACATGTGTTACAAAATAGAGAAGTATTAATACATTTTTATAATACGTTTAGTTTGTCTAAAAAGTTGTATTGCAATATTAAAGCAGCTACCAACTATCATGAATTGTCGTCTTTTAAATCTTTTGTATAGACTAAAGAGCTGATACTTGAAAAATTTTTTTGTCGTTGTCAGTATTCATTTTCAACAGAAGGAACCTCTCAACAACAGAAGTTGAATAAGAGCAAATTAGCAACATCATAAATGGAAGGTGTCTGTTTATATTTTTTAAAAATGCTAAATAGAAGGTAGACGTGGTTTTATAAATAATAACAATAAAGTAGTGCAATTTACTCAAAAGCAGATTTAGTATCATGAATAAACAGGAATTAGCAGAGAAAAATCCAGACAACTTTCTTTTTTTCTTTTAAGTTTACTTGTAATTGGTCGGTGCCTTTTACTTAAAATGTTATGTGTTAAGTAAATTTTTTTTTCTATTTATTTGAAAACACATGCAGGAATTTTATTAATTCATACTGATTTTTAAAAAACTGCATATTATATTCATTTGTCTTGACCTGAATGAACTAAACAGTGATGAATAGACTTGATATTTTGGCTGGAAGTTAAATTAATTTTTCTCACTAAAACTTTTTCTCAGCAAGATAACAAATTTCGTGGTTTTTATGTGTACTCTCACAACATAGATTTTGCTGAGTGAAAATGATGTCAAATCACTGATACTATAGATATGTTGGTTATCCTTGTACCTGCGATATTATTATGTTGATGTATTAAAGTTAAAGTTAGTCCACCAATTATATTTTATAAATACCTTTTTTTATAATAAAATAAGAATTTTTTGAAACATGGCTACTAGGATCAAAGGTTTGAACAGTATCATATGTGGAATGCGAATAATGCCAGCCATTTACTAGAGTAAAATAAAAATTAAAAGTATTGTATTAGTATATAAATATACTGAAATTTAAAGTTTGCTTTTGGTTTCTAACAGCAATGACATTTAATTAAGTATTTATTTATTTATTTTATTTTTTTAATCAGCTTATCCATAATTGAAAAGTAGGAGAGACCAGGCTAGTTATTAAACCACAATAAGAAAACTTTCAATAATCATGTAAATAAATGTTTGGAAATTCAAAAGTTTGTGCTCAGTTTGCTTTCTTGCCATTATAAAAATTTGTAACCTTGTTTTTTCGTGTGAAACTTCATGGAAAGTTTAGTGTGATAGTTCAGAAATAACCTTGGCTTTTGTCTATGTTAAACGTGAAAGGAAGAATAACAAATTCCTTTAAAACAGTAGCAACAACAATTGAGTACTCCTAGTTACCTACGCCCATAGAAGCAGCATAATCCACAACTTATCTAAACAAAAATTTGATCCGAAATCTCAGGTAATCGTCTTTCGCTTTCCTTAGGCTTGTTAGCTGACTTCTGTGTTTTCATTTCGTGAGTTCGACGAAAAAACAGTTGGCTTGTTGAATTGGCTAATTTATGAGACAACGCCCGTCTCTCAGGTCCACCCGAACAGGAACCTAATAATTGCATGTTTTGAGCAGAGCTGGACTGATTAAGTCGCATGTTCTTTTCACTGAAACAGCGTTCGCTGTCTGAATACCTTCCGGAATCACAGCTGTCTGACAAGTTTCGTGGACTTGTCTGTTCTTGATGGAGTTTATTTTCAACGTGTTGTAGTAGCTGGTTTTCCTGGGAAGCACTTGTCGCTTTCCACGTAACACTCCTCTGTGGTTCCATTTCATGCAAGATTACAGTGTTCCCATCAGGGTCTTTTATCGCTAAATCATTGTCACTAACTTGCGTGATTTCACCCTTGAGCGCTTCTGCAACACAATGCAAATTAGACACCTTAAACTGCAGGTAGGTTGTTGAAAGTGGGTAAGGCGTTATATCGGGAAGCCGTTTTAAACTTAGTTGAATATCTATTCCTGGCTGAGAGTATAGTACAAACCAACAAAAGTTTTCTTTGCTTGTTTCCATCTCCACACCAGTTATGGTTCTGTAGAACTCCGTCATAGCACTAAAGTCACGCACATATAAATTAATTCGAAGTCGTTCGTTTCCTTTTCCGATCGGGCACACGGACCATAAAGGTATTCCCTGTGAAAGTTGGTAAAAATTCTGACAACCAAGACATTTTGTTGGATATTTAGTGTGTATTAGTTCAATACGGTGATGAAAACTCCAGGGTGGATTTTTAAAACACTGCTGGACAGCTTCAGCACATATCACTCCTCGTTCGTGGAGGAAAAGCATAATACTTACTGCTGGACAAGTTATTCCTGAACTACTGGACATTTTTGTAGATTGTTTTAGACAAGATACTACACATGATGCAGGTTTTTCAAGTAGTCTAATTAGTTTGAAAGACGGATCAATATGTCTGAGTAGTGGAAACAAGGCTCTTTGTATTTCTTGCCTTTTTAGTGTCTCCGTGGCTATGCATAAAGAACATATGTCAGGATCCATTTCTGTTCTGTATATTCTCCTTTTACTTGAAATATTTTTCAGTTAGACAGAATTCTGGTTTGCTCGTAGCATAGTTTCATGAACTGGAAATAGGAGCCAGGTAAACGTAAAGAAATACTGATACATTATGAATCACAGCTGGAAGGTAAACGTAAACTCGGATCGAAATTACTGAACCGATGCTTGTTCACACAAGCAGATAATCCGCCTACCAACACCACGAGTTTCCAGATGTAGGAAACAAAAGTCATCAGTTGTAGAGCTGGATTCAGTAAGTCGGTGATCAAAACTACGACTATCTGGTCGTGTGTCTGATGTCGTGTCTCGTACTCGGGTCATGGATATCTCTGCTCTTCGTCTACAGGTGGTATTGTCTATATACTGGTTTGTCTGTCGAAATCATCAGAGCAGGTCTTATCTTTCAGCTGTATTGATTATGTCGCAGGAATGTGCAACCGGGGCGGCAGACTTTACGAGTTGACGACGTGGAAATATCTTACCTCCTGCTCGGTATCTATAAATAACGGGAAAGCTTGTGGGGGAATTAGAGAGGCTTACGAGAAAACCTCGCTAACCTATCGACAGCTGAAAACCTTAAGAGAGAATTTTCAACTCTTTCTCTCTCTCTCTCCTCCTTCCCCCAATCTCTATCTCTCGGCAAAAACTGATAGTATGAATTTAAAAAGTCCAACTTTAATTAATTCATAAGAAAATAAGATATATAAATTTAAATTAAAAATAGAATTTTTTTTTTAAATGTTGATTAAGTTTTTAACCTTTTATTGGTAGGTATATTATTTTTTTTAAAAAGTACTGGTAACTGACGACAACAAAGCTTACTGTCGAATTACATCAAAACATTCATTTTACAGTAAATGTTATCTTATTTGTCCTGAATAAGGTCTTATAATCGTTTAGTAAATAAATATAAAGTTATGCGGTGTTGCACTAGAATTACAATACAGTAGAATATCTCTAAAGAGACTTAACCTATGCAAGATTATAATTTTTTTTTTTTTACATTAAACGACTCGGAAATAATACGTATAGTTTAACTTTTACCTAGATCATTTAACAAAATTATAAGTAACACAAAAGAACAGTAGTCTACTCTTCTATTAAGTACAGTGAAGTAATCAGGGAGTGAAACTTTCGTTTTTGTTTAATCTATTATACACGCCCCTATAAGACAGACAAACTAAGACCTATTTTGTGGGAAAATTATATAGGATTACAAACATCACCAACTATTTTTCAGTGTTTCTTAAATTAAACAAAAATATTCTATTCACATTCTGTCGCATGGTGGTATCTTAAATATATATATAGTTTGCCAGCATTAATCCAACGCATTCCTTTTTTTTTTCCCCTTTATTTCTCCAAGTGTTTTATATATTAAATAAGACGAAACGAACGAATCATTAGACTTTGTTGAAAATTCGTCTGACATGTTATAAAATATTCTTTTGGTTTGTTGCTGATAAGATGAGATCTGTGCGTGAGTTTTCGTTAGTACCAGCAAACTGGCCCTAATTATTTTTATGTATCAGGTTATTGCGGCGGCGAAGTGGTAGCCTATAGTGCTGCAGTTATTGAGGGCCCAAATTACTCTTGGTAGCGAACAAAAGGCATTGATCTAACTGCATTAAAATTCCATCCACAAATGTTTTTTTTCTCATTTGGAAATAATGAATAATGGAAGCTTATTCACAAAACGTTCATCAAATGTAACAATGAAGGTGCATTCGTATAGACACACTAACAGATTTTTGCAGCACAAGTTTTGGAAATTTACATTGTTCCTGTCACTAACTCCAATTTTTTACACTGTCGATCATTGAAGATTTTACCAGATATATAATCCTCAGTAAAAATTTTAATAAAAACTCTACCGCGTGCAGACTAAATAAATCTCTATTGTTGTATGGTGACTAAATTTTATATCTGTTAGCAGTTATATTTTAAATGCGACCGATTTCTTTGTAAATCTTTCTGTTCCACCGTATTTATATCAGTAATATAAATTAAAAATTTCAGGAGTATATCAGAACCAAGTCGGGTGATTTTTAAAGTGAATTTAACATGTGCTTCTCAACTACTTTCTGAATTCACTGAACGACGTAGTTAATGACAAATTAAAAGACAAACAAACTTAACTGACCGCATTTTTCCCACTAAATTCTTTGTCTCCAGTACATAGATTAAATGGGCTACACATCACCTGACAATTCTACGGAAGTTATATTCTACGACGCTACGTAACAAGGGCGGGTAATTAAAAATCTCTAAAACGCCATGTACATTTTGGAGAAGTATATTACATATTTCATAAAATACAAACAATTTAGTAAAAAGAAAAGAAATTATTGTCCTTGGTTAAAACTTTTTTGTGTGTATGTAACATCGAGCCTTTGGTGTCGTCATCGTCTGTTCTCATTTGTTTTGTCATCCTTGTAATATTGCTACTGATGTTGATTGTTGTCAATATAAAAAAAAAATCCTTCGTTTCGGCCCTCATAGATTTTCTTTTCGTTTTTTCCTTTACACCTGCAAACTGTCAGATGATGATTTATTTTGGAGCTCTAAAGTTAGCGTACCTCTAATCTTGCATGCATTAAAAAAGTTCCGCAAGAACATAATTTCGACATAGCTGCACACCCAGCAGAATTTGGAACAGATGAATTAAACGAACTTTGCAGTTTTATAGTATAAAAAATTACACACTGCGAGAAAACCTTTAGATGGATCGTTAATCTTCTTTTTTTTTTGCAAGTACGCGTGAAAACTGACCTGTAGCTTTGATCAGTGTTTGAAACGATTTGATCTCTGTGGCCTGGATCAGTACAGATAATGTGCATAGGTCCACTGGACGTGCAAGAGTGTATAGTGGTAGGCAGAGAGAGAGAGAGCTTTTCCTCCAAATATCTGCTTGCGAGAAACCTTGTAGGTAGATGATAAGTAATTTTCTCGTCATTAGAACCTGCTTAAGTTTGTTAAGGGAGCAAACAGTTTTAACAGATAATAGCCATTCTCGTTTCCTTCAAGTAGGAGCAAGGAGAACAGACTTAATTTGATCTTTTTTTAAGGAAGCCGCCGTGTTTCGCTTAGCCCAATTTTCCTTGATTCACACGCAGGTAGGCAGAAAAACCTCTCAGGCTTTTGCATTTCACTAGACCATCGCGCAGCTTTTCGTTAGTGGCATCATCTAATCAATTAACAATAATGATAACAAACAATCGATCGGGCAGAAAAGCAACGGACTTAAATATTTCCATGCATGTCTTTTTTGTTGTTGTTGAGCCATGACTCTGCCGATAAAATATCTCCTTGAGCTTCGAAGATCATCCGAGGTCAACCCATTTATCTAATGAAGCCGACGGAGTGAAGCATTTTTCTAACCGAAAACAATTAACGCCCCTTCTCCAGACCTCTGAGGAATCCAAGTATTGTAATCGCAAAATTGGAAGTTATTTTCCCAACTACCTGAATAGTGATTTGCATTGCTGTTGTTTCTAAAATATTACACTAATTAAAATTTAATAAATAATTTTCCTATTGTTAAAATGTACCGCTCTAAAATTTTAAAAACACACAAAGAGGCGTAGTACGGGACATGATTTTTGTCCTCTTTCTTTCGGAGGTTTATGGCCCAGGCGAGAGATCGCGTCTTTATCGACGCGATTCGGTGGCTTTGTCCTGTTGTTAAAACACTAATAGAAGTAAAGTCATAATAATGGGTGATAAAAGCCTTTAAATATAACAGTAAGGTCACGAATAAACTTATAATAAATTAGTATGATTGTATTACAAAGAATTAAAATTGCAAATATTGGTCGGCACAGTCTTTAAAAAAAATATATATATTCAAATAATGAAACACAATTAAATTATACATTAAAAAAAACAAAAATTGTTTGTTTCAAAGTTTTAAATAATCGTTTTGGTAAAAGGATAAGCAATCCTTTAAAATCACAGATAATTGTAGTATTATATGTGTGCAGCTATGTCAAAATTATGTTCTTGCGGCCTCATCATCTGGTAGTTTACAGGTGTAAAGGAAAAAAATCGTCAACAGGCTGTGACGTCATGTCGTTGGTTGAGGTGACCTGCTGCGTACGACGTCGTCATTGCTTCTCCCTCTAATGCCGTCTAGGTTGCGCTCGATAATTTGTGATTAGAAACTGTGGCACTGAAACATTTAAATAGCTGTGATCTACATTAAAACTGCGTTTCCCTCAGTGACTGATCCTGTTTCAGTGTCCACTTTACATACAGTGATGAGAAAGTTTGTTATTTTTACTAGAGTACAGCTTCAGGTTGGTACAGAATTGGAGATCAGTGGACTCCTGTTTTTACAAGTATACGCCATGTCTACCTGATAACTGGAAAATTAATAATTTTAAGAGACAATGATGCTGTTTTTTTTTTGTTTTGAAATGGAGTGTTTTGTTTTTAATCTAGAACGAAAATTAAACTTAAACTGTATTCCTTCACTTAAATTTTTTTTTAGCATACCGCCTTCTGTACAATCTGGAGTTGTTAGTCTTTCTCTCTCTCTCTCTCTCTCTCTCTCTCTCTCTCTCTCTCTCTCTCTCTCTCTCTCTCTCTCTCTCTCTCTCTCTCTCTCTCTCTCTCTCTCTCTCTCTCTCTCTCTCGCTCAACTGTCTCTCTCTCTCTCATCTTCGTCATGCACTTCTGTAATTGGACTAAAAATAAGTAGGACAACGCGGTAAGACTACGAGCTGTCACCGACATCATAGCAGGAGGGGGTACAAGAAGGAAAATACTGTTTGATGGTATCTTACTCTCAATAGATATCTCACCTGTACACATTAAACCGTTCAGACTTGGTGGGCAACACAAGCAAACCTTTGCGGGGAATGGAATCGAGAATAGTACATTTAACTGGCTGAAATTGTGATTCCTCATAAAAGGGTTTTCTTCGGCACACTGCGTTTTCCCGCTTACATGTTAAAATAAAGGTTTTTAGTAGAGAAGCTTTTGCTCACCTGTACTGCGCGACTACGTGCTGCGGTGATATTCGAGAACTTACCGATCTGTAGGAGCGGGTCCTGGCAGCTGCTAGCGCCGTTGTTCTAGCGTCGTCTACCAATACCAGCAGCATACAAGGAATATGCAAATTGGAACGTTACCTTTGTTATCTGCTGTTTCTGGTGCGGTTTTGTTTTTTTTAAAATTTAAGTAGTGTGCTACTTGGTTTCTGCTATAAAATAAACAGTTGTATATGCCTTGCTAGCGAGCCATTTTAAAATACTTAACCCTTTTATATTACTTCAGCTTCCTTACACCACCTTGCACATTAGCCAACACACTCGTGATTCAAAACATGTTTAAAGATGGTTAACCCTCTGTGTGCCAGCCTGAAATCTCGTGTTACTCAGCA
Source organism: Nautilus pompilius (assembly GCA_018389105.1). Lineage (NCBI taxonomy): Eukaryota > Metazoa > Mollusca > Cephalopoda > Nautilida > Nautilidae > Nautilus > Nautilus pompilius. Next base: position 166,361 of record JACATO010000023.1, on the reverse strand, counting down.
CTCTTCGTTGGTTTGAAGGGTGTTATTCAGAGGGTTAAGGAAAAGGTTGCTTTTCAATGGGGTTTAATTACTGTCGGATTTGTCCAGAAATATCTTTTTGATTTTCGGCGAAAATATGTAAGAAATTATTATCAGGGAGCGAGCAGTCCGGGGTCTTTTGACAACTACGACAAGGTCAACAAGTGAGAGACGTCACATCATTGACAAATAAATCAGCCTTTGGTGTGTGCAGCGAACCAGTGAAGTTCTTCTTTCTTCTTTTTTTTTACCTGTACTTAATTTGCTTTTCTTTACTGCCTTGTTAGACGTCTCTGTGCGTATTTCTCGTACAGATGACTGAGCACCTAACGACCGCCATTTATACGCCCGACATGGTTTCAACACCACTGAGCTTGCAGGTGTGAACAGAGTTTATGGAAAATTAAACAGACTAACAGTTGGTAGCTTCTGAGAAGATGCGAAGGATCTCACAGTAATACATAATGCATGTGCTTTAAAAAAATACAGACTTATTTAAATCACGGGCGATTTGCAGTACTCTTTTTTTTTAAAGTTCCTAAAAGAGAAAAGGCAAATTTTGCATTTAAACAAACAGTTGCCTAGATTTACTTGTGGTTTTAACATCCATTTCGTGATTTAAAAACAAAATGCACGAGCCTGTCATATATGAATAAGAACGTCCCTGCCCACTACTAACGTGAATCCTAATAATTAAAGGAATCCGCAGGAAGAATCTGATACAGTTAAGCCGAGCAACTGGCAGGTAGTGCAGCAGAATAAAGCTTTGATTAAATTACATTATTCAAGCTTAGCAATGACTGCCAGGTTGGATTACAGGTAGCTCAAGTCACCCAAGCACTCCGGATGTGAAAGCGCCTACTGTCGAGACCCGTTGAAGAATAATAACTCTGCACGCAAAAACAGTTATTTATTTTTTTTCCAACACCGGTGGCAACAGGGATTGATCTCCGAAACTCCATCACAACCAATTTGGTTGTTATTATTGTGTCGTACGCCGATGTTTACAAAGGAGACGACATGGTTGAGAGAGCGAAGTGCTGCTGTTGTCCACCAGGAAGCGTTGCCAGTCCTGCGCCACAAGGGACACGGCACTTCCAACTTCGGCAGGGCTAATGTGACGATCTAACCCTCTCATTAACAAAGTCAAGCCGTATCAAGTATATGCTCAAAATATAAACAATATTAACGGTTTTCTGACAATACAGAAGTACTTTTTCATAAAATGATCTCCATTTTTTATGTTGATATCCCAAGTGTAAAAAAGTGAGAAGTGATGTAGCAGCGCCGTAAACAATGAGTTACATACACTTGATTCTATTATGCTAAACCTAACTATTATTTGGTTTTATGGAACGTGATAAGCAGTAATGGAAAGAACAAAATAATCTCCCATAAACGGATGGTTCCTGAACTCTTAACAAAGTCATGACGCAGAGGAACGATTACCGAGAAAAAATAATTCGCCATCTCGACCTAGAAAAGATTACTACGCTGGTTTTTCTCGTAAATTCGACCCCATTTGGTCATCTTCATACATCCTTACCCACTAGGAAACGCTTCTTTATGCCACCGTAGTTTCTAGTTTTGACCATGAAATATCGTTGTTTCCAAAACTCGCCAGTAATTTATATTTTCACGATCTACAGAAATCAACTTGCTGCGAAGACCTGGTCAGTTTATCTTTTTGGACGACCGGAAGCTGTAACTGAGGTGGAATAGGAGTAGAGTTGCTTTCCTGAGAAAAGAATTCTCTCGCGAAAACGAAATTGACTACAAATCTTGGCGTAACACTCGAACAATGGATCGACTCTCGATATCAATCCACCTACTCTTTTCCAGAAATTGGCTGCAGAAGCGTTTTTATCTTCTCACAACTTTACCTGGTTTGATTACAATACTGTGCTTAGAATATTTTCGAGTGGTCGTCTACTATCGCCATGATTTTTATCAGCTACCTGTTACCAGGGAAGCAGGACGACCCTAAATAATTTATATTGCTAAAATATATCAACATACACAAAAGAACCAAAGAAATTTGTACGGCTTTCATTGAAAATCAATTTAGCATCACTTCGATCAGACATTTCAGTCTAAATGTAAATAAAAGTGATTATTTCAAAGCCATTTAGTTTAAAAGCAGCTGGAATTCTATTTACTTCAGTCATTGCGTACGATTTCCTGCTGCAGCTGAACGCTAGAAGATTCCCCGGCACATTTATCTAGGGTAATGTAAAGCAAAAGACGCGCACAATCGGGGGTATTGTTTGCAGATGAACTAGTGAAATCGCACAAATCCGTTTCATTTGAACGTTCTTAGTTCCTGACATCAAAGCCCGGCTCACTCTCAGTTGGTTACACTATCAATCTGTCCCAAGCACATTCACTAACTTACCCGAAATAATTAGGTCTCGAACCAACTCTGATTGGACGTTTAGCAACAGGAAGATCGGTTCTATAAAAATCAGACCGGCTGTTGGCCTCTATGTCGGTACTGCCTCACATCAGGAGGGTAATAAAAACTGACAGAAATTATACACCTGTTAAAAAAAAGCGCCAAAGGAGATTGCATTCAGCTTCAGCCACCCATGAATGCCGAATCGTAAATATTTCATTCCGCGTTTTAATTGCACGATTTTTCATTCGCAATCTACGCAAAAATTATCGCGGAAGATTTTGTGCAGTTTATATTCTTTTATCTCATCTTACATCCAAACGATTATCAAATGAGTTTTATGAGAAAATGACAAATGGTGGATAAAATCATGCGAAGCGCTGGTTAAACAACTCGCGTCAAAGCAATCCATTGGTTAACTCGCATTAGCACTAGCCTTGAAAAATATTTTACAACACGAGGATCAATGTAGTAAGGGATTTATCTTCTGAAAAGGAAAAAACTAAAGGTTAGAAAATCAAGGCTTTTTTTCCCAGAAAGCCCTACACATTTGAGAAGCCGGCTCAGTGATTTAACCCTTAAAAAGAATTTACATCTGGGATTGGCATCCATAAATGGTTGGAAAACCGAATAAAATTTTTAGTAATTTACAAATAAATAAATACAGTTGATTAGCAATGGAGTTTTTTTCACATTTTAATCTAAATGCCATAACATGTACTGACATTATCAGAGAGGTTCATTACTTACTACTTCTATTGGTAAATGACATCTCATTAACACAACGCGTTTATGAATAGCGTTAGGATCAGACAGCGAGTTAACTAGTAAGCCATACACAACGTAGTTCTGTGAGATTGAGCCTTGTTTTATTCTTCTTCGATATCCATAGAGGCCAACAGCAGGTCCGCCGTCTTTCGTGGTTGGTAGTTTTTTATAAAAGAATTCGCTCGATCCTGCTGTAGGTAATCGTAATCGATTGCGTTCTGTTGGAATCGCATCAGCAGAGATGTAGGCAGATCTGCGAGAAGACAGACATCGTCTCCACACAGCAGGCAGTCGCCGGGCGCAGATAGAGGTTTGTCGACGTACTCTATACGGTGGTACTTGTTCTCGGCTTGACGATGTTTCTTTTGTGGTTTTTTACTGCTCACAAACAAATTTCGCACGGAATCTATCAAAGAGAGTGGACGCTTTTCCTCTAGATCTTTCGTGCCTTCGCCCTTATCAAACTTCTTGCTTTTTGTCTCGTCTGCAGTCAAAAAGTCTCTAGAGGTGATAGTGTAGCCTCTGTCCCTGGCCACAGGTCCATCTCTCGATGACTGAACGCTGGCCTTGTCTTCTGTGTAAGTCGGCAGCCATACTGAATATGGCATCGGTAGTTTAAACTGTGCTTTCAAGCGTTCCTTGGCAGAAACCATTAAATCTGTGAAAGCAGTCCTCACTCTCTGTCTTTTTAAGGCCTGCAGTTTGTCTCTAAAAGTCCATTCTTCTTTCGAAAAATTTCTTCTCATCATGGTCGACACTTGATTTCCGGCCGTTATTAGATTCGCGTACCACTTACGCCTCTCGGGACTCTCTGTCGTCGTTTCTCGTTTCTTTAACTTGTCACTTCCATATATCGATATGGCTCGGTTGAAGGACTTCGAGTCTCGATGATTGGACGGTAATACTTTATAGCCTGAATAAAAAAAATCGCTTCTGTCCTCATTCCTTTCACGTAGCATAAGAGGTTCTACGTGGCCTGTTTCATTTTCACCAGCATTGGTCCGGTCTCGACGCCGATTGACCTTGTTCACCAACAAATTAAATTGATCCACAAGTCTTTCCTTGGTAGAAGCTCCCCTTTTCACTTTATCGTCTTCATCGGCGGCTTGGATGAGCAGCTCAAGAGTAGACATCATTCGTGGGTACGATGAGCGCTTTTCCTTAACTTCTGCCTCGAACTTACTATCGTCGGAAGCGGAGTCGACGCAAGTGTCAACAAATGACCTCCTACGGTACTTGCTGCCGCTGTTTCTATCAGCCCGAGATATAAACGCTTTGATAAATGCCTCGGCCCGAACAGATTCCCTTCTCCCACTCACGTGCTTTATGTTGGTGTCAAGCACTCTGCCCAAATTCTTTTTCTGGAATTTTTCCAGTTTTCGTAGTTGCCCCCTGTCTACGCCGGGCACAGCCAGTGTGTAATCTTGCCAGTCGTAAATAAATGCTTCCGTGGGATTAACTATCGATTCTCTTTTATCAATATACTGTGACAGGGGCATGCTTGCTTTACGTATTCGGTATGCAATTTCGTCATGATAAAGGTTTCCTGAAGAAGATTTTTTCTTTCTTTCCTGAACCTCATCCTCCCATGTGACTACCGTTGGAGCGCGCGTAAGTTTTCGGTTTGGGAAAAAATCTTCTCGACCGTCCTTGAAACTAACGACAAGGAGCTCGGTATTCTTCTCGTTATTTTGGGGTTGGACCACTAAAGACGGCTTTCTGTCATACTGCCTTCCCACGGATTCTACTCGTTCTAGGTACCCTTTTCCTTCACTCTTGTCGTCCGTAATTCCGGTTGAATATTTTCTTTTGGCTTCCATGACCAACTTTCTGTTAGCCGACTGGTTTGTATTTCTCTCTTTCTTACGTCGAAATTTTCTCCTACACCACCACCTTCGAATTGAAGACGTTGCGTTCTTACTCCGATCCTTGATGCTGTCATTCTTTAAAATGGTAGACCCACTTTTGGATGCGTAATTGGAGGTTTTCGTAAATGTAGAGGCGTTTTCATTTGAAATCGTAACGCTGCCGTTTCTAGAGTCACTGTGCACATCTTTCTCTGTAACAGTATCACTACTTTGTTTTGAATACTGAGTCATATTACTCGCCGTTAATGCATTGGAAAGGCTGCGGGTATCCCCTTCCGGATATCTCTGCTGGGTACCTTTAGATGATTCATTCTTTAAATTTCTTTGCAAACCCTCTTCAGATGATTGGCTTGCCCTCCCAGAATCTTCGCCCCGGTCTATGTCTGTCCACGTGTCCTTATTCCAGGGTATGCAGGATTTCATGCAAGGCTTTCTTTTCACTATTTGTTGAGGTGGCTTTTTAGGAGGGAGCCTGTCGTATCTCCACCACGTGATGTAGGGAGTCCACGCGGGGTTATAGAAATGAAGGAAGTAGTGGAACAGCCAGGGCACGTATGGGGGAGCCTGCATTCCTTGCATTAGGGCGTGTCGGTACCGGCGATATGAGTGACCGGCGTTGAACATCCAAGAGAACTTCTGGTATAATCTGAAACAGCAAGAACACATTCTCTAAGCAGAGTATTGCTGGATAGAGTTATCTAATATTAACAGAATGCTATTGGCATGGTAACCGCGCCGTATTCGGCGATGACCCTATTTCTTTACTCGTGTGTACACCTAGACCTTAAGTGGCAAGTAAGTTGAAATTTAAACACATTTGAAGTTAGAAAATAAAAAAAAGCGAACCATCACCTTTACATTTTTTTGTTTTCTGGTCAATGAAATTATCCCGTGATGCAGTTTTTTGATAATGTTCAGTTGCAATATTTTCCAGTTAGCCTACCCTCACACTTCTGCTAAAGACCTAGAGGCTGTCCCGAAGGTTTTCCCACCTGTAACAACGCCACTCTCCCAGTAAGACTTTCACAAATGTTCCCGTACGTGCTTCGTTCTGTTTTCTCAGACAAGCATGTCCTTAATACACCGAAGACTACCACCTACAATAATTCCTAATAAACTACCACGTGACCTAAACACCACGTCATCTATTTGAGGTTTCCAGTTCCCTTATCTTCTCCAAAATTATTCTCTCTTTTTTTTGTTGTTGCAAACGAATAAGTTGTGGTGTGAGAGTGAAGGCTTTCGGAACAAAACGTGAGCGTCATTTGATGCTATTCTGTGATGTAATAACGTTGAAAATCTCAGAAAATTAATTAAAAGTAATAAGTTTTTAATAAACGATTTAAATGTATTAATTATCTCTTTGTTCATCTGTTTTAAATCAATTATTTTTTGCTGGGGGGGGCATGAGAGTGAAGAATAATTTTAAAAAAGCTAAAATAATTTACAAATACTTCTAACCACATCTGTACTTTTTTCCAGAAAGTTAACTTTACATAACTTTGTGAAAATAATTTGGGCATAAACTTGGAAGATCTCCGAGCAGAGAGAAGACGGAGAATGGTTTTGGTAATAAATTAATTGATGACATTAGAGCCAGATGTGTACGCGGGTACAATGTGGCTGTAAGGCCTCGTATGATCACGCGAGACTAAACAAATAAAAAAGTAAATGTCTTCCACCGATAGTGGCACTACAATGTTACTGGACTGCCAATGTCGAGGGTCTGGTTAGGTTTGATGTACGGCCCCTAGCATAGCTTTTCTTCGCTCTGCTTTACTACCATGTCGTGTGAGTTTCCTCTTACATCCAAAGTCGAATAGGTCAAGTGCGGATTTCCCTAGCGCAGGACCGTGGCATTACATTCCCATTACCAGGGTTATCTTCCTGTAAATATCGGTGTAAAAAAAAATTGTTTTAAATAAGAAGTTGCCATCATGGAAAGCTAAAATCTGATCTGTCGAAAAGAGATAGGGAAAGATGAAGTATATACAGCTCAGGATGCTTGGACGTCCAGATCGACGATATAACCCGCGGGTTTGCACGTTCTGACTTGATCAGACATGAAAACAGGCTTTTACGTAAATAAGCTATTATGCTACATAATGTAAGGCTGCACGGAAACGGTGCTGGTAGACGCGAGACCAAGACGTCACCCCCCTCCCCTGCGCCATCTCGATCGATTCCCCAGGGCCCAGAGGGCAATCGCGGGCTCCGGTTACTCTACGGGGAAACAGGGTGTTTCAGTTTAGCTGTACTAAACTAGACTAAACTCCAGCGATCACCAACAACGAAGGACAGCACGCATCTTTGGTTTGCTTAAACCATGTAGACTAAGAAAATTAGTTGGTCTAAGAGAGTTGGTTGGTATAAACATAACCTATTTCCCTAGTCACGCGTTTTGAAAACGTCTCGTGGTTTACCATGTTATGTGAACTAACCCTCATCACTACGTATTTGAAACGAATTTTTATCTTATATCAACTAAAATGTAATATTTTTTAAGTTATGCTTTATTTGTATTAATAAACCGCTTTTATTTTTATTGACAAATAGTGTTCCTAATTACAGCTTTTAAATACCACAGATAATTAGTAGCTAGATCTATGGTAAACGCATATGAACATCGTTACATTGTGCATTCCAGGGCCTGTCACGACAACCCAACTCGCACTCACTTCTAAATCACAAGGACAACCACGTGACTTCTCAAGCCATTTCTTATTCGCTCATGATGCACATCTTTATAATTCCCTGTATACATTTTGGTTTGAAGTAATATGGGTTTTACATGTTATTGTTCGTATGATTACTGCTACTCACTGGAAGGTGTTCGGATAGGAAGCTCGAAAACGCTTCCAGGTTCTCCGAAGTCGGAATATGGGCACCACATGGAAACCCGCCAGAACAGCGGCCAGCGAGTTGAAGTTCTGAATGTTAAAGCAGTGGACGGCCACCTGGAAGTAAAGAAATCGTACGGAGTACAGCAGGGAACATCTTGTGGACACGACGTTCTGTGACGATGATCCGACAGAGAACGGTAACAGAAGTCGAAATCCTGGAATTATTTCAGTCGTAATAAGCTTCCGAAACAATAGCATTCTTTTCAATCCTTTATTTATTGCTTGAACACAATAAAATGCCATAAAAAGTTTCTAAAAAGCAACAAAAAAAAAAAGAAACGGCTTGCACCAAATTCTATATAAGATGTATACGTTGATAAATTTCAGAGAAAAGGAATATTTACTATGAAATATAAAAATATAAAAATCACTGTGGAATTATCGATGCATTGTAAATCCGTATGTTACTTTGCCTTGTATGGGGTAGAATTACAGTCTTTACATGTCAGGGTGCCGACGTCATTTAAAAATCACAGAATGTTGGAATATTTATTAACTTGAAGTACATTATTATTTTAATGCTATATTCTAGAAATTTTTATGAATATTTAATTAAAATTCATGTCAATTAGACCGAACGTTGTTGGCATTACAGTTAAGTATACTTTGTTTAACAAACTAGATATAAATCACGTTCTTACTTCGCAGTGTAATTCTCAAAAAATTGTTTCAGAATTATTAATTTGGCTTAAACGAAGCATACTCAATTTTACGGAATATTCAGCATCAAATAGTTTTCAGTTTAAACATTTTTTACAATAAATAAGTGAATCATGTTTTGGAATTATAATCCCGTCTGAAATGAATCACGGAAAGAGTTTAGATTTTTCAGACAAGGAGTTTCAGAAAGTTCTATCTTGTTGTAGTTTTGTCGTAACAGGTCATCCTTGTTGATGTTTTTAGTCGCAGGTGCGCAGACATGCTTAGGAGGAAATAAAATAATCCAGATAACTGCCAAAATGTAGGTCTGTTGAAATATAATTATAAAATAATCATTGATAATCCGATTCATCTAGTCTTTCTATGTATGAGGTTTTAAAGCGTGTGCTGTTGAACTAGAAATCACTTTAAGAAATGCAGGAAGTTTTGTTCGATTAGTCATATGTATTTTATCAATGCAGTGGTGAATAGGAATATACAGTGAATAAGAGATCCTAGATAACTGGAAATACTAAGTATTCAATCTATGATTACTAAATAATGACTGATATTTATCAAGTTATATCTGACGCGTCACCTCGTGTTTTGTTCAGCTAGAAATTACTTCAATAAATCGTGTATAAGTTGAAGACTTGGATAACTAAAAAATAATATCGTATAAAATAGTTAATGATAAAAAAAGCTAGATGAAGTAATGAATCAGACTGTACGTAACATCTGAATACGTGTTCAAGAGAGAGGAGAGAGAGAGAGAGAGAGAGAGATAGATGGAGAGATGGAGAGTGAGTAAGAGAGAGAGAGATGGAGAGTGAGAGAGATGGAGAGAGAGAGTGTGTGTGCGCTGATGAATAACCGCGGTATATACTTACATATATACACAGGTGTATAAAGTTACAAGGATACAAATCTATTGAAATGTGAAAGCAATTAACCAATGTTTTGTGTAGTCTAAATACAATATGATCTATTCCCTACGTAGAAAGTAAATTTCCTATCCTTGCTCTGTGCCAGCTGTTGTCGACTGCGTTTTTGAAGTGGATGAAGAACAATCAACTTTATTTCCATGGCTACATTTAATTTCGTCCGTTGGAAAAAGGCCTGTTTTTGTCTGTGACGGGACACCACGATCGCAGACAATGCTGGGTGGACCCACATTTCAGGATTAATACCGCTTAATTTTGAATGCGGTGCTGAACATAGAAAATCTTTCACGCACGCAGCTAGGTGCGTTATCATAAAGAGCAGTGGAATCCGAGTGAAGTAACACAACAGATGAAATATGCTGCTTCATGCATTGTTTTACACCGGTAAGAGGAGGTAATAAAAACTGTGAATGGATCCGGTCAAGGGTGAGCGCCTTGACTCAGACACTACCAAATTCTTAAAATTTTATGGGGCTCTTCAAATAAAACTGAGCATCAATTTATATCAGTATAAACAAATACAAACAGCTTCTAAAAACCTTCAGTTTTTTTGATTTCGTCCCTGTTTTTCGAATTTTCAATTATTTTTCTATGGTTTTATTTAACTGGTTAGACAGATCTACCTCCACACTCTCGAGGGTTTTGGGTAAAGACCGCATAACATTCCACGGTACCGCAACCAGATTGAAACATCACTACAATCAAGATACGGACTTGCTCGAACCCCGATATTCAGGAAAAAGAAATAAACTAGATTATTATAGATCTTCATCCACGTTCAGACCCATTTCTGTCAACCTTTGCTCGGGACTGGTATTTATTATATCATAAGTCAGAGTTACTACCTGCTCCACTTTTTACGTAGTTGAGTAAACTTGAAAACGTTTAGAGCTGTTATCAATTGTGATGATGTAAACCAGATTTAAAAATAACTTGACAATTTATTTTCTTGGGCGTTTCGTATAAGCCGCAATAGTCTGTTCAAAGGAAGCAGGATGCTGAACTAAATTAGTACAAGATCAGACAAATATCCAGTGGCGCTTCCAGACCTGTACCCTGCATGATTATCTCCGGAATTCTGTGTGCAGGGAAAAATCATTTATTCCGCACTGATTCTAAATTTTTCATTGTTTAAATATTAATAGTCAACAAACCCAAATGAAATGTTTCATCACATGGACTCTGGAAGATACTTCGCAATGATTAAGGATTTCTGTAGCCACCATTCCTGACACGTGATTGGAGAAATCCAAAGATAAAGAAATGTTTTTTGGTAGACATGGACTCTGCAAGCAAAACAGAAACAACCAATGAAATAAAACAGGAAAATTTAAAACGTCTAACCCGCTACTACTAATGACAATTATTATAATTTTATACACAACTACAACTAGATGTGGTTACTTATAAATACACAGAAACTAATTTGAACATTACTTTTAGAAATCCGCACCATGTAACTATTTACGTGTATAACAAGACCAGAATAAACAAAGTCTTATGGTTGTATAGCTAAAAAAAGAATACGATCTTGCAACATTCCAATTTTTTCCGCATAAACCCTTTAAGAAAACTAATAGTATTTTTTTCAAAACAACATTATAAGTCGTTTATCGTTAAGTCAACGAGATAAAACCAATAACCCTAAAATAATATTCATGGAAAATGCTCAAATAAGCTAATCTTTTCCCATGAACTGTCAAAAATATATGCTAACTCGTCATTAATCAACCGATCGCTTCTTTTACAAATATGATTACCTTAATTAACCTTTGGGCCATGGTTGGCCAAGTGCGTAGTACACGATTTTTCGCTATTCTGTGTTTGTGTGTTGGCGGTTTCTCCAGATGTTTGTATTCCAATAAGGTAGAAATATGTTTAGGCCACCCCCACATATTTTATTTTTAAAAATAATAAAACGCCAAACGCCAAAAGCAGCCTGATAGGTGCCCTATATACTACTCGCGAGAAACTTTTCAAATTATTTCACGAAGATATCTTGTTATGACCAGCTGTCCCACCCTGCTTCTCGAAATGGCGAAAAGTCTGTCTGCTCTGCTAAGCGAACTGACAAAAACTTTTGCTGGCTTTTTAAAAGATGAACGAAAAGCAACTCTTTTGCAAAAACCGAAAAAATATGGAGAATAAACTGAATAGATATAGCGCCGTCACTGGTTCACCCAAAGCACATTTAAAGAGAATTTTCTCTGATATTTAGTTTCAGCTTTATCTCCACCTACTTTCTTCCGGCCGTTCTTCCAAAGATCCAGAATGTCACAATCCGTTATCTTCAGCAACAGACGTTTTTCAGTCATCGTCAGCTGCTTTGCCATCACTTCTGGATCGAGGGCCAGCACATCCACTTTTCTACGGAATCATAGTTGAAAAATTAAAATAAGAGAGAAATAAACTAAAATTATAATAATATTTTAACGAAATTAGGGAAAAGATGTAGAGGTCTCTCTCTCGAGAGAGACTCTCAGCGCGACTCTCTCTCGAGAGAGCCGATGCGAGAGAGCTCGCTGAAGAGAGAAGAGAGAGCTCCTCGGAGCAAAGATCTCTAGGCGAGAAAGGCGTCTCAGAAACGAGAGAGACAAGAGAGAGCGCTCTCAGCGGGCAGAGACGGGAGCAGAGATGAGAAAGACGCGAGAAAGAGTCGATAAGAGAGAGAGAGAGAGAAAGCTCTCTAGAGAGAGCACAGGAGCGAGATGAGCAGAGAGAGAAAGCGCGAGAGCGACCGAGATAGAAAGGAGAGAGCTCAAAGAGCGAGAGAGCGAGAGTCGAGACTCTGTCTCGAGACGGGAGAGAGATAGCAGCGAGACAAGAGCTCTCGAGAAACTCCAGAGAAATAAGCGAGCGAGCAGATAGAGCGAAAGAGATAGAGCGAAAGCTCGATAGATGCTCCAGCGGAGACTAGGCTCTCTCTCTCTAGAGAGAGCTCTCTCTCGCTCCTCTCTGAGAGAGAGAGATCGCCAGCTCTCGACAGACATCTCTCCAAATCTCTCGCGCTCCATCATCTTCTCCATCTCTCTCTTCCATATCTCTCTCTCTCCATCTCTTCTCCAATCTCTCTCTCTCTCCTCTCTCTCCATCTCTCTCTCTCTCTCTCCTCTCTCTCTCTCCATCTCTCTCCATCTCTCTCTCCCTCTCTCTCTCTCTCTCTCTCTCTCTCTTCTCTCTTCTCTCTCTCTCTCTCTCTCTCTCTCTCTTCTCTAAATAACGCCTTCGCATCTTTATTTCAACTTCCCTCAGCTTCAGGTAGCAGATGGCTTCTGGAAATAAAAAAAAACATTAATACTAGTTTTAACTGCTATACTAGTGTTAGTTATTCTCATTGGATTGTTGTAATCTGTTCATATCAATTCATTTGTGTCTCAATTAGATTTTGAGTAAAAATCTGGCTGCTAGTTAAAATGATATAAAGATGGCATTCGTATTGGATCTGATGTCGTGCTAAAGAAAACTTCTCAAGATGATATTTTCCGATCTACTAAGAGCAGAGTGCACACCATCACTGCAATGCAAAACCAGTCAAACGTCACACACGCTTTGTACAGCTATAAAGTACATGAAGTTATTCACAGTCTTCTGTACAGAACAACTGCAGCGTCATCCAATATTTGCTTAGTAATATAATACTCAGAGCAGAGATCCAGACGCCGGTTTGCATCACTGCCAAACCATATTCGCCCGGCCAGACGGATGTACTGGACGGAGTCCGAGTTTCAGTGTACTAGAAGAGCGAGAACAATTATCTTCACTTGCCTATGCTGATAATAATACATATAATAAGCATACTTAGGAAACGCTGCTAAATTGCGCGAACAATATTTCATCTTTAGTGGCTCTTGAAGAGATAACCCGCGTCATCTAATGATCTGATATGCCACGAAAGTCCCACTAGATCCGTGGTTAGTTCTAATGGCGCGCCCTGAACACACACACGTTTCTCACAGTGTTGGACAACCGCTGATATAAACCAAATTTTCTATGATGCATAAATTTCCAAAGAGAAAAAAAAATTACGAGAGATCTAAAAAAAAATAAATAGAAAAACCTTCTGTTTTAACTGAGCTGGTCTCTCTCTTTTACAAACTCTTTGGGCGTCAGTGTAGTAAGCGTCTGCTAGTCCCCGACGATGGTGAAAGGTCCTGTTTTATGATTTTCCAGAGATGGGTTTCATTCTGACACAGAAGCCACGAAGTTCTTGACGAAACAAATCTAATCTCTGTTACAGTCATTCGTTTTAAAAAGGTAAAAAAACAAAACAAAACAGCCGATACAAAATCCACTTGCCTGTAATCCCGGCGGCGCGGTTCAGACTTCAGTGCTTTATGGATCACAGATGGAGGATTTTCTTCCGCTGAAACAGAGGGTCAGGTGAACATTTACGGGCGCGATGATTGTCAACGTGTGGCGGAATAATTGACCAGTTAACACGTAAGGCCGAAGATTTGCTGAAAGGAACTGCTGCAAGGTGTTTACGAAAATATGAATTAAAAAAAAACCAAACTTTTCAGGTGTCATTCATTGATTGCATTAGTCAGCCTGCAACTGTATCCGGCTCGATATCGTCTGACGTTCTTCGATTTGATCGGATATTTGTCGTGTTTGTGTGTGTAGCTAAGATATAGAGCACATGCTTTCTTCGTTCAAACAAAGGTCTTAGCTCCCTTTTCGGGCTATCGGCATAAACGAAGTTGTGGGAAGAAAGGGTTACTGTGACGGCCGGAAGAGTGATGAGCGAGACTTTCATACGGAAGTGCGCCATCCAACAAAAGCTGCTGACGGGGAACTTCTTCTGATAGACAGCCCGGTGCCGAATAGGGTAAAGAAAGGTAGAAGAGAAGTCAGTCACAGAAACAAACAGACAAATCATTGAGGTGAAATAGTACAGAGAGGGATTAAAATCTGAATTACCGCCATAACTAATCAGTGTCAGGGGTCGTGGATTAAAACTGTTCTGTATTGCCGCATTAGTAGATTTATCTTGAAAACTTGGCCATAATGTGAAGCTGTCACACTGTACTATGGTGACTCCTTTCCCAAGTCTCCGTTTTTGTGTAAAATATTTGTCGTATATTATTGAAGAGAGATCACTCAACTCATAATTTATGTACGTGTGACGTTTTCCGCTTAATTAGTTCTTGAGGAATTACCCAACTCTGGCACGCTGTTGTATTCCTAATAATCTGTGAGACAGAAAAGGAACATCTCTTGTTGCATGTGCTAATTTGTGTTGCTTTCTCGGCACGGTGACTGTTCGTGTGAGACAGATTGTAGTAAACTATGTATAACGATTGTGAAATTGCAAATTAAGTTATCTTTTTTTTAAAAAAATTTACTTTCTTTTTTCATCATATCGACAATCAGGTTTGTTTCATCTTCTGGAACGGACCCATCGCTACAACACAACAAAAATATAATTCTTATATATATATATATATAATAACGAACAAGAGAATCTTATTTATGAGATCATCGTTTTATCAGTAATAAAGTTGTTAACAGGGAAATAAATTAACATTAAATGTAGTTTAAAGTGTTAGTATTTATTAATTTTAAAATTGTAATGATGACCATTTTTCTTTATTTTAAAACCGGCGCGGTTCACCACTGGTCCGGTCCGAGTCCTCCAGAGGACCCACTTGGTTTGGCGCAGTTTCTTAGATGGGCGCGCAGATTTTCTCTTGGAGCTTCTGTCTTCTCCCACATCTAAGAATTAACGAGTTATAGTACGGATCTCCTTGTCGAATTCGGAAGTGCCAAGCTAACTCGCGGCGCAGGACCGGAAACACTTCCTAGTGGATAACCACGACACTACGGCCCATCACCAGGGTTGTCAAACAGTACCTGTTTTATCTAACTTTTTGTTTTAAAGAGTATTTCCTTATCTATGTCCGGTTCTTCTAATAATATCAATGACTGAAGACGGATTAATTCGTCTTTCTGACTACTTACTTACTGCTCGTGCCGCCATTACGATATTTCCAGATCTGAAAAGAAAATAATGTAAATGTCGCTAGTTATTTACGGTTCAGGTAATCACGAAAGATACCTTGTTTTGAAGAAAATTACGACGCTAGGTTTCGTCTCTTATTCTACTCAGAAAGAAACGCGACTTCGATGGTTAAAATTTCGCAGCGGAGTAGCTGGGTGACCGGGAGACTCTGCACGTTTATTGTACTGTCGCACGTGCGCACTTTAAAATCTAATTCTGATGTTTTTCGATTGATCTGATATAACGACCCGTCCTGCACTTTATGGAATGAAACTCGCAAAAGTCACATCGCCAATTACACTCCAAAAATTGCCTCATTGTACCGCGAAGAATCCACTGCCTCCGAAGAACCGGGCAGTATGTCACCGATGTTATTTGCGTCGCCTGTCTTTATTGGAGTCAATCAGCCATCGAGTGAAGATCTCGGCTGTCGTAGTCCACAAGCATTTTTTTTTATTATTATTTTACACCTCGGAAATATCTGGGTTATCTTCTCTTTGCTATCACGAGAAGCCGCTGCTTGTCAGTCCCGGTCACGTTGGTGCTCAGTCTTGGTCCGATTCCACGGCCAGACTCGAGGTAGAATCTCATCTTGTCGCATCAGCCGCCCAATGCTTGGGGGTGAAGTCGTCCTCGTGTATTCTCCTGGCCTCTTCCTCCAGAACTAGTCTAAATATGAGAATTTTGTAGGAACGCGTTCCTCCCCATCGGCGCATTTCGAACACACCCCAGACTCCCGCTCGGGCGGGTCTCTCACTCCGGAAGTGTTCCTAGTCGGGCGCTCGATCGACAGCCTCTACTTTTTCGATAAGAAACATTGTCGCTCCGATTCCTTTTGCTCATGATGATAGAATTTATACAAACAGTCGAGGGGTAAAAAATACTCTTCCCTTCACAATTAAAAAGAAAAAAATTTAGACACCTGATTCAGTTAGAGCATAGTTTCTCAAACTTTTATGTCCTACCGCCCCCTTAATGCACTCTACATATCGTCGTCGTCCCCCCCTGCATCGTATAAAAATAAATCAAGTTTTTTATAAACAATTTTATTTCAACTAAATTAAATAAATAAATAGCATATGGTCCTCAATGAGATGGATGTGCTTGCTGACTTTCAGCAAGCTTTTTAATGTTTGGGAACATTTTTGTTAGGTACAATCGTAAGTCACCCCGTTTAACGATGGATAGACCGGAGCTGCTTGAAGTCACTGTCCATTTTATTTGGATGCATTCTTTTGAGATGATCTTTGAGCCGACTCGGCTTCATTGCCTCATTAGAGAAAATGGAACCACAGATAAGACACATTGGACGACTAACGTCATGTGGAGCAGTTATAAAACCAAATTTCAAATAAGTACTGTTATACTGACTTAACTTCACTCTTTTAATCTTTTGGATTTTTGGCAACTTTGAAGGTGGTGGGCACGGCCCATTACCTTCCGACGATGATGAGGACATATTTTGAGGACTTCTAAAAGCACAAATTATAATCAATCAATAGGCAGCTCTCTTGTCAAAAGACATGAGTTTTATACTTAGCAAGAGGAATAAGGCAATAAAATGTGCTGGAAAATAATATAAAGTTTAAGAAAATCATTAACGCAATAAAATCAGAATAAAATAAGAAATACTTACATATCTAATATGGTGAAATTTAAAATGATGTTTATTTAAACATCGCCCCCCCTATCGCCCCATTGTATCTATCTCTCTTTCGTCCCGGGGGGGGGCGATATCGCCCACTTTGAGAACCGCTGGTTTAGAGCCTCCAGCCCAAACGAACAAGCAACCCAATTCCTGGAATCGTACAGGTCCATGACCTCACTGATAAAACAAAATTGGAAATGCAGAACATCTTTCCGAAACCTAGGGAAATTACCTTATACATTGCAGATGCCGTCTCGTCTCCAGATACGACTTTCTGCCGAATAGCGTCCATTTCCGACGAGGAGTCTTTATCAGGGCCATGCAGACTGAGCTTAGAGACGGTGAGATTCACTTCTTCGTCTTCAGTGATATACGAAAAAGAGCGCGATTTGATTGGTGGCCCCTTCGCAGCGCTCATGCAATCAGACACGCGAATTTCTGAACACCATCGTCTCGGGAAGTTTCGAAAACGGGCGATCAGCTCGACACTGACCGAGCAGCCCCGAAAATGTCTCTTTTGCCAGGAAACCTCTTGGTTGAGGGACGCGAACCGGTTCAGGGCTGATTTGACAAATGTTTTGATATCATCATCGCTTTCGTTACCGCTGCTGTCAGGGCTCGATTCGCTGGCTCTGGCCGTATTTCTTTGCCGGTAGACATCTCGATCGGAGAATTGGAATGGAGGATATTTTGGCTTCTTCAGTCGAGCGTCCTGGGTCGTAAGTCTGCTGTCGATGTGAGAGGAGTGAGGCCAACCGTGGAAGTTCGCCATTTGAACGTGCAGATCAGCCACCAAGCGGCTCCACCGCTGCCACTCGTCGTCCGCCGAGTCGGAATCCAAACGGAAAATTCGAACTCTCTCCTGGCGAGAGCGCATTGTTAAGGTTTTGGTTCTTGGGTCACTCGCGTGCAGCTGAATGTTTTTAATGGGCAACAGATTCTCCAGTTTCAGCCCCGACAGGGTGAACATCCCGATTATGAATTCCGTATTGGTGAGGCCCAGTCGCATCCTGTACAAAGGCGATCCACCGGAACTGTACTCGATAAACGGGCCCTCGATAAGAATCTCCGAGCGAGTTGTGTAGTCTACCTTAGAAAGCAGATTTTTGAGTGTTTCCGATTCCATTCCGAACCACGGCAAACGATTAATTCTTTCTCTTAAAGAGATAGATTTGGCAAATTTGTACGTGAAGTGTAGAATTTCGGCAACATCATCCAGAATAATGATTTTTTCCCCTTTAATTATCACCATTATGATGTCACTGAAAGACTACAGTGGTGATGACGTCGACGATCTTGACTGTGAGAGAGATCATGAAAACTCGCACTGGAGGTGTGGCCGACGTGATTATCGCACATATCCGGGTGCATCTCGCGCTAATCCAGCCCACTTGCGTTGACATCACCTTTACGCGTCCCATTCTACTTTCGATAATCACAGACTGCTGGCTCTCAAATTATAATTACTAATGGTTATTGATCGATTTTCAATCATGAAAGAAACTAAAATAGAAGACTTGTTTGTGCAATATGTATAAAATGCAAGTGAACTGATGAATGCAATTTTGATGGAAAGTTTTCGGTTATCTTTTCGTTGTGATGTTTTGAAATGGCCGCAAGCTGACTGGTATGGCGTCGGCGCCTATCTTGTCTTAAAGGTCTCTGGGAGGGCGGTGAGGGGTCAGCAGCAACAAGAACTTCCATTTAAGTGGCTGAAACCTTTCCCCCCTTATATAAGCAGTGATTTTAAAAGTACCCAATGAACAACTGTTTTATTTTTACAATGGTAGTAAATACAACGATTATAGCCGAAATCCGTCACGACTGAAGATGATTGTATCTCGTTATCACCATCATTCATCGCAGTGGCTTACTAGGCCTGATGACTAACTCCCAATCAAAGCATCCGTTCGTGACGTCATGTGTTATTGCTTAGAGGAAGACCTGAAACGGATTAATTTTCTTTCCTTGTTTTTGATGAATCACTGAAGACAATCAAACTATGATGAATCAATGGCTTTAAGTTGGTAGATTGTTTGAAGGGGAAGTGGACAGAATAAGAGTGGGGGGGGGGGCTAAGTATAAGTATCAAACTTCTAGAAACCCAAGAAACTGAGGTTAACCCTAAACATGGATAAACCTTGTTGGCATGGTATCCCAGTGCTCGTTTATCACTAACCCTAACAAAAGTTTATCTTGATGCTAAAAATAAAAGAATATTGGTAAAATGTTCTTGAGGTGTATAAAAGGGCAATTAGAAGTTGTACTTAATCTAGCATATATCGTACAGACAAGACAGGCTTATTGTGAAGAAAGACTCGTAACTTTAAAATATGCGCAACTTTATTTGTTTTAGAGAAAGATTTATTGCATACGATGCAAATGCAGAACTTTCACCAATACGCATGTTTAGATTAATTACACCTTGATTATCGTAGGCATAAGTATTTCCTTTTCTTTGCATGCGACTAAAGAATGTTGATTTGTTCAGTTTTAAGGCCAGACAATAGAGAGATTTAGAAACTAATTTATTCAACAACAACAACAACTGTTAGTTTAAACTGTTTTTCAGTTAGGAAAGAAGACATTCGAAAAGAGATATTAAAGTCTAAGAGTAGTATCAGTGATCTGTCTTTTCTAACAAGGCATTAAATTGTGTAGTTCATAGTAGATGTGGTGGAAGATGCGCAATACGTAGAGTTCGGTTTATTTAGGAGAGAAGTAAAGATGGTAAACTTGCTGACATCACTAACTGTTACGCTACTGTCTGGGTGATGGTGGCTCAGTGGTTAGCAGTCTACTGAACTGAAATGATGGCGGGTCAGAGTTCGAGTTTCGGACAGGTTAGACATACCACCCTGGCATGGTTTGTCCTCTCTCTTATTTACTAGCCTGTCACATGGGTTTTCTCCCACATCTAACAATGGTTTTAGTAAGAAGTTTCCTGCCGAAGTCAGAAACTCCGAGCCCTTATGGCACGGGACAGCGCTCGCCGGGTGTCTGTCCGGTAAAGACTGGTGAAAAAAAACCAGTCAATCTTGGAAATAATCATGGAAGCAGGAGAAAGTCTGGGTGTATAATACGAGCAACACGTGATAGAATCGCATCTCGTGTGTAAAAATAAACGGCTCCACAACGCAGCCAGGTGTTGCTGCAATACGCTGTGATTGGCTATCATGCAAGCAGCCAGAAAGGGGCCACATTTGCAGAAAGACTATAAAAATACAGGCAAGCACACCATTGTAGTGTGGTCAACACTATGGCCCCAGTCTTAGCCATTGAAAGGCTACCCCGTGCAGCAGATTGCAGCCCAAATTCAATCTTCAAAAGAAGCTGACTCCGAGAAGAATACGCGAGACTGCTTCTGCTGACAATAGACTTGGATAGCGAAGACATCCCAATGTCTCCAAAAACGATGTCAAGTACCTCGGGTATGTTCTCCACGTTACAGACGACGAGCCAGCGAAGATCTTGCGGGTGATCCAGAGGCGAGTACGGCTGTTACCGTTTCCTCGAAAACATTAGCGCGCAGTGGTCTCGATGAATAAGTGGCGGCACGAAAACCTTCCTTTCTTGAGAAGAGGCAACCAAAATGACACAGTGAGATGATGACGGAAGCTGGAAGATGCTCTACAGAGATTAGTACAAGTTTGAAATAATCAGTCAGTTTGCTCGAAGGCGGTGTGACAGTCGGTGTACAGCATCTATAGTGATGAAGCGTCGGGGTGGATTAATGTGCCTGCATGTCAGCCGAGGGTGTCGGAGATTTGCATAAAATCGAAAGGATACTGTTGCTGACCGGCAGTCCCGGCGGCATGGGCGGGCATTGTGGGTCCGGGCCGCCCTCGTAAATCTCTCATTGGGCCTATAGCCACCTGCACCAATTTATTGGGGCCCAAGTTGGCCTAAAGCCGAGCTGGCTAGTGTGCATCCGGCCCAAGTCACTGTCCAGTCCTCGTAGCGTGCACTGCCCTCAGGCGTCGTGGTCCGAGTCATTTAGCCGCCAGTCCCAATTGGAGCGCGGCTCGATTACGTCAGTCCTACTGCGATGACCGTTCGAGTTCCGGCTCCTGTCGCCAGCGTGTATTGTCTGTGTTTTTATCAGGGTTAGGGTGACAGGTGCTGCGACGCAACCGGGAGCGCCTGTCGTGGGAGACAATGGCTTTCTATTATGATTTTTCTTATGTTACGTTGAAAAATCATTGTGCCCCCCCCCCCGAGAAAATTTAATGCCCATCCACGTATTTGTTTCTCCCGCCGGGTCTGCTGACCGGTACAGGCAGCTTCTCACACCGAGGAAGGTGTGGCCCGGCCCATTGCCATGGTAACATTAACTGTAGTAAACATATTTAATATTTTATATGATTATAATTTTGTTTTTAAAGTTATAACAAGAGGACAAATTTACGTATAATGCATGGGAGACAACTGTAACAAAAAAAAGATGCCTGTTCAGTTCATTAGTAATTCGTATATGGAGAGATTAACACAGAAACCAGTAAAGTGAAAGAGAAAGTAGGAGGAGAAAAATGGCCTCTTTCGTGGACTCCGAGTTTCTCCGGTGTAAACTGTGCGAAGATAACGTTAAAGATCCTCGGACGCTGCCATGTCTGCACAACTTTTGTGGGCGGTGTCTGGATGACTATATCAAGAAGCTGAAGGGCGTCAGAGATAGCGAGGAGTTCTGCTCGTTCCCCTGTCCGACGTGCGAAAGAGAAGTCGGGCTCCAGACCCAGACGAACCCGGAAGTGGAATTGGCGGAGACGTTCTGTCGGAATTCCTTCTTGGCCAATTTGGTTCGGGCAAAGGAGATTTTGAACGGGGATTGCACCTGCGAGAGGTGCCAGCAGAGAGAAGTATCGAGCCACGCCGCCTACTGGTGCAGAAACTGCAAAGAGGCGATGTGCTACAGCTGCGGGGAAATCCACCTGTCATTTCGGAATTCACGGGACCACGACCTCGCAACTTTGACGAGTTTGGCCAGCGAGGATAGACTGTCTTCGTTCGTGTTCTCCTCCCACAATTGCCTAAAACATGGCAAGAAAATAAAGACGTTCTGCTGTGACTGCGAGGTGATGACCTGCACGTCCTGCTTCGTCGAGGACCACCGGTCATGTCTTAATGTCGTCCGGCTGGAAGAAGCCGTCCAGACGAAAAAAGCCGTGGCCGAAAACTTCCTGGGCACCATGATGTCGGAGGCGAGCGACCTAGAGAAGACGGGAAAGGCAACAATCGAGCACCTGGAGAAACTGGAGGTCGACGAGGTGAATTCTATACAGAAGTTCCGAGAGACTACAGCTCAGATGACAAAGGCGTTGCTGAAGAACGAGGAGAAGCTGATTAACAACATAAATTGTGCAGAATGGAAAAAGATACTTTACTGGATGCTTTGAAGGAGTACCGGAGTCAGCAGTGCCTGCTGATCAGGTCATCGGAGCTGCTGAAGAACGCGCTGAAGTACGCGAGCGGTAGCGACTTTCTGGTGGTGCTGACCGACGTGGAGAAAGCCTTGGCAGGGAGATCTACTCCCCCGGAGTTTGTCAAACGAGAACTTCTCGTCGAGCCGTGCGAAAATTCTGACCTGCACCTGATGCAGGTGCTGAACTACACCGTCGATTTCACTCCCCCCCCACACACACACTCACCAGATGCGAACAGTAAAGCTTATCTGTTTGAGAGACCAACTATGCCCACCCGTACGGTGTCCGGCCGAATCTGCGAAGCGCTGTACGACAACTCGTGTTTCATCAGCAACATTGTGACTTTGGAAGCCTGTCTCGTGATATCAGACTCGACAAATTCAAAGCTGAAACTGTATTCGCATTCCGGCGATTTCATCAGCGAGCAGGTGCTGGATTTCTCGCCCAAAGCCCTCTGTCGCCTGCTGCACCCTGATGCCCACGTCTGCGTGACCATGCTTAACGCGAAAACAATCACCTTGTTCACAATTGAGGACTCTAAGTTTCTGCTGCACTCGGAAGCTACCACGACCGCTTGTTACACTGCCATTACCGCCGTTTTGCCGGAACGGTTGGCCTGTGCCCAAGACAAATCGACGGAAATCACCATCATCAACCTGGATGGAGTTTTGCTGAGTTCTTTTAATGTGACGTCCGGCGCCGACTTAATCCGACAAGGCTTTACCTGTTTTAATACTAGAAGCTTCCAGCTGGCCACGACACTGTCCAAGGACATCATAGTCCTGGATTCCTCAACGAACGTTTTGCGCAGCTTCGACATTTCAGGTAACGTCAAATTCACCTACCCGGATGGTGAAGCGAAGTCTGACAGCTATCTCAGTTCGGTTTGCGTGGACACCCGGGGCTTTATCTATGTGTCCGACTGGATTAACCACCGAGTCTATCGCCTCACCCCTGATGGAAAAATGGACAGGACGGTATTGTCTACCGTGTGTGGCATAGCCTACCCCAAATGTTTGTGCGTGCTGCCTGGAGGAAATTTGGTCTTGACCGACTGGTTCGCCACCGACCTGAAGTTCTTCCTTTCCTCTGCCTTAATCTAAGACCGATTCGCTATTTTAAGGAACACAAATTTCACCGAAACATAATTTTCTACCAAACTGCTCATGTACTTTCACTTTATTCAGTCTTCGATCCCTCGTGATAAACAATGCACAACTTCTTGGTGAGCAGACAAATCTATTCAATTTCTTTCTTTTTCCAAGAAAAAAAATTTTAAAATCTGATTTTTTACTTGTTTTCTCACTTACCCGTTTTAGAGCGCTGCAGACAGTTCTTTCTCTCGTTTCGTTATAAGCTAAATTTAAACTTACAATCTTTTCCTCACCATTATGGGGCCTCATGTCTGATGAACGATTGTCTAAAAAAAAAAGTTGTCTCCCTTTTCCCTGAGAACACTGAAGCATTTGTCTGTTAACATTTTCTGTGCGTTGTAATCCACCAGACTGGGCTAAAAATAATGTTGACATTATAGAAAATAAGTCTGTAAGCGATGAGGACATTATATAACAAATGTAAAAACTTAGCAGTCTGCCAAAGTAAACCATGCCAATCCTGGCCAGATGGGGGAAGAACTTGGGTGGACAAATGACATGACAACAATGTCTTTGGACACAGATTGATGATGTTTGCCACTTTTTATAATTTCAATTCAGTATTAATTTCAGTTTGTTTTATTTTAAAGTTAATATAAAGCTGATTCTTAAAAAATTCACTGTAATGATGTAGTACTTTTATAAAATAAATTTTTTAAAGATAATTTCTTAAATATATGCATATTTAAGGTGAACCATTTGCTTTACTAACTTTAGAATTCCCTTAATTTGTTAAAATATTTAAAAATGTACTGTCTTCATTAAACAGCCGACATTCCATTAGCATCTAACAGTCATATCTGCAATTTATCATCATAAAAACTTTATTATAACTTGTTATCATAGTGTAATTGGATGTGATTGAGCATTCATTATTAGCGTTTGGAATTTTGGCTAAAGCACATCAATCAAATAAGTCAGTGGCTTGGAGGATGCAGCTATCTTGAAAAACATACCAAAGTATGGTGTTTCTACAACTATCACAAGGTTTTACAGAAATTGTCAAAAAAATTTAGGCTTAAAATGGTGAAAATGTAATAGCGAAGGTTTGTACATAAATGCTCATTCAGAAATGTATTCGACTGTCTCTGAGTAATCAATCTTTCCTACTTCCTACTGTATTTGTTGAAAACAAAAAAATCAGGGGTATGCACATTATTTCATCAACCAGCAGCTTTGTCAAAAGATTGATTACTCAGGTGGTTGAATACTTTTTAAATTGCTCTGATACCTGAGAGATTGCCTAAACAATTTTTTAAAACACAACAGTAGCACAAAAACCAGTCCTTACTAGTCTGTGGACAGGTGATTAAAGTTGAGATTGAATAAATGTGTTGCTGCTAAGAAGAATTTCCTGAGGGTTATAAGTGAAGAGACAGAAATTCACTAAACAAATACCAAGTGTGCTGATGTTTTATGGACTAGAAAAACCCTGATTAGAACTATTTGGTTCCAGGAGGGGCCATTATATCAGACAATGGCCTAAAGAGAATGTTCCAGTCCAAAACCCAGATAAGTATGGCAGGACAATTCCTTACATGTTTTATGGGACATTCAGAATGAGTTTTGTTTTTTGTGTGGAACAGACCAACAAATGAGAAACTAATATTTGTCAAATATAGGAGGCTAAGAGCTATCTCAGATTTCCTGGTGGGATAGAAAAAAAAAAGACTGCAGATTTTGCCACAACTGTTTCATATAACTCTGTGAAGTTAAAGTTTCATAAGGACAGTATCACGGAAGAGGTTGATAATAAATAACCTTACTGAAAACTGACAAGTCTCAAGAGGCTTTTATTCTTCTTTATATTTCCAAATTAATTTATGCTTGTACAGGTCAGAAAAGATGTTGTGTAGGAGATGTCTGAATTTTTAGTCTGAGTGTTTTTCGAAATCACTTACCTGCTAAATATCACGAAAAATCCCTTTTTCATTATCAGAGAAAAGAAAAAAAAATTAGCTTTTACCTAAAAAGTTGCTGGACCAGACATACTGAGAGGGAGATGTAAATAGTTGGTGTGTTGTATGTGAAAAAAAAGGAATGTTGTATAGGACATATTGCATCCAATCAATATTTTTGGAGGGAAAAATTGTCTCAGGCATTTACCCAATATCATGTGAATAGATGGTATTTTTGAATTCTTGTTATTAATTGCTAGATTAGTGCGAACACATGTACCTAAAAATATCTGATATAGATTTGGTGTCCCAAACATATCCAAGATCCTAACAAGACAACTAAGAGGAATAGTGCTAAAAAAAGGAAAGAAACAATTCAAAATAAATACTTCAAAAAACAGTTTGCATGAATTTTTGTCCATCATTTAAGAACAAACAATGGTACAATAGAAAAAAATATTTTTTCTCAGTTACAGCTCTTCAAGAACAAGAATGGTGGACAGATTTGACAGTATACCAGACATTAAGTCCAGTCTGTTTTAAAAAAAAAACTGTGGTACCAGTATATTGCTAATTTTAAACCTTTGAGTCTAAATATTTTCAAAAAGATTGGCCAAAACACAGATACATACCAAACCTGTATTCAGTACGCACCTGAGAAAATGAAAAACACTAAATAAAGTAACTGGTGTTACCTTTTGTTTGCAATTTAAGATTTTTTTCTAAGCTCAACACAAAAAAAACTATTTAGTAGGAAAGATAAGTTATCTGAGTTTCATAATATGTATACTTTTGAAATATAATCCAAAATGAATGCTTCTTGATGCTGCTCAAATGAAGGTTTTTCCCAACATCTGAGAACAAACAAAAATCACTAAGATTAGTGGTAAATTTTGGCAGTCGGTCTCATGTTAACAAACCAACTTGGCCAAGTAGAGAAATAGGCAGACTGCACATTTTTAAAAAAACATTTTCTCAGCTCTTACGCACATTCACTTTTCTTCTGCTTCTGATGCTCACATTAATAACGTGCTAGATATCACAGGTGTAAGTTAGTATGCCATATCAAGAATGTCATACGGGACAAGTCTTGATTATGAATTAATAGCCGAAGGATTGCTATGGGCTAGTCAGCAGTCATGAGCAGTGCTGACAGGTTTCTGTGAAAACCTTTCCATCCAAAAATGTCATAGGGGGACATATAATTGTGTCTCACATCTTTTTATCAATTACTTTTTTTCCATTGACATGTTTAGCCTTTGTTAAAGGACTCTGGATTGAACCAATGTATCCAAAATGAATGCTTAATGAGTCAAACATGGAAGGCCAAAACGCAGTTCTTGCAAAAACAATGTTATATTTCTTAGAAGATTTTGTCACAATTGAATCCCATAGCAAAATCCACCATGTTTGAATAAGATTTAATATTGTGATGGCTAAAATTTATTTTCCCAGTAACTTTGGCAGCCTGAGAACGATACCAGATAAGTAAGAACAAAAAATAATTTTCAAAATGTAAGTAAAATGTCCACTTGAGTGTGGAATTTCTCAGTAGACACAACCATCCTTTAGCATCCGTATCAGAGTCAATGGAGAGGTGGTGTTTAGAGAATTGACTAGAATCATACACACCCTCCCTCATCAGCATATAGATACCGATTTCATATAATAAAACAGAGATCACAAATGCTGCAAATATTCTCAAAGCTTACAAAATCAAACCTAAAAGAGGATGTTTCACTGAAAAAAGAAAAAAAACTGATACAAATTTGAAAGTAATTTCATTCATTACCTGTACACATTTCATAACAATCATATGCATATATAGATAGTTATCTGCACTAATAAAATTGTTGCATAGAGTCACCATCTGAATTTTAGAAAATCCATATATGTAGAAATGCTTTATTTTGAATTTTTTTTTTTTTACAAAAGATTTTTTAAAATTGAAATATCCTACATGAAGCCAGATGAACTATTGTACTAGTGAGTCCATAATTATGGCTAGCTGTGCGATACGTTACAAATTTGTAAAAATGTTCAAATACCCATTTTTTCTGTAATTTGGTCTGATTGCGAAGTAACTACATTGTTGAAAGGGGATGTTGATATTTTATTATGTAGAAAATAGTGGGCTGCCATTCATGGGGGTGGAAAGCTTGTGTGGGTTTATTATATATATGAATAATTATATTGTCATGCTTCTGATCATATCAGTTAAGCAAATTTAATATTTCTCATCAGAATTGCAAAGCACAGTGTTCTCTATCTGCTGATTGTGCTTAAACTTTTGGTTATTTATTAAACAAGTTGTTTGCTCTTACCCACATTTTACATGAAAATCAAAAGCAAACAAGCAGTTTCTGTTTATCAGCCTGAATTTCACACACACACAATGTACTTAAGAAAACAGTTTTTGTCTGGAGAGGGTTAGGGTGGGGGGACCTTAGTGCTGTTGGTGTTATTTAAATATTCCATCAAACTTCATGGCTGATTGTAGCAACACTACTGTGGATGTTTAAGCTGTGGAATTTCTAGGCCACACGGGTGTGGCAGAGATTTATGAAGAGTACTGAAAGGGCAGATGACCAACAGGCAGCATAATCTGTTTATGTGGACAGGGATATAATATAGTGGATAAATAAGTCTGCTGTTGTTGTTGAGTGAGTTGGACTTCTGAACAAGGCTATGGCATTGCATCCCATAAAAAGATAAGTGGCCTGTTCTCTGTCGAGTCCTCCTCGTGATTGAAAAAGGGTTAAAGAACTGCTGTATAGAAATATTGCAGTTTAATCTCCAGAAAGCATTCATTAAGAGCCAGGTCAGTTTTCCGTTAACACTGCAGTGAATGAGTATTACATCAGGTTGTGCATCTGATACAAAATGATATCATACTTTCCATCATCGAGGCCCAGGCTGCAGCTCGCAACCCACCAAAAGGGCAACTGTACTGAGAACAGACCCTGCGACTGGAGACCTTTTTTTTTATCGTGGATACCGTTATGGAAAAATAAATAAACAAACAGCTGACTTGTTGTAGAAGGTTGGGCGTCTCCGACGAACGTGACCCTCGACCTCGACTTTCCACGTGACATCTGCCCCACCCCCCGGTAAACTCGATACGGCGAGTGCGGTCGTTCGCGAATGATGCCGAAAGAATTAAATTTTTAAAAAGGGGGGGGGGGGACAGACGAGTCGCCCAGTCCGTTCGTGGGCGATGGGGAATTCAAGCTAACCGATTTAAATATGGAGTGGGCGACCCGACAAAGAGTGCACGTGGAAATCAGTCAGCTCGCCGTCGGAGGTTAGATAATTATCAAAGGTATCGGCGGTAATCGCCGTGCGCTGAATGTGGGCGGTTGGCTCGGCAGCCTCCTCCGAGTAGGGTGAGTTTTGTAAGACGATAATTCCTGGGTAAACCGACACGCGCGGACGGCGGGCGGGCCAGGGTGCCTGCTGTGTAGGTAAGGAAGCACCTGTTCTCGCTAGTTAGCTGTCCAATCGACACGCGCGCGCGGGCCAGGGTGCCTGCTGTGTAGGTAAGGAAGCACCTGTTCTCGCTAGTTAGCTGTCCAATCGTATTATATAATAAGAGTGGGTGAAATCACAAGTTAAATTACATTTCTATTAACATTCTTTTCCACTTGTATATGTGTCGTGTAACGTTAGCTTTTTGGCAATTATATGTCTAGACTTTAAATTCATGATCGTTTACCGATTCAAACAACTAGATCTGACGTTTCGGGTGCATCTTCCATTTATGGCGACAACTTGTTCTGGTGAACGGTATTTTAGCGAGACGGCCTCGGTGAAGAATCCTGTTACATGGACTCTTTTGAGCACTGAAAATGACTTCTTGGAAGGAAAAAAAATCGAATTCACAGATGAAATAAAAATTGCTCGTTTCCTAATCCTATTGGTCTCATTATGCCTGAGACCTAAACAAACTTTGTTATCTGTAGAGATAAATATCGCTATAGTTTTGTCTACCACAGAGCACCTGTTGATCGGCTACCCGGTTTTAAGACGAGAAAGCGTTTGTTCGTCTTTTAGAATCAATCGATAGCTTCTGGACATACCACACTGATAGGCGTCAGACATTGGTGCTTTGTATTCGGCCCATCAGTTAATGACAACAAATTTCATAGAAAAAGAGATTATTATTAATTAATGCAAACTTTTGTTGCAGATGTTGGTGAAAAATATCTAAATTTCATTCAACGGCGCATAATTTTGAAGGCCAGTGGCTGACTGTTTTGGAGAAGCGCAGCCAGTTGAGCTTACATTTGCTTGTAATGTCAACGCAGGTATACAGAGAGACAGGTGCTTGTTTCAGGTTGATGAAGCTTTGTTTCGTTGCATCTCCCAGTATCAGCTTATATCTTTTTCCAGCAGAAATACTAGACATGCAATCGTCGGCAAAATGTTAGGAACAAAATTGAATTTAAGAACTGCTTGTTTTTCACCGCCATCCATAATCGCTTCCTGCAGATATTTGAGCGATTACTCCGAAATGCTGCTGCACCAGCGCCGCATGAGCTAAGGAGCCAGTCAAGTTTCCTGCACCCATCAGAGGCGGATCTGGATGTGCGCTTGTCAACATAAACTGACTTCACACCCCAAAAGCCGATTTTGATTTGTGATAATTTTGGCATTTACTCCATTTATGGAGAACTTCTCTTCTGATGGCTCGTTTTAAATACCCAAGATGCAGTCTGAGACACCCCCAAACCGCCCTCCCCTTATCTGGCGCTTTGTAGCCTCTGACATCAGCACTAAGGGCCCAGTGAGCAGTTATGCCCGAGGGCCGTCTATAATACTCCCAGTCCGCCCCTGCCCTGCTGTCAGCTTCGCGATCTCTTGTACGGCTCCTCCTATTAGTGAAACTCTTGACTTTTTCTTGGATGCACTGAACTTTGCATGGAGTATGTACAACTGGAATGGCATCTTCGTTAACTTGTACGTGGTTCTCTGAATCCTTGATGCTTTATAACCTCAGCCTCCTGATAGCGATGATTAGCTGTACCAATACGTCCTACAGTCAACGAATTAAACAGTGACCAGCCATTATTTGTCGGTCCTAATACTGGGGCCTTAGCACGGATGTCTGGAGATGCCCCCATCGGAGTTATCGCCGATATGCGTAGATGTATTCTACTAAGATAGTAGACGGTTATAAACAGGAACCATGGCAACACATTCTGAAACATATAGAACAGAAACAGCTGTGATTGACCAATCGGATCCGCGGATGATTGATGGGATCAAGGTGAGTCAAGATGTTGGGTTACTGCCAGCCACTTTCCACCCGTGCACCTTAATCAGGCCCATACATCACGTGGATCTCCAGAATTAGGATAATCGTTATAAGAAGAGAGAGAGAGAGAGACCCCTTCGTAGGTGTTTCATGGTCCAAATTTACAAGATAAATTTTACCTGTAATTTTTAAATATGAGAAATGTGACAACCTCCGGTAGGTGAATGGGTTAAATATTAGAAACAATCGGGCTTTTCGCTGGTGTCTGTGGCCGCCGCCGTAATTATCTGGGAGTCGGGGCCCGCGGTAATCTGTATTTCTATCCCAATTAAGGGAGAAGGGTGGGGAGGCCGGTGAGATCAGCCCCGATCCGGTTCTGGCCAGACCGCGCGTGGTCGCCAGTGATACGCATGCGCCGATGATGAGAGGTTAATAAACAAGAAGTAGGAAGTCGATCGGGGTCTGTACCTCGGCAGGACCAGAGGAAACTCGTGCCCGTGGTGGGGTGGAGGACTCGGAGGGGCCCCCCCCGCTCTCTCACGGTGAGTTTGGAAGGGACCCGAGGGGCTGGGGGTCTTCTCGATAAACGGATGCTGCTTGTAAACACGAGACTTGGTGAGCGGTGGTTTATTTGCTTTTGTTGGGCGTTGGCAGGCAGCTGGATCTGGATCGGAGCGGTTCCTCTAAGGACCCGCGAAGGTGGGGGGGGGAGGGGACAGGTAGGTAAACAAACAGCGGCGATACGGCCTCGCCCTCTGCTCTCTCCGTCACCATGAACGCGCGCGCGGCCTAGTGTCGTCTCCACTCTTGTGTGTGTGTGTGTGTGTGGACAGGTGAACTTCGTCGCCTGTCCGAGTTTGGCACCTTCCTTCCCGGTCACCTGTAGTGCATCACCGATTATCATTGTTGTCCATCCGTCCATCCCTCCCTGAGTGGCAGCAGGTATTTTTTGGGGGGATCCGAGCGGACGCACCTGTTACTCACCTGTCAGGTAGGCAGCTGGACGGGGCAGAAGAGGGGGTCGGGGCTACCGAGCTTCGTGGGAGGTTTTGATGGGGTGAATAAGGACCGAACCCTGTTGTTGTTTTATTCGGCTAAGGACCTTGGGGCGGGCAGACCCCCTTTCGACTGGCGAGGTGCCTTTATGTCTTCTCTCGTTTTCCAGCTGCTGCTGTCGCCCTGGTTCACACGGCCGAGCTGATGGCTCCGAAAACCAGTGGCGTGGAGAGATCGGCCCGTGCGGGGGAGAACGTTGGGCAGCTGGCCACCAGTGGAATCGGGCAGAGGAACCATCAGAATGCTCCTGTGATTGTTACCTTGTCAGGTGATAATTCCTATGATCACCTGCTGCCGGACTCTTCGTACTACAGTCATTTTCTTCAGCACAGAGATTTTTCGAGCAGTCGCTATTGGAGATCAAAGAGAGCTACCTGTCTGTTTTGCACAGTTATTATTGTGCTGGTGGCTCTCTTCTGCATCACCGTTGTCGCAGCAGCAAACCTCGTCTTGCAGAAAGGACAGCCATCGATTTCTGAAAACACTGTCCAGACGGACTGCGGTCCGGTTAAGGGGCACTTCTCCGAAGGTGTGCACTCTTTCCTGGGAATCCCGTATGCTCTACCACCTGTTGGAGACCTGAGGTGGAAGTCACCTGTGTCTACTCAGAAACATTGCTCAAAAGCCAAGTCTCTGCACACAAACCATTCCCTCCGTGCCTGCAGCAGGTTAAAAATGATCCGAGTGGCTTTATAGGAAGCGAGGATTGCTTGAAGGTCAGTGTGTGGTCTCCGAATATCGACAGAACGGCTAGCACCCCTGTACTGGTGGTCATGCATGGAGATGGACAGATGTTTGGGGAAAGGTCGGCAGAAATGACCATGGTCAGTTTGCTGGTTCAGGAAGCACAGGTTGTGCTAGTCTCTGTGGCGTACAGACTGGGCGTGTTCGGATTCTTGACCGCCAACTTATCTTCAGAAATCATCCGTGGAAACTTTGCAGTGATGGATCAGTTGATGGCCCTTGAATGGGTTCAGAACAACATAGAACGTTTCGGTGGGAATCCTCAAAAGGTGAGTGCGTGTGTCTACGTATTTACTGGACAATTTGTTTGTTTTGTGGTGTGCCAGAGTTAGGGATTGCTTTGCTGTGTTGCAGGCCTTGAGGCCCTGTGATCAGTTGAACGTCTGAAGACTTATCTTTTGTCATTCTTTTTGTGTAGATGTGAGATGGAACTAAGTTATGAGTTCATAACCATGGAAACAGTCCAACACTGCTGCATCCAGAGTGAGAAAATTACACTGCATTGTCAAGTGCTAAAGAGTAGCCAGGTCCCCCTCTTCTCTCTGCAACTGGGATCTCACAGTTGTCCTTTTTTTTTTCATGGTGGCATGCAGGTTCATGCCAGCAGACAGACAGCCTGTGAGTTCAGACAAGTACATCGCGAAATTGTCTCATTTGTGACCAGGTATGTGAGGGGAAATGTTTGCATCCTTGATTGCACAGATGATGATGAGCTAATGTTCCACTGTTGGGTCAGTACATAGTACAACATTTAAATTTTTATTTTACAAATAGTATCATGTGTCCAAATAGACTTACTGTTGGTTGTGTGTGACTAGCTAAGAGTTGTTACATGAAAAGCTTGCGTTTCTCTTGTTACATCAAATTTTATTATTTTAGTTACAATTAAAAAAAAAAAAATTTTTCTTTTTATTGCAGGTAACTCTGTTTGGCAAGGACTCGGGCTCGGCCACACTTTTAGAACTTTTGAAATCTCCCAAAGCAAAAGGACTTTTCCAGAGAGTGTGGGCAGTCAATGTTGCCCCTGCTTCTGTGATGTCACTTCGTAAAGCATCAGATGCTAACAAAGCATTTATAACTCACTCACACTGCAAGGATATCCAGTGTCTGCGTAATCTTTCACCTGCTGAAATACTCTCAGCTTATACTCTGTCTAGGTCCGATCATCATCATCATCACCACATTCGGCATGCTCCTTGGCGCAGTTTTCCTCTTGTAGCAGATGGTAGGTTTTGTTCTCCCTGCATCTAAATTAGTTCAGTTACAATGAAACAAAGTTTCAGACTCGGGTTGGGGGGAGGATGGATGGCCCATCAGGTTCTTTATTGTCCTTTTTTTGAATTCTGTTGCTAAAAAAATGTTTTAAGTCATGTCACGAACTCTTCCCTTTAGGGGCACCTTTTGAAAATGGCCAAGCACTGATGAGTCATTTAATTACGACTATCCATAATATAAACGGCAATGTGTAGAAAGGATGCTGATCCACACTATCACTTTCTATTTATATTGCTTTGTTTTCTTTCAAGTTAAACACATGCAGCATCTAGTTTATTTGGTTGGTATGTGATGGAATCCACCAATAAATCCTTTCCTCCTCCTGTTGATGTGAAGGTCTTGTGTTTGTACTGCAGATTTAGCTGGTCAGGCACTGATGAAGAAAGAGTCTGATTGGCTGCAGTTAATCTGTGCCAGTGTTTTTTCAGTCTCTCGGATTGAAGATTGATGACCTGAAGTCAGAGGGTTTCTTTCCCCTGGTAGCTGAGGAGTCTAAGCTGCTATACCATACAGACTCAGAGGGAGGGTGGAGATCAAAACGTTTGTAGTGGTAAACTAGCTATAATTCTGTGCTGTCTACTGAGTGTTTGTCAAAGGTAATGGCAGACTCAAGAAACTGAATCAGTATTAACAATTGGCTGATTTTACTCTACATTTTTTACTTTCTGCACTATAAATTAAAGTTTTTCCTTTCATTTCCTGTTCACATTTTTTTCATTTTGATTACTGAACTGCGTGCTGTCATTAATACTGTTTGAATCATTCCATGACTTTTTAATAACTTTAATTGGATAGATACAGGTTGAGTCACATTTTGAATTGCTTGAGTTGTGATGCATTGTCTTTATTTTTGTTTTTTTTCTTGTCACAAACAAAGCAGCTGAGTAAAATTGCTTCAGTGCTTGTTTGTCTTTTTTAAATTACATGTAGATCTATGCTGTCTGTCTTCTATATTCAGTGTTACCTCGCTTCTGCTGTCATTTGAGGATATTGCCATGTAGTTTAGCTTCTACATAAGAAAGCATCAACTGTTGCCAATCATAGAAAGACTTGAGTTTCATTTTCAGCTGATTTTTACTTTTTGACCTCAACAATTTCCCACCCTTAACTTTCAAATTTTGAGTTATAGCAAATGCCTGGGTGGCACTTAGGATTGCCTGTTTTTGCTTAGACCTCCTTAACTGGACTTGTTTGATACATAACAACTATTTTTTCTTTTGAGTTTCATACATTTAAAAATAAAATTACTTGAATACTTAATGGAGATGGAAATACATTTCGATCATGTGGAGCTGTTTTTGCTAAAGTTAATTGAAATAATCTGTTTTCACTTCTTTACTCTGAAGACCACTTGCTTTGTATTCTTTTTAGAGCCCCCTGGGAATGAGTATAGCGGCCCTTGTCACTACAACCAATGGAAATGCAGTGCTGCTTGTGAAAATGTTTGCATGGCATTTTTCAGTGGAGCTTGATGTGTTCTGCATATATTCTAAGTTTTTAAATTGACAATTCCTTTCTAATTAATGTTATGGGATAATTTTTCCAAAAAATAAACATTTTTCAATAATGAAGTGTTTTCTCTAAGGTTGACTTAACACTTTCTAGCTAGTGGACGCGTGTTCTTTGACCATTTTGGTTCCAGCAGTCACCTGACATCACGCACTGCTACGCTATGGTTTGCAGCCTTTTCGTTTGTTTATTTTTAATGTCAATCTAAAATATAATTTTTGTTTTCAGGAATTTTTCTTCGCGAGTTGACATCAGAAGCCTGGCGAACCAACCCTAGTTTTCATGTTCCTCTGCTCATTGGTAAGCAAAGCTTGCTCTTCTCGTTTTGTCAAGTGTCTTACCAGCCGCTTAATGTATGAGAGAAGCTTCTAAAGTTTGCACTATTCCTTTTTGGTGTGAAGAAGAAATAAGGAAGGAAGGATTCCTTTGAACTTGTTAAAAAAAAAAAGAGTGAATATTTGAGGATGATGAGTGAGTATGTCAAAAGTGATAATTGAAAAGCCTCTACTTAGGTTCTACAGTTGAATTCATA
Organism: Nautilus pompilius; assembly: GCA_018389105.1. Classification (NCBI taxonomy): domain Eukaryota; kingdom Metazoa; phylum Mollusca; class Cephalopoda; order Nautilida; family Nautilidae; genus Nautilus; species Nautilus pompilius. Next base: position 130,332 of record JACATO010000023.1, on the reverse strand, counting down.
GTTTACTCCGCAAGTAGGCTTATTCTTCTTTGCTGCTCTTTAACATTTATCTTCTGCCACCAAAGAATGGTTAAACCCAACACACATGGCAGTGGATAACTATCCTACAAGATTTCCTCCTCCCCTTCTTCAGCATTTAGATGTTAATGGGTATCTGCTTTCTTAGTGCTTGTCATTTGGTGATATCTTTTAAATAGATTTACCAGTAGACAACAAAGCCTTCATGTGAGGCTATCAGATGACCTCTATTATCGAGTTAAGGTTTGTTAAATGGACATGAATTACACAGTCATGAAAACACCATGATAGTTGAAGAAAACGTTTGCTTTAATTGCACTAGGGCTTTAGTTCACTTAATGTACTCAGCTGCAGCAGCAGCCGTTTCCCGACTTGAGAGGTGGTCCTGTAGCTTCCACAGAACAGTACAGTACAGCATAAATATTTATTTACTTTTCTTCTGCAAGATTTATAAACATAAATTTAAGTAAAGTTTGTAATTAACGGATAATTTGCTTTTAGTCTTGTAATCTTGATTTTTCCACCAGTAATAATTAAAGAATGCTTTATTGTTAAAGTTCCTTTTTGAAGATGGTTTTAGGGATCACCTACTCTATTTCGCTTATTTTGTTTTGCATAAAATAGATTTCTGAGTAAGTAATTTCCATTGAGAAACAGGTGGGGGGAATGCTTTTGACATGAACTATCCGTGCAATAATTGGTAATTTTAAAATTTTTCTCTCTCTAGGTAGCACTCCACAGCTGCAGTGTAATTTAAAATTGCATCTGCATCAAAACAACTCTGTTCTACTCCAGCAGCACTTTGGAATGAAGCCAAATGAAAGTGAAGAAGCCCTAGAGCTCTATGGTGTCCATAACTACACACACCTTGAAATTCTTAACCAAATTCTGTTCGACATTGATGTTTGCATAGGTTGGATCATCGCTTCCAATGCAGCCAAAGATTCTTCTTCGTCGGTTTATCACTACTTCATGGATGCTGACATTCCAAAGTCATTGAGAACGCAGTGCTCAGTCCAATCTACGCATTCTGAATTTTGGAAGTCCCTCATCCCTGGTATCCTGAGCGATCCAACAAACGTTAAATCAGTTCTTTCCCAACAGCTGTGGAAGGGAGTACTGTCTTTCGTCAAGAATGGACAACCAGGGATTAGTTTGTGGAAGGCAGTACCAGGTTCTGTTTTACTTACTAACAACAGTTTAAAAAGTGTCTCTGGATATCATTCTAGGGAGTGCGCATTTTGGCAGAGAACCAGTCTGCTTCCAGTAAGCTAGCAGGTGGGCTCAGCCAGAACGAAATGTCTTACATCATCATCACCATTTATTAATGGATGTTAAACTAAAGCAGCTGATTTTGATAGTAGTTTTATATCAGGAAAAGAAAAATTTGAAAGTGTTTTAAATGTTAGTAAATATATTATACCGACACGTCTTCCCCTTCCTATTTTACTTACTTCCCCTCTCTCACTGGGTTATGTAGAAAATAGAATTTAATGAAACAAAGCATCTGATATTGAAATGCATTATTTTTTTGATGAAATACAACTTTTTTTTTAGATTTGTTTAATCTGATATTAGAACTGAAGTTTGAAATTCTGCAGCCTCTCAAGATAAGTGTTTTGTGTGACCCCCTGGGCTGGCTTGTGTGGCAAATTATTTTTTAGTAATATTATGCTAACTTGTAGATGAGAACTTGGCTGTGAATCGCCAATAGTAGAATCAAAAATTGTATTTTTTTAATTAAAATTTTCTAGTACAGGACATTTTACTGCAACACAAACGTTTTCTAAAATAAAATATGTTCAAGATATTTAAAAGATCGTTTATATTTTTTCTACGCTTTTCATTTTACAGTCTGTCTCATGGTGGCAACTGCTCTAGGGTGCAGTATGCCTTTGTACATTTGTTCATATGAGCTGTTGTTTATTGTTTACTAAGATCTGAGGATCTCGTGGCTGTCTGAGTTTGGTTTGTGCCGACGGTCACGTTTTTCACCCAGATATAAAAAATGTAACAAAAAAATGAATCTCGTGGTGGTTGCTCATGTTTTTACGCATTAGGAATCAATCAGCTGATTGAAGGTGGGAGATGACTGGTTTGTTGATGAATCAGTTTTGTGTTCGGGTGATGAAATTTGAATTTCCTCGCTGATTTGAACAAAATTCTATTTAATATATTAAAAAAAAAAAAAAAAAAAGTTTTTTATGACAGAACTTGGTAATATTATTTTCCGAAACATTTGCTGAATGAAATAGATTTTTAAAGCCACATAGGTTTTTCCAAAATAATACAAACAAAAGTTTTCCACAATATTTTTAAAACTGGAATTATCTTGACATCTTCCATCATATTTCATTAGAAAGTCTGTTGGCAGTTCTGTTCTTGTTATTGGGCTGCTAATAGAGTTGTGTGTAATTGTAGTGATTAATCTGTTTTGAATTTACTATTATAATTGAAAATTTCTCAAAATGACAAAAATAAACTACTGATGCTAATAATGCTGAGTATCTAATCTATATTTTGATTGAAATCTTGTGTATAAATTTCAAAATATCTTTAGTCTACAGCCATCTAAGTAATTGTTGACAGCTGTAATTTGTAGAGTGGATTAATAAATTAAAACAAAAATATAATCTTGATGTTGTTTGTCATGGCTACAGTACATTTTGCCTACTGTTGGCTTGAAATTATAGCCGAGCCACAAATTTGTATTCTGGCAGGTAACTAACTGCCAGGGTCAGCTGGGTAAAAGAAAGTTGCTTTTTATTAATTTTTTAACATGGCCATTGTCAAAGGTCATTAAACTTTTTTTCCCATTTCGACTTTTGAAGTGAGGAGTAGGTAGAGCAGGGTCTTCTAGTGGAGGATCTATGGAAGAGATCTGGTTGCGGGGCTTGGATGAGTTTGCACATAGAAAATTTTCTTAAACTTTGTGCATAAAATAGGTGAATGTAAGATAGAATGTTATTGAATTCTAACAGTTTAAATAATGATTTAACTGTATAAATTAACGATGGCAAGAAAGTTTTGTTTTATAGTTCATTCATTGTGTTCACGTAGGAACCACTGATGTAGAGCCAGTTACTACTAGCACAAATCGGACCAATGCTGCTGCTGTGTGTCTGAGGTGCCAGAACCTGCTTGTTTTAGTTTTATGCCATTTTTGGTTATCTGATTCATAAACCCAAAGTATTGTAACTTGGATGAAAAATGAGCAAATTAGTAATTGAGGGCTTGGGGAAAATAAGAAGTATATATCATTTTAATAGTAGATTTAAACAGTTAATTATCGCAAGATTTTTCCTGGAAATGTGTTAATATCTGCAAAACTAATTAGGATCTAATGTATTACTGTTCATGAGAAGAATTAAAACATTTCTAGTGTTTAATCTAATTAAATAATTTCTTCACTTGACCTATTCCTGGTGTCTGCTACGACAAGGCTTTCTCTCTTGTAACATTATGACTTACCTTACCCTAAGCTGACAAATAGGTAACATTGTTGGATAAACATCTGACATTGTTTAACAGCAGCAGTCAGTCTCCGCACCCTTGTTGTATTTCACGTAAACTTGGTTGTTTTTTTTTATTATAAGATATTTATCTAACATTTGTTCAATACAAGCTGCTGCTCACAACAGTGCTAGAACTTCTGCAAGTGATTTTAATTTACAGTTGTGGTGTACAATTGTATGATTAGCTAGATGGCCAGTTTGACTAAATTGGTTTTACTTGTTAGGTAGATCCCCCACCCCCTATTTAAAATATATTTTAGCAGTAGTGTGATAATTCAGTAAATGTAAAATTGTTTGCAATGGTAAGCTAATAATCTCCATTTTCAAAACTGGAAGGGAGAAGAAAAATGTGCCTTCAATTTCTTTCAGCCATGGGATTTGTCTGCTTTTTTCATAATGACAAAATAGGGTTTATTGAATTAGTATTCATTGTAATGAAGCAACAGAATATTTATTTAAAAATAACCAGGCAAATTGCTTTTTTGAAATTGTGGATGGTTATGTATTTCTATAAAAATGAGATTGTTCTTCTTAAGCTAATTTGACAGCTTATTTGTTGAATAAACAAATTATTTTTTTGCATATAATTTTCTTTTAATTGCTTATTAGTTTGGCATATTTTGTAAAATGATCTTTTAAGTCAGCTCAGTAAAGCTTTAAATTACAGATATGCAATAATTTGCATCTTCAGAATCAACTTAGTTTGTTAATTTAACAATTCTGAAGAAGTTCAAAACCGGCTAGAGATCTAAGATGCACAATTTTGTGCCCCAACCTTTTTCTGTATATAACGTGTACATTGGGAAAGACTGTTTATCTACTTCTGTATTGTGACTTATTTTTTTTGTTGTATATACAGGTAACTAACTGTTTCAATCCTTTTTATTTATTGTTGCCATCACATTTTTTATATTTTATTTTAAAGAAATAAAAATTATTATACAATTGAAAATTAAACTCTTAATTGAAATATTAGAAAGTCACTGGATAGCAGGAATGCAAGCATTTTAAACTCTGTAATGTTCATTTCCACTTAATGCTGCTGCTAATTAATCCGTCATCCAGATTATTTTCTAGGTAATGCTGGTTTCTTTCTTAAAATTGCCATATTTAAACTGATGGGGCTTCAGTTGTCAGTGTGTGAAATCTTTCATTAGACTTGCTGCTTACTAATTCTTTTAAAATTGATTATAGAATTTATGGAATTCAGCGAATGGGTTGGATGGACAAAGCCACACTAATTCAGTCCTGCACGTCTAAAGGGGAGATAATTAAACTTGTTTTTGACTGACTGCTCTCTCGGTGTAGACAACTGAATAGATGGCTGATCTGAGTAACCCAGTTGAAGTGTTTAGCAGACTAACAGCTCTAAATGTGTGTAGTTAATGTTGATCATTTCAAGAATTTGGCAAAAGGATACATCTTAAACCTGAAGAGTTTGAGCTATATCTTTCTACTTCATAACTGCTGCGTTAATCAAAATGCTGTGAACTACAGAGTTTGACTAGCTTCTGACATTTTCCTCATCTGGTAGTAAAAGTGCTTCTGTATTTTTAAAAAATATTTTCTTGGTCCAGTAAGATTGTACCAAATGTAATGTCACTACATCATGAGATATTTAACAAATACAGAAAAAGTATTAGATACCACTTGCAGGTTTGTATTAGGATGCTTAGTTATGAAATTCTTGGAAAAGAAGGAAAAAAAAAAGTGGGTTCCTTTTAGTTTTTAAATAGAGGAAAATGAAAGATGCATTTAAATGATTTAATATGTCGGTACCCATAGCTAATATATATTTTTTTAATTTTGGAAAGCTCTAGTGGCAGTTTAGCATTGCAAACATCATGTCCATCCATTGATATAAAGCTGGAATGAGTGGAAAAGTGTGATGGGCCATTTTCTTTCTTTAGTTAATAGTTTGCTTTCTTTCAACTTCAGAATCATTCATCTTTGTATTTTAATAAATTTAAATGTCTGGATGCTGCCACTTTTGCCTCAAAGTTTGATTTGATTTGTTGTTGTTCTTTGGTGGGTTTTTACTTAAGTGGACAATTAAGCATTATGCCATTCTGAACACTAATCACAAAATCCTGTATTCAAGCAGATTTGTCTTCATATGTGCCTCAAACAATCTGGGCCAGTAATTAAAAAGATGGTTCTGCACTAAACAGACCTTCACTAAATTAACATGAATATTTAAAAAGCATTTTTCTTATGTCATTTGTAATGAATGGGTACAGTAAGAAGAATGGGAGCTCTATTTTGCTCCCTGGCATATAACTAACTACTTCGAGTGATAGCTGAGAATATTTAAATGGTATGAGTTTTTTTTTCTCTTCAATCGCTTCTGGTAATGCAACGAGAGAGATCTTGTGCGTAAGAGTTGCATTGACTTAAATGCCAGCAATCCTATTAATGCCTCTATCCAGGTTTTTGAACTTTTCAAATATTTGAAAAGAGGGGAAATGCAGTTTCAACCAAGAACTAAAATACTAAATACAAATTGGTAAGCAGAATTTAATATTGTCAAAAAAAAAAAAAATTTACTTGTCCCTCCGCCTTCCAAGGAAAAAATCTGACAAATGTATGTTTGTTTTTTCCCCTACTTCCTGCTTTTCGAGTTAAATGATTTATGAAAGATAACTTCTTTGATTAAATGTAATTAACTGGTTATACATCTTGGTTCATTGTATTGATTTCATGGCCTTGTTAGGTGTGTTAGCTTACATTTGTCACATTCAAGAATTCTAGTTTAAAATATGCTACTTGTTAATAGTGGTATTTTTTAGGTCAGTCTGTGCTGAATGTATAGATATATCTTAATTTTTAAAGTCTGGTATAATAGTATAAAAAATTATGCACCCATTATTGTGAGTATGAATAGTACTCACCTCTAAGCAGCATCTGTTGTGATGCAGGCAAACTAACTGCACTGCTGCCTCTGTAATATCAGTTGTGCACATCAGCAACATAAACTAAAATTATTGTGAAAAATATCTGAATTTTAAAAAAAATCTGCATTATTACTCCTTTTATTCATGACATTAGACTGGAAATATAGAATAATATTTATTGCCTTCCTAATTTCACTTTACAGGGGACTACAATATAAATTTTGTAAAATACAGTTTACATCTGATTTGTATTGTATAGTAATTATCAGATCTACTTACAGGTGATTGCATTGCAACATTTGTAACACAGACAAACAGTTACTCGGATATTTCAACAGTTTAACTTTGCTTTAACTCTTACCTGTAAACTTCTGACAACATTCAATAAGGCTGCCTATGTATTTGTGTTTCATCATATCTTAAAAATATATATTTATTTTTAAAAAAACAAACATTTCTGAAAACATCTCTGACCAGAAACAGGAGAAGGAAAAATTGATTTCTAAAGTTCATAGTCTAACCTTTAAAGAGAAATTCTGCACTTCAATTAAAATGGTTATATATCCTACTGTAAGAAAAGAAGATAAATATATGTATGGCACACCAACCAATAAGGTTCTTTTCTTAGGCCAAAGGCTCTTTTTTGGTAAACAGTCAACCATAATGATTATATCAACTACAATGGAGATTCAAGCTAAAATGTTTGACCAAAAGAAAGATTGTAGAGATACTTACTGTTATTAGTCCTTAAAGTTAATTAACAAGCATGATATTGAAGAGATGCCAGGCCTTGTTATCTGTGAATGCTGACTAATCACGTATTGGCCTAATTTTTTGTAGCCAACAAATGGCTATACAGGTGAGCAATAACTTAAGATTGTTGAATGCTTGATGAATTCCCTGTAATAAAAAAACACACTGATGTACTGTTAACAAAACACTTAAGTCCAGACATTTTAAACATATTCTACTATTGTTAATGATTCAACATGAATCAGAGAATGACTAATGGGAAATTATCAAATGCGTAAACAAATTAATTCATTAAATGTCCCTGTATCAATACTTTGGTGACCACCATTTCGTGTTTGTGAGCTCTTCTGAAGTGAGAGTACAAAAAGATGTCAATATTCCATACAATGCTGTTTGCACAGCTATAATTTGCACAACTGAATGAATACCACACATCAATCTGCACAAGTATAATGTGCAACCAAACACCAGAAAAAACTGTTTGTGGCTCATGAATGAAGAACTCTTGTGCTATCAAAACAACATTAAAATTTAAATTTGCAAAAAGTTCATAGGTAAAATATTAGTGTTGTAGTGTAAATAAAGTCTGCTTATTAGCAGAATTCAGTGGCCCATGAATTAAAGTTTTACATCTTTCAATAATAAAAAATTTAAAATGTTATGTTGTAACATAGAAGAAAAAACCATGGCTAACCTGAAGTGTCTAACAATTTTCCTTCCCATACAGGAGCCATACAATGTTTATCCAGAGATGCTGATTCAACTAAATGACACACTGACATTTAACCAAATTTTTTTCACATTAGAACACTTTTGTGTTGTGAAACTTAGTTTTGGATTACAGGTAATTGGAGAGAATTAATTTTTTTTGGCCTGACAATACTTTTTCAGGAGGAAATGAAGAGAGAAGCATCAGTTAGATTACATCATCAAAGCACTGGTGCTTATGTGTTATGATGTAAGAAAGGAAGCGAGTTTGAATACTGGGCTTGGAATCATGAGAAATGTAACAAGTTGCGAGAATAAACATAACACTGAAACTTTAATAAATTAACAATTATTTATGCTGAATGGGTTGATAAAAATGAAACAGGAAGTAACCATGTTAAATCACAAGCCACAGTGCCTATCAGCAGAGTTCAGCCTGGAGACAACAATGGAATGTGAACTGTTGCAAGGGCACACAAACCAATTTTTAAAGCAAATGTAAATTTATTCATTGTGAACATGCATTAACAAAATGCTTCATACTTCTCTTTCACTTTCTCCTGATTCTACCATATTTGGTAAGGGTTAGAGAAGAAACTGAATTCCAAAGGCATTGCTTTCTTTATAATTGAAGTAAAGGGCTGAGTTTGACAAGCACAAGCTTTTGATGAAGCTCTCATATAAAATAAAATCTCAAATAGAAACAGAACTTCACATTCTACAACAAACACCCGTAATATTCTCAATTCTTGTAAATTATATGCATAACAATGGCACCACCTGTGAATTCCATACAAAACTGACATAGACATTTCAAACTTGTTCACTGAAGCTTTCTTTTTTAAATGAAATAACTGCAGACATTTTCAAATCATAGAAATCGAAATACTCCCTCAGTTAATGGAAAAACAATCCAAAGGCAAACCTGTTAGTGGGAGATGCCAAATTTTTTTCTTCTCTTTTTCTTTTACCTGGTAAGTCCATGTATTTTGGTAAAATAAATGGAGTTTTAAAAACACCAAAGTGATTCTTCTCTAATTAACCACCATATAAATTTTTAAAATCTTTAAAAAAATTTAAATACTGTATATTGTACAATGCCCCACCATACTATAATAGACATTTCTAAAAACAACGAAATATCCAATTTTACCCTGTCCTTTAAAACTGTCGGTATGAAGATCCAGAAAGAACAACGGGAGATCATTCTGTCAGTTGGTGTACAGAATATTTTGTCCTTTAATTGATCAGATCATGGTGAAGGTTAGTAACATTGGCAGAGACCTTGGACTATCCAATGATTGTGAGATCACGTGCAGCCTCACTGCACACCTATTGTCAATGTTTGACCATCAATGGCCACACAGCAAACATACAGATCTGCTGAAGGCTTTGTTCATACCAATGAGGCTTGAAGACATCATGAATGCTGTGGAGCATTCTCCATAAATTTGGGTACTGTGGGTGTGGTTTTATGAAAACCCCTGCATACGGTAAACAAGTTTTTACTGTTTAGGGTGTCCATTATCTTCAACAGTTCACTTCCAACAGCTGCAGCATGTGTCATGAAGACCTGCAGATACAATCTGGTTCACCTACTTCAGCCAACATTTAAATAAGACGACGCAGTGCAATGGTTTATACAGCAATTTGGTAGGCCTGCAAGACCGTCCTGGTGTTCATCACTGGACATTTTTAATTCAACAGTTTATATTTATGTCCTTTAAACAAACTCGTAGAAATGTTTCAATAAGATTTCTGCAATTTTGGAGCCCACATCCCGAAGTAACAATGTGTGATATACCATACTCCCAGAGGAAAAAAATGGTCTCTGGAGGAAAAGCTTCCTCAGAGACCTGAAATAAATGTCCTAGAGTACATACAGAATTATTGTCACTGACAACTCTAACCAACCTACCTGGCGACAAGCAGCACTGTAAATGTACTCAGGCCAACATTAACTCATCTGTTAAAAATCTGGGAGTGGGCTCTGATGTAGTAGATCTGAATGTATTTAAAATATCACTAATAAAAATTGCAGGAATTAACAAGAAATACAGTAAAAGTTTAATAAGAAACAAAGGTGCAATGTTTGTAGTTTTAGAGTGATCAAATGACCAAATTAGGAACTGGGAGTTAACTAAAACCATCATTTTAGTTGCAAAAGGCTGTGTCAGTGATAAAATATGATTTTGAACCCTTGTTTACATTGGTGTGGTTTACACTACTTATAGCAACTATAATTACCAAACTACTGTTAATTGGTTTATGTAATACCAAGCAAGCACCTGGAAACATGTGATACTTTACAAAGTAATTCCTGAGATACAAATGGATGCCAATCAAAATGAATTTTATACATTTAAAATTTTTTTCAACAATTTATAAGTAAACAGAAACTTTTATGCATTAATATTTTGTAATGACTAGAGATGTTCCAATGAAATATCCCTGATATAATCTACATGTAGCAGTCAGTATATATACATTTTCCATTTGTTTCTAGAGAAATTATGAGGCAATACATCTTTAATAGAAAATTTGTGAGCCACTGTTAGCATTTTGTCTATTAGTACGAAACCAACGGAAATATCCTTGCACATCTATAATGGTAAAACAAACATCACCTTACCAGTTTAAACAAGATACTCTCTACAGAAAGTGGAGAACTAGTTCAGACTATTTCCATCACCTTATTAGTAGGTTCAGCGATCTTTGTCTATTGCCCAGCTGGTCTTTAACATGTGACCTATCGTTTGCTAAACCTTTTTCTTTATCCTGCTCCTCTACAAAAAACATATTCCAAATTAACATCATTGTACACCTTTTTAAAACAAAACCCCGATGAAGTGCCAGAGACACATCCCTAAGTGTAATTTCTTAAATATTTCCGTAAAATGCCCAAACTAATTGGCTATCTGGCCTTACGTATTTACGATGACATACAAGTTTTTTTTTTTTATTATTTGCAAAAGCTCTCAAGCATTTATCTGCGTTCACTTGTGGTGGCTCTTGCTTAAATGTGGCGTAAGATTATCTGGCCAGGGGTTCTCTCAAGATGATGTGCCAGTTTTCCACAACACTGTTAAAATTCCAACCGATGGAAATGTTTCTGCTGCTAAATATGAACATTTTCAAAAAACAGATTAATAAAGCAAAAAAGGACATAAATCAACAAAAGCAAAACAAAACAATTGCCTGGCCAGTATTTTGAATGACAACGTATAACAAACATAAAATCAACATGTACCTGAATCCTGTTTATCTATAATTTATAAAGCCCATCGGTAGTAAGTTGGTATACAACCAAAAAGTGACGTAGTTGGGTTTTTCCTCTATTTTACTGTTTGTATATTTTCTTTTCAATTTTCATTGTAAGCTATTATATATATTTTTAAAAATCTTAGGTTATCTTTGATGAAGGGCTAAATGACTGTGGTTCTACAAAGACCACTCGCATATTAGTTTTAAATATGAAACTTCAAACCTAACAGAAAGTGCTAGAGACAGCCCTTGAATAACATCCAACCGAATGCTATTCCAGCTGAGTTTCGTTTGAACACTCCTAGTAATTGCACGACTGGTTTATCTCACAGTATGGATTTGTACCTTCATTCCCTGTGCAATAATGCAGATGTTCACAGAAAATGTCTTTGGACCATACATACATAACAGTATTTGCTTTTTGCCAGTAATTAATCCTATGGAACACAAATAAATGGCTTCATGTCAAAATTTTAGAAAAGAAAAGATAACAAACAAACTGTCACAAGAAAGAACATGTTGACTTCTTATGTAAAAATGAATAACAGAATAAATAAATCAACTTATACAATAACAAAATCATGCGGTTTTGTGCCATTCATTAAAAAAATCTAAACTGACTGTTGCGTTTTAAAGCATCAAGATGCATCCTAGCAGACATTTTGTACTGAAAAATTATGCTATTGCAAAACTTGTTAAAAAATGAATTAATCAGAGCTTTTCATTTTATCAAGAAAACTAAAATGGGAATTTTTTGTATCTGCTACTATCACTACTGATAACATCGTGGAGAGACGACAAACAATAAAGAGAAGTTTTACTGATGTCAGAATGAAGTGAAGAAGTACATGAACAATTCCATTCATAACACATTATGAGATAAGCTTTCTTAATTCTGGAGAGACAGAATTCACCATGTTTTCATATTAAGATCAGGTGGTATTCACCAACTCTCTTTCTTAAAAAAAAATGAAATACACATTAATTAATAGGGCAGTGTCAAAGAGAATAATAATAATAATAATAATAATAATAATAATAATAATAATAATAATAATAATAATAATAATAATAATAATAATAATAATAATAATAATAATAATAATAATAATAATAATAATGTAAATATAGCCTGCTTCATAGAGGGAGAATAAAAAAAGATAATTATCAAGGTCTGAATTGTGAAAGGTTAGCATGGAAGTGATTAAAGCCTTAGATCAATGACAAAGAAACAAAGATTAGGTAAAAAAATAAGGAAGAGAGAATCTGGCTAGAAGATCTGCAAAAAGCAGCCAGTATTGTTTGGAATGTACTGTGACTCCCTAATTCTTAGTGAAGGGTTTAACTTATGCGCTGCAATGGACAACACTCTAAGGAGATGTGTGAGAGAATGAATAACAACAATAAAAACACTTTTTTTAAAATGTTGCCATCACAGATTCATTTCTTTCTTTTGACATTTAGGGATAAGACACCATTATAATTATAGCAAAATAAAATTTGGTGAAAAATATCACAATCAACAGGACTCTTTAAAAAAAAGAGAGAGGGGAGAGAGAGAGAGAGAGAGAGAGAAAATCATTGGTACGGAATGTCTGGCTTCTAAAAAAATGCTTAAGTCAATCCCATAGTTGTGAGAACTTGCGCATCAGTCAGTTCTTTTCTTTTGAGTCGCTCTGCATGACCGCATGGTCTCTAGATGTTGTGGTCTGTGCATTGAGGCCGGAGTCATTTGAGTTCAGCTCCATGATTTGTTCGGAAGAATGGAAACGAAGAGTTGGAGGAGACATCGAAATGAGGCGAAACTCTGGCACTAGTGTAAAGAGAAAAGCAACGTCAAGAAGAGCTACCAGCCATTCAGAAATAGTCGCCACCAGGTGTTCTGCATAGCCCTGTTAAAAAAGCAAACAAACAAAAAGCCTTAGAAAAATAGAACAATAAAGTGACAAAGTTAAGCAAAGTGTCCACCTACCCACAGAACTATTTATCTGATTTTCTCCTCATCCAGTACTTTTTGAATAAACATTCTCTGTATTGAAATTTTTTCATATAAAGGAAGTTTATTAAAATTATGAAAGCATACCAATTCCTGCTTTATTCCTGCTTAAAATTGTGAAAAACTGTGCTCATTGAAGAATAAATGCTAAAAGATGAAAAAAGAAAAGACTTCCTGCATGTACAACCATCGTTTACTAAGAACTCTCTTGAAATTGCTGATCTAAGAAATGTCAGTGATGGGGTTGAGAATGCACAAAGTCTGAAAAACCTTTTTTGCTGCTGATATGAAAATCTTTCCACAATGCAATAATATAAAAGCTGACAATTAAAGGTATACTTTTTCCTTTAGAGCCCAGGACATGTAAGGTGTTCTTTTTGGAGGTAAACTTTTAGAGAAATTTGACCAAAGCAGAGGAGTTATGTTGGCATCTCTGGCAATGCATTGTGGGAACGTTTCCTTACCTTTCTATAGACAGAAACATTTTACAGATTTTTAATTGGTTTAACTTTGTTGTTAAACTACATTTTTTTTTCAAAATTCTTCTTCATTGTGTGATTGTAAACTGTGCACTGTTCTGATTGAAATAGCGTGCAGACCATTAGCAGAAAGATTATTATTATATAAATTGTACATTCACCATACTGCCATCCATTGTTCATCAGTAACAATATTGGTACTTACCCCATCAGAAATCTTCCAGTGTTTGCTAGATGTATACGCAGTTTTTTTCTCAAATGATATTTTTGATGCTATAATTCCTTAAAAATTTGGTCAAGAAAATATAAAGCACAAACCCTCAGTTCATTATACTGCCAGAGAAGGAGTTTGAAACTCGAATAATCTCCACTCAACAAAACCTATCGCACCTCCATCTTTCTAGACAGACACATGCACACATTCCATGTTTTTGTATTGTATAGCTAATGTTATATAATTCAAATAAACCCAAAAGAATATGTACACATATATTTAGGGATCTTTCTGCTGCAAAACTAAATAAAACAAGTCTGTGCCAGATTTTCATCAACATCAACGATTAGCTGTGCATTAATAATAATAAATAATATATAATAATAATAATAATAAAATTATAATAATAATAATAATAATAATAATAATAGCAACAAAAAGTCAGTTTTACTAGTGATTAACTCATAACTTTGTTTAAAAAACAAAACTACGAACACAAGAAAGTGCAGTGATTAGACAAACTCATGTGATAAGAGCCTGTGAGAATCCATTTATCATATGATAACCTTCAACACACGTCAAAATGGCTACATATCAATTGGTGACAATGCCAGCTGAAGAAAAATGTAGACACTAACCAAGAGAAGTTAGCAAAGACTTATGAATGAAATTCACCTATATCCTAAATATATAACTCACAAAAAAAAGTGACAAAGTTCACCTCACAGTTTGTTTATATAATTATATATAAAGCAAGTGAATAAGCTCATACTGTGTGCACTGTGTAACTAAACATACAGAAGAGAGAAAGCGCCCTTTATCTTAGTAATTCACTCAGCCTCCTGATGCAGTTGACTTAATATTTTTGTTAACATCTGGCTGATTGGTTTCATTGCAATTGAAGAAATTTCATGAGAATTGGCAATCAAAGAGAATTAGTTTAAACGATTTCCACATTAGTTGATCTACTCTAAAAATATGAAAAAAATTGATTTTGGTTGTATTTAGATTTACGATTACTTGCCAGATTTCCTATGAGAGGAGTTGTGGTAAATAAAATTTGCTCTTGATTAATAAAGTTTAAATATTTCCCTAACTGAAATGCTTTAAATTGTTATTAAATATGTTCAGTCTAACAGTAGCTAGTGAAAATTCTAGAAGACCTATGCACAAACGCTGAGTGCAGATCCAGAGCTGCTATTGGCCATTTTATGGTTAGATGAGGTTAAACAAAATGCTGACAACTTCTCTGGAAATGGTCGAAGCTGGCGGCAAACAGAGCAAGGATACCGACACAGAAAAGTACACTGCTGATGACGCAGAGTGCGGCCCGCAGGTGGCAGATGAAGATCGTGGAGCCGGGCAGCTTGGTCTGGTAGGAGAGAACTGTCTGTGTATAGCCATAGCCAAGACCGCCCAAGCCAAAAGCTAAGATAGCGCCCACAATGTGGCCGTAGAACACATTGCTTTCCTGAAATCAGAAAGGCAGTGAAAGGGTTAATATAGCAAAGAGGCAAATTAAAACAAGGAATATTACAACTCTTTTTTGTTTGATTTTTCAGCAAAGAATGCCCAACAATTTTCTTCGAACACAGTTCTTGGGACCTTCTTGCAAGATCCAACTACTTGCAGATAGATCCCTGTAAACTGGAACTGGGCTCTGTGGCAGCACTGATTTCAGTTAAATAAATGTCAATAATAGTAAAAGAACATGCAATGCTTAATGCATTTACTGACTTTGATGCAACTTTTCTCTTGAACTTGGGACAATAACAGAAAAATGTTTTAAAGTGCAAAGAATCATTTTACTTTTGACTTTTATGTCCACCAGACATGAAATCTTCAATGAAATTACGACTCCCCCCCTGCTGACTTTACTCTTTATTTTAATACAAATTCACTTATTAATCCATGGATTTTCTTTATTTTTACATTTGCAGTTGCGACTAACTTGCTCCATTTAATTAGGTGACACCATTCCGGAAGTTTGTCAGATTGTCAATTACAAAGAATACAGAAACCAACAGGTGGCTAACCAGATCTGGAGCAAAAACCGGCAATTTTTCTTAATTTACATTAACTTTCAAGAGAGATCTCATTATTTAGTCTTTTATTCTTGTAAAGTCACCAAAACATCTAAGAAATAACTAAGCTGTATACGTCATGTATTCTAGGAAATATACACTGGGAGCCATAAATGTTCACTAACTGATAGCTAAAATTTCAAATATAAGTCAATTTATTTGAGCAGATAAAGAATTACTTTTTGGGAAATTCATACAGGTGCTTTTTTTTTTTTAAATTTATTTTAGAATTTTTATCACAAGATTTTTATCGAAACATCTTCTGCTATGATTGATAGGGGTGAAATATGGGTGGGTCTGAGTGTCCCCTCTCCTAAAATAGCACACAGTTTGCAGTAGTGAATGAAGCCCCTTAGCAATTGGTCAGACTAACCAACCCTGATCCAAATTATGACCCAAATGGAAATACCAACTAAACCCTACTGCTTGATACATTATTTTATTGGTGATGCAATTATGTCAGCCAGTGTATGTTTGTGTGTGACCTTGAAATTGTTCATCACACATCATAAAATAGAGAATATACCAAAGCAGATATTTTAACAGGTGTAATAAGGGGGATACCAAAATAGCCCTGTCGTTTTAACTGGTCTAAGTTACTAAAAAATGATGAGAAATGAAAGAGAATCCCACTGATCAAATGATTCTAGTAGCGTTATTAATTTTCAAATTAGGCTAACAGATCCTTTAATTAATGAGCTTCTCTAAAAAAAAGAGGAAGAGTCGGACTCTTACGTTGTAAGGAAATGCTTTGTCATGTAATTAATTACAAGAGCAAATATCTTACCTGAAAATTTGCTACGATACTGATACCCACAGGGACCATGATCCCAAGAAAGAATGAGAATTTGTTGAGGATCGGCAAGTACTTCCGTTCAGAATTCTTGTACTTCTCGTCCACATGGCGAAATCGAATGTACAGCGTCATGGCGACTTTAAAAAAAGAAAGAAGCACAATACCAGCATCACTGTCCAGAAACTTTGCGTTTCTTGAAGCGGCAAGAATTCCCGTCTTTAACATCTTGCGTCTTAATGGGTAGTTCCTGCGATTCACGTCAAGAAATGGATACAGCGCCGCCATCGTTCCCCGTGATCGGCACTTATTTATTTCACGCGTTTATAGCAGTCGCCATCTTTTTCTTTTTTACGTCACAAGTAGAATCGCCAGTATGACAACCTTCTGGCACTGAGTGATGTCTTGAATTATTCGAACCAGAAATCGAAATATTGCGAAAGACAAAGCAAAAAGGAAACGTTATAGGAAAAAAAGGAGGCATTCTCCCTTATCTTGTAAAAACTATTCACCAGCATACAGTTATGAAACGGCAATACTAACCCTATCTCTCAAAGGAGAATGGTCTTCGGCAGAATGGAATTGATATTTAATGATATCGGGAAATTAAGTGACTGATGTCCCAAATTTATTCAGATTCTAAATTTCTGACAAGGGGCGCAGTGAATTATCGATAACATTAACCAAATTCCTGCTATTACTAGTTTAAGGCGATAGGGCCTTCATAGAAGACAGAATGAATGCCATAGAGAGCCAGAAAATCACTTTTGCTTGCTATTTTCATATTAAGTACAAAAGATCGTTAAAGCTAAAGGAAAGGAGAGTCCCGTTCGGCGATTCCTTGCTTGTCATGGTGGGATGTGGAATTCCAATGTCCAGCCAACTTTGATTCATTTTATTAGTTTCCCATATACTTTCCCTCTCACTCTCTTTTCTTTCCCCCAGCCAGAAAAACAAGCGACAGGATACGCCATCGCTCTTCTATAGCAGAGTCGGTCAACTCGAATCTTCTACGTCGAAAGAGACAGAGGTTACTGCCAGACGGTCGTTGTGTCGATGAAAAATGAGAAAAGAGCGAAAAAAAATATGAAAAGAAAAGGAATGGTAGAAAAGGGCTACATTGAGATAAATCACATTTCCCCCAGAGTTCGTCCTGATTTTAACGGAAATATTCAAGGTTTTCAGAAGCTAATCTTGGTTTCGACTCGGCTTGGCAACCTCTGACGGCAAGGTTTCTTCACAGACAGTCAGAGAATTTACTTGTGTTGTCGGCTGGTTTGTTTCTTGACCATCTCTCAAGAGCCAAACTCGCCTGGCCGCTGAGGCTCGTGCTGCCTGGCTCGACTCTCAGATGTCCTGAAGACCTCGCTGTCAGGACAGGTGTTCGGAGACGCAGTCCTTTTGTTTAAACAGTTTTAGTATAGGGCGCATGTGTGTAGCTTCACCGAGAACCCACAAATCCTCTGCCACCCCCGTTTCAATGGATCTCTCTGAGTATCTACCGCACCAGGAGAGTTTCGTCAGCAGCCGCCCTTCGACATTTCACATTTTACACGATCCTTTTGAAGTCGCCTTGCGTCACACGTAAACGGTCGACAGAACGGGTCTTGGAGCAGAAATGGTAGAGTGAAAATTATGTCACCTCAGCGTTAATCAATTTACTGTATTTCGCAGTAGGGGCCAGAATCATATCTCGACACCCTAATGAGTATTTTTAACTACTCTAAAGCTACGTTTCAAAACAATAAAAACGATTCCAAGTTCCGTTCTCCGAAGATGGCAAACTGCAAGATCTCTTATTATTTATAGCGGGAGGAAAACGTTTACCTTTTGTGATGATTTCATCCCCCTCCTCCCACAGAAGGTAAAGAAGAGCAGTTTCCACGTCAGTTTAGTGGTAGAAAGAAGTCCCAGCTACTTAGCTAAGCCCAAGTGTCGCAGGTTTCCCGCTGACCGCGTTCACGAGGAACTTGGGTAGCTTCAAGATTTCGCGCAAAATTTCCATGTTATTCATGACTGTAAACAGTCTGACGCAGAAAGGGAATGGGATGTACTTACTTAACACTGCTAAGATGTTAAGCAGTTGTCCGAAAATGCAGCTCTCTGGCGGGAAAGTTCCCGTGTCACTGAAAAATAAATGAGTCTTATTATCCTTTTGTAAAGGTTGGTCAGACATACGTGGTTAAGTAAAACGAGTTTCAAAATGGTTTTAGGTCCTCCCAGCTGCTGCTGAGATGCTTTCCGAAAACGTTAGACCACCAATACAGTTTTAAGGTTGAAAATCCGTCTCTTGGAAGAACCAAAAGAGTAATTCTCTGAGAAGGTACCACTAAGCGAATCTCAACGCGTCTCGATTTACCGGCATAGTAAACGAATGACTAAATGTTTGATTTACCAGACGAAGCACCGACAACAAAGACGGCTGTTGGAGACACGAAAACTCAGGGAAAGGTTGGCAAATGACAGAATTTTGTTGATCATCGATTAGTAGCAACCAATGGGAGGCTGATTATACTGTGATCTGAAGTAACACGATCATTACTTCTTAGATAGAAGAAATCCTACGAACGAACGAGAATGGCAACAAGAGTAAATGCGCAAACATGGTCGTCGAGCTGCGGGTTAGGGATGAAAGTAGGGTCCATCTTTCCTTACTTAGATGGGGCTTACGAGTTTCGTCCTCCGTTTGCCTGTCTTCTCTGGTAAAGAATTCTAAAAGGTAACATCGCATAATCCGTGCCTGCTCAAGAGCGTTTTGTCCATCATGGTCTCTATAAAATGTCTGAACGGAAAAGGGTTAGTGAACGGCGGGTTAACAGCTCTCTTCTTCACCACTCGGTCGCGCGTGCTTCCTCGAGGCCCCTCCGATTTCCTGTCACATAGAAAAGCGTAGATTTATAGTAAAGGTCACGTGGGTACCTCTGGATCGTCTTGCAACTCGACTATCGCTCAAGGGTCATTAACTATACTTGGGTAACTGGCTTGGTCAGCAAGGCTGGAGCCCCATACCTCCTTCGTGAGTCCCCAGAAAGTCGGGAACGGATTCGCCAAGAAGAACAACTGGGTAGTGAACGAGCTCACCTGATGTAAGGAAATCCGGGGTCCACATGCTTCAAACAGACCGCTATAGCGTATCTACAAAAGGGAAATGAAAGTACCAACATAAAACATCACCAGCAGCACCAACAAACAAGGAAATCTAAAGATTTTAGGGATCAACAAAACGTGGCAGTCTGGAAAATAGTTTTTTAATTACTCAAAACATGCAACAACAAACAAGCTCCTGACTTGACGCTGGCCAGACCAAAAATACACCATATTTCCTTTGCTCAGTCAGTAGAAATAGATGATATCAGAAATGACGTCACCAGCCCTTCCCCTAAAACCAGGAATTCTTCCTGCCTCAAGATGACCTTATGTGAAATGATTTACATTTTACTACAGATGATTCCTTTGTTTCATAAATGCAGCCAATCTACTTTTTCCAGAGATTATGTTAATTAAAAAGAAGAAGAAAATCTTTCCTTTCATCTCGATTCTGCTTAGATCCAAACCTTTTCCCACTTAGCAGAGCCGCGAGCGAACTAAATGTACATTTTTAAAGATCCGTGAGCTGTTAGATATTTAAAACGTCTAATTCACTTTAAATTTAAAATATGTGTGGAGGGCTGTGGCAAGCGAAAATTCCGGATTTATATGGTTTTGGTTTGATTCCATTAGAGTTGAAAGGCCCATTGCCTGTCTGATTTAAAACAAGTCAGTCTTCCAAACGTTAACAACAACACAAGGGCGTGCCAGCTTCGTGTCCAAGAACTTCCGTACCAGCAAAAGGAGACCTTGAAAAACCACCCAAATCACAAAGGCTTCTTTCCAAAGGCCCCTAACAGCTACAGGGTGCTCCAGATGAAACGTCAATATGTTAAACACTTATTACCAAGAAACTATTAATGACATAAATGTAAAACTGGTTGGTACCACTACACAGAGGAATGTTCTGTGTCATGTTCTATTTGTTTTCTACTGGCTGACTGTGCAGCAGAAAACTAGACAAAGAAAGTCGGCTGTGACAGCGCAAAGTTCAGGAAAAAGTCTGTTAGTCGTTTGGCCCAAACCTTTAAGCCAATCCATCGTTTTGGTTAACAGTTTCGGAACAGAGGCAACGTTTGTGTGGACCGACCAGACATCGTCGCCAACCCTCTGTGTGCCGGAGAACAGTTGACAGACCCTCTGCAAAAAATCACTGCTTCGTCTGTCAATGGAGGCTGGTGTGGAGAACACGAATGTATTTCCGTACGAATTGCCTCCATTCTCGAATCTCTGGCAGGGTTATCTCAAACGGTCGCTTTGATGACGGCCTTCCCTGGCCACCTACGAGATGGCTCCAGAACTTTCGACAGTCGGAAAACAACGATCCGATCAGCCAAGATCATTCAAGAACGTGGGCGCACAGACACGTGCTACGCTTGGCCAGAGAATGGCCGTGCTGAACACACACGATACATAGCTCCAGACTTCCCCCTGTATAGTGATGGTACACACCAATTCTGTTTCTGTCATTAACAGTTTTGTTTGTGATAATCCACGCCCACCATTCATCTCCGCTTGGCTTCGAAAACTGAAACCAAGGGTTTTCCTTTGGTGGATGAATGGAGCTCCCTGAGCCGACCTTGTTGCACAAGGGTAAAGAAGGAGGGGAAGAGACATATTCACTAATTCAACATTTTATTTAAAGACGATATCATTGGGGTACTAATCATCTATAGAAAATAGTCTTCCGAAAACAGTCGAATAAGGAGCTTGTGGATGTGTAACCTCAGAGGAGAGCGGACAGTTACGGGTAAATTTTCCACGTTAAGCTATTTCTTTTTTTTAAATCTACTTTCGCTGAAAGACTTCTTTTCCTGAATACCCGGGCATTCGTGTCGATGGCTGTAGCCCAGAGGATGATACGGCATCACGAAATTTAAGGAGATTCTCTGTAAAGTCTCTCACTCATCAACCTGTAGCTTTTAGTGCCAAATTCTGGACGGGTCAGCAGCACTAAGACCGAGTCAGGTAAAACTTACCCCAGTCTTATCCAAAATTCTTCCATTTACACACATACAAATGATTTCTACCCCTAATTTCCGCGAGGATATCAGGTGCAGACAGGGTCGGCATCAAGGTGGCAATTATAACATTTAGTTAGCATTTTTTTAAAGTACAAGAATAAAGGATAAATCAGTGCTATTGCCAGTGTTTAGCATCTTTGCTGAAAGAATGTTTTTAGCTTTTTAATTACAGACGAGCAAAACAAAATGTAGATTTTCTATTGCGATAAGAAACTGACCTTAAAAAGAAGGCTGTGAACTAGCCAGGTGCTGCCCTCTAGTCGGTGTATCGCCATTACCTGCGGCGTATACAAGCGACTTCCTTCCGACGCCGTGCCTGCGGCAGAGATGCGCGTTCAGGTGAATCTTAAGAAGTTTTACATAACGTTAATCGAAAACAGCCTCCCATCCCCCCAAAATAAGTTTATAACCATTTACAGCGACAATTCAGTTTGGTTAACTTGTTGGAATTGTTTGAGGCAGATACAGAACTACGGAAGATGTCAACAATAAAAGAAAATGGAGATGGTCAGCAGGTTTTTCTGTTGTATATAAGAGAAATAAATCAGACTCACGTGACGAAAAAGAAGACTGGAGTTGAAATGAACACCGTAAGCGGATACAGCCAGAGTTTCCTGCCCCACATGTCTGCGTTAATTTGCTGGAGTTAACTAAAATGAATATATATCTTTAATAACAACAGAGTTGGAAGCAATAATAACGATAAAGATTACAGAAAGTGTGGTGTCTTTAAGCTAAAATTCTTTGTTTCCCTGTCACAGAAAATACCAACTGAGTACATTGAATTTTATGTCCTGTATTTAATGTCACTCGTAAAAAATTACAAAGCAATCGAAAGTTAGGAAACAATTCATTACTTTTTAAAAATCTTTTTGTGTGGTGCATGCGCGTGTATCTCCAAGGAGAAGGGATTGGTGGCCGAGCCCGGTGTGGAGCAAGCTCCGTTAAGACCCAAAAGGCCGGGTTGAGGCGCCGAAGCAGCTCGTGTAACTGGCCGCAAAAACCAGTCTTGGAGAAAAGGCCTCAACACGTCGAGTCCGAAACCGGTCCTGACGCGCCTAACCTTCCTAGCCAGGCCAGGCAGGCAGGCAACCTACGGAGACAAAATAAACAGAAGATGGCGTTGCTAGTACTGCCAAGAACGTCCCAGAGATGCTAAATAGGTGCGAGGTCTGGGAACATAGCCGATCAGTTCCCCACAGCGACGCTGTCGGTCTGGGGGAACGCGGGGACAACTTTAGCCTGCGTGACCCTGGTTCGTTGGTAAAAAGACAAGTCCATTCGTCTCACAATCTTAAAAAAACTAATCAAGGAGGTCCTTCTGCCACCCATGACCCATCCCCGCCTTTACATTCCTACCACCACAACGATCGTGCTGGACACAAATGGCAGCAGCCACACACACACACAGCAGTGTAATGAACCAATTAGTAAATGCCATTGAAAACTGTACTTAAATAAAGTGAAACCTCAGTTGAAACCGGTGTAGATGGGAAAGAGTTACCAAATTCAATTCAAGGGGCTATAATTGCGGACTTCTCAAATATCCCATATTTAATATATAAATCACTTAACTTGGGCATGTAACCTGTATGTAGGCATAAACTATTTACATCGAAAAGTTTTGTTTTCAAATTTGCATCACAAACGACGATTTTCCTTGAAATATCTTCCTTTAAGCTTCACGAATCATTCTTTGGTGAGTCCACACAATTAATAGTAGATTAAATCACATTATCCAGTCAACAGCGTCTCTTCTAAGTAAGCAGGCTATTCCAAACAAATCTGGAATACCGTTATATGATGCATCTTCATTCCTCAACAGATAGGTACTGGATGGAAGCTTCCGGTAGTGGTAGTATCTCTAGAGTTGCCATGGTAGCAGTACACTTTTGAATCGAACTTTGATTGCCTCGCTCACATTTTTTTTTCCTTCTTCTCTTGGAGCTTTCAGAAATTTTAGTTTGCTCTCAATAACGAATAAACAGGAAATCTAGCAAGACCTTTTCTTAAGGAGGTCTGCAGTCGGAATACACCGGGTATTGTTCACTCTTAGCGCCGCTCACCGTTTTTGTCGGTGTCGTGCTGTTGGCCGCTCCCCCTGATATCGGAGATGTTCCGGTCTGTGACAGTGAACTTGTGTTTGTTTGAACTACACGAGGAGACGGAAAATTTTTATAAATTACAAATAAATAAAAGAGAAAAAATAATTGGTTACACCTTTAGTTGATTGAGTTTTAGCTTTGTAAAAAAACAAACAAATATTTGACTAAAGTACTGTATTTAAATTTAACGACCCCTTAATGCTCTCTCCTTCAATCTACTATGGTGATCGTCCTCTCTGTTTACTGTAAAAGATCGTTGACTGATATCTACAGAAACAATCACTAAGTAATGTAGATGAAAATATATATATACAAGACTATGCGTAACACGTTATTATTTGAAACAGTTTCCAGACCAGTTATAATCCAGATGCTTTTCGTGGACCTTATTAAAGGCTATTACGCTGACATTTCACCATAAAATAACGTAACAGACAATATGTGGTTAACATTTTTTAAAAGTTAACACATCCAAGATGTAAAAACAGATTCTAGCACGGATTTTCCTGGTGGATAGCTCTTTACTGGCTTGACCATGACTCAAATACTCTCCAACCGTGCGTGCCCAGGTGACTTGCTTGGTCACACCCCTTGTTGAGATGTCCCCAGACCTCGAGAGTCTGGACCAAGGTTTGCCAAGAAGGCACGTTAACATTAGCGCAGGGGTTAGTTAAAACTAAAAGTGTTTTATTAATCGAGGTTCCAGAGTAAAGAATAGGCTACAGGTGTGGAATAACGTAATTTCTGAACAGAGGGCATGTTAAGTTATTGACAATACACCTGTTTCCCTAAATATATTTCAGAAAGCAGGAAAACCAAATAATAAATAAAATAGGGGAGGAGATATAAAAATGCAAGGCCTATTCTTCCCTTTCCCAACCGGCCAAGCTGATTCTAGTCGACGACCTCCTAATTAACGCGTGCACTAAGTGACCGAGACAAAGTCGGTGATTCTTCTTCCCTCGTGCTTGACTAGATGATAGATGGCTCACCTCAGCTATAATCCATCGCCATAAACAAAAGCGAGCACCTGGCGGGTCCCGTAAGGGCCGATCACTCCGCAGAGATAACAGAGGCTGGAACATTAATTACAGCTGCTTTAGGTAAGGACGTCAATACGTCGTCAGTCTGAGAACGCACCATTTGTCTAGTGATATGGGCCAACAGCAGACCCCTCCCCCACCAACCAGGAGGATCACCATTCTTGGACTGAGAAATCGTGGAAGAACAACAACAACAACAAGGATTTTGAAGTAAATATCGCTTGGTGCTGTGTGTGTGGTGGTGGTGAGGCCGCTTGTATCACACCAAAAATCTATTTGCTTAAAGAGAAACGGAGAAGGGGGTAGAAATCGTAATATCAGGGGATTGAAAAACCTCATTAAAAATAATAATAAAGAAAACACCCTTCTATTGTTTGATTCTCCATAAACTGAAATCTCAGAACTCTCTTAAATCACTCCAGTCTGGAGCCAGAATCTCACGTTCTATCCCTCCCTGCGACGCCGCATCATCATCATCATTCCTCACAAGCCTTTCTGTTATAATCTACAACCATTAACGATATTCTGTCGATATTTACCCACACCCCCTCCATACGTACACACACACGTTACGGAGCCGTGTATTAAACAGAATTGTGACGCTCTTACCTCATCAACATTTCTCAGACCACGCTCTAGGTCCTGTGCGATCATCACATGGAGAGAAATCTGGCCACGAACCATTTTCTCTCCCCTCCCCCCACATCACCACCACCAACCCCGTTGCAGCATATTCTCGGCTTTGCTGTTAACGGGCAGACAGAATCTCATTCTCTCGCGGAGGAATCCCTCATTCGCCCAGACCGGGAAGCTGCTCCACGCCACGCCTCTCCACATAACGAACTCAATTCGTAAACCAGAAATGTATCTCCAGACGCGACAGATGAGAACCATGTTTTGGAGACACTACCGGTCGTTCTCGCACTGACTGAGAGAGAGAGAGAGAGAGAGAGAGAGACTACTGACTCAGCTGGTCACTGGATTCTATCTAGGTCATCTGGCGATGGCGAATTAAAGTTGATACACCCACATATAGCGTAGTCTGAAATGAATGTTCATTTTTAATTACGAATCTGTTAAAAAACTATTTCTCACGTACACAAAGAAGTTGTTTATAACTGGCGTTTGCCGATGCATAAACTTTTCTATTTAAACCATAAAAAACAATGCAAAAACGTTTTTTTTTTCTCTGCCGATGACATTTTATTTTTTATCTGAAAAACAATACAACATATTCCAAGAACTCATTGATCAATAATATTTATTTTTCATTGGATATACATTGCAGATTCAAATTACAGAAACGAATCAGGCTAACGAACGACAATTAATATGTACAACATAAAAGATAATGCGTAAATTCTAAATATATACAGAACACAATGAGAATGGCATATTTAGATGATAAAAAAAATGAATATTTTGTGTGTAATTCCTTTGCTTTGCCGGGACACAATAAGTAGAAACAGGGAATATAGTGACATTTAACTTACTAAAGGTGTACTGGCATACGCTTCTGCCTGTTTATTAGATCGTTTCTTAATAGGTTGGTAGCAATAAGGATACAATTCTTGAGAGCAGCTAGAGAAGTGTCGGTATATTCGTTTGTTTGTTTGATCTTTTTAAAACGCAATGGCAGCTGTGAGGATGCAATGCTT
Source organism: Nautilus pompilius (assembly GCA_018389105.1). Classification (NCBI taxonomy): domain Eukaryota; kingdom Metazoa; phylum Mollusca; class Cephalopoda; order Nautilida; family Nautilidae; genus Nautilus; species Nautilus pompilius. Next base: position 103,697 of record JACATO010000023.1, on the reverse strand, counting down.
AGAAGCAACTAAAGGTATAATGGCTGGTATATCGTTTATTTGTTATATAATTTATTAATGTGATGACAACGATGAAAAACAATTCTTAAGAGCAGCTAAAGTAATACTGGCATATGCCTTTGTTTTTATAATCATAAGTTAGAGAGAGACATGGGAAAATGTATTGCTTATTAATCAGTAAATGTTGGCTGTCCCCGAAAAGAGTTGGTGAAAACCACATATACTAATGGTAATGAAGACGGTAACTTGTTGGAATCGACGGAGGAACGAGCAATGAAAAGTACAGGAAAGTTCAAGGTGTTTTGCTACAGAACTCACTGCAATATCTGTAACTGAGTTAGTACTTTGTACTTTTTGTTACAAGTAGAATGATGCGTTGTATATATATATATATACAGTATCAAAATTGTTATTCATCAAATCATTCCCAACAGGTGCGATTTAATTGGTGCAGGTTTCGTACCCAAGAAAGACAACATGTTGCAAGCTGCTGCATAATTGCTTTTTAAAATTATTCTCTTACTATTAAATAACTAGAACACTTGTACCAGAATACAGACTCATAGCAAACTGAGGTCCCTGCCCTTTAAGGTCGATTTCTAATCCCTCGAGGAATACGCACGCGAAATATAACCTCTGAAACGTGTATTTCGCTGATCACTCTGCCAAAATCAACGCCCACTCTCCATAAATATAAAGGGCGCGCTTCTGAGTGAGTTACGAAAGTATTGTTGTTGTAAAATTATCGTCAGCTAATCGATTATATTTTACCATTCATAAATCATTGAGTTGCGGTAACTAATGGAGTGTAATCTCTGGTAATAAGCGAGATAAACAAATTACGATTAAGCAGGAATAAAAGCACGCACACCTGTGTAAATACGAAACAAACGTTCTTTTCTCTAAATGACCTTCCGGGGCCGAAAAATACTAATCGGCGGTCAGGTGGATAATAAACTCTTCTGCCACAAGTGAAATAAAACAATAATCTGAGAATATTCGCCATCCGCAGAGAAAACATACGTGCGAAAAACACACAAACTTAGTGTCAATTTTAAAGACAAAACAACAGAAGTGGACAAGTATCAAATAACGTGTGGCTATGAAAGCGGAAGTGGTTGGTGCTATCACGTGGTTTGTTTGTCACGGTATCCGAGATGGTGATTAAGAGAGAGGGTATATGGCATAAAAAATAAAAGATTTAGTTCGGAAATTTCTCCTCACCCTACCAGAAATAATTGAACTAAATAATAAATCTATGTTTTTGGTATTTTCCCCATCATTCTCGAAAAGAACTATTTTGAAATCGATGTTAAACTTGCAATAGATGGCCTCGTAATGGTAATTCCTGTATTTCTCTTCTTCGTTAGATTAGCTGCTGGTAACAGGTCGGGCCGGGACACGTTCTCGCCATGATTATCTAACCCTGACAATTATAGGCTGATAATAACACAAGCACAATTCAGGTCGCATTTCCTTTGACAGAAGCGAAGCGAAACAAAACACAACGCTGAAGACTCAGATGTCCGTGGGTTTCGTAGTGGTTCCTGACAAACCATTATAAATTATAACAGATCGCTAACAAAAGTGGAATATACCGGAATGTTAGCTGCGCGCAGTCTTTGACATAGTCCCTCATCTGATGTTGAGTTACTGTAAGACTGGTTTCACAAAATTTTGAATGGATATGATGGACCAATCCACCCGACAGTCCCAGGTGTTGAGCAATGGTTTAGCTCTTCAAGAACAAATCTATTTCTAACCAGATCCTTGGGTGCTCACTGACTTTCAGCTTTTCGTGAATTGTCGTGGCTTTTTTATTTTATACTCCCTTAAAACAAACAGCCATTCACTTAATTCCTGGAATAGGGCGGCCTGACAACTCAGCAAACACCATTACCGTATCTTATGGCGCTAGGCTGATCCTTGTTTGATTTGCATTCATATATCAGCGTTACCGCGGAAACGGTGAAGTCATTCTAATTTGTCTTGTTCTTTTAGCCGGAAGAAACCCCATTTAAAGGTTTTAGGTTTACCATTATTTGATCAACCTGAATTTTTGACATCATCAGGTGCGCTGGCAAAACTGAAAAAAGAAAATGAAATTGCTTGATTTATATATCGAATATCCTATTGTGACCTATTACTATTTATAGAAACATTCAGTGGTCTTCGTAGTGATCAAATTCTTCTTTCACTTATTTATACTCGAGTTTTAATCTTTGATTTAGAACGACAATTCTAAAAATATTAAATGTGCCGATTTTACAAGTCTTCAGCTGTTTGAGAATATTTCGCCGGCTTTCTTATAGAAACATCGAGGTTCACACTACTTGAAATGTGGCATTATTATTTGTGATTGAGATTTAATACTAAAATAACCAATCAAAAATCATAAAATATTCACAAGAAATAATTAATTTGAAACACTGATATTTAGGCGAACACCAACTTGTCCTTTTTGATCCCGTTTGTAGTGAGAACAGGAAGCTATCTTGCGCAATTATGACGCGGACCGAGTCGTTTGTGATCTCCTTGACTGGAGAGGTCCGTGTCCGAAAAGTAATGCATGTTTGTAATTTACTGAAGTGACCTAAATTAATAATGCAGGTAATTTAGAAAAAAAAATGATTTAGTTATGGACCATATTAACGCTGTTAATTAAAAGAGTTTCCTTAAACTTGAAAAAATGGTTTGATCGTAAATGCACCTATTAAAAAAATTAACTATAAGATATAGTGACACTTTGGCAAACAAACAGTTTAAAGTAAAATCAGAAGTTTTCGTCTGTCCAACACTAAAAAAATATAAAATAAAATAAAATTTTCTGAAACATTACACATTTACAGTTCAAATAAATCAAAAGGCTGGTTTCATAAAAAATAAAATGTCGTGTAAGTGCCAAATAATCTACAGACAAGAAGTCACTAGAAGTCTAGCAAAATTGAAAAAAACCCACAGTATTTCACACATATACAGTTATTTACTCCGGCCAGAGAGGAGCAATTATCTCTGATTTCGCCCTTTAGTTTACCGTAAGACTCAGACCAGTCAAATCAAAATACACGCGATCTGCCACCTTTAACTCTTTTCAGTTTAAAGAGTAGAAGTTCACGAATTATAGCTGAAGTGTCTTCTTTAGTGCGAAAAAAAAATTTTTTTTTGACGTTTTGTGAGCAAAATTCAAAGCAACGCGAGAAATGGTCTTAAACACATCAGCATTAATTACTGTCCGAGTTCATGGTTATTCACGAGACAGCAGCGTGTGTCCGCAATGTGCTAGTGTTGAATTAAGTCGATAATTCCGGCGAGTACAAATGGCATTTTTGGCTGAAGTGATTTGAGAGCGAGAGAGAGAGAGATGAGCGAGAGAGGAGAGAGAGAGAGAGGAGAGCGAGAGAGGAGAGAGAGAGATGAGGACGAGAGAGAGAGAGAGGAGAGATTAGAGAGAGAGAGAGAGAGAGAGAGAGAGAGAGAGAGGAGAGAGAGAGAGCGATGAGAGAGAGAGAGGAGGAGAGGAGAGCGAGTAGAGAGAGCGAGAGAGAGGGAGAGAGAGAGAGAGAGAAGCGAGAGAGAGAGAGACGAGGAGAGCGAGAGAGAGATGGGAGGAGAGAGAGAGAGGAGAGAGAGAGGAGAGTAGAGAGAGGAGGAGGAGAGAGTGGAGAGAGAGAGATGAGAGAGAGAGAAGACAGAGAGAGAGACTAAAAAAAGGGCAAAGAACCAGTTTACCTCCGGAACCACCGACAATGTTCGTTCTATGGCTGCGCAGTTCTCGCAGACATGACACCATAAGGGAGCCCCATCTATTCCACCGTGGGTGAGGAGCGCGCAGTCGAGTGCCCGCTCGCCAGCGGCTATTAGATGACCCGGCTTTCGCTGGCAGGCGTAATCCTAATTCGATAAGCGAGATCACGAGGTAATCCCAACCTCACCACGTGCACAGACGAAGTCGACGTCAATAGACCATTTTTCTGCCGGATGAAGTTCAGCGAAATCACAGCGTCAAGTTCGATCAGGCCAAAAGAACTGTCAGATGGTTTTGATCTGTTTCTTTGAAAATTAATTGCAATTATTTTCTCTCTCAATGATTTGTGATTCTTTAGAAAAGACAAAAACAAAACAACTCACACAGATTAATTCATTAAAAATATTTTTAAAACCATTATTGACGAACGGCTTTGGTTCCAGCGATGAACAGCAGATCGAGTTGAGATAAATCCTTTCGTTTCTCTGGCGGCAAAGCAGGTGAAAATCTCAGAAGCATGACTAATTAAAAAAACAAAAAAACAATCAACGGACAACCTTTAACACATCCCAGCACAAGCCAGGCACCACCAAAAGTTTCCAGAAACAAAGTTCCTGCAGACCTCTAAAACGATAGCCCGATGCGACCAAGTATCGATATTTTGGAAAGGAAAAAAATGACCGAATGATACGGCCATTTGTTAGAGTATCGTCTTTGCAGAGTGCCAGGAGTTAGATACAGCACCAGTATTTTACAATGTCACGCAGTGTGCTGGAAGCTCGATCGTGATGCTAAATCTCTGCATCAGCTGTAACATCCACTGCACACCTCCTCACATGACATTGGATGTGTTTCCGGAGTATTGTCTGCCACCCCTTCATGCAGGGTCTTAGCCAGTTCAGCAACATTCTTCTTTACGAAGCGCCCCCAGATTTGATCCCAAAGATGCCCTACTCGGTTAAAGTTCTAGGCTCGCAATGGACTAAGCGAGAGACATGTCGTCCACGACTCCACAACAGAGTAATCATCGAAATGAGGAACAACGATACGAATTTACGGTAGGTGTTAACATTTAGAATTTCCAACACAGTAACAAAACCAAGCTTAATATACATATCCCTGCACTAGGACAGCCCCGCCTTTACCGTAAATTCACGATACACCGACTCTCTTCGGGCCAACATACGTACTCCTCTATTTGTCGTCAAATTCTACCGGAAACGTAGACCGGCTCAAATAGGTATACTTCACCTATGTCAGCATGACACCCTTAGACGTTTCAGAGGGTGGCAGAAATACCGATCATGACCATTGAGTTTCTGGACCCTCTTCTGGTAGACACACTGTTGTTATTTCTCTAGAGGTTCTTCTGATGCCCTGTTTTACGGGTTCGTCCAGTAGGTGTTCTATCAACAACAGGGTTAGCAACAAGACCCTTATTATCGCTACTGAATGCAGTACAGTCGTTGCTAAGTGCAGCCGCTTAAATTCCGATTATTTGCCATCGTCGGGTTGTTGTGTATCCAGTGGTAGTCTGAGGCGTGCAACATCTCAATCTACCACCGATAAGTACACGTACGGATCATAATTTAATTCAATTCCCTGAAGCCAACCCAACATAGAAGCGTTAACATGGAGGAAGATTAGATGGCGATATATTACTGTGGAGGTGCACAATTTCATAACGCTGAACTTTAGTCAATAAAAGAAAAATCCAAGAGCGCATAAGTATATAACGAACTCTTTCATGCCGGTAAACAGGGGCCATCTGTCGCCAAGGTTGCTTTTAGGGCAGGGTTAGAGTTCGATTCTTCGTTTGGTTCGGACCGTGCATGCAAAAATTTCTCTTGTTTAGAAGGGCGGAAGTCTGCGCACCGGACATTTTGTTTCCGATGTCACACGATAACTTTTACCCGACTCCGGCAGCCACCGGACCATGTAGGTTCCAGATTAGGAAATGTGCCGGTTTATATCCACATAGTGAAATAATAAGCATATTTTATCTATAATAAAGGAAATTGCAATAACTCACCTGCAATAGTAATGTATAGTAAAACATAATAAACAACACTCTAATAAAAATCCACCTAAATTATGTAGCACCGTCTGTAGGGGAGAGAGGGCGACTTTCCTCATATAGCCGCACCCTGGTGCTAATGTTAACAAAACACTCTTCCTTTCCATTCCACAGCCAGCTGAAGGATTATTCTTTGACGGCATTATGAAATAATCTAAAGAAATTAATGTTTGTTGGAGAAATAAGTAATATAAAATGTTTTCAAAGAGCATTAAATATCCAAACACACGCACAGGCAAGCGCAGGGAGGTGGCTGGTTGACAGCGCCACACAGCGATCGATGATCAGTTATGATAGCTCGGCCTGGTGCCGGTACACTGGAAGTTCCAGATCCATGGTTTTCGGATTAAATACGTTTTACTGTACAGTAACATCTATCTTAACAAAAACAAATAGATTAACTAGCCGAAGAACTTACATGTTAATAAAATAATGAATTTAACTAAGCAACGACACACACACACACACACACATTCCTTCACCGGGTGATTATTTCACAGACTATTCTCTTCTAATCTTACGTTAAGCGGCGCCATTCAACTGCATTTTACCCTAACTTCTCAGAGCCTGGAGAGGGTTAATCGGCAGTGAAAGAAAAGTCTTCGTGGCTATTTTAGATAACTTCAGATTTATAATTTGAATTTTTCCCTGTTTCATTATGAAAGAAACGGATCTATTCGCTATCAAAATATAAGATTTTGAGATAGAAATTACCCAAATGTGGGAAATTAAGACATCGGCAGTGCCAGTTGCAATGGGAGCAGCACTTGGACCAGTTAAGATGAGGATAGCATAGCATCAGCAAAATCCTTGGAACAATGGAGATTGCAGAGCTCTATCTTAGAACACCTCATATACTTAGGAAGACAATTTTTATCGGTTGACCTTCGGCATCCTACCCTAGGACCATGGAATAGACCCGGTGGGGCACGATGACAACTTTATATAATAATAATGATGATGATGATGATGCTTATTTATACAGAGCAAAATTTTAAAAAGACGGAAGAAAGATTTCTTCATTGGGAACAGTAAGCTCTTACCTTGGTGGAATCCTCAGCAATGTCGATTCTGGCTCTGGATGTAGTATCTAGTCGGGGTAATTATAAAGATCATAGTACAGTAGTTGGAAGTGGAGTGGACTTCCTTAGTTCTACTTTAATCCGTACGACCATAACATCATCGGGACGACTCTATCCTGTTGTGCAAAAACTTCCAGGAAGCTTCGAAAACTTTCTCTCTAAATACTAACGCGCGCGCGTTTCGCCTTTTCTCGTCCGGTGCTTGTGCGCTCAATAAATGACAGCACACATCAAGTATGTATAAAAACAACAAACAATAATAATAATAATAATAAGAAAGTGTTTGTTGAATTAAGATGACCTGCTACTACGACAAACAGCCAGCTTAAGCCCAGTTTCACGTAGTATTTTCGAAAATAGCGAGGCCTCCCTTCGGTTATTTACACAAAGCATTCCTTGTCCCAAACGCCAGCTTCATTGCGTTAAAGATGGCGACAGAGATGCTCTCGGCCTTCTCACGATTTTCTTTCTTTCTAAATCAAATGAAGCCTTCAGGAGACTGCGGATGTGCGAAGATCGTATTTCAAAATCTTGTTTTTGTTTTTTTTCCACAAAGTTGGTTTTGTCTTAATAGGAAGATGTAGTCTTGGCTCGGTTTTAAGCAAAAGATAAATAAAATAAATAGACGAATAAATGTGATGGCGCACATTGTCAAAGAAAAAGATATGGAAATAAACCTGAACTGTATCGTACTAAGAGAAAATTGGTTAACTATGAATAAGAATGAAATAGCTGACTGATCTTAGACTCCGGACACTCGTACATGATCAGTTTCTGAAGTACAGATTTAAGTGGAAGCCCCCTTCACGATGATATCAGACGTCAGAATCAACCTAGAGAAAAGTACTTCATGAATACATCTAGTCACAGTGTATCTATTAGGAGGCGACCTCGAAAACGGGTAATTTACAGCCACGAGAGTAGCAGTGGCAGCAGCAGAGAGGGATGCTTTCTTTTTTATTTTTTTAAAAAAAGGGCATCATATTCAGGATTATCCAAACATACTTAAATCCTTAAAAACCGCCTGATTTGTAGATAATGGCAAAAGGGGCCATATTCTTCGATTCCAACCGCTTTTGATTTGAGCGCCATACACCATATTAATTCTAAGTATCTCTGGAACTCATCACTGGCTCCAGCACTGACGTCCCCATCACGTCTCTCAGCCGCTACTGGCCAAATCCCAGCCAGCTATTCGGTCCGTGAACACCGCTTACGGCTCACAACCACTCGACACACGAGGGGCCCCGCCAGCTATTGCCGAGGGAAACTCCCATGTTTTGAACTCGCCTATGATAGAGCCAAAGAATCCGCCTGCTACTGAATACTTTTAGAAGTGCACATTTAGCTGACTTCAGATGTTCTGAAAGTAAAACACCTGTGCTCGTTCGAGTATCCTCAAGGTGTTCCCGGAGAGGCGGACCCCGTGGCCCACATTGCAAAACCACCTCACCTGCCCCCTCTCTTTTTCACCTGATTAATTCCTCGTCTGTGACCGATCGATGTTGATGGCTGCTCTCGGTGAACTGGAATGCGTTCGTTTTTACCATGGCATTCAAATGATATTGGTTTCCAGCATGGGAAGCCAACACGTGACCACGTCTATATGTCGCACGAAATACATCCGTACAGTGGTGCCTGAAATGCGCGCAGAAACAGGAAAGCGGCTGAGATTAACTTGGTGCGAGCCCCTCTTCCGGCAAGACTCTTCTCCTTACCGCCTGCTCCAGGTGCTGCACCTTTTGTGTCAGGCGATTCCTGCAATTAACGTAATAGACAATATGTACAAGAACAAATCCAACATTTCTAAAATTAGTGATTTACACAATGAAAATAGATTATGTCAAGAATCCAAGCGCAGTACAGTTTGCAGATCAGTCGAAAGGGACACCGACGCTGTCTCGTATGGCAATTCTCATGCAAATCTATTTATCTTCAAACTGTTCGCATCTGAGTTCGGCTGGCTGAGGGAATCCGACCCTGGGTATTGTACGGCAGCGCTCTACTGACCCTGCTGTCGACTGACACCGTCTGGACTAATCCCTTACCGGTGTCGTGGCAGCCCTAATCCCAGTCTCCTCGTCTTCGTCGCCGGTTCGGAGGAGAATTCTTGCGAGTGCACCGTCAATCAATAGAACCCCTGTCCGCCCCGACTCCCGCCAGCAGGTTCTCCCTCTCGTGGGGCTTCCGACTAGTTTGAAATATGGAACCGGGTGTGGCATCATCCCGCTGTCGTGGCAACTGCGTCAAAAGACATTAGTAATTGCGGATGTGTTTGCTGGTGGGAAATCGAATTTCGAAAAATCAGTCTCTACCTTCACAAATCGTATCGATTGTTTAAGGGGGGGGAGACAAATTCTGCGGTCTTGTAATTGACAAACCCGGCTGTTTGTCTGGTTCACGATCTGCTTCCCCGCGACAGGCGAAATCCCGTGGGAGGCTTGAGCTATTATCAAAGTCAGATTAAACCGAGTTTAGCTCTTTCACCTCAGCTGAGGTTTCAGTGTCACATTTGTCCGACGGAAATAAGCAAATAACTACAGCGAAGTCCATATGTTCTCGATCCACCAAAAAAGCAGATAAAATGTTAACCCCAAAGTTAAAGAAAGCGATCCCTGTCATCAATATACCTACAGTGGCCCTGCCTTCAATGCCGACTCCACCCCAGTATATACTGTATATAGTAGCCGACCTCCCAACCCCACTCTTGCTGTATCTTCTACCCTACCGTCGATTCTACCTCTGGACGACCTACTGCGATTGATTGAACCGTTGCCCTCTCGCTGGCTGGTCGGGTCTCCAGATTTCACACCCTAAACTCTAATCAAGCCTGATTGTACCAAACAAACCACTGCTGTGTTCGGTGGATTGTAGGTGGGGCGAACCTGCAATGGTTAATCGATCCTTAGTTATCCACTGGAAAAGAACGCGGAGACAGGCTGGAACATAAGGAAGGCGACAAAATAGCCACAGAAAATAATTAATGATCGGAGTAAGAAATTTAGAACAAAAGATTTCAGAAAACAACATTAAAGTTAATCTACTCGCGCCGACAGCACTCCAAACACGAAATGCTAGTTGTATAGGTACAGCGGCTTTCGCCTCACCTATTTTATAATTTACACACCTGACCCTGAACCCGAACGGTGTATCTCGAAAAACGAGATGCGATTAAAAAAAGCATACAACAACGTGTCTTTTTAAAATAGGCGTGTTCCTAAAGACGGGCAGTAAGCATGTGAACTGGCCATTGATGGCCTGATCTATCCTCTGCAGATGCTGCCCATGGCTGCTAATAGATATTCATCTGGAACATCTCTAGCGCCACTGCTACAAGCGAGACGCCATCGAGGGACCGTTGTTAGCGGTTCAGCTGGTGACATACATTCAATGTACACGAACTGTCAGTGGCTTGGGCACTTCGGTCCTTACACCCTGTAAGTAATGCAGCTAAAAAATAAACCGCGGGCTATATATAAAATCTTAAAACTTTCCAGCTGGTCGGGTCGGGCACACGAACCGGGGCTGTGAAGTTTTGTACAGAAGAAAGAAAGGAAGAATAGCGCACGCAAGAATGACGGTGAAGTATTCCCAAGTAAATACAATCCCAGCAACGGTTGACTTTTTTCTTTTTGTTGTTGTTGTTATATCACGTGGTCGCAACCCGAATATTCGGCTGATTCATAGCTGACCTACACACACCATTGATGGCATCGCGGTACAGGGCGGACAGAAAACACACGAGTTGGAAGAGTGCAACCCATCCTGTCCAACGAAGGTATACTTCATAAAAACATTTACATCTTGTAGGGCTGACTTATCTCTTTACAGAAAGGTAGACGGTTAGTTCGGACGTTTCCCGATAGTAACGGCAGCAGCACCGGTCAGCAGTCACTCTGGGATTGGTCAGACAGAAAAGCCACAAGGAACCACGGGTTGCTTTCGCTGGTCTTTGGAAGAGTTAAGTTATAAAAATAATTGAATAAACGGCATAGGTCGGTATTGAGATAGAGGAAGGATGACAAGCAGGTTTTCTAAAATTAACGAACCACTGAAGCAGAAAGAGGAAATACTTAACTTCTAAAACTCGCATCGACAGACTGGCAAATAATTGCAGCTATTACCGCATTATGGCTTCTGTTGTTACATTCCGGCTGTTGTCGTGAATTCGAATAATTTTAAAGAGGGAGGATAGTAATTTGCAGGCGATGCCTCTTTTGATAAATCTCTTTGGTTATTTGCCCCTAATACAACAAACAATCCAAAAGACACCGCAATTTTCCCTAACCCCGTTATCGACTTGTAAATGACAGACAGCTGATCGATGCCTGGAAAAGCTGAAAATACATTATTATTATTATTATATTATTATTATTATTATTATTATTATTATTATTATTATTATTATTATTATCTCAAAACTTCAAGACTCTTTGTAAATTTTTCGGCCTATTTGGCACTTTAAACGGCCAAATTACATCGCTTCTAATTAATTTAAATCAATGTTCTCTTCAATTTGTTTAAATTTTAATCACTTTACTTTAATACGGGATTGGACATTTCAATTCTAACAGGGAAACCGGCATCTAATCCTACACCGAGTTATATTAATTTCGCTTAACATCACCACCAGTCTATACGTTTCCGCTGTCGATGTGGGTAACAGCTGGGTGGATGGGAGGGGATAAGAGTGTGAACCGTTTTCTTTGATAACCTACAGAGGTACCGGTAATGACATGGCAGCCCGACCCGGACTATCACCGCCACGTAAAACGAACTTATCTTACCGTTGCACTAGCATAGCATTCTCCGAAATTCTATAGATGGGGCATAATTCCGCTGGACAAGCGTGATAGGGCGTCACTGTCCACCATTGCTGATATGTGACATCCAGTCGGGTATAAGAAAGACTGGTCGGATTGCTCGACATCTCGGTCCACTGATGCTGCCCTGTCGCAGACATTTTCTACCTGCCTGATTCCTAATGACAGAGTCAGCAGTCGCTCTTGGGTGCGTCGAAGTCAGCACTGGATCACTCGCCCGTGTCCCGTTCTGAAATTATCAGAAAAACCACTGATCACCTGGCAAAACCCATCAGAACCTTCTCTACGCTGTTTTAGAAGAAGCAAACAATAAAACCGGCAACACAAAGACGGAAATTATTGTTTGTCGCGAACTGCTCGCTCGCCATATACGAAAATACAGCAGATAGTCGCGTGCGCCAAAGCCAGTTAATGGTGTTTCTCTATCCCCACCGTCTGTTTGTCTTGGTTATTGTTTGTATTTTAGTCTCTCTCTCTCTCTCTCTTTTTAACGTACAGACAAATATTATTTTGATGGGTTAAAAGAGAATAAACAAAGAAAGGAGCCGAAGACTTTTCGCAGAATTTTTTCTGTGTATTCAGCTTTAAATTTAGATGTCGTCATCCTTTGACGGCCGGGAGATCTGCAAGAATCGTTTATAGTAGTAATGGGTCTCTTCTGCGAGCTCTGTTGGAAACTAAAATATAATATTACATGTATAAAAGTACGTTACAAGCAGACGACGATATTCTAGAGAACAGACCGTGCGTTAGATGAAAAATTGTTAGCAAAGTAAATTTCTATATTTTCTGATTTCATTAATGCGTAAACATCCTTTCTATAAACCGACACTCCCTTGTAATTCCTACACTGTGTGTACTTTGGATAGTCTCGCAATACACTTGTAAGGGGATTTTCCAATAATTACAATTTGGATATATATATATCACTGACCGACCATCCAGGCTGCTGAGCTACAGTACATCCTACTGGCACTGCTACTGGCTTTCTGCCCCCAGTGTATGGTAAGTGAAAACGGAAACGTTTCGCTTTCTTTTAAAGATGTCTAACCCGCTAATTCTGCTTCATCCTCATAGTCGCTAAAAATATAGATGGAGCCTGTTGTGTCGCTATCACGGATTTTTAGTAGAATTGTTTGAATTCTGAAAACAGCTGCAGGATATTAACAAGCGAACAATCGCTTGTCGTCAAAAAAACAACTAGGAATGCATTTGCATAGCGATAAATAATAGAATTGTGTGTATAGGTCTGCAAGGACATTTTAATTGTTTCGTTCCTTCATTTTGAGGCGAAAAGATTTGTTAACTTGTGTAAATATTCAATAGAGTAGATTTAGCCAGTTTAAGAAAAAGAGAGCGTAGAGAAATAAGGAAAGCGGAAATCTAGAATTCAATGACTTCCACAAAATAGGGAACTTATTTTTTTACATCTCTGTCAACCCACTTTTCTTCAACTAAACCCTGGATCAAAACCTCACGATCGGAACTTGTTCATTTAACCGATTTGTTAAATTCAACAGATACATATTTCTCATCACCGCAGATTTGCCATTTCGTCACAACCAAAACAGTAATGAGAAACATGTTATGACGGCACATCATGATCGTATGAGAGTGAGTAATTTTTACATCCGAAATAAATCTTGGAAAATCGTACAATGGCTTGGGCTAAGTTGTAAATATCAAAGCCAATAAAAAGTTTGATTTTGGTAATCATCAGTGTTGCAACAATTGAAAAGGAGAGAGAGAGGAGAGAGAGAGCGAGAGAGAGAGAGAGAGAGAGCGAGAGAGAGGGAGCTGGAGAGAGAGAGAGAGAGAGAGAGAGAGAGAGAGAGAGGAGATAGAGAGAGAGAGCGAGAGAGAGAGGGAGAGAGAGAGAGAGCGAGAGAGAGGAGAGAGAGAGGAGAGAGAGAGATGGGGGGGGGAGAGAGAGAGAGCTATTATGACGCATCCTTCGTAGTTGTTTCGTCATAAGGTAAACACTGCAAAAATCCCGCGGTCTGTTGGACTTTCATTTAAAAAAAAATGATATTTAAGGACTTTATTCAGTCAGAAATCTGCTGAACGAGCTTCCTCTGATACCGGTAGCTTACCAGGGGATCTGCCTTCATGCATTCAGCAACATACTGACAGAGCATCTTTAGATAAGTCGCCGAATGGTTTTGGGTTTGGAGAAGCCAAGACTTCAATCATATTCAAAAACAGAACTGTTAAGACCGAAAAATGCTATTGCTTTCCGTGTCGAAAGTTCCTGCAAAGATCTTGATAAAATCGTTCGTGTGTCGCAGAAAGTTTCAACAACCGGAAAGTATCCTGTGAGATGGGTGAAGGCTTTGTTCAACGTGGAAATTCAAAATGTCATCTAAAAGATATGAAATGTGTAACGGGGCAAACACCAGAATGTCTACAGGCACAACAGCTGATCTATTGGTCATTGATGATGCACAAGAAAGAAATCATCTGTACAACATTCGCAGTATGGTAGATATCATTAAATCCTTGGCAGTTAATGAAATTGGGTTAATTGATACAAAAGAAACTCGGAGATGGAAGAACCAAACCACTATTTATTTCGTCATAAAATTGTCAATTTCTTTGAATTTGTCGCTGCAAAAGCTTTAAAAACAGGGTGCTGTTGTGAAAACAATTTCTATGAGCGCTAAGTATACGTTACCTAAGACCCAAAACGAGAACAATCGAACCATGACAGAAACTGTTCGAAGCAACATTGTCAATGGAATACTTAAGAGTGATGACACCTATTACTCGATAAAGATGGCACACGTGACAAAAACAGCATGGATGAGCTTCGTGAAAGATGGAGAACCATGCAAATGCCTGCTAAAGATGACTATTCTGGATCAGCTAGATGCCAGAGCAATTTCGGAAAAGATAACATGTGAATTGCAGTTATTATGTCTGGACGTGGTGCAAGCTTTATCTTTGGAATATGAAGACATGTGAAAACTTGCGCGGGTCAAGTTAAAAAAAAAGTTCATACCACACATTCGCTGCTTTAATAACCAAACTCCACTCAGTTTCTGTCCACACACTAAAATACGATGGCGACGTCAGTAAGACGGTTATACAACTTTGTCCGGCATCCGGAGACAAATTAAAGTGCCTCGCTGGTCAACGCCGGAAGATCCTGAGGACTCTGTAAAAATGATTAATGGAAACTGTTCAGGTTTTATCGATGTACTGCAAAGAGCTGCCTGCTCATTAATTCTTTCGGGTGACATAATATTCTTTAACCTCCGAATCGCATGCTGCAGACAAATACGACAGATCTCGCTTCTGGGGTTAGACTCACAAAACATATCTCTGCGGTTCGCGATAATCAGAACAGTAGATTGATTTAAAGACATAACTGGTATAAGCGCAAATGCAGTCGTTGCCAGATCTGATTCTTGATCGTATCAACGATTACGACCTTTCAGCTGAGGTGCAAGTAGCTACACCGATTAACCTTTCGAGAGCAATATCAGTAAAAGCGTTTAGGGATAATATAATAATAATAATAATAATAATAATAATAATAATAATAATAATAATAATAATAATAATAAAAAAAACTGCATTAGTAAAGAAATTCATGATCAACCACAAGGAAGTATTTCCACAGTGCGTGCTCACGCCACCACAGTTTTTCTGAGTTGACAGGCAAGCCAGGGCGACACAAAGAGAGCCGACTAGTTACAGGTGCTTGCCCCTGTTTTGGTTTGAGGCTGATCATGAACACTACCCAATTTTAAAACATCTTTCGACAACAGAGTAGCCATCTGCCAAATGACCTGACGTAATAAAACTGGATAGGAACCCCCCCGGTCTCCTGTATTCCGAGTGTCGATCACATTTTAAAATGATTTGAAGAAAATCGGTGAGTAGTGTGAAGGATGTCCGGTCAATAGTAAAGAAAAAGACCGCTGTCGTTCGAAACGTCGTGCACCCAGATCTCTTCCTTGTCACCGTTTTGACTATACCGCGCTGAAATAGTGTATTCAATTTTAAAGTTACATAGTAGCTGGGCTACTTTATTTGCGGTGTCCACGTCAATGGTATTCCCCCCGTCGCCAGGGCCCACAAAAGTAACGCAAAGTTCGAATTTTAATTTTAATTTCACAAGCTTAATCACCATTAATATCCTGATATTTCGCATAGAAAGTATGTACAAAAAATATCTGAGACTGCTAACAAAGATATTTAATTTATTCTATAACAAACAAAATTATTATTCCAATAACCTGCTTATGCATAGGCTACTCCGTAGCTCTCCTGTTGAGAAGATCACAAACAGTCTTATGTAATATTTTCCTTAAAGATTTATTTTTGGATAATACGCCAATTAACGGCCATTTTCCTTTTAAGTTCTTTTGAATTCAAGCTTAACTGGATATTGAGGTTACGTTGACTGTGAGAATACATCACTGACATAAAAAATAAAGGTCAGCACATGCCTATCCTATTGTGCTGGTCTGTCGTTAATTACCATTAATGCTATTTTAAAAACACTTAATACTGAATTCAAGAATGAACATTTAACCCTATATACTTATAATCCTATCCTAGTTGATCTAATTCCAAGCTTTTAAACTTATTCCTTAAGGGAGTTTTTTGGGGAATGAAAGATAAATAGAACATAAGTGAAAGCATGTGCAGGGGTACAACATCTAACTATGTTTTAGTAAATTCTCTACATGAATATATTTTAAGGATTTTATCATTTTCTAGCACAATAACTTTCTTGTTTATCATCTAAGTGTCTCTTCTGGAATGTAGTTTGACCATGGCTTGAGAAACATTGTCATAGGGAAATATTTTGTTTTTATCTATATCAATTTGTAAGTTTGGGTGAATGTGTTGAATTTTTAGATGTGCAAATAAAAAAGAAAATTAAGAAAATACCTAAACTAAAATTATACAAAATTCTGGACATTGCATTCAAACTAGTTATCTTTAAATTAAGAAAAAATAAGAAGAATGACTTAATTCTGATGCATAGTTAAGGGAAAAAAACTGTGCTTGTTTTCACATAACCAGCAAGCATGCAAGGTTACTATGACAACCATTTAAATAAAAAGGTGTAAACTCTTATATACATACTGGGATGAATGTCAAGTATATCATCTATAATTTTTTCTAAGTTGGTGTGCAATGTCAGTCTTGAATATTTCCAAGAATTTTAATTCAGCAGGTTAGGGTTAATAATAATTAATATTTTCATTTTGCATTTTACATGAAAAGAAAAAAATGGTAGGTGCATACCAAACACTTCATACAAAATCTACCTATTATATTTTATTTGATTCTTAATTATTATTTTTAATTTTAGAGATGTTAAATTAACAAAATAAGGTATTCTTTTAATTTAATTATTTCTTGGCTTTCAGTTTGTTTCATTTTCTTAATTCATTAAACTTTATTTTTCATTAGGAAATTCTCTTTTTAATACATTATTACCTATTTTATTATAAAATGTACTTGTTCTCATGCTCCATGATCCTAATGGATTTTGCTGATGTTCTTTGTCATCATCTTGGTAACTAGTCTAAGTGTTCCTCCTATCACAAATGACACAGCTGATGTTTTATTTGCAAGCATTTTGGTAATTTGGTACCAACCAAAAGTATGGGAGAAAACAGGAGAAAATTATTAAAATATAAATAGAATAGCCACTTTATTTCCCACTATAAAATAGTGAATATAAAATTCAATAGATAGATTAAAAAAAAAACAACCCACTTATCTAATAATAAATTTTGTGATGATAATAGTTTGAGAAATATTGTCCAGTACAGTAGCATTACCAATGATGGATGTCCATCAGTCTGATGATGATTTCAATGCATCCTGTGCCTTCTATTGTTGCTCTTCAGTCCAAGTTGTAAGGTGTAGGTTGAGAGTAAATGCCACACAGGAAAACGTAGGTCCCTAACAGAGGCTGGCATGTTGCCTAACAAGTTTCTCGCATCTGATGTCGTTAAAGCATCACTCACCTTCACCTTTGTATTGAAATTTAATTAGATATGATCCTATTATTATAGTTTATCCTTTCTAATCACTGTCATTTTTTCTCATGAGATTAATATTAAACCACTAAAAGATTAATAAATTCTAAAATGATTTTTTAAAATAGATTTTGACAAAAAAAAAAAGAAAGGTAGAGAGGAAAGGAAAGAACACAGAGAGATGGGGTGGGGGGAGATGAGAGATAGGGAGGATGGAGAAAGACGTAATTAGCCGTTTCTACCTTTCTCCGGAAGCAGGCTTGAGCAGCTAGCCGTTTAGGGTAGGGTCAGTCAGGTCGTTCACTCGTCTACTCTCGGTTATTCCCACAGCATGAAGCCCGAGGAGATCCTCCCTCAATTCAGCTTTTATACGAAACAAGCGAAAAAAGGGGTCACCGATGGAAAAAAAAAAAAAAAAAATATACATATGTGTATATATATATATATGTATATGCAAGATGACGTTTCATTTCTTGTGTACGCACGATCCGGTGACGTGTCACGCAGCGCCTCTTCTGGTCGGAATAGAAGTATGACCGATATTGCGTATGAGAAAATCTGTGGGTGGAGCGATACACATTTTACCAAATGCAGGTAAGAATGGAAGAAATTTGTCGAAACGGCTCCATCGCATCTTTCGCAGACCAAGATATTTTCAAATATTGCTGTTGAAGCCGAATCTGTACTGATATTTGGACGTGTTATTTTTTTTTTTAATGCGTCTGAAGTAATTCTGTATTCCTGATCCTTACGGTTTTCATTATTCAGGGGGGATAACCCGGTCTGGATTCTAACAAAAAAAAAAAAAAAAAAAAAAATAGATTGATAATGAAGAAGAGACCAACTCAGATGGGTTTTTTTGGAGTTATAGTGTGCTGCTGCTGCTGCTGCTTTTTTTCTTTTCCCCACTTTGAATCATTTTTATGTTTAAAATGTTGGAAACGACATGCTTTACAGTAGATCAAAAAAGTTTTTTATACAATTGTAAATAAAATTATATAATAATAGTAAAGAAATATCTAAAAAAAAACAAACTAGAGAATGGTTCTGTAACTTTTTATGCTAAATATAAACATGAAAAATCATAGCTTAGTATAAACTAATTTGTTTATTCATTTATGTGTATATATTTAGGAGAGTTTATAAAAGTGTTTTGAAAGAATTTTGCATTTTTTCGTGTTTGGAACTAATGATGCTTATTTGTCCAAAATGGTATTGTGAGCGAAGGGAGATGATCCATTTTGTATTGTTGATTGTGCAAGGTGTATACTCAAGTAATAAGATTGGAAAATTGTCTATTGATAATTACATGATTAAGTATAATTAGCGGTTCGGCAACTGAATTTAATTTTATACTTTGCTTTTAATAAAATACACACATGCACACAAACTATAACAAACAAAAAAACATTTATTTAGATGCCGGTGATACATCAAATCATTTCAAAGTGCAATGTTTTTATCTTCTTCCACTGACAATCACCCAAGCTAGACTTTTCCAAAGAACATTTTCTTTTTCTTTCAAAGACTGCTTTAGAAAAAATGGGTAAAGCTAATTATTTAAATCTGTCCCCCTCAGACATTCCCTTCTATCTGTAATAATGTAACAGTGCATCTGGTCTGTATGGTAGAAATATAATAAATGGTTTAAATGAGATTAAAAATTGCATCAAATAGCAATGTATGGTTATAGTCAGTATTTATTTAAATAAAGTGGCTTAATTTTAGAATTAGATGAACTTTCTGGCGGTGTGCTACAGGTTTTAGTTCCAGGACCTCTCTTGTTATTGATTTAGAGAGTAATGGATGTAAACATAATTGTATACAGATGATACTAATGTGTATGATAGGGTTAATAATGAAAACAGTAGACTTCATCAATTGCACTTGAATAATGTAATAGATTGGTTAGTTTGGTTGAAAAACAAAAATGTAGTATCATTGAAAAATTAAAATTATAGTTGAAATAACTTTTAAGTAAGGATTTTGGAATTATTATTATTAGCAAAAATCATAACTGTGAACTGGCTAAAGTAACAGGCTGACTTGACACTAGAAACATTTTTATACCGATTAAATTTCTATCAGTAGTTTTTACTTGTGATAGTACCATAATAACTCGTATGCCCTTATGGACAAAGTGCTATTATGAGTGAAATGAACTTTTGAGAGCCAGGTGACATTCCAGCTACAGGTTGGTTCTTCTCCGAAATGGACTTTCAGAAATTATACTTATAGTTTTATTAAAACGCATCGTGTCAACGTCAAACCATCTTTCTTCGTTTCAAAAAGGCTTGGAAACAGGCTGCAAGAAATGACCTAATTATTCCATTGAGTTTAAGCTGAGAGCGATTGACAGGGGGCGTGAAATGGAGAATAATGTGAGCAAAGTCACGAGCCACCTGAATATTAATGTTGTTGCACAAACTCTGCAAAAGTAGATCAAGGAAGGAGCAGCAGTTCCGCTCCATCAGCAACAAGAAAACGAAGCGTGCTGCAAGGCGTATTTGTCAAAACTATTGTAAAAAAATAAAGACTGATGTATTTTTTTATTTACTCCGACCATAAGGGTGAGGTATTACAACATGAACCAGTTTAAGTTAAGGATTAAATTGGCTGGCATTTCCTTTTTTTCTCTCCTGTGATGGCTTTTGCTGCTCTTTAATTGACTAGGTCTCTAAATAGAACTTTCATAGTGTAGCTATGTACATTTACACACTCCTAGTATTTGTAATAGTAATTATAAGCAAACAATAAGCTTTGGAATTGCATAATATTTATTTGTATAAATTTATTTAAAACAATATCATTATTACTATTGTAGCATTTGTAAGTTAATTTATTTAGAAATTTCTTCCCCTTTTTGGATAGCCTCTCTTAACCAAAGATTGCCTTTTGCAAAGTATATACAGACTCTCGGGTGTGAGCTTTATTATAGCCTGAGAACTACTGCCTGCATAGCAACCACACTGTGTAACCTGATGTCAAGGAATAGTCAAGAAGACCAAACAAATACTATCTGCAATTTAGAAATCTGATAAGGCCATGAATAAATATAATTGTAGGGATGTATTTAAATTTAAAGAAAACATTGTGGTTATGTTAACTTTTCAGTTTTCTGATGAACATGCCTGGTCTGGTCTCCAGAATGTTTTTAATAGAAAAAAATGTAAAATATAAAGTAAATAGATAAGATTATGAAATTAGTGCATGATGGTGAATCTTCTAGTTTTCTTATTTGAACCAAAGTGTTTCAAATGTAAATGAACTTTTCAGAAAATAACAAGTTAGTTTGGGAATTTCTCATCATGTTATATTAATAGTAGGTACTTAGCTGATTATTAAATAATTTTCTGGGGTAATGTTTCTGCCATTGTGGGTGGCAAGTTGTCTGGTTTTCTCAGATGGTTCTTGATACAGGTTACACTACCTGAGTGTGTGGTTGCTGTATCGACAGAAACTCATTTGCTATAAACAAATTCACACACCTAGGTGTTTGCATGTAATATGAAGAACAGCCATTATATATTATTAGTAGTAGTAACTGAAGTAACTAGTGAACTTATAATTTGGTGATCTTTTCCCTGTCATCCAAAACTCGGGGGCATAGTTAAGTTAATAGTAATTTGGTGATGGGAAACATTTAAACTAACCTTTTGTTTTCTGTTATTAATACACTATCATTAACTCAATGTTATCTTAAATAAAATTCACCTTGAAAATTCAGGAAGGAAAAAAAAAAGCATCAATGTCTCAGAAAAGCAAAATTAATTACAGCCTGATTTAAGCTAGAATATTGGGTGTTATATTCAGGCAAGGATAGAAAGAATTTACATTATTAAAAGTAAAAAAAGAGTTCATACATCAATGGTAGTAAAAGGGTTAGAAAGGAGGAATTGGTGTACTGTAAAATTAGAAGTTTACAAAGTTCCTGTGTAGTGATTGACCCCCCCCCCACCGTACAGAGAGTACTTTAAATATTATTATATTACTAGTAAATATATGAGAAACATAGAAACAGAAAGATTTTGATTTTGATTCTAGTACAAATATAATCCTATTTGTACAGCAGATGAGAAATTTCAAATTCCCAAAAAATTAAATTGTAACAAACAAGTTTTTAAAATATCTTTCCATATTAATTTTCATTTTCAGTTTAGATTTACTGAGTCTTAAATTTTAAATTGCAAAGTGAATTCAAAGTTTTGTGCAATGTGTAATTAAGAAAATAATATTTTGATCTACATAAAGCTCTTCTGAAATTAATAAGTGGAATAATATTGTATTAATATGAAGGTTTGAACTCGTCCCTGTATTTAAAGATGTAAATATTCTTTAACATTAAACCAGGAGTTAACACACACACAGTAGTTAAAGTTTTTGCATCGTTTAAAATAATTCTGATTTTTAAAAAATGTTTCAGTTTAATTATACCATAACTGATGCAGTCTTTAAGCATTTCGTTTTGATTCTGTTTTATCATTTATGTATATATTTATTTTTAAAAACAATAATCTTTAGTCGAAATGATATTCAAAGTGGGCATTTTTAAAAGTTTATTGTATCATTGCTCCATAATGACAGGTCTGTTAGAAACACCTGCATCAAGGACTGCGTTTAGTCCAGTGGCTCTATGAACACCAGAACAATGATTGTGTCTTTCTTACACTGTAACACACACTGAACAATCGATATTTTGTTCAAAAACATAAGGTGATGCAATAATTTTGGCAACCACAGTTTGTGTGTGTGTGGGGGGGGGGCACGTGGGTAATCTCTTTTTTTACTTAAGACCCTGCCCCCCCTGTTATATATTTATTTACAGGTGTGGATATCGTGATAGCCGTACGCTAATATACATGTAGGTAAATGCACTAATAAACTGATTTTATGCATAGACCACAAACCCTGTTTGCCAAACAATTCTACATATTTAAACATGTTAACCAGTCGCGGTAATCTGCAAAGTTGGTAAGGTGCTGGGTCTACCTTTGGGAGCATGTAGCTCCCTATAGACCCCTAACTCCGCGCTGTGCTGGTTTGTAAATAGTTAAAGTAACCAAACAGAAGAAGAAGAAGAAGCGAAATGTTCGGAGACTGTCATTGTAACTTCCTGCAGTTTCTTCACCTCTGGGGGGGTCGCGGCAAAACGGGGACTGGTTCTGTGCAGTCTGACATCCCACCCCACCCCGAATTTATTTGAAGTCATAAGTATAACAAAAAAAAAACAGAAATTGCTTCTCATCCCACCAACAAAAAAAGGGGGAGGGCCCCTTTCGCTCGAGCTGTCGTTCTAAATTTTCTTCAGGTGGGTTAGCTAAATAGTAAACAACAGTCTTAGAGGGTCGGGGTTGTCGCAGACAAACCACGAGTACGGCGTCCATTTGAAATTAATAATAAACGCCGAATTATAATATTTTGATGCTCTTATGCACTTTGAAGGAATTTGCATCTTAATTTTAAAAAAATATATAACATTTTTCCCCCCCTCCCATCTCTCTCTCTCTCTCGCTGGCAGGTGACCCGACCGACTTGATGTCCCCCTAGCGGTAACTATGCCGAACTTCACTGCGGGTCTTGCGACCACGTTGCCATCTTTTGAATAAAAGAAGAAAAAAAAAAAAGATTTTTGCCAATATTAAAAAAAAAAATAGTTTATTACAACATTGTGAAAAAATTGTTGATGAAAGTGGAAAACGATGTTTTAATCAGAGTTGTTGTGAATTAAAAAAAACTATATATTGGAAGCGTGTTTTAGGTAAAGGGAAATAACTGGAAAAGTAGCAGTAAGAAGGACCAATCGGAATTGGCCTTACATCGGATTGTTAGAAGACGTGAGGAGTGTAGTGCGGCCATTTTAATATACGAAAGTCTAACCGTTGGGAGGATTGTAAAATTGACAAAGATTTGAAAAAGATATTGGAGCGTGTTGCTGTGATTTGATCCAGGTATTGTAACCAGTGAATCTGAGAGACTGTTTTTGTTTGCTTTGCCGTGTTGTAAGCATTATGGTGGATGCAAAAGAAGGAATAATGAAACGTCCCCTGGAAGAAGACGACGATTACTCGGTGAAAAGGTCAAAAGGAAATGGACCGCGTATTGAGCTGAAAGTTTTGTTGCAGAGTAAGAATGCCGGTGCTATCATCGGCAAAGGTGGCAACAACATCAAGAGACTGAGGAATGAATACAAAGGGAGCATCACCGTGCCTGATTGTGCGGGTCCGGAACGGGTGTTAACAATAGGGGCCGACGTAGACACGGCTCTCGACTGCCTGCTGGATATTATCCAGTCGCTGGAGGATTACAAACAGTACGAAGATCGCGATTTTGACTGTGAAATAAGATTTCTCGTTCACCAAAGTCAGGCCGGTTGTATTATTGGCAGAGCCGGTTTTAAGATCAAGGAGTTGAGGGAGAAAACAGGAGCCCACATAAAGGTCTACTCCACTTGTTGTCCACAGTCTACCGATCGCGTTGTGGCTATTACTGGCAAGCCCGAGGTGGTTACGGACTGTATCAACCACATTTTCAAGCTTCTGGAGTCGGCCCCCATCAAAGGTGTTGTTCATCCTTATGATCCTCACAACTATGATGAGTTCTATGCTTATGATTATGGAGGTTACACAGTTGCTGAGGGGGGCCGGGGAAAGATGTCCCGTGGGGCGCCGCCACCGCTTTCCCGCGGTGGTGGTTCGTCGATGAATCCCCAGATGAGAGGAAGGCGAGATGCTGGCATGGGTGGGACCGGCCAAATGAATATGGGAGGCATGAGAGGCGATTACCCCGGGGGGCGCGGTGGCGGACCGATGGGGCGAGGTGGAATGAGAGGATCAAACGACGGTATGGTTGGAGGAGCTCCGAGGGGTCGGGATGGACAGGTTGGTTACGGCGACAACTTCAATAACAGCATGGGAGGAATGGGCCCACAGGGGATGATGTTTGGAGGCATGGAGCAGCAAACCACGCAGCTTACTATCCCGAAGGATCTGGCTGGGGCTATCATTGGCAAAGGTGGCAACCGCATCACAGAGGTTCGGTGCGAGTCCGGGGCCCAGATTGTAATCGACGACCCTTTGCCGGGTTCAAATGAACGCATTATCAGCATCACAGGCTCTCAGGATCAAATAGAATTAGCTCAGTATCTTTTGCAGAACAGTGTGAAAAGATTTACTAATAGGTTCTGAGGATCATGTTTTTGTTTTTTTAAATTTTAAAAAAAATTTTTTTTATTTTATTACTGGAAAAAAAATATGATTGCAGCAGTCATATTCTGGGTACTTGATGGACATAGTACCAAGAAGGATCTAGCATCACAATGGCAGCTGTTGTCAACAAAACTCATTTAACAGTTCTGATCACAACATAGTTTATATATTTCATAAGCACTGAAAAAAATAATCTTTTTTTTTTTTTTTGAAACCTATGTATACATTTTTCGTTTTTTTTTTTTTTTTTTAAGGATAGATCAACTTTTGTCAGTTTATATATTTCACCCTTTATATTTTGTTCCAAATTACCTCTCAGATAAAAGAAAGTGGAACATTACAAGACATCATATAACCATCTAAGTTACACTTGTACACTTCATCTCAAGCTACTATAACCACATATTTTCCATGTAAAACAAACATTTAAAATGCAGGTGTGAACTAATTATCTTTGTCTCATTGTCTTCATTACTTACAGTTAGTTAAACTTTTTCTCAAGCATTCCTGATTGTAATGACTCTGGTCACGTTTTGTTTATTCTGCATATTATGAATCTTTAGAGAGGCAAATAGAATAACTCTGTGTTATTTGGCATTATGAATTATCCTTATGTCCCATGTGTGTAGGTTATGACCCAATTAATCTTGAGCCTGTTTTTTTTTAATGGACCATGATTAGATAAAACTTTTTTTATTTCCATTTATATGAATATAAATCCACTGACATTTGTTTGTTTTTTAATTTAATTTGATTTGTGAAAGCTCAAAGTTACTGTTGTAGACTAAGTTTTCGTTTTTAGTTTTGGCTAAATGGCTGTATCATTCGTATCTGTAGAGGGAGCATAGTGGAAAGAAATAGCTAAAAGTTAGTATAAACTGCAAAAAATTTGTTCTTTGTCTTCATATTTTTGAAAAACTTGATACAATTTGGTCTGTTCAAGTAGTTTATTGTTAAATAAAACTGTTCAGGAAAATGAAAATGAATTGTTTCTAATTTTCAAAAAGGATGAGAAAGAAATAAAATCTCTTCAGTTGTGAGTCAACAAGACTTGTTGCTCTGCAGATTACTTAAGAATTTTCAGAATGAATGAATGAAAATAAGGATTAGTTCATGGCATATGTGTTTCAGAATTTCTATCATATTTTTGCTTTAACTAGCAGGAAGACTAGGTTAAAGTGTTTTGTGGAATATTTTATTAAGATGATTTTTGTGTGGGTTTTAGTCATTGATTTATACTCTTGATTTATAAGTGTGGATTCTTGAGCTAAATTATGGAAAATTTCTATTTACTCCAGATATGGTAAGCTGATACTTTTGAATTAATAGCTTTCATTGGTAACCTTGAAATGAAGAGTGATGTGTGAACCTGAAAAACAGTTAATTTTATGATACTAAAAAATGTTTAATTTCTTTAAAAAATATTCATGTTTTAATTGTTAGTTAACAAATGCATGTGACTAATTGCATGCATAGTTGCAGAATAAGAAGGTGATAAAGTGGAGATACATTAAACAGTTGTAATAATAAAGAAATCATATATCCTAAGCATGCTGCTTGTCAACTGTTTCAACAATTGCAACTTGTTAAAGTTCAGTCAAAAGATTAGCATTGATCTAATTAATCTTTGGACTTTCTGCTCTCATTCATCTCGGTCTTGACTCTTAGGTTAATTTTCTTTGTAAAACATCAATCAGAGTCCACTATAACCCCCTTGTGTTGAAAAACAGTGTATCGGCACTGAAAGGTATGGGCTCAAATTCAAAGCAGCTCTCTGTGGCTTTGAACATTTTGAAATTACATGTTCACAACTCAAGCTTGTTGCCATGTTATTAAACTCATAAAAATGATAATATATCTAAAAAACAAGAAAATTATTTAAATGTACTATTAATTTGTCTAGTATATGCATACGGGCCAAATGTGTATGTAAATCAGAATAAATAAATTTGTGCATTTAGAGGAACATTCTGCTAAACTTCCACATTTCTGTTCAGATCCTTGTCATTTAAATTGTGCACACAGCTGTCCAAAATTTTTGCTGCCTACCATGATCATATATTTGAAGTAATTATATTCCTATATTGGCAGTTTTTTTTGTTATTATGCTTGGTTAGTATTTGAAGAAGAAAAATGAAGGTTATGACTATCCAAAGGGTCCCATTTTGAGGCTTTAACATGTTCATGTAGACATTTTTACCACACATGCACTATATAAAAGGCTTTTATTAATTTTATCTTTCTTACCACCACCTTCCACTCTCTGGTAATTTGAGTAAATACTAACATTCAGTTATTGAAGGTTGAATTTCATTTGACATCTTACATGTAACAGAGAAAAACACATTCAGTTTTAAAAAAAAAATCCTGGGGAGATGGATTTTTGTCGTCTTTTTGTTTTTTTATTAAGTTATGGATAAACCTGACAAAGTTCTAGATTAATATATATTTTTAAAAAACTTATTTAAAAAGAAAAAAAAAAAAAACAAACAGCAGGATTGTAACAACTGAGCATAAGGTCATTTTCGGCAAGAGTAGTATTTCTGCTGCAGGCCCAGAATTGCGGCCTACCAAACTTGTAGAATGGCCGCTTTGATTCACTAATAGCAATTTTTACAGTGTAATACGATGTGGAAAACTTAGCAGTGAAACAGCTAATTAAACTAGAATAGTTACAAAATCTGAATGGACTATTTTGAGATATTTTTTCTCCTTGAAAAGAAAAGATTGAACTTAATGGCCATGAAACTAACATGTAAGTATTATTTGTTTGCATAAAAGATAAATGTTTTGGATTTTGTATTTATTTTTTGGCATGTAGGATCATATTTTAAAAACCTTTTGATTTTATATGTGCATAGATTTCTTTGATTTACATGTACATTCTAAATCCAGCTTCAAAAGATGCTTGGACTTTTTTATTTTTTTTTGGAGATAATTGAAAAACCTTTATAAAGAGAATATTTAAATACAAAATATTCTACTTTTTAAATATTTTTTAAAAAGTCCTTTATCTTGATTAGCATATCACAATTACAAGTTGCTTCGTGATGTGGGTTTGTTTCTCTTAGAACTTCTATGGATCTGGGCAAGTTTTGTCTGAAAGTTTCACAATAAATACTAAGAAGGGAAGAACCATTTCTGAGCTGCTCCAAGTGGTGTTAAATTGGTGAAAATTAGTAAAAATCATCTCTGGTGGTCTGCTTTTGTCATCCAGCATTGTCTTTTGAATAAATATATCTGCAAGTCTAAGTAAAACAGCAATTCAAAGATCTAGCTAGCTTTTGGTTTATACTTTCAATCAACTATTTCTGTTTAAAGGATTATTAAAAATATTAAATCACTAATAGTTTTCTTTAAACAAATTGGATGTACACTAATAAAAACAATATCCTTTATTTAAAAATAAAAAATGCATCAGCAAGAAACTGTTGAAATCAGATATTTTATAAGTCAAATCTGATTAATTTCAGAGTGGAAATGTTTGTGCTTATGCTATAAACTTTGTAAACTGGATTTTTTGTTTAAATATTGCTTTTGAATCCAGACTGCAAGTCTACCACATTGAATGTGAGAAGGACATTGATATCTCTCGTCATAAATGTTTTGTAACAACAACAAATAAAAGTCTTCTGCATAAGGTGACATTTTGACTGCTACTGGGGAGCATGTAAATGAACAGTCACTATCAATGATATGTCACTTCTGTACCATGACACACGGCTTATGTATTGATTACTTACACAATATTTGATCAAGGAAGTGAAGTGAATTACGTATCCTGACACAAACCAGGCTGCTTACTAGATTGTACTACCTTTTCAGTAGACATTTTGAAAAAAGAAACTAGTTTATTGGCTGAATTTATAACTTGAAATTTTAGAGTTTTATACTTAAGTCTACAATGAAAGTTTGTGCATGTATATTAAATACAAAACCGATCAAATTATATATGGATTTTATCTGAGAACATTTTGTGGCTTTAAAAATATCACTATATTTCTCACCTATCGGCCTCCCCATCATAGCAAATCTCCCAATTAGGTGAATACTCAAAGCTGGTTGACCTGACAAAAAATTGTTTTATGAAACTAAATACAGCTAGCCTTTTTCAATATATTTCTCTATTTCTACCCTTAATATCTATTTCATGGGACTCCATAGGTATTTATGTAATGTTCAACCTGATGAGAGCTGTTTGCATTTTCTTTCAAATTTTAATTCTATGTATATATTTAGTGTACACACACCATTCAGATCAGATCAACAGAATCACTTGAGGACCCTTTTTCTATGCTTTTCTTTGACATGGTAATATTCATCTTCATTGCCATTACTGTCAACCATGCTAGAACTCAGCATATTTGATCATGGTCTGAACTGCATCAGCTTAAGGTGAGTTGCAGACTACTATAATGTACTTGTAAAATTGAAAACTGGGCATGCACACTACTAATACTGCTGCTTGGCAAACTTTGCCAAGCCAAGCTGGTCTTAACCAGAATTTAAACTTGGTTTAACCATGGCAGTCCAGTTATGCACTACTGGACCACCAGCAGCTGACTTGAACAAATTTTGAAAACCAGACAATGAGAAAAACAGAGACAACATGGTTAAAGAAAGCCAGACTTTCCAACCAAAATAGTAATAGATGTACATGTATGCATGATGAGAGATCAAAAGCAGACCCTCAACACCAGTAACAATTGCTGTCCACTTCCTGTCCTAGAACAGAGAGAGCACATTACTATAGAGAATAAAATTATGAATTTAAATTTCCTTATGTATCTGAAAAATAAAAATTCTAATAATTTACAATTATATTATTTTGATTTTTTTTGCTTCCATTTTAAATGGCTAATATTTTTTTTGATATTAGTAGTAAATCAGAAATTTTTAAATGTGAAATTCAATCTACCATCTCAACAATATCATTTTTCTTTGCCTATGAGAAACTTTTTTTTAAAGAAGTTGAGAGAGATTAAGGAGCAGTTGACCTGTTATAAACAAGATGGTTCATGCAGTATCAATAGTGTGAAAAGCGTGAATGCACATTTACATGTGATTCTAAAAATGTATGAAATGTATGTGGCTCTGGATGTGAATATAAATAATATTTCTATTTTACAAGTATGCTGTATTAAGTTCAGCCAATGCACTTCTTAAAATGATTAATAATATTGCTATTAGCTTTATTTGTCAGTAATTAATCCCACTCATTATCAATTTCTATTATTAAAATATTTTAAATCTAATCATACCAGAGTATTATTTAATTTGTAATTATGACCCTTGGTATTAGTAAATAGCAGAAAATAACTGCCTTTGTCCATTGAGTCGACTTCTAATTGTTTTGAAAGTCTCTTGGGTCTCCTTTTAAATGGTTAGAATTCAAACACAGTAGATTGAACAGTTCTAATCATTTAGCATATTCCAAGTACTTTAAATCTAAAATCATCCTAGTAAATTTCTCCTGAACACACACTAATAAATCAATATCCCTTTTCAAATAAGGACTTCTCTGCACAGCATAGTCAAGATGTAGACAAACCAAGGACTTATACAACAGAACTAACATTAGTTTTGTTTGATGCTCTTGTTAATGACTTATATCAGCAATTGCTTTGCAGCCAAAGGAAATACAATGCTTTAATATAGAAATGTAGAAATTATTGTCAATATTGTACATTGATGAAATCTGTTGTTTTATATTGTATTTCTTTTTTTAAGCTGAAACCTTACAGTACTTTCTTTGTCTTAAAGGTAATAATGACTTCTAACCCTTTCTAGCAAACCTGAACTGTAGGTAAAGCTGTTTTTTTGTACCTCAACTGACCTGAGATGGAGTCATTGTTTTTGCAAGCATCCTCTGAGCCTCCACCAAGATAGCATCTTTTACATTACTGAATCTACCATCTTAAAAGTGATTTCATGTCATGTAAAAGATGGTCCTTCAGTTCATTAAAGATGAGGTAAAGATGATGTTTTGTCGGGTTATGCTGAGTTTAGCTGCCCTTGTGAATTAAAGATCTGCTAGAACTCTTCATTGGAAGTGGAAGTAACCTTGGGTGGTAAAAAAATCAAGAGATCACTCCAGCAGCTAGATTCTAGACGTGTTTCAGACTCAGCAAGGATCCACATTTGCCAGCATGATATTTGTAGTGTGCTACCACTGCCTGTGCATATTTATTCTAATTTAACCTCCATGCTTGTATAAAAGAATTTTAGATTTTCCAGGTATTTTTATGCTTCAGGAACAGTTGGCTTTTTTCCTACTGTTGTGTGAGAAATCAACATTGTATGCCCTGAAATGCAGTCTTGGCCCTCAAGGAGGCCCCACACAAACTGATGACCTGATCTGAATGAAGATAATGAAAGCTTTATGCATTGCATGGTTAAAAAATTATGGAAGTTATGAAACAGCTCTAATTCTAAGGACTGATGAACATGTAGGTTATAAGCCAAACAAAAGACAAGTGAAGTTTCAGCATTGAGTGAGGTCTTCAAATTTCAAAACTGACTACTAGATTAATCAGGTTTGTAAAAAAGATGATCTTTTTTGTTACTGAAAGCTATGGCTGTTTTTATCAAAGGATAAAGAAAGAAACAGTTTATCAGCTTTAACCCTTTCATATTTCTCTCTTAAATATTTACTTGCACGTGAAGAATTTTCAAATTTGAAATTACAAAGTATTTATATGTTAATCCTAATAAAAAAATCTTGAGATTTTTAAAATTTCACACGATTTCCAGTGGTTTCAAAAGTTAAAAATGGCCAGGTAAGCATGGCTGGGTGTGGCCAGGTTGAGCTCACATGGCACAGCTGTTTATGGCAGATTAGGGTTTGAAAGGGTTAAAGGTAATCAGACAAAAAAAAAAAAGAAGAAGAATGAAATTAAAACAAAAATACCACAAAATAAACTTACTTTTGGCTTGCATAGTAATTAACTCTACCCTCAGCCGTGGATTGAGCAGTTATGGAACAAATACCTGTGATGGCGCGCTCATGATAAACAGAAAGTAATGAGGTATCTATCTGTTTTTGTTTTAATGCCATTTTTTCTCTAAGAGTTTGCACAAAGGTTGAAGCTTAATGACCTCTTCTAAGATAAAATGCTTAAAATTTTTTTTTTTCTTTTCAGATCTAAAAAATGTTGATACATTTATTTCTTTGGACTTAAGTCTTTGAAAAAGTGATAGGTTACAGAATGTAGCCATCCACCTTACAAATCCCCCTTTTTTTAAAAAAAAAACAAACATTTATGCATGATTTGAAAAGACAGATTCCTTTGGTAGTCTTTTTTTTTACCTTTTACTTAGCACCAAAGAACTCTGTTTGCTGACCGATCTTGGAGTTTTTCTGTCTGCTGACCTTTCTTGGTCACGCCAGCCTCAAACATTGCACACTAACTACTTCCAGTAATGTCCCAAATTGTGTCCCTTTTCCAGATGGGACCCTAACACAAGAACAAAATCACAATCTAAATTTATTTATTTTTAACTTCTCTCTGCCATTTTCTGTTTTTCCCCAAGGTTAAAATGAGGCTGATGAAAGTTTTCCGGATAGCAGCCTTGCCTGTCTTTACAGCAATCTGGATTGCTTTATCATTCATTATTTCGTAAGTACTTTTTCATGACATCCTCAGAATTCTCTTTTTTTAAATGCAAAATTGTGTGCTTTTTTCTGATACTGATGGTGTGGGTTCAATTGCTGCATGCAGCTCAATCAGCTTAACCTGTGTCTGAAAATAGAGCACCTGGTGCAAATAGAATCACAAGCAGGGAGAGACTGTCCCTTTAACCCTATTACATAGTGGACCAAGCAAGTGAGTCCTTGTTTGTTTTACAAAATCATCATCATCTGTGGGCAAGTGGTGATGAGAGAGAGAACTATTGCTACTGGAGAGATGTTGATGAGAAATTAATAAATGTGTGCTCTGACCATGGTGATGGATCAGAGGTAACATCTTTACTGAGATGATGCGAATATTAAATGTGTTCATGCCCCAATGAGTACGAAGTGAAACCCCTAGTTCAGGGTGGGACATGTTTGTGAAATCAAAATGTACATTCACAAGAAAAGAGAACCAAAATTATAGGAACACCGAAATCTACCTACACACTATCACTGTTTATGGTTTGGTTTTGTTGCTAGAACTACTGTTGCAGATATCATCAAATACTTAAAAAGGCTGTTGACTTTGTTTTCCAGTTCTCATGAATAAGAGTAGAAAATATAATGATACTAGAACCCAGAAGAACACCATACAACACTATGTGCAACTATGACACAGCTAGATGCCATACAGGATATATACAGCAATAATATGCATCTAGAAGATATATAGTAACATGCACCACCTAATGCATATGTTACTATGATTTGCGACTAAATTCCATAAGGGACTAAGTAGTAATTTCCATTTTTAGTGTTTCATTTTATCTCTTGCTGCTGCTTTTTCCTCACTTGAATCTGTCTGCCTGTCATGCAGCAGCTCTGTTGGGTGCTGTTTGGTGTCAAGCTGGCAGCATGCACTGAATGAGAATTCATCTTCAGTGCATCTTTACTGAGTGCCATCAAGAACCAAAAGGCTACCATTACCTCATGTTTGCATTACATTAAATATGAACAATAGTAAATGCTATGTAGATTCATGTCAAGATGGTCTTTTGCTTCTTTATGTCTATCAATAAAGGTGAAGTAAAGGTAAATTTCTATTCATTGAATATTAGTGTTTTGCACATATATGACTCAAAGATATAGAAAAATATATACATGGACTTGCGATGAATTATGTTGGCTTCATAAATGAATGTTTTTTAATACTAAGTAGATAATTTTTTATTGTATATTTCCTTGCAGGTTAATTATAGCTTTTGCAAAATCTGATGTTCAAAATTTACCTTATATAAGGTAAGCAACCTTTTTTCTAAGTATCATATTACATCACCTATAACCGTACCTTACTTATAACACATGCTGTTATAGCTGAGGTAAAGTCAAATTTTCTAAAACTGCCTTTCAGTACTGGTAACAATTTAATATAAGTGATTGAAACGAAGAGCAATTATGTGTTCTATTAGCTTGTCATTTTATGCGAACTACTTGTTGTCTTTCTCATCATCGACATCACCCAAGGGTTCCGTCAATATTTCACATTCACTATCACTCTCATCGCTGGTTTCTGCCAACTCTACCCCTCTCCCATCATCAAAATCAATCATCTCATGCAAACAAGTATGCAAATCACTTTGAGGAACAGCCACAACATGGCAGTCGATACCACATACACAGAGAATAGAACCAAGTCCATAATAGCTTGATACTGTATTGCCTCACCTGTAAATACATGCGGTTAGGCCTATTTTAATATACAAATTATGAAAATGCTGTAACTGCACCTCACTTGTAATACGGTAGCCTGTTGGTGTTTTTTCTCTAGCAGTATTATCTGAATCTTTCACTGTTGGTTTTACATTTTTCATTTTGTCCTACATTGTTGTTTCCTTTAAATTTTCCCGTTCTATTTATGAGTGTTTTATTTTCTCTCTTGAACATATTTTGTTTAATCTTTCCACAGCATTTTATTCATTCTGCTGCTTGTATCTATTCAAATTTTCAATAAACTTCATATATTTGGAATTTTTCTTTGCATTATATTAAGTTCAGCAGATGAATACAAATTATTGCATCTAGTTTAGTTAGTTTGTATTCAGTTTGAGATGAATTTCAAATTTTATGGAGTAACTCGGTTATCTGACTCTTTTCTTCATATTTTGCTTCATACTAACTCAAAATTGTTTTCTTTCTTTCTTTTCTTTCTTCAGTTTTACAGCAATCCATCTTCCCCAGAGAAGTATCTTTGCTCAGATGGTGAACATTGGAGCTGTGCTTTGTAAGCCAACATTCTACTGCATACACCCATGCTTGCTTATTTGTTACAAATAATAATGTCAGTGTGAATGAAAGTTGACAATTATAGAGTTTTGGAGGTCAGTGACTTAATTGTACAGCCACAGTGGCACGACTAAGATTTACATTACATCATCTCCACAGCTAACTTTACTGGCAGGTGAAGCTTATGAAGGAGAAACAAAACATAGTACATATATATAGAAGTTCGCAGATGATGGTACTATACATTGCAACAGCATACTACTAACATCATGTGTTCTAAGTGTGTGGCAAAAATATATGTGGATTTTGGCTGGACACTTTACTGGAAGGTGGGTGGGATGGCATACTTCAGATCTCGCACCACCACATTTTTTTCCTGTTGAGTATGTCAGAGGGAAAGATTTACACCACAAAACCAGCTATCCTCCATGAACTCTAACAGAGAATTGTTGATGCTTCAACATATATTTCTGTGAAAATGTGTCACTCTGTTGTCAGATGCTGCATGGACGTTGATGGAGAACGTTTTGAACACCCGTTGTAGTGTATCATGTTTGAAGTGTCTGATACATGAAGCAAAAATTCTATCTAAAAATATATCTTTGTTTATTAGGCTTTAGAAAAAAAAGTTTATACATTTTGAGACAACCTGTTTATAGTAGCACTTTTCTCATTTGTGGCTGATCATAAGATAGATGGGATAATTGATGAAATGGTACAGGTGCAATGCAAATTGTACAGGTGTGATGAACTAATCCATGTTTAATTAAAACTACACCTGGTGTTTTTATCTATAAAATCATGATGATGTGATTAAACATTTTATATGCAGTAAAATATTACATCATTTTTGTTATTATTTTACATAACCAAAAAGAGCCTGTAATCTTTAATTAGACTTTC
This sequence comes from Nautilus pompilius, assembly GCA_018389105.1. Classification (NCBI taxonomy): domain Eukaryota; kingdom Metazoa; phylum Mollusca; class Cephalopoda; order Nautilida; family Nautilidae; genus Nautilus; species Nautilus pompilius. Next base: position 67,956 of record JACATO010000023.1, on the reverse strand, counting down.
TACTTGCTTGATTTTGAGTTTTATTCTAAGTTTTCACCTATTCTATGTGTCTGTTTCTGTTTCTTAAACTTTAATTCTTTTTGTTTTTATTTTCTGAGCATATATCATCTTTTGTATCTGTCTGCTTAAATAAAACAAAACATTGCTGATGGTCAATAGAAGAGGTACTTTCAAACCTTACCTGTACAGGGAATACTACAGGTGTTATCTTAAGAAATTTATAAAATTTTACTAGCTAAGTGATACCCTATTAAACCATTATAGATAAGCACTGGTTTAGATGCAGGTAACTTTAATTTTGCTCTTTGTATTATCTTCCAACCACTCTTTGGTTACAACATCTGTGAACTTATAAGTACACAAAGTCCAGTCCATTTTGTGCTAATTTAAATTTTAATAATGCAAATATTTTTTTGGTTTGTTTTTATCCTGATTTTAAGTTGCAGGTATACTTAATTTTTTCCTCTCTACTTTAGTGGGACTGACTGCCTACTTCCGCTACCTGTTCATTCGTAAAAGGTTTGAAAATTTGGAAATAGTCAACTTTATTGCACTTGTTTTTGGACTAGCTTCAGCTTTTGGTTTGAGTATTGTTGCCAATTTCCAGGTAAAACACTGCTTTTTAACACTTATTAATATTATATATTCCAAAACTCTTCTCTATCTACCTTAAACCTCTGTATATCATGTCAGTCTTTACCTTACTTATAATACCAAAGAAGCACTAGATAGTATTTGTGTTGGACAGGCTGTATCTATAGTCAAGACACATGTAATGCAAAACACGTGACGGAGCAATATACAGATTTGTCATTATAAAAGGAAATTTTAATAAGGAATATACTGTATCATAGTCCCACTTGTGCTGAGTAATATGGATTTGAAGGGTCTCAGGATGCAAGTGCATCTCAGGTGGTATATAGATGTAAAGTGTAGTTGTTAAATTGTCAGCCCTCATTTATCTTTTTGTTGGATTCAGTAACAAAATCCTGTTAAGCAGATAATAAATAATATATAAATGCAGTTTCCTAGTTAAGAAATCTCATTGTGATTTGTCAAAAAAACATTAGATGCTAATATTGGAATAGATACTAAAGAACTACTTCAGCAAAGAAAGACATGAAACAGAAGGAAAATAGAAGAGTATCAGCAGCAGGTGGAGTGGCAGTGATAAAAGCAAATTATTACCTGGCAGTTTTCTTTTTGCAGTATCTCACTACATGGATAGTACATGCAGGTGCATTTATTTACTTTATTCTTCTCATTAATGAAAAGATTCTCGTTATGGATATTTTTAAAAAATAGACTATACATATTACAAAAGCATGATATTACAATTTAATTAATTATCTGGGAAACTTTTCATTTATACATTAAGGGACATAGTTCACAGACACACACACACTACAGGTGTAAAATTCATCACAATAGTGGATGCATAGTGTCATGGTTACTGCTAACAAATGGCACTATTTTCGTGCCTCATTAGGGCTGTGCACATTTATTTTCACCTGGAAATGGAAAGTTTCTACTAGAACTTCTGTTTGGTGTGGGAGATTTGCTAAACTAAGTTCTGTTGTCAACAGGAACTGAATTTGGGTCTTCAACCACAGCAGAGCTGATATACTGTACATCTAGCTATTGACCAATCATAGTGGTTGTAACAAGTTATTTGAGGACTTATTGTAGAATTATTATTAAACTAGGTAGGTGTTAATTACCAAACAGAAATACAGAGTTATCTCCCATTAAATTTTTTTTTTTTTTGGTGTGTGAAATGTTTGTTATTCATGATGCATTTGAGATAGCTGTTACAGATTTTCATTGATAATGATGAAATATGGTTAATTTTGTTAAATTACATGTTATGGATTGATTGCATTTATTGATAAATAAATACCATAAATTAATTGGGTTAATGAATGTTTAAAGCGTGAACAGACAGCATAAATTGTATTCTATTGATGCATTGAGACACAAAAAGTATTATTTACAAGGAAAGAAAAGTGCTTTTGTTTTGTTTTCTTAAACCAAATCATTTTATGTATGTAGCAGTGGTTTGTGAGAAGGTAGTAGGATACTATTAAGACGATTATAAGTAGATATTTAAAAGTGATGACTTTGATTTTTGCTGAATTTCTATGCCATTAGCCATTGTAAGGTGAATGCTGGAGGTAATGCAAATCTTTGCTTGCTGTTGTGTGGCTTTGACAGATGATAGTGAATTCTCTTGAGTGAGCTGGAACTAAATAAATACCCTGTCTGAAGACTTGAAAGGCAGCAACACTGTGAACTCTACAAGTACTAGAGATCAGTCAGTCAATTTAGTGAAATGCCCATCCAGCAAGCCATGTTTCAGTCTTCAAGGTCAAACAATTCATCAGGAAGAATCACAAAATGATGCTGGATAGTAATAATCGTGTAGTGAATTAGCGCAGTAAATAGTGGAAGAAGCAAAATTCTGTGAAGTTTGCACAAATCAGGTACCCATACCAATCTTCTGATTACCTGAAAGCACAATAAATAATTGCAGATCTTTTTTTTTCACTGGGATACTGAGACATTTCATCGGTGTAGAAACTGGTGCCAGAGACCCCTTTGAAAAATAATCGTATATTATGTTTAGTGTGATTAAATTTTCCAAGAAAACAAACCTGTGTAATTACTTTTGAGCAAACCCCATATATGTACTGAATTTAATGTAACTTTATTTTTAGACAACTAACTTATAAACATCTAGAACAGTGGTTCTCAAACTTTTCAAAATTTTTTTAATGGCGGTCCCCTTACAATTTTTTCAATGTTTCGCGGCCCCTTATAAAATGAAGAAGAATAAGCACAGTAAAAATATTGTTTTCAACACTCATTTATTGCAAAAATTACAGAACTCTGTCATCAACTTTACAGAGCATTTCAGTGAGATGGATGCACCTGCTTTGCCTTCAACAAATCCTCCATGTTAGGCTGAGTTTTTGACAGAGCCACTCTTATGTCATGACCCACATCTAGTCTGTTTCGAGACTTTGTTTTGATGGCAAGTAGAGTTGAAAACGCAGTCTCACACTCATAAGTGGTTGCGAATGGAATCATTATTCTAAGAGCCATATTTGCGACATCGGGATATGACTGCGCCATTTCAATCCAAAAGTCGCTGCAGCACATCTCAGGGTAAACCTGCTTTGCATCCCCATCATGCACCAAATCAATAAATTGTTCCTGGATCAAGTTGTCCTCTGAAGGAAGATCGCTGACTGTGAGTGCAAATGGGTTGTTGACGAAACGATAGTACTTATCAAATTCCTGCAGATCGGGAAAGTATCGAGAAATTTCTTCACCAAGAATTGAAATGTGATTTTCCATCACCTCAAGGATATCATCATCGATGTGAAGTGCGTTTTCATCAAGAAATATGTTTAGCTGTGGAAATGGTGCAAAGTTCTTGCTTTCCAACTTCGAATGCCATAATACGAGCTTCCTTTTGAAAGCAGTCAATTTTTCATGACAATGGAGTGCGGTGATCTCTTTACCTTGCAGCGCAACATTGACGCTGTTCATGGATTCGAATATGTCCACCAAATATGACAGGCACGACAGAAAACGGTTATCAGAGAAATTTTTGTGCATGCCTGGTCCAGCGTTTTGTAGAAAATCGTGTATTTCTTTTCGTAGTACTAAAACTCTCTTCAGAACTTTCCCCCTTGAAAGCCACCTTACGTTTGAGTGCAACAAAACAGTTTCAAATTCCGAATCATTTTCTTTGCATAACTCAGCAAACAGGCGCGAGTTAAGAGCGTTCGCTTTTATGAAATTCACCGCTTTGATCACGTCATTCAGAACATTTTTAAACTCATCAGGCATGGTTTTCACCATCAGTGCTTGACGATGAATAGTGCAATGTGTACCAATAGCCTCCGGGGACTTTTCCTTCACCAAAGTCTGAAAACCGGATTGGCAACCAAGCATCGCCGGAGCACACCCCAATAACATGCTCCCACTTAATACCATGCGCTTTGAAAAATTGGTCAACTTTGAAAAACATTTCCTTTGCAGTTGTCTTGGTACTTAGGCTTTCACAAAACAAGAATTCGTCTTCAAGGTGCTTGTCATGCACATAACGAACATAGACACAAAGTGGGGCTAAGTTAGCGGCATCCGTTGTTTCATCAAGTTGGATTGCAAAAAGTTAAACCTTGAATTCTGAATCTTCAAGACCACTTGTGACAGAATGTTATCGGACATTTCAGTTATTCGCCGACTAACAGTATCGTTTGACAGGGAGACATACCTCAGCTTCTGTAGTTCAGAACTTCCCAGCAAATTCGATATAATATCTTTGCAGCAGGGCAATATCAACGTTTCTCAAATGTTATGGGATTTTTTGGCAGCAGCAATTTTCCTTGAAACCTCATAAGAAGCCCTCAGACCAGCCGTAATGTCCTGCGAAAATATTCCCGAGTTATCAAGTCTGGATTCGATCAATCTTTCGGATTTTCATTTGAAGAAATCTGCATCTTTGTTAGTTGAACTGGGATGCTTAGTTTCCAGGTGTCTCTTTAACTTGCTGGGCTTTAGTGAAGTAGATGCCAACACTTCGGAACACGAACCGCACTGCGGTTTCTCTTCTCCACCAGAATTTATCACAGTAAAGCCGAATTTCAAATACGATTCGCCATATCTCTTCTTTTTTGGAGGCTTTCTGAAAGCGAAAACAAAATGTAATGTAGCGATAACCTCAAGGACTCCAAGAAGGACCTTTTTAACGTACATTACCTATTTGGTATTTTTAAAATAATTGAACAAATGACAAACATGAAAATATGCGTCAGTTAAATATCATATTCGGCACGATAATTTTTCAATATTTTTTGCGGATAATAATATCCTTATAAAATACTAACTGAAACCCGATCTTTGGTCGCCTCAATCAAATAAATACTAAAAGAAAAAGGACTCACCGGAACGATCGGGGAAACAGCATGTGTCAGCATATATCACAGAGATGTAAAGAGAGAAAGACACGTCCACAAAATGGAGGATAGACAGATAAACTGCCTGCATTCTCAAGGCAACTTTCCACCTCTTAACGTACTTTAGGGCTACAGTGAGCTACCCACACAATTGTGTGAGGTTGACCTCACTTGTCTAGCCGACGTTTGCATGCAGCTTCCGTTGTTGTGTCCACAAGTCTGCTGGTTTACGCAGACAACCCACCACCTACCCGCATGTCGTTCATGTGACTGCACATGTGCCCCTTTGCATACCTTGTCTGAGTCTGACTCTTAGACTGCAATTTGAAGTCTTCAGTAAAGATTGTTCTGTGACAACTTGCCTTCTTACAGTTAGGTGAACACATGAGTCACTGCTACCGGATTTGACCAACATTTTCGGTAAAACAATGGCTATAAAATGCCCAAGAATCACAACTAAAATCAATAAAGAAAGCGTCACCTTCGCGGTTCCTTTAAAATCGCTTGGCGGTCCCCTAGGGGATTGCGGACCCCAGTTTGAGAACCACTGATCTAGAATATACTGAATGATTAAAAATATTAGACATACTTAGTTTGGACTGTAGACACTTGAGATGGGTCCCTTGTGGATAGGGACAAATCTTTTTTGGCTGTCTACAGTTGCAAATACCTAAGGGTCATAATTACAAATAATTTCAGCAGGGATAGATATTAGAAAACGTTTTTTTCTTTTTTTTTTGTTATAGTATTGCTAATGATTTTAGAATAAATTATTGGCATCTGTGGTTAATATATGTACTAATAAATATTTCTCTTCCCTTAAAGTCTTGTAAGCCATGATAACTTCTTGTGTTCTTTTCTTTGTACCCACCAATTTTAGTAAGTTAACTTTTTTTTTTTCTTTCTGGTTAGTCTCTGGTTTCTCCTGGTTCTAAAGTCAGTGGCCTTTGACTTGCTTGTATGGAGACATGGGTCAGTGGAAAGGATAATAAACAAGCGCTTCCTCTTCTCAACCAGAACAAGTCCAAGCTTTAAAAACTATAACCTAGGTAAGGTAGGATAAATTATATTTTGTAAAATAATATTTTTTTTCTCTTACAGGCCAAAGTAATCCACATTCCACATTGTATTGGTGCATTTTTGGCATTTATTTCTGGAATAATTTACTGTCCCCTCCAGACATACATCACTTGGAAACAGAAAAAGAAGCACTGTATGTTCTTTTTCCGTCTGATTATAACTATACTGCTTGTCATCACCTTTATCATGTGTATCCTTTTATTACTCAGATGCTGCTCAGCATACATTTGTTACTCAGTTTATTTGAAAATGGGTTGCTTTAATTAGGGTGAAAAAATTAATAAAAGTATGTTTGGTGTAATTCCAATCTAAGTCAGACATTATAAAAAAATCACAGAAAACATGGGAAAAAAACCCTTTATTATCTACCAAAATAATAATACTAAAATAAAAAGGAATCACAGTTCTAATGGGCAAATATAAGTAAAATCCAGTCTGATTATTGTACAAGTTACCTACATGTTGATAGGTAAGAAAAAGGAACCATGGCAGCACTAGATGAATTCTGCTCATATAATTTTGATTCCTAGTGATGAACTGGCAGATTCCATAATTAGAGATCAAGAGAGATTTTGGTCAAATTTCTTGCCTTCACAAGCAGTAAGTTTAAGGCTGAATTCCATATTTAGTTAGAGGTTTATAAAAAAAATTAGATTTTTATTTTATTGTGTGTACTCTATTTTCTGTACGCAGACTTTAACTGCACATTTAAAAATAAATGGACAAAAAGATGTATAACACACTGCTGCTTTTGCCATTTTTTAGCATTCTGTATTCCACATGTAGGTTCTATTACCTATGATGTGTTTAAAAGTCTGGATTTGTTTGTAGAAATCCATCTTCTGAGTTCTAGCAAGCAAAAAAGTTATTTTCATTAACTTCTTTAAGTTGTAATAGCCAAATCATATTATAACACAAACAGGTATGAGGGATCCAAGCATGTAAGTAAACACTCCTTTGCTCATATTGTTTAAGAGTGCCTTGACTCACTGTTTTTGCACTTTTCCTAAATTTAATTGGAATTTTCTATTTTTATAAGTGAGATCCTGTCAGTGAATTTCAAGTACTAACTCAGTTACAGATGTTGCAGTGAGTTCTGCAGCAAAACATAACTTGTGATTATTTTAAAGTATGAAATAGTATGTTATCTTCTTTAGATTATCAGCTACTGACTGCTTATATGAAACGCAGTGAGAAATTAGGCATCATCTCTTATTGCAGTGTGATTATATTTGAATATAAAAGATGAAATTAATGTAGATTTAAAACGTAATTTTAAAAGTCGCATTTGAAACTGTTGGAGAACACACTGTGATAAATATGTTACTCCATACATTTAAGAATAGAATTACAATGCAGAGCAAGAATTATCTCCCTTATGCTTCAAAGTCAAATGATATACAGTCGACCCCCGCATAATCGCAGTTCGGCATTCGGGGCCCCGGTTATTCGCGGAATTTTCCTTAGAACCTAACTAATAATTGTTCATGGAAACCCCTGCATATTTGCGGAATCGCAAATATCTTCCATGATTTTTATGGCTTTTTTCGTGGCAATATATATTTTTCACGCTTTTTAACGCTGAATTATTAATAACAATATAATTTACTAATTTTGTAATATAAATACTAACGTAAATTCAGCAAAATATCAATATAAAATAAACGCTATTGGCTGGAGGTTTGAAAGTAGCCAATCGGAGAGTGTTGTTCATCTCTCCTTGCTGCTGATTGGCTGCTGCCCACGAGGCGCTGTCTCAGGCAGATGCAGCCCAGCAGCCCCGCAACATCCCAGTTTACCGCATGTAGCTGTCTCGAGTGTTTCGCTGAGTGTTGTATTTTTTATTAAATTATTATTGTATATTTACTTATACATTTTGACGTTTATAGGCATTTTTATGGACCACGTCCAATATTCGCGGTTTTTCACTCTAGGAACGTAACCCACGAAAATACTGGGGGACAACTGTATTTTAAGTTGCATGGATAATGAATGCATTAGAAGGGACCAGGTCTACTTATTTTGCTAAAATAAATGTATTTTCTTAGGATTTAATGTCGGAAATATTCTCTTACTTGTCAGCTATTTTTGTACTTACATTAATGTTCTGAACTAAATATCCTGTATGTGTGTGAGTTTGCCTTTCTCTCCAGCTTATGAGTGGAACACAATTTTTAATCTAAACCGTACATTGATATCACTTCAGTTTTAAAACTTAAACATTGCATAATAACCATATATGTGTATACTCCTATTTAATGATCGTAACTTACCATAATAGCCATATATATTCTCCAATTCAAGCATCTCAACAAAACACAGTAGCCATTTTTGGAAAAAATTAGTTGTATAAGGGTAGTCAGTTTCCTTACTGTATTATGTTGTTTTAAGAAGAGATTTTTTGATGAAGAAATTTGTTCACAGTCCTGAAAGATAGTAATGAGTAATTGATTCTTCAGTATTTTTGAAAAGAGATTTTAAAAAGTTAATTTTAAAATATGTAAAGCTTTCTTCTGAAGAAAAATTCTCCATGTTTAGATATCAGACTGATAAGCCATCCATATTTATAAATTAGTACTTTGTTGTGAAATTTATTGCAGAATTAAATAGATGTTAAATTTCCATCATGTGATGTTGATTGAACATGTCTTAGAAGTTTTCAGCCATCCCACAAACCTGTTTAGCAATCCAAGATGAGCGCCAAAAGGGAAAATTGCTATTGACTCATGCATTCACAAAGTGTTTTGGCTTCCTGTATGTTCACTGATAGGAATGCAAACAAACTACACTGTATCTTTTTGTAAAATCTCTGGTAATTTTTTGAAGGTGAATAAGGGGCTAGCACTAACAAGCAATTGGTTAATCATATCCAAGCACACTATGACTAAATGTGTCCTGATCTTTGGTTCCTTTTATTCTTGCCTGTCAAGCTTTCCAATTGACTGTAAGAAATTTGTGACGGAGATCTTATATAGTGATAAATTCTCTATGAAACATTCATGTGAAAGAAACCTCGGGACTCTGCTGAATGGTATGTTTGTTTAGAATAATTTTTTTTAAATTATAAGCACAGCACCAAAAGAAAACAGATTTTTTTAAAAAAATACTTTGGTTCGGGCTCAACACTGTGATGTGTTCAACAGCTCCTTCATAATTAGCTGAACAGACTCATATGATCATTTCTTTGTAATGCTGTATCATGCAGTAAACACACAACCTGAAAATAACATGCAAATATGTGCTTTAAAAAATGATATCAGACTTTTGAGGTGACTAAAAGAAAACGGTGAAATGCTGAACTCTGGAGGAGTTAGTATGGTGTGTATGAAGTTATTCATAGCAGTGCAAAAGTAGTGTTATAGATAATGTTGCAGTGAGCCTTCTATGAGGGGGAAAAGCTCCTGCCAGTGAATAGGCATTTCAAAGACACTGGAAACTGTGCTAACTGGTTTCAGGCATAGTTCTGGAAAATGCATAAATAGAACTGGCATTGACTTCATCTTCTGTTTTTCACATTTTGCAAGATATGAAGCTGAAGGTATGTTATCTGACATTGGCGTGCAACTTCTCTGAAGATGATTACAATCACAAATGGAATTCTGAGATTTGGCTTATTAAAATTGTTGCTGATTCCACATTGCAGGGCGACATTTTGTGGATGGAAGGAAGTTTGTTCAAGCTAAATAAACTATCAACAGAGAAAATAATGTCAATTGAAGTTATGATGATTATGATGTACTAGCAACATCAACGAACTGCCCTAATGTCATGGTTTTGGAGGGAATCTGGAATGGCAACATTTTTTAGCCTGATTTTTTTCCTTGAGGATAGGGTCATAGCAGAATCACACTTGTAGGTATTCAAGATACTATGTACCTTGAAATTCAGTGCAGGATACCTACCGTTATCACCCTATGGTCCAATAATGGCAATATGAAAGGTTTACTGAAGTGACGTCAGAGATCTCATGATTTAACATCTCCAGACATTTTCTTGTGGGACATTTTGAAGGAAAAGGGTATATCCTGAGAAACCACACAATTATTAGACACAAAGCAAAGATAACAGAGAAGTTTTGTGGAGAACTAGTTTTGAATTGTGCAATGATGCACCATTCTGTAAGTGACATTCCAGGAGTGTTTGGATAAAGAACAGTGGACAGTTATGATGCAGAATAAATTTTGAGTAAAGTTATGTAAATCCAGTTTCAAGTGTTATTTTGTTACTGAAATATGAGCATTTGAATTTGTTCAGTTTATTATGGAACACCCCGTGTATTTATTTTTTTCTTGGCAATAAATAGTTTTCCCATGGTGGCTTAAAGAACAAATTTGTAAACTTTGTTTAAGTCTTGTTGCCTCCCACTTTTTTGTGACTAACTACATTTAACAAGGGCTCTGGAAAGTTCAAAGAGAACTTGCTTGAAATAATTGTGAATTTCTGCAGTCCTGTTCCTTGATGAGGTGTAGGACTATCATCAAAAGAACTGGATTAGGCTCAGAGGTTCTGCCTAAACAATTTTTATTTTCATTATTTAAAATAAATAGATAAGTACAAAATTGGTAACTAAATTGTTTTTTTTTTATTTTCTAAATGTGATTATATTCTTCTCATTCTAGAATGAGCATCAAGGAGTGTACTTGGTATCAACATCAACAGAATGGCTGCTGGCAGCATTCATCCTGCTTTTTATTGGCAGCTATGTGTATGAATTTAGACACGTCAAAATCAGTGGACTAGAGGTTATTGATTCTCAGGTGAATTTGACTTTTTCTTCCTCCTCTTCAGTGTTTTCATTAAGGGGAAATAACCTACTACTGTTTGTACAGAATTTAAAAAAAAAAATCCTGGTTAAAAGGGACACAAATATTTCAGTCTCCTCAACTTTTGGATATATTGTGAGTTCAGTGCTAAAATGATTGATTTTCTACATTATTAAATAACTATGGTAAAGTTTTCTCACTACTGTTAAGTTCGGGTAGTAAATTGTCTGCAGATATTCTCTGGCATTAGACTGTACTGCTTGTGGTAGCTGTGCAGACATCAACTCCTGTGCTACAAGCAGACAACTGCATCCAGATGTTTGCATATAATTTGTTAAAAGCCAAGTTATTATTACTATTATTATTATTATATTATTATTATTATTATATAAAATAGGCCACGAAAGAAAGCTGCTGTTGTACCTTTTGTTTGTCGTGAAGTTTGTAGAAATGCTATTTTTCTGGTTATCATAATTTTAGTAAATTTTGTTATCAATATCTTAGCTGTATTTTGGCTGAGATAAAAATGAAATACAGTCGACCCCCCCGCGTAATTGCGGTTCGGCATTCGCGGCCCCGGTTATTCGCGGAATTTTCCTTAGAACCTAATAATTGTTCGTGGAAACCCCCGCATATTTGCAGAATTGCAAATATCTTCCGCGATTTTTTAATGTTTTTTTTTTGTGGCACTATATATTTTTTCACGCTTTTTAACGCTAAATTATTAATAACAATATAATTTACTAATTTTGTAATATAAATATTAACGTAAATTCGGCAAAATATCAATATAAAATAAACGCTATTGGCTGGAGGTTTGAAAGTAGCCAATCCGAGAGCGTTATTCATTTCTCCTCACTGCTGATTGGCTGCTGCCCACAAGGCGCTGCAAGCTTATTCATCATCATCATCTTCAATAAATATCATTCATTATTGGTGAGTACCTGTACATTTTACTGTATTTTTTATTAAATTATTATTATATATTTACCTATATTTTTTATTATATGTTATGTTATATTTTGATGTTTATAGGCATTTTTATGGACCACGTCCAATATTTGCGGTTTTTCACTCTTTGCGGGTGCTCTAGGGACGTAACTCCCGCGAATACAAGGGGACAACCGTAATATAAAATTGGATTTATGGAAAAACGAAGCTTTGCTGTACTCATAAATGCATTATCTGTTATGAAATAACAAAGTGAATGCAGAAATAACCTATTAAAGTCATTCAATCTGAATTTCTGTGGTAAAATGTTTTTCCAATTTTTTTTTAAAAGTCTACTAACCAAAATATCAAACTTATAGAAATGTAGACTTTTAGGACCTTAAATGTGCTGTTTACTCACTATTTATGCCAACTAACAGCAAGCCCACTACACATACTGAGTAACAGGGAAGCGTCGGTGGTGTGAATGCCTCTGTGATACCATTGACACCCCAGAGTCTTTTGTAACTAAGCACTGTTTAAACTCTCAAAAACAAAGAAAAACTTGTTCATATTTTAAAGACCTAAAACAATGCTGGTTTTAGGACATTGTTTTAAATGCCTGTACGGAAATTAAACTTTACAATTTATGTCTTGTATGCTGTAAACATGCAACAATTGTCAACAAAACATTTCCAATGCCTTTTCTTTTGTATGTTTCTAAAACGTACGTAAATACTCATTCTATCAATTATGTAATTTGTATTGAATGTTAGTGTGCTTTTAAATGAAAATTTTAATGATCGAATCCAAGCAGTATTATCTATTTTCGCTTATAGACGGCACTCAAAAAATAGATAGTAGAACAGTAAAAGCACCCAAAAAGAAAAGTTGTCTTTTCCTCAAACTGTAAGAATCATCAGCGAAAAATCGATTTAAAGGAGGTAGTTCTGTCATGGGGAACCAAAACTAATGAAAGCTAATGTTGACTTAGCGAGGTTTTTGACAAAACCAAGGTAAATTTGGTCGGGACTGAGCAAAACATCGAGATGAGCAAGGTCAAGATAGGTGTGTTCCACTGTAATATGAAAATTGTTTTTGTGCATTCAGCTCTTTGAAAATTGTAGAAGACATTTTGTAAGGTTACCAATTCTTGTTTTTATTTAAAATTGCATCATAAAAGATCTTATTTGATTTATCGCGCTTATTTCCCGTGTTTTAGCAGTTGATATTTTTTGTAAAAAAAGATCATGAACATTTTTTAAATTTCTTTGAAGAAACAGATACAGCTTCCAAGACACAACTATGAAAAGAAACAGATATTGGGTCCTAGTCATAATTTTGAAAAAGTAAATATTTTTGGAAAAGAAAAATGACAAGTTTGTTGACACACTTCATAGGTATACATACACACCTTTGCACTTCTACAGCTTAATACTTGCGCTCAGTAGTTATTTTTAACTACTATTTTTTTTTGCTTTTCTCACAAAAATCTACTTTTTATTTTTTAATGACAACATTCATCAACAATATTAGTTCCTATTTCATTTCATCCAGTTTGTGTTCTTTGGACACAATTCTCCAACAACTATTCTGGCTTTCTCCGCTCTACATAACTCCACATCAGTCTCTCTCCCAAACCCTTGGCTGCTTTCTAACATCATTACATCAGTGAGGAGATTCAGCAGGATGCTGAATGTTAGGCAACATCACTGACAGGAAGCACCTAAATTAGCATAAAAGTTAACAAATCTCACGAGGTCACTTAGATTCCAATATTACCATATATAACACATTGTGCTCTCACACGGGTCACATTACAAAAGAAGAAAAACAAAAAAAAATTACTGCTTGTAGCACATATTGTAATTGGGAGACAGATTAGCACGACATTTCTCTTTTCATGACACTAGCAATGGTTTGATTCCTATTGGGGCATCATTTTGTAGGGATTCCTTTGATAGCTAGCATTGTCTGAGTTATGAGATTGATGTCCTGCAGCCAAATTTCATGACGGCTCCAAGCTTCCACATGCAGTATCCTCAGTCAGTAAGTGATATATTGTAATGCCCCTTGATAAAACTTTTGAGGGGTCTTTTCTACCATATTAGCAGTCATTGAGTCATATAGTGCGATTACACGTGTGACAACGCAACAAAAAGTAACAAACACCATAACACTTACTTGAAGCTGTTGTAGAAAAATGCGATTTTAAGGTGATGTGTAAGCTTGGATCCCAGCTCTGCTGCTTATGTAATGAAGAAAGAAAGAAGTGTTTATACTTATGTATGTAATACGTTCTTATTCTGTAAACAGACTTCATACTTTGTGTAGATACATGCATTTATTTATACTTTTTAAAATTTATTTATAGTCATCATCGAGTAATGAACAGTCCGAACACAGCAGCATTGAAATGCAGAGATTCCCATGCTAACTATCACACAATGTTGACACCCAGCATTTTTCCCAAGGCTGCCCAAAGATGATGGATTTTATATTGGATACTCTGGGAGTATCTAGAAAGGAGCTGCTCTCTCTATACAACCAGTCTGGTCCTGCTAATTTTTTTTTTTTTTAAATAAACCTAAGTTGTTCATGATTTTTCATGAAAGTATTTGGTAATTGCTATTTGATTATTATCTTTTAGCAAAAGCCATTGATTTAATGGACACAAAACCTCCCAGTTTTTTTATTGGAAGGCTGCATAGAAAATGTAGATATGTATTTTAATTTCTTTTTAAAGTTTCCTTCATTTTGTTTTATTACACTTAAAAAATACTCAAGGGAAACAGCAACACCTTAATCTTGTCATGAGTCACCATTAAAACTGCTTATATATTATTTTTGTAAGCCTGTCGCAATATTATTAGTTTTAATAATTTGCCCATGAATGGCATTAAAATAATTGTTTCTGCATTAATAACGGGGGCATTAAAGGAGTTTAGAAAAATAGATTTGGGTTTTCTGCACTAAAACCACCATGTATCCCGATCATGCTTCCTGTGCATCTGATGAAGATGGTCTCTGGGCTATAGCAACTCATGAATGTTATGTCTCCTCTTGCGGGTTTGTTTTGAAAAGTCAAGAATGCAGATGCTAACCTAAAATGTTTCTTGTTGTTGTTTGTTACCTTATCTTATGAACAATACTACCAATTTTAAAGTATTCATTCAGACAGCCCACCACCAAGTCTCTTAAGCTGTTAAACCACTCAGAGTTTTTTTTTTGTTGTCTCAGTTTCTTCTTTCCTCTCTTTCTTTCACTGTGCACACTGTAGACGTGTGTATTTAAACACACCTTTGTTCACATCCATGCAATGCATTTTCTGTAGTCATGGCCCTTGTCATTTCAAAGACATCACTTTTACAATCGAATGCGGTTTAGATTTACCTCTCTAAATGAAAGAAAACCCACCACCAACAATGAATTTTTTGCATTGTTGTTTTACTATTTCTACGCTGTTCCTTGTTTGTTTCTCTTAATTTATTTGACTTTTTTTTAAAAAAAAAAAAAAGAATTTGTGCAAATGTACCTTTGGATGCATTCATGTACAGCACAGTGGAAACCTTTTAATTTTAAATATTTCTTATCTTTGACAAAAAAAATTGACCGAAAATTGTAATAGGATTTGATTACAGACAGATATGATGTTAAAAAAGATGAATCAGATAAAAATGACAAAATACGAAGATTTACTCCAAGAAATTACGGTGAAGAGATGGAAAGAGAGTTTTTTTCCCCTCCCAGTAGGTGCCAGAAGACTAATATTGCACAGATTGGTGACAAAACATTGGAAACCATTGGTTTCTTATGTGGACATTGCAAAGCAGCATGGAAATGTGTTATTGAGCAGACTGCCAAAAAGGGCAGCGAGGAGCCCCATAGAATGCCAAGCTAAGGGGATGGAGAACTGATCACCCCCCTGCAGGGTCTGCTAGGGCCAGTACTCATTGAAGGATAGCCTGCAGCTGGGGAGTCATCCTGGATTGTACCTGATGTATATGATGCAGGGGGTGAGGTGACATTTCTAATTGTCTGTACATATTTTCATCCTCTGACACATGTGATTGGCATAGAATAAAGGGGCATTTCTTTATTTAAAGTTAGATGATATGATTGTGCAATAATTAGTGGGGGAAAAATAATGGTTACCATTTGCTATAATAACAATTTGTACATCTTATAATCCACCCCTAACAGTAGGCTTTTATAAGCAAACGTTTTATTAAGCACTTACTATTAACAAGTGAGAAGTGATCTCACGTTAACTAATGAATTATCAACTTTTATAATTTACTTCCAATTTTCACAATATTTTTATGATAGGGCTTCTTTTAATATTTGAACCACCCTTTGATCTGATCTAAAATATTTGTTTTTAAAAAATTAAAAAAGAATTACTACTTAAAACAAGATAATGTTAACTTAACTTTGAGTGTTTGTCTTTTTAAGGAGTATGAAAGAGTGGCTCTGTGATAGAAGCTGTGTATTGTCTTCCTTTGTGGAAATACCAGATTTATGCCCCTTGATTATGGTTGTATACCACTGCCAATTTTTCAGGCTTCAGATACAGTTTATAACTCTATGGTCACATGCATTAAAATAAAAACCATTACACTAATTTTATTGTAATGTACATTATCTTTGTTTCATTTATTGTCAGAAATATTAACAAGTTATTACTTCCAGTTATATTTTTGTAGTTTATGAATATAAAATTTTGAAAAGAATATTTTCTTACTATGGGTGTGCATATTTTTCATTGATGTCTTTAAAATAAACGCTGTTCAGATGCTGTTTTAAATACCCATATTAAGAAATGTTGAACTCTGTTATAGCTGAATAAAAAAAACTTGTGATCTGTCTATTAAAATATCATGATGTTTATCTGTTTGGACTTTTGTTTATTTTTTATTTAAAAAATTTTCTTACCTTTCAGGTTATGAATTTAAGGAAGGGATAATTATATTAAATTATGTACGGTTCTGTACAGCAGTCTTTGGTAACCCTAAAATGCTAAATATTCCAAATGTTATCGATACCAAATATTTTCTAATTCATTTTCTTTTTAACTTATACTTTTATTGATTTTAAAATCATTTATGATCATTTATTGAGGATGCTGAGAGTAATCTAGGATATTCCAAGACTTTTGGCCTGTACAGTAAATTCTGTTACAAATGCTAACTTTGGACAAAATATCACCTTCATTTACTTTGCTTTTAATGACTGACTGGTGACTGCCATAAAGAAATAAAGGGCCATCTTTACATCACTACCTTTTGTCATGTACATAACATGTAAAGATTTCTTTTTCTTTATAGCCACCATTAAAGATGATTTTATGTCTAGCATCAGTAACCAGTTGTTCAGGTCTCAAATGTAGAGCAGTAGAGTCCATTTTCTTTTATAATTTGAGTGTAATCAGCCGTGGAGAGAACCAGTGGTGAACGACTCTTATATTTACCATCAATAAAACAGTACAAGTCCACTGTATTAAAATTATTCTCTTTCCAAACATCTATGTACATTCCTTAAGAAGTTAGACAAAAAGTCGTCATGGTTTTTAGGTGGGTACAAACTTTCCAAGCAGTAGTAATATTACTTCACCTGTCATCATGAACAGGTAATTAGTTAAAAATCTTAAGTGTCATTCATTACTTTCAGCATAATTACCAATGATGACAAAGGAACACTGTGCCCTTTTCAGGCTAACTTTTCCATTTAAGGTATGCACTTAAATATTAGAGATCCTCTTAAAGAGATGATTAAAATAAAGTATTTTCCCCACGTGGAACAGAATTTATCACAAATGATGATTATTTTTGCATAAGACAAAATTATCTGAATGAAAGAAATATATGATTTCTTATTTTTAAAACTGAAAAGATATTTTATTGATCAAGAAAGTATCACTTTAAATATGATGATGCATTATTAATGGTGTATTTAGTTAATAGCATTATGCTGGAAAGTAACTCTGTCTTATTTTTAAAATTCAGTGGCGAATAATTAATAAATACCAGACAAGTTTTTCATTTTTATTGACCAAAGTCTTGAAACGCTAACGACGCCATGACAGTTTTGTTGTTTGTTGTTTTTTTTACATCAGTCATTCAAGGTAAACGAAAGATTATTATTATTTTTTTTTTTGTTTAAACCCAAAGAATATTCAGTATAAACAGTTTTAACCCAACTATGCAATAACAAACTTTAATATAATTTGTGAAATCAACGTTTGCCTGCCAAAATGGCTATCCGCCTTGAATAACAGCTACCTTCTATGAGGAACAGGGGAGATAACTCTCCACAACAGAGCTGCATTTGATTTTGCAGTACAACTTTAAAATCTTGTTATCCTCATTAAAACAACTTGGCAACAAGCAAAATTTGGACTCTAGCATCTTTTAAACTCTAGTTAAATTTGTAAGGTTGGTTCAGGTCAAGAAATGTCAAATTTTGGCAGCCCATCCATATCTCTATTAATCTAAGAGAGAGAGACCCAGGAACGTCTAATTATTATTATTATTTTTTTTTTTAGTCTGTGTGGCTCAGGATGTCGAACACAGTGATACAGACAGAGCAGGTTCCATTTGTCAGGTATATAGACAAAAAATTTTTTAAAAAGGTGCAATTGGCTAGTGCTTGTTCGGGTTAAATGTACATACTCTAATGTCAAAATCCATGGATGTATCTGCTCAGTTATCTCCCATTAGTTCTTTTCTCATAGAATTTTGCTAGCACCAATTTAATGTTGCGAAACTGTGGCCGGAAGAGGAAACGTGGATGACTGAAGCCGCCACCTGGCTCCATTACCAGTTAAATGCTCTCGCCATCGGAATAAATTCTAGTTTTTCTTTCTCCCTTTCCTTGTTACTAGTAAATATTTAATTAAAAAGCGTTTGGAGCAAAGATTCTGTTGACATCCGAAGCAGAACTGATGCCAGATACAAGCCTCGTTTCAGCAAAAGTGCTAAATTCTGCAGGTAAAAAAGGATGAGGGTCTGAAGTAAGTGTGCATCTCGTAAATCTGGGTGCCCTATATCTACAATCTGTCAAAAACTCCTTTCCAAAATAAAAGCAAAGCCAGCCAGCAAAATTAATTAATAAAAAAATCTGAAGCCATATCTTCATTTCAAGTACCATATCCCATCTACAGGTTTGCACACCTGTAAAGCATAACAGTTATCGTTAGGAGAACTGGATTGAAATATCTAATATTGGAAAATTGTTCTATAATAACGATATTTCTGAAAACAAAATAAAGGGGAAAACTCTCCCTCCACTGATCACTGCAATTCTGGTATCTTTTTTCTACCTGTTCACGGTACATGATGTATAATACACTGACCAGACAAAACAGCTATTTTTTCTTCACCTCTAAGGAATCTATACGCCATCTTTATACGATGACTGAAAATGAACTATATTAATATAACATAATTGGCTCGTAAAGATTATATATACGCCTGTACGGGTGTGTGGGTGTGTGTTTTTTTATATATATATCTTAACAGATTTAGTACTTATGTCTGATAAAATTCTAAATGGTCAAAATTCTTCTTCTCATTGCCAGCCATGAGATTTTGGGCCGAATCGGAAGCACAATTTTTTTGGATAATTGCCATCTCGAGGAACGTTCATAAAATATCCTTCTTTTCTGGAATACCTGTAACAAACAAGTATTCGGTAGACAGGTAAATGCATGCATAAACAGCGCACAAATAATTGCATTTCCTCCCTTCAGTTAGTATTATAATTTATGAAAACGTCATAGAAAATCAGCGCGCCTGCGTTATCAGGTGGAGGTCTGGTCTCTCACATCTATCAGACGTT
Source organism: Nautilus pompilius (assembly GCA_018389105.1). Lineage (NCBI taxonomy): Eukaryota > Metazoa > Mollusca > Cephalopoda > Nautilida > Nautilidae > Nautilus > Nautilus pompilius. The sequence continues at coordinate 48,377 of JACATO010000023.1, read as the reverse complement.
CTGGAAGAGGTTGTTCCGAGATGGACAGTGATATCTAGATTTCTAGGAACCTTCGATAAATTTCCCAATTAAAAAATTACCTTAAAATCTGAGTTTTTCAGGGGTTTATTGATGTCACGAATAAACAACGTTTTGTAAAATAGATTTTAAAAAGTTTTATGCTTAAAGGTTTAGTGCCAACCAAAAAAGAGGAGGGAGAGAGAGAGTGGGATCTGTTCTGGAACCATCATTGTTTGTACCCCTAACATCGATCACTGTGCTGATGTAAGATTAAAAAGAAAATTACAGTCAACACAGAGATCTGATTAACAGATAAATAATAATCAATAGTTTAGTTAAACTTAACTAATTCCAGAGCTGATGAAAGTGAAAAACAGGAATCTAAAAGTAAAATATTGTAAATTGTAAAAATACGCTCTTCTTCTCTTCTTCTTCTTCTTATTATTATTATTATTATTTATTATTATTATTATTATTATTATTATTATTACAGCCCACCTTATTTGTTTGAATAATGAATCAACCTGACCTGAGAGACCGACTCATTTTTTCGTAGTTCATCTCTCGCTTGTGTTTCTTTTCTCGCCCCACAATTTAGCCACCTGGTCCGATTTGATCACTCGGAAGATGCCCCTCTTTTGGTCCTCCCACGTGATCAAGTTGTCCTTGTAGTGAGGGTCGTGCAAAAGGTCCCGGATGAATTCCCACAAGTGATAGACTTTTGAAGCTGCGAAATTAAACAAACAAAAAATTTTTTTAAAGGCCGTTCACACTTTTTGTAGATTTATACCAAAAACAAACTCGCGCACTGTTTGTTTGTTATAGATGAAGTAAAAGGGTTAAAAAATTTTTGCATCCGTGTGAACATAAAATGCAGCAACATTTTTTGCAAAACAATTGTCTTTCAAGAATGAAATATATTTAAAAATGCACTTTTATTAATGATTTATTATCATTTATGATCTTTAATCAAAAATATGTTTAAAAAAAGTTTTTTAAGGTTGCTGAAGACGGTTTGCGCGGCTCTGTCCAGATACAGACTCCATCTTAGTGCAGTTCTACGGTGGGACGAGGGTTCGCATCAACTGGCGGTCGGGTCCGTCTCGGCACGACATTTATTGGCATTTACTCGATAAGTAGGCCCGGCCTGGAGCTTAACGACGCGCTGAAGATGCATCTAGCTCCCAACTTACTCTGTCCTTTCTTCCTCCCGGGCTTCTGGCGTCCGGGCTTCTGTGGCGCGGCACCGCGACTGGGCGGCTCCTGGGGACTGCAGGGCGGGTGCTGGCAGGGCGGGTGCTGGCAGGGGTGCGCGGAAGGAGGACTGTAGTGGTCTGTCACGCTCTGCTGCCAGGTGTCGGAGTGAGCCCTCTCGGGCACCCAGTCGTGACCTGGAGAAACAGCACAAAGGATCGTCACATTTACGTAAACACACCTACCCACCTGCTGGCGACCGCAGTAGTGAGGCCACCACCCCGAATCGCTATGGCGTCCCGCGAGACCTGCAGCCATCGCGCCAACTAACGAACGGAGACATCTCTCTCTCTTCTCTCTCTAGCGCTCTCTCTCTCGGAGGAGAATCGAGATCGATCTCTATCTCTCTCTCTATCTCTCTCTCTCTCTAGATCGATCTCGAGATCTACTCGATCTCTCCCCATATTCTCAAATCTTCTCTCTCTTCTCTCCCATCTCTCTTCTCTATCTCTCTCTCTCTCTCTCTCTCTCTTCCCCATCTCTCTCTCTCTTCTCTCTCTCTCTCTCTCTCTCTCTCCACCCCGGAACAAATTGAGAAAAGGCAACTTAAGTGACCTCGCTCGGTCCGCGCCGTTCGTAATCTGCATCTTCACTCTGCTCAGAATCTGCCCTCTAAGTGGTTTCTCATAATTGAGTGTGAGATTCTAACTGCACTCAAGTTTTTACCCTGACTCCACCCCCTAGACACGCCGAAGTCCCCGCGGGGGCTAGGCGCTGACGAACCTTCCACAAGGCGACCTGCACTTATTTGTTATCGAATGACTGCCCTATCTTCTCCAGGAATCGTGTTATGAGGGGGTGGGGACCTGGCACCTCCATCGTCAACCGTGAGCGACGACTCGTGAAGAGGTAGCCCCCCCCGCGGGTTCGATCTCAGCCAACCGTAAAATGCTTTATTGTCCGCCTTGGTACTTCTAGGTGGTGTAAAGAAAACAACCGGCGATGCGTGGCTTTTGTTGAGATTCATTAGACATTTTCAGGGGGGTTAGCTCTTTAGAATGCGTCAAAATGTTAGATTTTCCCCAGTTCGCGTATCAGGTGATGGAGAGAGACAGGGGTCAGGTTTTATAAAATAATTAAGGCTCTTTTAGCGCCGTGGACAGCCACAGCCGTCTGGCCGCCGGCAGGTAGAGACTGGCTGGCTGGCTGGCTGGCTGGAGCTTCAGAATGAACCGATCCTAGAAGATATTTTTTTTACAAATTTGTATAGCATTGGAATAAATTAACGTACATTCTAACAGTGAAAGTAGAAACCAGTTTAACAATGAGTCTTTCTTCCTGAATATTTGTCTAAACTACGATGGCTGCCCGCCTAAGTAAAATCAATTAGTTTGGTAAACCCAGGTTTCGTAATTCTGACATCGTGGAGACTTTTACCGAAAATCTGAGGATCGTCCTGTGTCTGCTGGGGGTAGAAGGCTGGAGTTTGGACATAGTAATTTTGGTCTTCGTAATACTGATCCAAGCCATCCGAAAACGGAGAGTAAAAATTTTCATATTCCGGCTCTGGAAGTTCATAATCTAAAAGGAAGAAAGAAATACATTCAATAAAATAACCAAAACAAGTGATTGTACGTCGAAAAAAATACAACAACAATAAACAACGTCGAAGCTGCTTTTTTTTCTTCTTTTTTCTTAAATTTACTAATTAGAAATTATTAATATCAGAATTAATTTTTTCAGTGTTGTGATGTCTGTACTTTGAAGACCGCCATCTTGTGTGTTGGAGCTCTCTTGGAGTGAGGATAGAAAACGTAGCTCGGCGTCAGAACCCATGTAAACGACGAACTGACTTTATGCTTTCTTGCAATAACTGAACTCTGAACTGCAGAGATATAACAGTTTTATTGTAATATTCAGGTAAAAGAAGAAAACCCCTGTTGAATATTTTTTTTTCGTTTTTGTTTTGATTACTTGTAGGATCCTTTTTTTAAAAAAAAGGGAACACTTTTGTGGTTTTCTAGTTTTGTCTCAACTCCACATTTATATAAAGTACAATTAAAAAAATAACAGAACTGTCCAATTTGTTAAACTTTCTGGCTTTAAAGTTTCTAATAAAAACAGAGTAAATTCAAGAACATTTACGAAGCTTTAAGACAATCTTATTAGTTATCCCTGCAGTTTTGTTCCATGATAAAATTTTAAATAAATAAACCAAAATTTGAATTTATTGTTAAGAAAAGTAATTTAAAAAAAAATTTTTTTTACGTTATTTTATATAATTCTATGTACGAAAATTACTATTTAGGTTCAAATAGTTTAATTAGTAGTTTGTGCTTAAGTTAAATTTTTTTTAAAAAAAAATATTGAGTGAGAGCTCATTAATTTACTAGCATCTACAGCTGTGCTGGACTTCATAAATAGATTAGGATTCATCAGTTAGTAAGTTTAGGTAAAGGGAGAAATAAAACAATAGCGAAAGTAGATGATGAAACAGCCGTTAATAATAAGTACACAAGAACGTCTCGTCCTGAAGGCTGGCATTTTAAAAAAAGTTCAGAAAAGGGAGCTAGAAGGGGATTGGAGGGGTGCCGGCCTTGGTGACCAGGCAAGTTACCTGGGGGAGAGCTAATCAAGAATTACTTGGGAAACCCCCTATCGCATGTACTTAAAAAAACCCTACTAGAACTCCCCATTTTTCAGATGTTGGAGAAACTCACACGACCAAATGGGGAGAGGGAACCGCGCCAGGGCAGTACGCCAAACCAAACCACCCCTCACGATCGGGAATCGAACTCGGGTTCTCAGCACTGGCAGCGTCACACACACACACACACATGTGTTGTTGTTGTTTTTTAAACCTTGGCTTACGTTAATAAACGCGTTAAACGGACAAGCGAGATTAACGAGGATGTACGAAGGGCGTGAGCCTGGGCCTCACCGTTCTGGTTACAGGCGTAGCTGCTGTCACAATAGTCGAAGCAGTTGTAGCCAGCCCACTGACCGGACGCCGTCTCCTGTCTGCTGTAGTAAGATTTCACCTCTGGCATGCAATTCTGGCTCCGGAAAAACTCTTCTGTTTGTAAAATGCATTCGTTTGGAATGACGTTGATAAACTGAAAAGGAAGACAGAGATATAAAGTTTGGGAGTTATTTCACAAATCTCTATTTCTGCCTGTTAATCCGATAAGAGTCAATCTGCGGGTTGGGGGGTAACTTTGCATTGTTCTTCAAATAAACATCTGCGTCCGTTGCAATGATGGAAGTCGAGATTCTAACGCATGCGCATGCAGTCGCTAGAATAAGTTCTGTTTTTGTCTACAGTCTTCTCAGCTGACAGAAATCTGTTCGTAATAATGGAAAATCTCAGTGTGAAAAAAACGGGCAAATAAAGGCATGTTCAGTCCTTGGTCGGGCAGCACAGTTTGGCACAGAATTAACAAGATTTTCCACCATTGTCTGGTCTCCAGTGTCTGTGTGGGGGTCTCTATCATATTGACAGAATGGAACTCAGCGGACAATCAGGATGATCTGACAGATGGTTGACCGGATGCATATTAGGGCTTTGGGTACCCAGGGGAAAAATATGAATGCACTGATTTCTACAAAAGAACATGTGCGTCAGAGTCTCAGGTGTGTCTTTAAAATTGCAGTGTGCCCAGCAGAATTGAGACATCTGTCGACAAGCACCAATTCTTTCTTTTCACCGTTTCCCGATCGCATTCCCACGCTGCTGCTGCTTCCTCCTCCTCCATATTTGGAGAGACGACGCCGGACTGCTGTTCGCCTCGTTTCTGTTGTGAGGGGATATGTCAGCAAGAGAATTTCGACGGTGAGTGCGGCGGACATGGCGTGTTCTTGTCGTAGTATTCTATCATCCCATAAAAATCTTGTAAGGCCCGACTTATCAGTATGATAAGCATACTTTTACCAGTAACTGCTAACTAATGAACACTAAATGTTTTGTATAGACCACATTTACTAGTAAAAATCCGTAAATGCTATGTAATGCATACATTTTATTGGTAAATGCCAAATAAAGTTCATCTATATAGCAGTAAATATCATGCTAAGTTAGTCTTTGTAAACAAAAGTTATTAAATACCGTGTACAATCTATCTCTTTCAGTACAAATGCAAAGTCCGTTTCTATTAGTGCATACCAGTAAATATCATTAAATGGCAAGTAAAATCCGTCTTTATCAGGAAATGCCATGTAAAGTTGGACTTCCAGGTCAATAGATTTTTTCCCTCTGTGCATTGTCGTTCATTAAGAGACACTTTTTTAAAATGCATTTATTTAAATATTCGATCTCCTTCAGAAAATTGAATTAAAAAGCATAAATATTTTTAAAGAAATTTTTGAGAAAGAGCACAACCCCAGAAAAGTTCCGCTTGTTCCGGTGCCGCTGTAGAAGATTAAGATATGAAATAAAGAGAAGAACTGTGATGGACTCAAGCTATACTGGAACACAGTTTTAGATCTCCTGAAAACCATAGAGACTCCAGACAAGTGCCTCTTGAGTTCTCAAACCCAAATCAGGAGGCACCACTTTACCCATGATGATGCTAACAATGCACAAAAATATCGATAGATATATTTATAACAGAGGTAAAGTGTTTTTTATGGCTGGGACAAGAATATAGAGGTCGCTCGCTGGTACTTATACTCGGGACTCAACAAGATGGCGGCGAAGTATGAAAACGATAAAGTTTCCTTGCTAAAAGCATCAATTCCCAGACATTTATTCCTGTATCTCAGCACTACCCAAGAGTCCCCCAACCGCACACAGTCACCGAGGCTGCTACCCTACACGGAGATCCACAAAGAAAGATAGAGCGGGCTCATTAACACCTTATAAAGAGCACGTGGGATAACTAATTAGTCACCTACTGCTTTACTGATGTTTATGGGAACACCGACCTGCGGGTACAGTTCGAGCCGGGCTATCTTGCGCCAGGAGCCACTGCGCACAACAGCAGTGCACGTGACAGGTGTCTGAAAGTTCTCTTGGGTTACCCTGATAATTCGAACTGATTACCTCCCCCTCAGAATATTGTTATAGACGAACAGAAAGATTCGGTCGTGGAGTCGTTTAATTCTCGTCTTTCTTTTGTTGTAAAAAAAAATTAAAGGGAAACTTAATTATGAAACGGCTTTCGGTAAAGTGGCGTGAGATCTGACGAGTCTTTGAAAAGGTAAAAAAGAACAAACACCGTGAAGGTGCGAGTCAACTTACTGATCGAACCAATTCAATCAGTTCACGTTCCATGATCGGAGAATCCTGAAAAGACATTAATTAATTAATTAATTAAATTGTTTCATGAAATGGCATATAAATCTAAGGTTAAATAAACAAATAACTGTACACGTTAGTGAGACAGATGCAGACAAGAGAAAACAGTTTGATAAAATTAAATAGTTTTAAAGTTATCAGTACGAGTTTTTTCCTTTTTCTGGTATACATACAGTACTCTGCAAAAGTCTTATGCGACCCTAAAAACTTTGAAGACTCCAGACGAAGAAGGACGATAACCAGTCGTCTGATTCATTTTTTAATGCGTTATCTCAGCGCGTTACTGCGAATTTTCATGAATGGCTCGTCAGCATTTTAAAGCATTTAGAAAGAATCTTAACCCTTTAAGGAGTTTTTTGTTGTTGTTGTTGATGTTTTAACTATTTGGATATGCCCGTATATTTACAGGGAGGGAGGATTTACTCCGACAGGGCAACCCGAAGTTCAAAGTAGGCTGACCTGACCGGGGTCAGTTGTTATAGAAGAAAGTCGCCATAGCACCAGTAATTTCTAATTAACCGTATAGACGAGGCTGTAATGGACGTCATATGTTTTACTTATGCTTAATTAATAATTACTGGTGCTGTAACAGGATTCTTCATTATACATACAATTTAATAATAATAATAATAATAATAATAATAATAATACTAATAATAATAATAATAATAATAATAATAATAATAATAACATGAAGAGCATCTGAAATTGAGAGTAAATATAAATACTGCATATAAAATTAGTATTGGCGTAGGACGGATAGGTATACAGTTGTATAATCATCATGTGCATCCTCGAGTCAAAGGCCGACAGTCCTGGATCGACCAGGGGCAAAGGATGGATGTGCGGAGAGCTACCAAAGTTCTCCAACGCTGCCCAGAACGAATCAAATAATTCATTTTTAAATATCTGGGAGGAGACGCACACGTGGCCGGTTGGTGGAAGAGAGCGAGAAGTCCAGTGAGATATGCCAAACCGAGCGGGGTCCGACTGAGATCTGAGCAGTCTGGCGGTATCCACCGGACTACCGCGCCGCCTACTTGTATAGTGATACTGCCAATGACTCCTAACCGTCTGCCGGTGTCAGCAGACGTTCTTCCTCCAGTAACAGACCTGTTTAATACATGGTAACTCGCAAAACGCTTCTGTAAATAGTCCTCCTCATTAACCCTGACTTTGTTCGAAATTATTGGGGAAAAAAGAGGAAACTTTTCAGGACCAAACAAACTTAAAGTCCTTTACTATATAGAAAAAGGAAACGGGGGAGAGGGCGAAGGGGAGATGCGGATTGTGGTAAAGAAGCCTAAGAGGGTTCACGGTTAGGGTCGGGGCTGTGGTCAGGTTCGTCATAACGGGCGGAGTTCGCGAAAGGTGCCCGACGACGACGACAGACTTCTGTTTGGGAACCGGCCGCACGGGGTCGGTCTCCCTTCCTCCATCGTTGGGTCCGAAATAATCCTTGCCTCAACTACCCCCTTTTTCCCCTTTTTTTAAAAAAGCTAATGAGCAACCGGAAGATGCAGCGTTAGGGGAGTCCCGCTCTGCATAAGTCTCGCTCGCTTTTAGTAAAGAGAGAAAAGGACAGACTTCTCTCGGTGACTTACTAAGTATACATGTGATGCACAGTACTTACCTCTGCGGATAGAATTCGTTCCTCGGGGTTCTCGGTCATCGCTTCGTCCAGCCCAGGCAAGCGGCAGCAGCAGCCTTTCCGAGAAGGTGCACTAGAGCATCTGTAGGCAATTCGTTTCCTCCTAAGTTCTCTATCCCGTCCAACAAAAAAAAAAAACAAAACAACAACAACAAACAACAGCAGCAGCAAATAACAACAGTTGACGACGTCATCGTATTCCATCCAATCGTTAATATCGAGTGGAAATCTAACTGCTTAAAAGGAATTAATTTGTAAAACAAAGACATGTAAATAAAGGGTGTGTTTTCCTTGTAGGTTTTCCATAAAAATACCAAGAAGAAAGGTGAGTGTGTGCGTGTTCTTCCATGAATAAAAATGAGTTCTATTGTTTTCTTCTGGTTATTTTTACACAGTTGCCTTCCTCGTCATGTCATCCTCTGAATCCACAATAAAGCTGGAAGAGAACAAAGCAGGAGACAAACACAAGCGTTCGTTTAATAAGAAAATAAACATAATAACCATAAAAAACAAGACTCTCTCTTCTCTCATCTCTCTCTCTCTCTCTTTCTCTCTCCATCTCTCTTCTCTCTTATCTCTCTTCTCTCTCTCTCTCTCTCTCTCTCCTCTCTCTCTCCTCTTCTCTCTCTTTCTCTCTCCATCTCTCATCTCTCTCTCTCCATCTCTCTTTCTCTCTCTCTCTCTCTTCTCTCTCTCTCTTCTCTCTCTCTTCTCTCTTCTCTCTCTTCTCTCTCTCTCTCTCTCTCTCTCGGTGGTTTTTCGCGCCGCCCCCAAAGTTCCCCATTAACGAATTGTCGGCCAGCAGCCACGGTTCCCCATGAGACGGAAGGGCCCCCAGGTCTCCAGAGAGGGGCCGGCCGGAAGGCCGGTTCTTCTTCTTTAAAAAAACCCCAGCGCCACACAGCAACTGGTCTGGAAAAGTTGCCCTTCCCTCGCCCAACTTCGTGTCACGCGATCCTTTCGGTCTGTAATAGCCATGGGCGAGCTGCGTCGAGGGTCCAAGATCGATTCCCAGTGTTAGTCGTTTACAATTCCACGGATGAGATTTTTTTGTATTCAGATTGAGCGCAGTCCATAGCTCAGGTGGTTTTAAGCCCTGCGCGAGAGTCTTAACTGACTGCAATCTCTCTTCTCTTCTCTTTTTAAGGTTAACAAACCGTCAATTAGTCAGACAGGTGCATAAAACGCGAGGAACAAGGAATAAAAAGAATTAATATTTCGTCCGATCTGCCATATCTAGCATCTTAAAACACAGACCAAGACGTTTGCAAATTGCTGTACACAGGTAAAAAAAACACGCCTTTCGTTTGGTTTGGAGACATAAAAGTCTTTCCAGGTATTAAAGCTACTTTCGGCGGTGCTGATTTCGGGATTTTTTATTATTATTATTATTATTATTATTTATTATTATTATTATTATATTATTATTATTATTCGTATTATTATTATTATTATTATGCTTATTATTATTATTATTATTATTATTATTATTATTATTATTATTATTATTTATTATTATTATTATTATTATATTATTTTATATTATTATTATTATTATTATTATTGTTATTATTATTGTTATTATTATTATTATTATTATTATATTATTATATTATTATATTATTATTATTCTATTATTATTATTATTATATTATTATTATTATTATATTATTATTATTGTTGTTGTTGTTGTTGTTGTTGTGTTGTTGTTGTGTGTTGTTGTTGTTCTATTATTATTATTATTTATTTATTATTATATTATCTTATTATTATTATTATTATATTATTATTATTCTTATTGTTATTATTGTTATTATTGTTGTTATTGTTTGTTATTGTTGTTGTTTGTTATTATTATTATTATTATTATTAATAGTATTTATGTTATTATTGTTATTATTATTATTATGTTGTTGTTGTTGTTGTTATTATTATTATTATTATTATTATATATTATTATTATTATTATATTATTATTATTATTATTATTATTATCGGAAATGAGTTTTTTCCGCTCGTTTCCTGTGGCTGATTAAAATGAAAGTATATTGGTTTGTAAACTTTATCAAGAGGATTTCTCCAATAACAGATCTGTTTTTGACTCGGAAAAAAAAAGAACAGCTCAAACTTACGCTAATGAACCACGTGGGTAGATTTCTTGTTAACCTTCTAGCGGCGGAATTACTGAGAACCGGGGATATTTTAGTGTGCAGTGCCGTGCACAAGTCTCACACATCACGAAAGGTTCGGGGATCCTTCTCCTTATTCGGTTTTTAAATTTTTTAACGCTACAAATCGCAGACTTTTATTAATTATTTGTCATCAGGGATCGTTAAATTCCGCTGGGTTTCCGTAAGTGCTTGTTGCGGTGCAGCAGGTGGTAGATTTGGCCCCGTCTCGTTTCTCCAGGTCCGAGAAATATAGCGGACAGGTCGTTTGACTGCGTAGTGTGTGTCAGACTGATCGGCAGCTACCAGTGGGATATAATTCTGAGTTGGCAAAGACGAGCAATAGTAAAAAATTAATAACAAACTGCTTCTACTGCTGGGGCAGGGGGCGCGACTAGAACAGCAAGTGAATAAAATTCCAGTTACGTCCCCTGTCGCTGTTTCCGCAGCAACGAAAATCGCCACAGATTCGTTCGGCCACGTGCGGATATTTACACCGGAGTCGCGGCCGAGGACAGACGGCTCGATATCAGGAAGACAGCAGGTTGTCTACGGATAATCAATTACCAGCGGCAGCTGCTCTTGTACTTCTGATGGTCGAAAACTCGTCAGGACGTTTATATTCTGAGCTCCATTACCCCATCTCGGGGTGGTGACGTAAGAGATGTCTGCTTGTTCTGTGGCACGGGGCAGGGCATCTTCAGGGGCCCCTCCGACTGTAGCTGGGAGGGTGGAAGCGTTTGGAGGCGTCTCTATTGATAAGGCTGACTTATACATTTTCTTTAAGATGCGTTTTCCCAGGAAATGTCACCCGCTTCCTTTTTTTTTTTAGCCGGAAAACCCTCATCACAGCCAAAATAACTCCGGAAATCTGTTTCCGGCTTCGCTCCGAACTTCTGCGACGATCGAAGGCATCCATACAGGCGAATCGGCGCATTCCACAGATGCAATAAATTAGCTAAGAAACACATTTAAAACAAGGCTCCGAGAGAGACCGATCCGGGGGTCTCTCTGATCGCGCACCTGCGTAGTTGGTCGAAGAGGAAGTCGGAGCGTGGAAGACACGACCGACCGACCGTGGCCTGCCATTGGTGAACACAAGGACGCGAGAGCGCGCAGCTAACAATGGTACAGGCAGAAACTGGTCGAGCGCGAGCGGATACCTTTTCAATGGAGTAATTCTTCTTCTCTCCATAGAAAACGAAAAAGAAATAAACAAGGAACGGAATAAAAGGAAACAAAAGAGGGGGGTGGTGGTGCTTGACGACGAAGGTAGACAAAATAATGAGTTTTAAAGAGTCGCGCACATACTACGAGATGGCCAGGAAGAGCGGAGGCGATCAGACAGAACTCAAAGATTAGGAAATCAGGGAGTTGGACGGTCGCAGTGGCGAATGGTTCCAGCCACCTCGCATCGGGTGTTTCCCAAGTCTAAAGTGCAGTTTTATTTGTATTCTGTGTAGATGGGCGTAAACACTCGAATTGACGACAGAACAGTGAACATTTTTGATCCTGTAAAAACCTTAGAATTCGTTAATTTCTGTCATCATCTTTGGTCACGCTGTTTGATTTCTGAAAATGCGAAGGCGAATCAAAACTTTGCTTCCACCTCGAAAAAATATATATGATTCCACCTGATATGCGTCTCTCTTTTAAGTCTTTCTTTCGATACAACAGGTTCTCCAAACTGATGGAATTAACCCTAACCCTCCTTACACACACACAATGCATACAGGAAAACGAAAACTACACGAATACGTTGTTCACTGCATCAATATTTCTTTGTAAACCCCTTTCTTTATATCGAGAATGACCCCTATTCATGTATGTTTAAAATCGTCGCCCAATGAGTTGTCTTCGTGAAAGAATGACATGATAGATGAAAACCAGCCAGTACCTGCCGACAGTCAATAATAATAATAATCATAATAATATAATAATAATAATAATCATACTAATAATAATAATAATATATAATAATAATAATTAATAATAATAACAATAATATAATAATCATAATAATAATAATATAATAATAATAATAATAATAATAATAATAATAATAATAATAATAATAATAATAATAATAATAATAATAATAATAATAATGTTAAAATATTAATTTACTGATCAAAATAATTTCACTTGTATATAAACGATATCTTTATCGAATTAGTAAATACTGTGTAAAGATGACTTAGTAGCTGCGTTAATTCGATAAATTTCTAAGAAATACTAATAATACACTACATTATTTACCGTACAAAATGTTTGTATGTTTTACCTTCTCACAGATTAACCAGTGGACACTTTCATGCATCATAATCGAAAGAATCCCTTTTGATAATGAAGTCATGTTTAAATCTTATTGACTTTTAACAGAAGAATACATACGCGCGCACGCACACATACTCGCACAGACAGTGACACACACGTACATACATACACACAAAGGTCACACACACACACACACACACAAACACACACACATACTTTCACACACGTACACAGAGACACACAAAGGCACACACACACTAGACTCTCACATACAGGCACACACACGGACACACATACACACACATACTCTCACATACATTCACACACACACACATACTCTCACATACATTCACACACACGTACACACATACACATATACTCTCACATACAGTCACACCAACGTACACACACATATTTCACACACACACCATATTACTCGCACATACATTCACACACACACACTATTCACACACACGTACCACACACACATTCACACACACGTACACACATACACACAAAAGTCATACACACACATTCTCGCATACATTCACACACACGTACACACATACACACAAAGTCATACACACCACACACACACTCTCGCATACATTCACACACACGTACACACATACACACAAAGTCACACACATACACACACACGCACACACATACACACCTACTCACACACACACCCCTCTCTCTCTCTCTTCACATACATTTTTACACACACTACACACCTACTCCCACACATATTCACAACACGTGCACTATCCTCCATAATTTATTGAACATAAAGGAGGACATTTCGATAGAAAATTTTTGTGCGACAAAAGATTGGGAATAAACAATTTTCTCTACATATGGATTTTCTAACAGTAATTATCTTGTGTATGTGTAAGTATATGCATTAATAATTTGAAGTATTACGAGAAGTTTAATTTACAATTATGGATCCCAGCGTACGCGAGTGAGTGCGCGCGCCATGCCAAATTATGCCTAGAAATTCACTTAATTAAAATGAATGCAAATTATTTTCTATTTTTAATTACTTGTAGTCTGATGCTGTGTTTAGACTGATATTTTTTATTTGACTAAAGATTGTTTTTTTTTTAAATATGTATAGTCGGATTATCATATCCATGTTTTTCAAAATCAGATCTTTCTAAGCAAAAAACAGGTAGGTGGTGTAGAGCGGTTAATCCAGGTATTTCTTATCCTCTTAGTAGTATTAACTGATGGAGCTCTGGAACTCGTGGTCGGTATGCGTGTTATACAAACCCAAGCTTTCCTTGCATGGTCCACACCCGATGATCGAAAACCTGCTAACGAACCTCTAACGCGAGTTGGCTGTTTTGACGTGTACCTTTAGCGTGACGGGCACGGTGTCGCAGTGAGCTGAAGCGCTCTGAGTCGAAAACACAAGATCCCAGCCCGTGGATTCAAGACAGTTCAGCCCACCAGTATTATCTACGAAATCAGAACATGCCGAAACATCTGCAGCAAACGAACAATTAAACAAGAAACTACCAAACAGGTTTATTAGTTAGTCTATCTATTACTAATCAGGTGAAGGGAAGTACCCGAACTAACTCGATGTTTATCTTAATAATCGTCGGTACGATATGTTGTCTGTGGTGTGTAACACAGCACTGAGTGTGGATACTGTAAAGATAAACTGAGAGTGGTTATGAACCATCATAAACAGCATGTGAAGATCATTTCTGAGAGTAAATTACAGACAAAGTGTAGGTAAAGTCCATCTGACTCAGCGATCCCAGTAAAAGTCACGTGAACATAAAGTTTTACCTGTATTTACTTACTCAGTAAATTCACGTTTTTTTTCCTCCTTTCTTTCAATACCTGGTGACGGGAAATGGTTCTCCAGGTGTAACCGACGCACCTGATTTCCCTCTCTTACTGCTTAGAAAAATTTGGAGATCGGCTCTAACACAGATCAGTGCGTTTTGTGATTTGGTTTCAATATTACAATTACTGAACGCAACACAACGTTCAAAAAACAAATTAATCGCAAATTTTCACATGCTTGCTCTCGGATACCACAACTCTGTGCATGGCAGCTGTTTTGGCGAGAAGAGCTGGTTATTAGACCAAACGGGCAGGCACAGCTATGAGACCCGACCAGTCGCCACAGAACGATGTACACAGCTGTGACTCACAACCAAAGCTCTTATGGCGTCTTGCGCAGTCAAACATCATACAGAATTATGCACGATACCTGTCCACCGCACTGTATGGAGTTATTGTTATGTTGGAAGCTAAGTACCCGCCTTATGAGATGTTTTCTTGAAGAAGTGGCATGATAGATGAAAACCTGCCTGTACCTGTCGGAAGTCAAAACACTTTCGATTTTATGCCATATTATTTGCATTTACACCAAGTCTTTTCTCTGTTTCCATAACCATCTCCAATACTGTTTATTTTAGATACAATCAAGTATAACCTAAGATCCTTAATGTACACTGTAGTTACGACACTTAATTGCTGATATTTTTGACGATTTAATTTATTCATCCGTAAATATTAAAAACTCATATATTTGTTGACATTAATAATTTGTTTCTTTAAACATTTTGGTTGTTTGTTTCTCTTTCTTAATGCTTTGTTTAATTTCATCTATTATAATTAGCACATAAACATGCCTGAAGTTATTTTAATATATCTGTATTTTCTTTTCACGAAATTGGAAAAGCAACATTTAGTACGGTTCAGTGGGATCGTCACGGTCTGTGTCGCTTCTTCTCCCTTACAGAACCCGTTGTTTCTAAAATTGTGAGCCACAGTCGGAGATGAAGCTTCGAAAACTCACTAAAACAAAGAAAATCTGTTAATTTGCCTTATTATTGGAACATTTTAAAAGAACTTTCCATGACCAATAATTTTATGAGAATTAAACATATATAAACTTGCAACACCTTTTATTTATGTCTTCCTTTGCGGTTTGCATAATTGTGCGTATTTCTATATAGCGTTTGATTGTGTCAAAACGGTGGTTTTCTGGGGGGGGATAGGGGATATAGAAGGTCGCAGGTCGAAGCATCGGACAGCGACTGTCTACAGATAAGCGAGAGGCTAAAGAAGCTCGTCTCCGGCGAGCTCTCGCTGCTCAATCTAGAGATCCATCTCTTCTCTCTAGCGCTCTCCCTCAGCGAGAGCTCTCTCTCTCGAGGTCTTCTTCTCTCTATCTCTCTCTCTCTCTCTACTCTCGCGCGCTCTCTCCTCTCGCTCTCTCTCTCTCTCTTCTCCATCTTCCCTCTCTCTCCCTCTCTCTCTCTCTCTCTCCATCTCCATCTCTCTCTCTTCCTCCATCTCTTACTCTTCTCTCTCTCTCACCATCTCTCTCTCTCTCTCTTCTTCTCTCTCTCTCTCCCCCATCTCTCTCTCTCTCTCTCTCTCTCTCTCTCCTCTCTCTCTCTCTCTCTCTCTCTCTCTCTCTCTCTCTCTCTCTCTTATATATATACATCTGGTTCTAACTCATAAAATAACGAACAAAATGCTTCCAGGAGCAAATTAATTCATATTCTACTCGATTTAAGAAATGAGGAAATTATATTTATTCAAGCTTTGGTTTTGTTTGTTCTTGAAAAGAAAGAATAATGAAGTATCATGCCGTATTTCTTGTAGTGGAGATACATTCTGATGGCAGGAATAACCTCAGTCAACATTTTGGAGTTTGGAAATGCGCACCAAGAGTAGACAACTACGAAGAAGTAGAGGTGAGGCGAAAACAGATCGTTGGGTTCAGGTACGGAAACAGAAGATAATGAAACAAAAGAAGAAAGAAAGAAAAATATAAACGACAATCAACTGCAGTAGCATAGACGGCAAAACAAAGGAAACAATAACGGTGAGTTGTTTTGAAAGCGTTAGACTTTCCATCCTTCTGGAGTTTTCAATGATGTTAAAGATGCCACATGTAATCAGATAGTATGGCTACAGAATTTGAAAAAGCGGGGGGGAGGGGTGGGTGATAAAAAATGTATTCGATTCTAGCATATTCAGCAATCTAGATAGAAACTTCTAATCATGTAAACTCCGCCATTTCCCCTGTTAAGGCTGGTTGCGGCTGACAGAACTGAGATGGCTGCAGGTGCTCTCACTGATAAAAGGGATGACGCTTCACGAAAACTGCCCAACCAATCAGGTCCGTTAACATACATTGGAACTTCAATGATATATATCTTTTTACTTGACTCAAAATAAAATACTTTGAGGTTTTAAGGGGGATAATGGAATAAAATCTTTGAAACATTCTTTCGCATAGTTTTCTATTCGTTAGGAACTCTTGCCTGTTTCTAGCATAATCGACCTCTAGAGGTTCCGCTGGTCGCTTGCCGTTAGCCAATCTGCTTTTTCCTTACAAATCGGTGACATGGCAAACCGCTTTCGCTTTATCTAGCGGCATGGTACTTGATGCTGCTTCATGTAGAGCCTGCATCATGATCTGGTGAGGTGTCTCTCTTTTCCTCCTGCTTTTCTCATGTACGTACGAGTCATTAGTACTTTCTTCTCAGCGTACCTGACGCGCCCTGTAGGTAGACAGCCAGGACTTGAAAGATAGAATAACGAGCACTAGCAACTATCGTATGTATTGGTTCACCAGCCAGGATATTTATTTACTTTTTGTTATATCAAACCCCGCTTGGATAAGCTACAAAACTCCCAGACAGCGCCGAAATACACCAAAAGTCAAATCATCTGGGTCACGCGGGTAAAAAGTGAAGCAAAACTTCTCAACAGGTAAATAATCACTCCTACTGTGAGAGGAATCGGAGGGTTTTCTTCTAATCAATTCCCGCAAGAAATTATCGAGTGAAGGCTTTCCACGGGACATAAACTGCCAGAACCTTAAACGAGATATTGGCGGGGTTACGACTTTCCCCTGTCACTTTCAGCCCCGGTCCCTAACCTCATGACAAATTATGTTTGGTGAGAACCGGTGCTGGACCGAATATTTATCCGATTAGAACTTATATTTATGAGGGATTATCTGACTTATATCTACATATATTTGTGGAGAAGCTATGTCTGATAAAGAACTATATATGCAGACGGGACATAAAAGTTAAACTCAATGAGAAAGCGTTTGATGAGAAATTATTCAATAAAATTTACTTTTTTCAAGAGATCATTCGACATATTTACATTACCGAATGTTCGATTAAAATCTGCATTATGTCGACCTGATTTCTGTCACTTTTAAGTGGCGGCGAAGGTAACTTTTTAGAGACAAGAAAAGAAAAATGTCAAACCTCGTGCTGTTTTCAGACAGCTCCGTCTTAGTTAAAGAATCTAATTTTACCTGTGCGCGGGATAATGACTCGATAGTTTTTCGCAACCTGTTCGTGAATTCTCCAAGATCCCTCGGTATGCAGATTTATTTAGCAAATTGATTCTATTAAGATTTATTCTCCTCTCCCCACTGAACCATTGAAGAATCGCCGATTGGTGGCATAAAGTTTTGGGAAAGCTCTCCGTGGCTCGATGGACTCCACGTAACACCGGCTCTGGTTCCGACTCTTGTTTGCAGAAAGAAATCATACGATTGAAAGTTTCAGTTAAAATATAGATGTCAAGCTATACATATTTACTTAGAAAATAAAAGGAGTTTCAAGTGCAAGAAAAAAAAATATGTATAGAAGAAAAAAAACCAACTCGAGAATAGTCCAGGGTTATACTGGGTTCTATCTTCTGAGTGTGCGATCTAATGAAATTCGAATCTTCGCAGGTGAGATATCTCGTGTCTAAGTCAGGGAGGTGTTGTTATGAATTACGAACGGGTTAGGTCCCTGGACCCTGCTCCTAAGTCGGGGTCTGCCTGTATATTGAAAACATTTTTCTTGTTTTGCACCAAGTACTAAGAAAGGATTCTAAAACGGGCTTCCGGTCCAGACTGCGGTGTCTTCAGTTATATCGAGCACCTGCTCATATATTAGATGTCGTCGGCGGCCAGCTCGCTACTGAGGTTCAAACTTAAATCCGACTACCATACGTAAATTCAACAATGTAAAAAATATATATATATATATATGCCTAAGGACCTTTACAATCTGAAAACGTTCCGTCTTTGCCCACCGCTCCCGTCTAGCACGCGGAAGCTCATTTACTACTATATATCAGTTGTGTCTAATAATTTACCTCCTGGTATCTTTTACTCAAGTTTATATTTCTTCAGAATATCATTTTCTTGCATGGCCCCCATCTTCCTGGTTTATTATTCCGCAAACGGCCCAGCCGGTTTTTCCTCAGGAACAGAACGTAAGATTTCACTGGTCAGCTCTAAGACATCTTTAGAGAGCGAACATCCCCTACCTCCAGGAATTACAGAACTCCTCCGTCAATTCGGACCAACTCTGGCGCCGCTGGTTTGTGTAGGACTTTCGAAAAGAAATAGAATTACAGTTAAAATTTTGACTCGAGCACATGGAGAAGAAGTTGGGATATTGTTGTAATATAAATTTTTTTTTCGTTTGTCTTCGACAATTTAATTGACAATGAAAATGTATCCGTCGTACAGTTTCGGATCTTTCCAAGGGTATTTATCCCGTACAGCGTCGCTGCCAACTGATGAAATCATCCGATCTTTAATTGCAGATATCACAAAGACCTGGTGAACAGAAATGTGTTTTGTTTCGGAAAGGTGTTTTTAATTATACACAGCTGTCGTTCCCAGAAAACCTTTGACAAGGCGGATGAAGATTGTATAAATCATAACAACATTCTCTGAAAAACGCAGAAAGAAAGTAAAGTTCATGACACATATTCGATTGTATCTGCTTACCCAAGCGGTTACCATTGTGATTGCACAACAAATTAAGGAAACTTGCCTCCTGCGATTGCCATAGCCAATAAAAAAGGACAGTGTATATCATTGTGAAAAAGAGGGCTGATGGTATAGAAACTATTAGGTTATGAATCGATTCCACGACCCGCTTGCATAAATTCCTGGTTACAACAAAATCGCTACTCGTCGGTAGAGAGGCGTGAATGCCGTCGGAGCTGGTTAGGGTTGGGCAGCTCTCCGTGGAGTGGGAATCTCTTGCTGAATAATTCTCGTACCGCATCCGTATCCACCTCCTGTCCAAGGTATAGATCCTTAGAGGTCTGTGGGCGTGGCGTGTAGCAGGGATCTTCGTCATGGGAAAATGGCTAATCCTGACGAGGTGCCGCGATACAGGTGATATGTGGGTTTATCCGGTTGACCCGTCGATCGTTCTCAGCAGATTTGCGAGTTTAGCGAAATTCCCAGTGAAGCTCTTCAGCGTGACGCGACCGCGGAGTCGAAAAGTGACTACATATCTTGTCGGCTCTGTCCCACCGCGAGGAGACCAGGCTGTCGTCGCGCCCCGTGTCCACACGCTGGAGCTGGGGATTTACCTGGCAGGTAATAAAAAACTCGTCTCCTTACTGGTAAAGTCCCAGACGAAATTTTCACTCAAAATAAACCCCTGACAAGTTTAAGTGGAGAACCCACTAAAGTGGACCCGCCCTTTTTTCTTTTGTTAGTCATTGGGGAGAGGCACGTTCGGCCCCCGGCCCGCACCGCTAACGTCTAGCACTATAAACCTGTTACTGTATATCCATGTAAAACAAAAACCTTAAACTAATTAACCATTTCAAAATATTAATATTTTATAGACATTTTGGTCAACTTATTATCTTATGTATACCGAGAGAGCCCCTTTCGAGCACGTGCCAAAAAGGTGCATTTCGAATACATTTCACGCCGGATTAATACAAATTTTGGTTTCCTTTGTAAAGAAAATTGCGTTCATAAATCAAATACAGCAGCCCCCGAGTTACGAATGGGTTAGGTTCCTGGACCCTGTTCGTAAGTCGGGGGACTGCCTTTATATTAAAAACGTTCATCCTATTTGATACTTCGAAGCCGGATTAAAAGTAAAAGCAACAACAGAAAATTAGGAAATAATTCGGGCTCCATAACAAACGCACAAGGTCACAAGCCATGCCGAGTTATTTCCCTTTACAGTCCTTCCCTCGTGAGGACAGGTGCGTTCCACCTTTCACGACAAATTTTCGGTTTAATTCGATTCGTGGTAATCCGACTGATTGAAACAAAGGAGGGAGAAATGGTGAGGTGGGAAATTTTCTTTCCTTTCGGGAAGAAATCAAGTGACGAGGCGAGTAGGGGCCGGGATGTATTATATCTGCTACTGTGTGCAGTCAGTTTGTAGGAGACTGATGTCTCTCTCGGCAGGTCAGAGGGGACGCTGAGATCGTTGGCGGCTGGATTTAGGAGAAGAAAGGGATTGTGTGGTTTGGTTTGATATTTTGTGTTTTAGGGGGCTTTTGGTTGAGTTGCTTATTTTTGGGGGTCCATCTTTGTCAACCTGAGGTTCATGTCGAGGCTCTTATTGCGGGTTAGAGGGCGCTGCGAGCCTTTCAAAGAAGCGTTCAGCTTCTATTCGCTGTTAAAGAGAACTTATATTTCTCAGGGGTCTTGCGATGCTTCAAGTGTCTGTTGGACGGAGACAAGACCCCTGGCGGGGAGTGCCAAGGCGGTTTGCTTGACCGCTCCATCACACACAGAAAGTTGTAAAGGACGATCCCATTTTTCTACCCATATTTTTTAAAGGGCAAACCGAAACATCTACGCCAGTGCTTCCCCTTTATTCCTCACGAAGTCTCGCGGGTTCCAGCCTTTTCTTCACTGATTCGATTCTCTCAAAAGAATATAAATGGGAAAAAAAAAAGTTAAAATATGCGATTTTATATTAGAAAATTACTTACCTCTACCAACCCGGTTCATCCCTAACAAAATAAAAAATTGGGGACATTTATTTCTATTTCCATTACGACAAAGGCGGCGTTTGTGCTGGGCTCCCTTTTTATACTTCACTTGGTAGCAGGTGTTCGATTTTGTTGTGATAATTCTAAATAAAATTTCCGGCGAAGATGTGAGGGGACAAACAACAATAATTCATGAAAAGATTACCAAATGATGTAGTTTTCGGCTAAATCGGCACCCAGAACAACCTTTAATTACCGCATTCAAATCATCAACATAGACAGACGGGAGTTGTACCAGGACGTCTTACATTGTGCCTGGGGCAGTCGTCCTTGACTTTATCGCTCCTGGGGCCGTCGACCTTGACTTTATCGCTAAGTACCCTCCCTCTCAGCTGAACGTTATCAGCTGTGCCAATGAAGGATTCGCCCGCCTGGCGACATCGGCCGAATAATTTTCTTAAAATTCTTTTTTAATGAGCAGCCAGGGCTGGCAATATTCTTGGAGCCTGCCCTTCCGTCTGAAGCATCGTTCTCCTGAATTGGTCCGCTCACGCGGCATCTCCACTGACGAAAGACAGGGATTCGATCGTCGGCAGTTCTGCATAACGTTCTCTCCGGACATCTTCTGCTTCTCCAGAGATACGGTAATTTGGAACTTTGCTCCTTGGGCTGACTACCCTGCGGGGCTGCACGTGCATACTCGACCACGCCAGTCGCATAGACTTTAATTTCCATAGCGTGACGTAGGGAATCATTTAAATTAACACTTTTACAACCACTTCCAAAGATTTCACGGACTTTATTCAAATTCAAGATTTCCGCTGCCCCCCGACCAAACCAAAAGCCCTAATCACACGTTAATGCTTGTTTTACATCAAACGGAGGTCCCCTCGAATTAACTATGCTAAGGTGGAGTTTAAAATAATAATAATAATCGTCATATTACGAACATAAGTTTGATTATTATCTGTTAGTAGTGTGGTAACAACCTACATCCTTTTCTTCAGTCACTCCTGAACTAATTGGTTGTCAGTTGGGTGAACGGTCCCAGTGTTCCCACTGTTGTGTTGTTTCACTTGGTAGAAAAAGGGGGCAGAACCCAGAGTCACTGGGGACTGAATCTAGCCGCAGCCATAACGAGTAAAGTCCGTCCGTGTGTCGCCAGTTCTTATTATTTCCGGCGAAAAGCGAAGTCGGGGTCTACAAAAGACATCTCATCTGTGCCACGTCTTACCGCTGGAAACAGCTGGTTACGGACGGTCTGGAGTCGGTAGTGGGAGAAATCTCTCGACTTCTTGAATTAAGGTAAAATCAATTCTCATGTTTTTAAATATTCAAAAACAACAACAACAAAAAAAACACGGAATTTGTTTCTTGTACAAAATTATTGTGTGTGTGTGTGTGTGTCAGTGCTCTGTCGCGCTCGCAGCGGCTTAGAAACAAACTAAACAGGCAAACCTAACCAATCGGCCACGCGGACTTTGTCTGGGATCTCTAATTTCCTTCACGTCTAATAACAAAGGGTTTCCGAGCAGACGTGAGGCTAATATCCGCACTCTTCCGAAATCGAAACCAGGGGGCCTCTTCACTTCCCCGCAGTTTCGGAGATAAAGAAGCTGGTAAGTTAGCGGGTTAATCTCTCACACGTGGGTAGGTGGATAATGTTTCTTTCTTTGTTGTTTGAAATGACTGCGCTGCTTCAGGCTTTCTTCATATAAAACACGCTGTTGCTGATTGTATACCACTGTTGCCTCTTATTCTAAATCAATTATTATGTAAATGTTCACCTTCCTGATACCGCACAGCTAACCTCTTCTAACAAACAGGATCTATTCGAAGCTAAACCCAAACGGAACCAATTCCTTCATGACAATGCCCCTCTTCTTTAAAAACAACCTAATGGGTGCTAATATCGAGCCGTCTTATAACTCGTAGTATATTGTCAACTGTCGGTTAAAGAAAGCCATTGCTACCATCCAAACTTTTAATAATCTAGAAGGCGTCTATTCGCTCTTCCTAGGAACTTTTACATTTAAAATCGGGTAAATTAAATACATCTTATCTGTCTGAAAATTCCAAATAATTAAAAATCAAAATCATTTTTTAAAAATCCTTGTATAAACGTTTTTCAGGATGCAGTATCTTTTCTTAAATATGGGCTTCGCACCTGCACGCTACTCCGAGTGTGGACAGGTCAAGGGCAGGGAATGAAGTCTCCCTGGTTTTGAGATTTTTTATTTCTTAACGAACCCTTGTGCTGACTGACGAGGTCTAGAGACATCTCACAGCGGTGGGACAGAAGAAGGAAGGTGTAGGGTATCAGTCTTAGTGACCGAGGTACCGTCAGGGGCTCCTGTGCCGTGGTCAAGGTACAGGCCAATCAAGAGTTACCTTCGGCACCTCTACCACGTGTACCCACCAGAAAGCCACACTAGAACTCTTTTACCTTTAGAAGTGGGTGGAAACCAGGTTATTGCCCCAAACAAAATAATAATATACACAGGGAAGCCATACTAAAATTGTAAGATACACGCATACACTGATGCACGCAGGATAGATGAAGTCGACAAGCCAGTCTCGCGTTCAACCTGGCGAACTTCGAGTGAAAGTCGCGTCCAGACGGAGGAACTCGCATGAACTGGCTTTGCGGCAGTGGTAGCGTCTGGCCGGCTTTCATTTGAACGCCCCTAGGCTTGTGGAGGTTTTTACTTTTTAAGGAAACTTTTTGGAAAAAAGTAAAGAGTAACGGCAAGAACCAGAGTCCGAGCCGAACCCAGGCTCTTTTACAGATGGGATTAGCTGTCTGAAAACTGATCCCGGCCTGGATGCGCTGCCGCATGTGTGAGAACGGTAAAGAGGGGCTGCCATCACTACATAAGCTATTTCCCACGCATCTGGAACAGGTATTTTTTTCTTAATTAGCATTGATGGCTGAGATTAAACAGTACCTATTTCACCTGTAACGGATAACTGTGGGAACGTTTTCCATGCCATTCTTCTTCTCCAAAACTCAGTAGGTACAGCAAGGTTACCTGACGACAGTCTGCTGAGTGCACGTGTTTTTGTCCTTAGATAGGTGAGTATTTTTGGAAGTAGATCCACGCATGAGTGCCCGTTACGTCGAGGGTTCGTCGCCCCTTTATATACATAAAAAAGAAGCATATAAGCAGGTGCAAAGGGAGGAAAAAAAGGGGGGCCTAGATCAAAGAAAGTTTCTGGGCCAAGCCATACACTCCTCATATATGGGCGCCCTGACTTCGAGTTTTCGGGCCAACAAAAGGCGACAAAACATGAGTAAAACGACGGTGTTTAATCTCATGGAGTCGAGCTCCAGGTGATGTAGAGACAACCAGTTACCCAAAGTTCCGGAAGACCGCATTAGCAACAAGTGAATAGCATCTGCAGACAACAAGGATGTGTACAACACGAACAATTAAAGAAAGAAAGACTGCCCGTGAACACGTTCGCCGGTTAGCGTTGTGTTCACTCGTGTTCAATGATAAAGAGTTCAAGGATGGCTTCACGGATACATCTATTTACACACTTTTATTTCAGGGTAATTAAATAAAACTACAGGTTTGTAAAATAGCAAATATCCGGTTTATGATCACTAAACCTGACATTTATATTAGGAAAAAAACGTAATTTATGAAAAATTGGGAATTAAAATTAAAAAAAACAACAACAACATACAGTTAAAGGAAAATCAGCAGGAATACTCTCCTCTCTCTCTCTCATTCCCACTCCACGTCCTTCTATAGTCCCCATTCTTCTTCATTAATAGTCAATAGTCAGCATCTCGTTCTCCCTTTTTGTATTTAACTCTATTTATTCTCTCTCTCTCTCTCTCTCTCTCTCTCTCTCTCTCTCTCTCTCCATCTCTCCCACCATCTCTCTCTCTCTGTTTATTTCTATCTTTATCTGTCTATCTATTACTATCCGTCTCTCTCCAACATTTCCCCCCATCTCCATCCTTTTCTCTAAATTTCTCTGTCTAACTTGTTTATCTATTTCCTCCTACTTTTCTATATATTTCATTATCCTTCTATATATCTCTATCTACTCCTTTCATTGTTTCTCTATCTCTCTTTTTATCTATATATTCATTCATCCCTTTTCTCTTTTTACCTCTATATTTCTTTCTGTCTATCTTAGTCTATCTTTATTTATCATTTTTATCTATTATTACATTTATATTATTTACTTTACAATTGTTGTTTCTGATAATACTATCTATTTGTTTGATAAAGATATTTTATTTCCTATTTGCGTTTGTAATCACTATATTTTCGCGTACTAAGATAACCTTTCAAATTAGTATGTAAGTGACAGGTAACAAAAATGAGATATATAGATACCGGTTGGTTCGATTTCTGTGACGTCTCTAAAGTTAAAAGTTGTTACTTCTGTAGCAATTCTACAAAATAGAAGCACCATCACAATTTTTCTAAACATCTATAGCTAGAATATTTACCTGTCTCAGCTGATTCAGTAAATTCAAGAAATCTGTCTATTGTTATCAATTACCTCGATTTTTCTAAAAATCGCTATAAGACTCAGTTTTTCTCACGGTGCTGTCTGTATTTATTAGTTTTTGGTTTATCTCTGTTTTTTAAATCCCATTCACGACTATAAGGCAGAGGTCTCCAAACTTTTCAGAGCGCGGGTCGGATGGCATGTCTGACACACCTGCGCGGGCCTGATTGGATAATTACAAAGAGAAAAAACGTCATTTAAACTTATGAATGATTAACAATCTCAAACCAAAGAAAGGGTTCTGCCAGAATCAGCAAATACTCAACTGCAGATAGGAAAAGAAGGCCATTTTTGTTCATTTGTATTTTCCTTAAGATTACAAATTTAATCAAAGTAAGTAGGAATATTGAGACACACTAACATAAATGAACACAAAGATCAGAACAAGTTTAATGGGAATGATGGAACTGAGTCTTTGATTTCAAAATGTCACGTACTTAGGCTTGATGAGCCCAATTATTAGGATGGACGCCAAGTGTTCATCGGATAAATTCGATCGATATTTCGATTTGATATACTTCATCTTTGAGAAGGTTGTTCGCAGAGATAGGTAGTGCCAAAGATCGACAGCAATCCCATGGCGAATCGCCTCAAATTCGGAAAATGTTCAGGATGCAATGATTTATAAAACTTGATAAGATCTTCCTCCTTATACTTGTTTTGGAGCATTGCATCTGACTGAAGATCAATTATTTCTAACTGAAGCCGGCTTGGGAGAGTTTCAACATTGCAATCGAACGGGTTTTGAAACAGCTTAATTTCCTCTGTTTTCTAATACAGACTTATTAGCAAAACCAAAAGGAAATTCCACCTCTCCTTCGTTTCGCAACTTGTCAGAGCAGGGAAAATGAGCCAAGTTCTTAACAAGAAGCTGCCCTTCAAAGAGTTTCAATTTTTTTCGGAAAGCCTGGACGTGCGTTAAGAGATCACAAATCAGATTTGTTTCACCTTGCAATGTAAGATTCAACTGGTTCATGTGGCCTGACAGGTCTGCAAAGAATGCCAATTTCGCAAGCCAGTCTGCGTTTGGCAGAAGCGGTTCTGGGTGTTTCTTCTCCATGGGAAATGAGTGAATTTCTTTTCTGAGTTGAAAAAATCGTGAAAGGACTTTTCAGCAACTTAGCCACCGAATTGCTGTGTAATAAGACAAATAAATGTAATTAGAATCCGTTTCTCTTAGAAAATCACGAAATTGGCGATGCTTAAGTCCATGCGATCGGATGAAATTCACTGTTGATGCGACAGGCTTTAGAACGCAGGACGTATCCACATACTTTCCGCACAATGTCTGCTGGTGGACAATGCAATGCAGAAAAATGGGCTTCGAGGATCCATCAGCCTCGCATACGTTTTTGATATGTCCAAGTAAACCCTTCTTCATTCCGGACATGTTCCTTCCAGCATCAACAGTTACACAGTATAGTTTCTTCCACTCCAAGTTATATTCTACCATCGTCTTTTGCAATTCATTGAAGACGTCTTCTCCACAAACTGTGCTGTGCATACTGCGGACTGACGACAATTCCTGAGTGACATAAAATTCACTGTCGACGCTCCGAATGAATACTAAGAGTTGTGATGTGTCGCATACATCAGTTGATTCATCAAGTGCGATGGAATAAAACTGAAAATTTCTTGCTTTATCTACAATTTGATGAACTATATTCCTTCCTATATCCTCAATTCTACGAAAAACGGTATTTGGAGCAAGACTAATATTTTCGAACACATTTGCCTTTTCTGGACATAACTCTTCCACTGCTTCCATTAAACACTCTTTGACAAGAATCCCATCTGTGAATGGCTTCCCTCTTTTAGCCAATGCATAAGCTATTTTGTAGCTAGTTCTGGTTAAGGATTCATTTTCATTTGTCTTTTTCAAAAAAAACATTTCGTTGGCCAAACAGACTGCGCTGCAATAATTCAAATTTTTCTATGCGCTGTGCATCTGTGCATCGGGAATAGCTTCGTTCACGCCTGATCTCATAGTGCCGACACACATTGTGCTCCTTCAAAACTGAGACACAAAGCCTTATTATCTGCCTGCACAAAGAGGTACTTTATGCCCCATTCTTCATTAAACAGACGGCATTCGATGCCCACTTTTCTTTACTTTGTTCCTTCCATACTTGAAGAATGTGTCTGAAAAGTTAAAAAGCTTGAATTCTTACAACAGTCATTGTACTCTTCGAGAAGTGCACCAAGTTTCAGGATACGAACGCTGATCCTACACACAACTATGGTAAAGGACAATAGAACGGGACTAATTTAAGTCTCACAATCATGCATTCACATTTGTATTTCTACTTAGCGACCGATGGATGTACATTCTAAATTATGTTCATTTCATACAAATAAATTATTCATACATCTACGGTTCTTAAAACTAAGTAGGATCCTAAAACCAAGCGCTATTCGAGTAACCCTACTAGATACTTAATCTCTTAGTTCAGCCTTTAGAGGGCATTTTTTAAAAAAATGCATTAAAGACTTCAAACTTTCTGAGTATTTAAAAATTAGTTTTTTTCCTAAGTTAGTCATTTCTGAGGTAAAAAGATATCGTCTTAAAAATCACACCGACTTCTGACGCGAACTGTATTAAATATCTAAGTAGGTAACATTCAGAGAAATCGGCGAGACTTCTATATCGTACTACATGCAATAGCACAGCCGAAACTAATTCAAACGTAGAATAAGTAATTGGTGCGAAGACAAAATAGAGTCAGTCACAGAATTAAAGAAAAGAAGTCGCTTTCTTTCGCCGGTTAGTTTCCAGATGTTGCGAGTGTCTCAACGGGGCTGATAGAGACTGACTGAGTTTATAAACTAGCCACTGAATAATAACCATGGTAACTGCATCAAAGCGGTTAAGTTTGCATCGGTGCGTGAAAGGGTCATCGATTCTCAACAAAGCATCTCTAGACAAGAAGGGTCTAAAGGTCTAGCCGTCTATGTCTATAAACCCTTTTGAGCAAATAAAGACTAGATGTTTGTGGGCTGGGGGAAAGTCGCCGCGGACCGTGGTTTGGAGACCTCTGCTAGAAGGTATAAATGGGAGATGCTTCACCAAACAGAAAGATGGACTAATGTAAACAAGCCAAGAATTTCACCACTGACATTTGCAGTCTTTTAGTAAAAGTACAAGTAGATTTTACAGCATCTATTACGGCAATTTTTCAAAAACCTCGCAAAAATGTTATTTTCCCAAAGATACACGATCCCGAGTGAGTTTATGTTCGGTCATGCGGAAAAATATCCGGCGGACTTTTTAATGGTGTAATCTGCATCCTAGTTCAGAATGACGTAGATCACGGAAACCGAATCAAGTTTAAAACACAGCCAGTGGCTGTGAATGGAGATAAAAGAACTCCATCATCTAGGATGATATTAGGCGACGCGCACCTGGAGCCATGTAGATTTGTTCGCAGGCGCTAAACAGAGGAGACGAGGTAGACGTAGCTCAGAATCCAATCGGCACGAGACAGACTGGTGGTCGTTTACCGCACTAATTAAAGCACAAAGCAGATACCAGCAAACTTTGTTCCAGGGGTGGTAGGTGGCGAGCACTGATACATATTTCTCCACCCTAACGACCTCATGCGAGCTGTCACCGCCCTCAGACCCCCCACCTGCAGGGACTGATATCTGCTAGAAAAGACAACCAGACTCCGCCATCTTTACGTGACATTAACATGATGTCAAATATGAAAGACCTAAGAAGAGCTTTAGTATGAATTCTCGGCATGTATGCTCTGGTTAGCGCTGAAGGGTTCTGGGAACCCAATATACCCTTTTACCCCCTGAATGTGATCTAGGACTGTCGACCTTTGACTCGAGGATGGCACATGGTGATAATAATGACGAACGATCCGCATAAAATAGCTAAAACGACACCGTTTTTACATAAACATTAAATATAAAAGACAATAAATGTCTCCTTCCCACTCTTATTCCGGTCATTAAGGTGGAAATGACGCCCCTGACTGCTGGCGCTGGAGGAAATCTAACGCTAACAAATCCCCGCACACTTCCGAGCGAAAGGGACGTATGCGTGGAAACGAAAGAAACAATCACAGTTTTTTAAATATTATTACACGGAGGCTGAACGACAAGATGTCAGGGGAATCAGTTTCGGGTTATCCCCCCTTATCCTGCTATAATTAAAAAAACAAACAAAAACAACAGCAAAAGACAACAAACGATTGTTTTAAATGCATAATTATTTGCAGATTCATGCAAAATATTATCGTAAAATTTTATTAAAACAAAACGTTTTGACAATTTTAAGAAAAAATCTAAGTGTCGCAATAAATAATTTAAAGGGTTATCGCCCTTAGAACAGGCACAGTTTCCCGAGCGGGAAGCCGTCAGGTCAGGAACAGTTTAGCTTTAACTCCTACACACTTATATAATTGATTTCCTTATCGTAATTATTAGAAATGTTTTTTTGTTGTCGTTGTAGTTTTGCGAAGAGGAAGAAAAGATACAAACAAACGCAGATATGATATGTTGTTGATTTAGTAATTAGTGATTACAAAGTAACGATTATTCCAGATTAAAGATCCCTTTATTACAGCACAGCTCCCAGCTCGTAGCGCGTGAAAAAAAATCAGACAAGTATCAGTGCTATCTCTACAAATTAACGTGAAAAAAGATCGAGGGGAGGGCAGGAAAAAATGTGAAATTGCGAGTAAATAGAAATGAATGGGATAACATCGAACAAAAATCCTAAAAAAAACAAAACAAAAAACAGAATAAAACCACAAGTTTTTTTTTATTAGCTTTCTCTACGGAGTTTTCTCCCTTGATATATTTTTTATTCACGAGTAATGTAAAAAAAAAAGAAAGAAAAGACTACGGGAGATAACTCTGGTTTAATAAATTAACCCTTGCCTTTCTTTACAAAGGGTTTGAGAATACAGGTATACATACCTACCTCTGGCAGCGAAGTGGACATGTTCACGAAATCCACTTCGTTCTCAGAAACCGCGGTGTCAGAGGTAGTTTCAACACGAGACGAGTGGGAATAGTCCAGTTATTCTCCATTTTGCTCGTGTCATCAGTCGCTTTCGTCGTGTTATAAGATTTCCGAAAGTCTTTAATTCGCCGTTATGCTGCTCCTCGTGCGACTCATTTCCCTAGCAGCTGATAGATACACTCGCCGCTTTAACTGAAGCTTATAAAAGGGGGCATGGAGAGATACAACCCGTACGTACATAGCGGACGTCAGGTCTGAACTGATGGCGGTAAATGACGCGCTTCGTTCTGATTGGCTGAAATCAAAACAGAAGATTATGGCGGCGAGTTCTTGTTGGATCCCTTTTTATAATTATTTTTTTTAATTTTAAGCTAAAAAAGGACGGGGGAAAACGAACTACGTGATAAAGATGCTTCGTTATCAGAGGTATACCTGTATAGATAATTACAGATCAATAACAAAATTATAGTTTTGTGTACTCGTACATAGCTACGAGTTAAATCGTATCCATTGAGTATGCAATTTCTTCCTTGTCCAAATAACTGACACTTCCAAACTTATGAGGAAATTCCGATGATGGGATTAAACTTCTCTAACAAAACAAAGGAATGCAACAAATGGTTTATTTCTGGGAATGTTTCGACCCGTCAGGGAGTGGAACCGATTTCCACACCAGCGTCCTGTTCTGGTTTTGTAAATGTTTTGTATTGTGCATCACCTTTTCTGGGTGTATGTGTATCCCTTTCTTCCATCTCGACAGAAAAATAGAAGGGAATTGACAGAAGCTTTCCCGGAACAGCCTGGAAAGCTCTTCGAGAACTCGGAAGGTCCATCAAGTCACGGGTCTACCCCGCCGTCGTCGAGACGTCCATAGAACTGCTGTAGTTTTGGTAAAAACGACAAGGAACCAGTTCTTGTTTGTATTTTTCTCTCCAAGTGGCAGTAACTTCTCAGCCCTTTAAAATAACCTAAAACGTAGTAAAATTAAATAAATGAAACTTAATTATTACAATAAATCCTACATACGATGTCATGGCCACCGAGTACCGAGTTTAAGGTTCGAATTTACCGGTAATCACCGGTAATCTATTCGTAGAAGATACCTGTGAAGTGCGCTGTTCGCAGCAAATCCGAATATTGAACTCACCTGGAGTTTCACGGAGCCTAGTATTATAGCCCCCTGCCGCCGCCCCACGGGCTTGTCTCCCACGGCAGGCACTCTTCTGGTTGCGTCTTAGGCCTCTGCGGTAACTCGCAGTGGCAGCACCGGCTTCCTGTCGCTCCGCCGCCCTAATGGAAGCGCGGACAATACACGATGGCGAGAGGTTGTCCATTTCATGATCAAAGTTAACTTCTACAGAATCAGTTCCTTGCCTTATTCGTTTTTGTTGATGACTAGAAAACCTACACAATCCAGTAAAACACGAAATTAATAATATGTATGTGAGAACAAAACGGGTATTTTTGACATTTTAAACCCGTAAAGAGCAAACTTTTGAAAATCTGAAATTTTTACTGAGTTTTACTGGTAATTAACGGTAACTTTGCCGAGTTTTTTGAGTTTACTTTAACCGAATTTTATTTGTTTACCGATGCAACACTGATAATGACAGAAAGATCTTCATATTATCTAAAAGAGTTATATTTGTATGTCAGGTTGCCCCCTACGGGCCGTTGCAGACGAGGAAGAGAGAGTAATGGGAGATTTGTCTAGCCTCATAATTTCCTACATTTTATTAGATAACTAGGAAATAATTTTTCACATATAATAGAGTTTTCTCTCTTTAATAAAATTCTAACTAAATGTCAATTTAAAGATGCTTTTTTTAAAAGAAAAAATACATGTTTTGTTCGTTACTATTTTGCTATCATTAATAAACTTGAACATAATTAAGAATATTGCCCATTATAACAAGTAAAAAAGAGTGTGAGAGTAGAGGAGAGAGAGAGAGAGAGAGAGAGAGAGAGAGAGAGAGAGAGAGAGATGGAGAGAAAGAGAGAGAAAGAAGGGGAGAGAGATGGAGAGAGAGGAGAGAGAGAGAGAGAGAGAGGAGAGAGAGAGAGAGACCGACCAAGTAAAGCTGAAATACACCAGAAATATGTTCAGTTCCAGTCAAAGAGCATCAAAGATATATAATGTTTATCAATGACGATTAAGGAAGGACATGTTCTGCTAACTCGCACACTTTGTTCAGATGTTTTTACCACCTAAAGTCGATGTGTGCCCCTCCAAGACAGATCCATAAAGAAATTACTGTGGAACGAATGATTGCATCGTCGGGAAATGAGTTTGATGTCTTCATTAGTTTCTGAAAGTCAGATCAGAAACCTGACACCCTGATAACCTGTTAAAATATCATTTCCCCCTTTTCTTAAGTTAAAATTATTTTTGGGAGATAAATAAAATAAAATAAATGAATAACGTTTCGAGAAATATACTCATGTGATTTGCCATTATCAAAAAAATAATTATGTAATTGATTAACTTACAATTTCCTTTCTTTCGAACCTACTAAGTTAAAAAAATTATTGTGGATAAAATAATTAATAGTAGTATAAAATTAACTGTTCCCAGTCACCACTGATCAAGATGGTTTAACATGGCATTTTATAGCACAATATCAGAGTAAATATATTTTGATTTATTATTGATATTTTGCCATCTCAAAGAAAATTTTCCACCTTTCTCTGTTTCAGCCGTGACTAAAACTGGTTGATGTTCGGAGCAGCGGGCAGTGGTCCGGAAAAGTCAGGGGTCTGGACGCGAGAAGCGTCGAGCGACGATTCAAAGTTGTCCTTCCAGCTCTCTTCGAATGATGACTCAAAATTGTCCGGCTGGCTCTGTTCGAGTGATGACTCAAAGGTGTCAGGCTGGCTCTGTTCGAGTGATGACTCAAAGTTGTCAAGCTGGCTCTGTTCGAGTGATGACTCAAAGTTGTCAAGCCGGCTCTGTTCGAGTGATAACTCAAAGTTGTCAAGCTGGCTCTGTTCGAGTGATGACTCAAAGTTGTCCGGCTGGCTCTGTTCGAGTGATGACTCAAAGTTGTCAGGCTGGCTCTGTTCGAGTGATGACTCAAAGTTGTCAAGCTGGCTCTGTTCGAGTGATGACTCAAAGTTGTCAAGCCGGCTCTGTTCGAGTGATAACTCAAAGTTGTCAAGCTGGCTCTGTTCGAGTGATGACTCAAAGTTGTCAAGCTGGCTCTGTTCGAGTGATGACTCAAAGTTGTCCGGCTGGCTCTGTTCGAGTGATGACTCAAAGAATAATGCAGGTAATCAGCCAAATAGTTCCTCCCAAAATCTTACCTTTCCCCTTCCATTTCGCGATATTCTACCAGGGAGTGGAAGATTTCCTCGTCCTCACAACTTTAAGGACTGTAAAAATCAACACAGCAATCATAAGAGGCCACTGAGACAAAACATGAATATAAAACTGGTCTGTGTTTTTATTTTTTTATTTATAAAAAATTTGGTCATCTGTCCCCGCAGTGATTATTTCGAAGGTAAACCTTTTACAAACTCATCATCCACAGTTACGGTCAAAATGGCTGCACACCTTCAAGATATTAGCAGAATACTCATTGAGCGTCTATTCTCTGTGTTACAGCTAAAAATCAAGTGTATTTCTAACCTAAGAGAAACCAATTAGATGCTGTTTCAGTAACAAGAACACACAGTGTAACTTTTTGTAGAGAAAGCTACTACTACGGACGTTTGGTCTGCATGCTCTTTCAGCACAGTAAAGGAGAAAACATTGCCTAAGTTGCCGCATAGTGCTACACTTAACAGAAATTAACTACTTCAGATGATGCAGTAGCTTAGATCATCACGAAGTTGTCATTGGATTCACATCTGCTACAGCGCTACCTGACGGGTCTGAGAGAAACGATGCCATGACACATCGAAAATCGAGTCTGCTGGAGGTGAGGTGAGAAGGTCTTGGTAGTTACTACGACTGACTTTGTTCCAAGAAAGTCTGTGCCAACCTCAGCATTGCTCTGCCGGAACGTCAGGTACAGTCCACGTTCTTGTGGGAAAAACCGGATAAAGAATGCTGCCCAGCTGTTCTCGGTAACCATGGAAAACAGAAAGATAAGGAACACTTGCAGTTGGCGCTCTCCGAGATCTGATGACGTCAGCATGCGTCGCTGATCTAGTGAAGAGCTCTTGTGACATTCATGAGGTCAGTTATACGAATTCTCGTATCTTTTAGGATTGCCGGTGTTTTCAGAGTATTTTAATGTAACAAACCAATACAGTGTTGCTGCACCTTCTAGGCTTAGTCAGCAGGCTCGATCCTGGGGAATGGATATATCTAAAAATTGAACTATAAGACAGGTTTTTCGAGGCACATTGGCGAATTGCCGAGCCTTACATCACGTTATGTGTGTATATACATTTGGGGGAAAGAAATGCGGTCTGTGAGTAGCAGGGCTTTAAAACAGGGTCCGGAGAAGCTGGGCTTTTAGGGTATTCGATCTCGTGAGAG
The DNA here is from genome assembly GCA_018389105.1 of Nautilus pompilius. Classification (NCBI taxonomy): domain Eukaryota; kingdom Metazoa; phylum Mollusca; class Cephalopoda; order Nautilida; family Nautilidae; genus Nautilus; species Nautilus pompilius. The sequence goes on along the minus strand of JACATO010000023.1, from coordinate 13,022 downwards.
AAGCGCTGTCTGATGTCTGTTTAAAAAAATTCTTTTGCTCTTCCTTCCGATGGCAGAAAATGGATAACCAGGTAAAATTTTAAGCAGTGGTTACCTGGCTTTGAGTTCTCATTCCTATCCATGGCCAGTAAAACCACCATGTTTTGTATGGTTACAGACTCCCTTTGTCCATCAGAAGGGCGCGATGTACATTCTCCAGATCGGTCAGCAGGAAATAGCAAGAGCGCCATCCGTTTTTGGGAGGGATAGAATGTAGCTGCCTCCTCATCATATAAGTCTCTCCTGACACATGCAAAGGTCAGTTGAGTTCATCTACACACACACACACACACACACACACACACATTATCTACGTGTGAGTTACACATCTCTGTTATAAATACATCTGCTATAGTGACCAAGCTTCGATCATTGCAAAGCAACTTCTTTCTTATGCGACTTGCCAGCGATATTGTTCTAGAAGTGAGATCGGTACCTACCACCTTACTACAAATGGAAACTCGCTGTAGCCAATTTTTTGCTTTAATTACATTATCGAAAAGTTTTAGTTTGTTTAGCCTTAAGGTCCATTAAAACCCGCGATTTACTGCATACGTATTCAATTGATAATCTCCCGACTGGACGTTCATTACATCTTACGCCGCTGCCTGCCTGTCGATTCTCCTCTCTCTCTTCCACTCACTCAGATCCTGTTCTATAATTGAGGTGTGCTTGCCCAAACTGGGAAACAAAACAAATTTCCAACTTTGCTGATGATGTCATCTTTGAGGGCAGCTCATCCCCAGTTTAGATCCGGAATTTCGTGAAAACCAATCATCACTAGGGTGTAATATTTGCATTTCCCAGAACGTGGGTCCGCGGACACATCTACTGAGAGTGTCTTAGCCGTGGGTGGGGGCACTACCACAGAATTACTGTAATAAAAGCCTTTGCTAAAAGTAAAATTCGCACTGCTGCGTGTTGTCTGAGATTCAGGATTCACTATTAACGGGAGGTTGATCGATTATCCAAGTGTATTGAAGTGGAAAGTGAATTGTAGTGAAGCTGGAAGAATCACGTGAAGATGAAAAGCTTCCCTCCTCAGTCGCGTCTCTCCGGATCTTCTCGTCGTCGGCTCGTTCTCGACGGTTTTTCCCGACGGACAGAGATTTCCAGTAAGGTTCCTTTATAGTGGGTCTGTGTACACCGGCTCTGAGTAGAACAAACAAACTCGGACGGAGGCAGTCTGACGGGTTTGTCTTAACCTCACCTACCACGCTATGGTGACGGAAGATCCAGGGAGCAGACTGTTTCTTGGTGAGGAAGCTGCTGGTTGCGCTGTCGAAGGTAGACAGGTGTTCGGATTCCCTCGATAAAATTCTCATCGGACTATTATTTATATTACATATAAAACTTTCAGGTCAGGAAGAAAAAAACTATGATTGTTTACATTGGTTTTATCACATCTACAGACTTATGTTCCACGGTGTTCGCGGATTAAACGAACGTTTAGATTTGTTCGCTTAAACCGGTTTTATATTTAGCATCTTTAATCCGGGTTAGGCTGAAAACACTTCTGTCTATGAGAAACAGATTTTGTCTTAAATATTAAGTATATTAAAAATCAACCACAGTCCAGTATAGAGAGGATAGCATTTGCATATCAAATGAAACTGCTCCTTTTACATGACTGGAATATGCAGAATGGAGAGGGAGAGATGGAGAGATGGAGAGAGAGAGAGAGAGAGAGAGAGAGATGGAGAGAGAGAGAGATGGAGAGAGAGGAGAGAGAGATGGAGAGAGAGAGGTGAGATGGAGAGAGAGAGAGAGAGATGAGAGAGAGAGAGAGAGAGAGAGAGAAGAGAGAGAGAGAGAGAGAGAGAGAGAAGAGAGAGAAGAGATGGAGAGATGGAGAGAGAGAGAGAGAGATGGTGAGAGAGATGAGAGATGGAGAGAGAGAGACTTTGGAGCTCTCTGGCTTCGCTCGAGACGCTCGATCCGAGCTCTCTCGCTCCTGGCGAGTGATCTCTAGAGAGATTGGTCTCTCTCTTTCGAGATTTCTTCCTCGAGCCTCTCTCTCTCTCTCGAGCTGGATCTCTCTTATCTCGCTCTTTCTCGCTCTCTTTACTCTCTCTCATCGCTCTCGATGTCTCTCGCTCTCGACTCTCTCTTTCTCTCTCTGTTCTAATCTCTCTCGCGTTCGATCTCTCTTTCTCCTCTCTCTCTCTTTTGTCTCTCTCTTTCAGCTATCTCTCTCTCTTATTCTCTCTCTCTCTCCTCTTTTTTTCTCCCTTCCCTCTTACTAAACAATTATCCGAACTTATTATTTTTAAATGGTAAAAATGAACTAGTAAAATTATATAAATGTTTTTGAAAACAAAGTGAAATCATTAACGATTACTAATTTTCTTTTAAAGCCGCAGACTGAATATTAATTATTACAAGTGATTTTCCCGAAAGTTTCAGTTACGACCGAGCCTCCAGTCATGACTTCCTCTTCTGGAAAGACTCGTGGGGGTTTTGTTGTTTTTGTTTTTTGTTTTTTTAATTGTAATTTCGGCTTCAAGTAAAAAAAAAAGGAAAACGAGAGACGTCGTTCTTGCTGTACTTTTTAAAACTGCTATTTATATTATTATTCATCTGTTTGTTTCGCTACTAGGTTAATTTTCTTCGTAAGTTATACGTAGCTCAAGGGCACTGCCTCCCAACTCGCCTGGGACACTTCAGCAGTCTGTTATACTAATTAGTATTTGTTCTTATAAAGCAAATTAAAATATTTAATTTTTAACTGATATAAATATTTTTTTGCTCTATAATTTGGTGACAGACTTATTTATCCGACAGCGATAAAATATCTGCAATATTTTCTTCTTTTATTTTTCATTTTTACCCAAAAAACTGATGGCTGCAGGTTACTTTACCATTCTGTACCCGCGTAGAGCTCCCACCTGTCATTAGCATTTGTGGTGATATTGATGATAATCTAAGTTTTTTATGGTTGCGGGCCCTGACGGGGCCGCCATGGTTGTGACCTCTGTGGCCAATCTGCTCTCCACTGGCGTTGACCCCGACCTCACGTAATCTAACTTGATTTGGTGCCTACCCGTTTCACCGAATTGCTATCGACTAAATACTGCTACGTAAAAGTTTTAGGCGGTACTTTCTCTGCCTGTGAAGACTTTTGTTGGCATATGAGCTGCTGTCTGTAAACGGATTAGTGCCAGCTTATTGTAAGTTTCGATTGTTGGTTTTTTTGGCCTTTTAAAATTTTCTTTTCTTAGCAAAATAAATAAATAAATAAACAGATAAATAGATAGAGACTTATTTGTAGTTTACTGTTTTATTATAAAAATATATAGGAAAAGGAAATCTGTCGCAATCAACAAAAGCATTCAGTATTTTTATGTACAAAAATTATATAAAACATCTTGAAAATAATAAAAAAAGTTTTGAAATTCAAATTCAACAAATTTACATAATTTAATAATTGTGGAGACACGCTGCGTGGGTTCCACAAAATATAAAAAATACAACCAAAAACCCTTTAAAGGGGTTACCTTCGCTGTAACCAGGGGTTACCACAGGACTTTCCCTAAATGAGCAAGACAAAAGTGAAGATTTGGCTACTCGGCTCTATGCATATCTACAGTCAACTAACAAGCGTTATATATACATACACTAAGAGCTCTCAGGGTCAGAATCGGTCCACCGAACAATTGCTATCCTGTCTTGCTCATTGTGAAAGATCATAGTTACCAATACTTGGCAAGTGTCAGTTGACGCAAGCCACCCCCGCGGATCGCTTATGACATTAAAAAGCGATGTTATAAGAAGATTCGGAGGTGCATGCAGAGATGATTAATTTTATTCGAAATTAACGGAAACCACGAAAGAATTGCATTAAAATTTAGAATACTTTCAGAAGGAAAACTTTATGAAAAAAAATTGCATGGAAAAGCAACTTAAATACAAATACCATTGCTATGGAGATTTTGTTAGCCTGCAATAAAAACATGAAAGGGGAGACAACCGTGACCGCCCCGTGTAATGTATTATTATTATTATTATTATTATTATTATTATTATTATTATTATATTATTATTATATCATTATTACGTTCGTTTTACTTATCAACACAAAAAACGTGAGAAAGGAGATAGCGATTCGCTATATATGATTAGAAAAAAACAAAAACAAAGAGAGAACTTTTAGCTACCTTCTCTTGTAAGCAAAAGTTTAAAAAAAAAGACTTTTTTTTTGCTATTTATGCAAGAAAACGGACAAAAGATCAGTTCGCGAAGAAAGCGACTGATCCCTGCCATAGCATGGCGCTGCTTATTCCCAGCTTAACTAAGAGGTGACTGGAATGGTGGTGAAACTAGGAATGTCAAAAATGGTTCTGATTGGAATCGTTGCCGTGTAGCAACAACAACGAGAAAGAAAAAAAAAAGAGAGATTTGTTTCAAAAGTTCTGGATTCTATAGCACAGTCCTGCTGTGGAGTTCGATTTGTAAATAAAGGAGTTAACCTCCAAGGGGGGGGGGAGTTACTGCTTCCAACCGTGTGAACTGGGTCCGAATTTGTAAACTAGTCGCCGACCGTCCACTCTGACGAGGATGCCCCTTTTGTAATAATACCTGCAATAAGAAGACAGATCGACTGTAACGACGACTACAAAACCAAACGTAATTATGGTTCTTACAATCACCAGTTTTTTGAAAAAAGTTTGACGGGTGGCGACATGATTCGCCGAAGCAGCTTATAAAGTTGACCGCTGCAAGCAGAATTGTCAGAACTATTTCGCGTGCAAGCTCCCGACAACAGGGTCTGATATTTTGTAATGTTTTTATCTAGATGGGATTTTTCGATTACAGTATTTAAAATAATAAAAAAAATTATGCCTAGAACGAGATTTTCAGGGAGAAAAGATATTGCCTAATGTCGATGGTTGGTTTAGATGACGAGAAGTCCATGTTTACATCCTATTTTTATAGTATGGTACTGACGGATAGTAAATTTGACGTAAATGCCAAGTAAATTTGCTCTTTTTTGTTGTCGGAGGAGTCATGATTTTAGTTCTTAAAGCTGGAATGAAGAAGTCTTTTTCTTCTTTTTGTTCGCTGATATATCTCTTTTAGCTTTATTGCAGTTTCTTATAAGGAGATCCGGTTATTCTTTTTTTTATAAAATCTATTACAAATTAATCAGATCCAGATTTTCTATGAAGAATTTTAATTCTACTGGCAGAGTCTTTCCAACGATCTTTCTGGATCTATGCCAGGACAATAATCCGATTTCCACTAGCGCCTTTGGTTTGCATGGTTATTTACCTTAGTTCAATACAGAAAGAATTTCTCACAACACGGAATTTTAGACCATCCTCCAATTTAAGTTCTCACCCATTATAGACAAACGTTAATCTTTCCAGGATAATCTACGTGACCAGGTGACGGTATTCTATGAGAGGGTTGGACTACAGCGAAGAACTCCGTTGGCTAACCGTATTCTTTCTTCTTCCATATATCAAAACAGCTAATCTCGCCAACTTGTATATTCTATTTTGTTTGAGGTTAGAATTTAAAATTTGGACCGGTGGAAAGTAAATCTTGCTAACGCTGGGTCCAATTAGAAATTTTAAATGAGGAATATTTCCAGACAACGGCTGGAAAATAAGGAGTGGGAGAGGCGTCCATTCCTCGAAACCACCACGAGACCGTTGTCAACCGGATTACGGTTAAAGAACTCGACGGCCGCGAATTCCACACACACACACACACACACACACACACACACACACACACGCACGCACACACACACACACACACACAAGACATTCTAGGGCGGGTTTGAACTGATCAATTAAATTAAAACTTCTGTAAGCTGCACCTCGAAACTTGGAAATGCGTCAAAAGTCTTTCAAAGAACTGCGACAATGTATAGATTAAGGAATAAACGATTGAAACATTCAGAAATTTATAAGCAGAACATCTAGAAACGTTTGTGTAAGCAAACATCTCCTTTTATAAGCATTTAAGCCCAGTATCATGCAGAGGTAAAAATGCCATGCGGGTATTAAAACAAATGGTTCTTTAAAAGCAAGCAGAAGAAAAAAGCAAATAAAATATTCTACATCTCCCAAAACATTATTATTATTATTATTATTATTATTATTATTATTATTATTATATATTATTATTATTGAAGTTGCATGAATATGGAACACCATGACGCTATATCTCGCTTGCCAACAAACTGTTAGGATTCTTTTCTCTTTCTTCCAAACAGCGTGAGGCTAGAAAAATATATAGATAAACAATGCATATATATATATATATATATAAAATCGCATAGGTATTCATTGTAATTAGATTTGTCTAACTTGTAAAGAAAAATATATAACGGTATATTTTTGGGAGATGATGCATGCTGATGTTTTTAGAAAAGGGATTTGTAAGCCTTAGATAAACTGTGGAGAGAAAGATAAATTACCCATAACATGTGAATGAACTTTAAATATGTAAATATATGGACTACATCCACGGTTTTCTTCGCAGATATTTAGCGAGTATAAAAAGGAAAAAAAATTCTGAATTAAACACTGCTTTGTTTGTGATGATGATGATAATAATAATAAAAAAAATAGTAAACATATAGAAGATGCTTATCGTGAAGAATCGTGACAAAATACCTGGATTCTCTGAATGTTTGAAAAGTAAAAAAGAAATTATAAATTTATAAATTCCGTAAAATATTTAAAGCTATTTTCAGTCAAAAACAATAGTCTAAAAATGTATTTCTTTAAAAAGAAATAGCCTATACGAGTTTTCTTCTGTGTATTTTGACCAGCACTAAAGAATTTTACATATATATATATATAAATCGTATTTTAAAATGGAACGAGATATATGTATAGTAGACAGAAAACTGTGCTTAGGTTAAAGGAACATCTCCTGTATCGTGAAAATGGGAATTGGAAAAACGAAAAAAATGCTAACCACTTTACTCTACACTGTAGTATTCTTCACATCACTCGAAGAACTTTTTCATTGCGAAATATTTAATTGGGATGTAATTAACTATAAACGTTTTTTTTTTACAAGTTACCTTATAAATAAAAATATAAAGCTATTGTAAACAAGTTTAGATATACAGTATTTTCACGTTTAGTTCTAATTTCTGCCAGTTAGCTGGAGAAAACTGTGGAGACAGATAATATTTGAGAAAGGACTCTAATACAGCTAGCAACAGGCTTATCTCCCCTCCCCGCCCGCCTCTCCACAGCTCACCGGGGCCCTAACGGAGTAGTTAGACGCCAAGAAAGACAACCGTGAAAGGTTATTGACCTAAGAGCGTTCCCGCAACAAGAAGAGCTTGCACTTTTTTAATCTTCCTTCCAACCATAAGCTTTGGGCCCAAATTTGAAGCACAGTTTCTTTGGGAATTTTCCATTTTTAGGCACGTCATCGAAGTAGCCGGCGGTGCGACAAAACCTGCGTGATACAAGAACACATTTCTTTGTAGAGATCTCCTCTCGCCTACGAAAGCGAAAAAGCTACCGGCATGATAACCATGGCAACAACACAACAACAACAACAACAACAACAACACTTAGTACCAGTGCGCACCAAAACAAACGTCACATATATCTGTCGCCTGTGAAATTGCGACAACGGTCAACATTCAAGTTAAACGATTATTGAAATTTTTTTTTTATTACTGATGTCGGAGGCTTTTGTCGCGGTTTATTTATTTTTAAAAATTTATTTGAATATATAAAGTGCGAATTAAAAACAACTTTTCTGGTGCCGACAAATCGTCTGCTACTTCTAAGGGAAGATAACCGACGTCGCTGTTGTTCTTAAGCAATATATGTGTTTTTTTAAAGAATGATTATTCAATATAGAGAAATTAGACTAATTAACAAATATATAAGAGCACAGGCTGACCTCATGGCACGGCTCAGCTTTTCGTAGGTCATTCCCGGATTGTTCTTCTTACGACCCCACATTTGGGCCACAGCCTCGGACTGGACAAACCGGAACACCCCGCTCTCCTTGTCTTCCCATTTCAAAAGACTGGGAGAATATGTGGGGTTTTTCAGCAGGTCCCGGATAAACTCCCACAAGTGGTTACCCTTGGAGCCTGCAAAAGACGCGACACGAATTGATAAACAGGGTGGATGCGGAGACAGGGAGAGATGGAGAAGATCTGTTGAGTCTAACAAATTATTATTATTATTATTGTTAGTGACTTACCGTGGCCAAGTCGCCTGGTGCCCCGACTTTTCCCCTTCTCTTCGCATCCGAACCCTTCGTCGACCGAAGTGCTCGATCCACAGCGCAGACGGTTTCCGTACGGACACCGGGTCTTAAAATTTTTGTGTTGCACACTTAGCCCATCGTTAGAAGCAGCCGGCTCGAACACATCGGAACTGCACGAGCCCAGCCGGGACTGCAAACCATCTCCGCAGCTCTCTTGGCTCGCATCCGAACCTAGATAAACAGAAGTTATCAAATAAAAAGGGTAATCGTGAATAGACAGATATAAAGAATGTCGCGTTCGCGATTTGAGGGAAACGGCGAATATCGAAATAAAGAGGAAGCAACTCTTCCTATCGTTTAAGTCAGCTATTATTTATTGCAGGGTTTTAATCGCAAGATATGAATGATAATAAGCAAAATATATAAATAATGGGGTTAGAGTTTGTTTTATACGTGTGAGTCAGGGATTATTGCAAACTTTATTCGTAATGGCGTTGCACGGATAACTGATAGTGTAAAGTAATGAGAGACATCAAAGAAATGAGTGAGAAAAATACACAGGTAGTAGAAAGTAGAAGGACATTTTTCGAGGAAAGGGTTAAAGAAAGACTGCCAGACTTCAGTCATAATAGTTTTAATGGTAAAGGAATTTCTATAGCTACTTAAACAGCAATTAAGAAAGAAAAAAGTATACAGAAAATTTCTTGTTTTTTTTTATTAAATGAAATGATATAACAACTCCCATTATTAGTAGTAACTAAATTAACTAATGAGTCGACGTTTCGAAGATCTTTCCCTGCCACTGTCTTCAGGGTCCAGGCCAAAGAGAGACCACCAAGGACCAAACCTCGATGGTGACAGGGGAAGATCACCGAAACGTAAGTCATTTAATGGTGAAATGCTCAGACTAATCGTCATTTATTTCTCACTTTTAGAACGTGTGGATTTCTATGTTGTTTTTTATAAAGAGAAAAAAAAAAAAACATTAATCAGTACTAACCACCGCTAACGTATCCGCCATCAGCGTCCGGGAAATCTATTTTAGATGGAATGTCAATGTCATACCAATACCCATCCATCGACACCCGCACCTCGCTGTCATCTACGAGCAGAGACAGAGACTGCGAGTCGTTATGTAGCATGTCTACAAGAGAGAAAATGAAGCCCGGTTGGTAAAGGGAAGCAAAGACAAAAGCATTTAACTCTTCCTAAATCAAATACTACTACTCGATCAGCTTAAGTTTGCAGTCCCGAAAATTTCTGCTTTCAAGTAATGAATTAATCTATTAAAATAAGCCAATGCGAGTAAATAAACAATAAATACGAAAATAAACAGTCATGTGGTTCAACAGTTAACTCACTGTTTAGTCTAGAATAGAAAAAAAAATACATTTTTCAGTAAACGCCATTGATATCTACATTCATTTATTTTAATTAAAATAGTCTGGAATAGTGTTAAGGGGCGCGACAGAGAGAGAGAGAGAGAGAGAGAGAGAGAGAGAGAGAGAGAGAGAGAGAGAGAGAGACGGACTAGTTATGTACACCGATAACCGGGTCAGGACTTTATTAATCACCCTGGTAACAAACACAGGTCGCTCGCTTGTAGCAGGAAGAGACACAACAATGTCTGCTTACACAGCAGGAAACCAGGCGAACAGCAAGTAACTGGTTGCGCGTTAATATTAAATTGCGTCTCTACAACGCGTTATTTAAAAATATACGGAAAAACAAAGCAACTAAATTCCCAATTAAATATGTTAATTTGTTGTTTTTTTTCCTTCTTTTCTTTTCAATTAATAATGCGGTAGTACCAAACTTTCGTTTCATCTTATTCAGGTCGGTTTCCATAGCGACCATTAATAAGAATTCATCAACGAACTAAGAGAGCCTGCGGCGACACAATCACAGGTGGACACAAACTGATATTTCGCCTGAACTCTGTAACCCTAGCGATGGGGGCCTCAGCGGCTAGACGGAGAGCGTGCCCTAAGGGAAGGGGTCCGCACCATGCCCATCCATCGAAACTTTCTTCACGCACACGCGCATATATATGTATATAGTTGTTCAGTTACCGCTTGTTCTAAGAGCTCGTCGCTTTCTCTAAAACTCGCGTAAAATTTAAAGCGATTTTATCGGTGTGTGTGTGTGTAAGTGTGTGTGTAAGTGTGTGTGTCTCTCTCTGTGTGAGAGAGAGTGTTAGTGTGGGTGTGTGTGTAAGTGTGTGTGTAAGCGTGTGTGTCTCGCTCTGTGTGAAGCGAGTGTGTGTAGTGTGTGTGGTGTGATCGTGTGTGGTGTAAGTGTTGTGTCTCTCTCTGTGTGAGAGAGAGTGTGTAAGTTGTGTGTGTGTGTAGTGGTGTGTGTAAGTGTGTGTCTCTCTCTGTGGGAGAGATGTGGTGGTGTGTGGTGTGTGTGTGTGTAGTGTGTGTTCGCTCTGTGTGAAGCGTGTGTGTAAGTGGTGTGTGTGTGTTAAAATGAGCAACACAAGATTGGATTCTTCAATCGCAAATTTCTTAACGGTAATTAGTTATAACTAACAGAATTAGATTACTTTTTCTGCGTCCACAACGACTTAATTTGAACTATTGCTGCTCTTCAATGAACTTCAGGTCACTAAAAATTTCATATTATTTTAAAATTCAATAATATGCCCCAAAATAATTTTTTGATGGACCACAAGAATAATAATAAAAATATAAATATAATAATAATAATAATATAATAATAATAATAAAAAATAATATAATAATAATAATAATAATAATAATAATAAATATTATATTATTATTAAAGTTTAGACAAGGGAGATAATCTATGCGACTAACTGTCTATGTAGAGTTAGGCTAACATTACTTCTAATTATAAACCCGTAGCTTAAGAAAAACAACAACAAATACTGATCAGTAAACAAGATTTAGAAATAGTATGGTAAACGGCTCCAACTTACTTGTCTCTTCTATGTCCATTTTGTCCACTGGTTGCAGCGTCGTGAATAATCTGTCGTGGATAATCTGAGAAGTTGGCGTGTCTAGGCTGCTGTAGTCATAAGTCGTTGGCTCGTTAAATTTGGCTAAAAGACAAAACACACGAAATTAACGAATGCTATAGGGCAGAAGTGCTCGCAGTTCGCCCACACGGGCACAAGGGGCTGTTTACGGGTTGGTGAGTGATAAAGCACAAATCTTGCAGCCTCGCCGTTCCGTTCTTCGCCAGTTTCTGCTAATATACCGCGCACTGACAAGATGCCTATCTCGTCGTTGTTTCGTGCAGTTTCCGGGCACCAGGGGCCAACTTCTGTGGATGATTACATGATCCAAGACCGTCCTGCGCGTGTATTTCATCTTATTTCCGTGCACCACCTCGCGTGACAATACACTGGTGAGCTTTTCGACGATCGATAGCAAAATTAAAAGGAAAAAAACCCAAAACAAACAACGACACGAGTTCAGGAAATAAAACGAAAGTAGAATGGCAGAAAAAGTCGTCGCTATTAGTGGTAAAACCGCGGTCTATACGCGGTCCAGGGTGCGGCTTGGACGAAATGGTCGGCCAATACTCACCGTCGCTCAGCATGGCTTGTAAAATGTCGTAGATGCGACTGCCGTACTCTGGTTCCAGCTTCACGAACTCTCTCCTCGTCATCTGACAGAGGCGGGGGCCCGACATATTTTGGAAGGCCTCGCCGCGGAACTTCTTCGAGTTGACCTGGTGCAGGTCCGCCATGTAGTAGAGCCAGTCCAGCACTTCCACGGAGCTCCAGTGTTCGGGATGCTTCGCCGTCCAGCTGAGCAGCGAGTTCTGGCAGAAAGCACCTGCTGAACATGAAAGCGAGGCTCAGTCAAACTGCAGTACATTTCATCTCTCTCTCTCAAACCGAATTCATATTTGGCACAACGCGCCACGTTACAATAAACTGTTTTCCTGGGAGATTTTCTAGCTAGCTTTTGTTAATTAAAAACAACAACAACCACCAGGTCTTCGTTAGCATTAACACCCTAGGCATTTACTGTTGCTTTCTCTATTGACCCTATTTTGGATCTTATTTACTAAACTTTAAGTTAATCTATTTCTTTTTTCATGGTTATAATATCCCTGCTAACTGCCCCCCGACTCTTCGTGGTCTCTCTTCGAAACATTCGCTTTCTTGAGATTGTTTGGTTTACCGTCATTATTATTATATATTATTATTATTAGTATTATTTAATTATTATTATTATTATTATTATATTTTATTATATTATTATTATATGATTTATTATTATTATTATTATTATTATATTATTATTATTATTATTATTATTATTATATTATTATTATTTTCAGTGATTGTTGTTTCACTATTAGAATTTTTTGGACACTAACAACATGTTATTTTTAAATATTAATTTAAAGATGGATATTCATTACAGTAAAATAGCTAACAATTTCTTTTGTTATTTTTATAAGTTAATGTAAAAAAAAAAACAATTTACATCCAGTAATGACAAACGGAAACTAAGAGTTTCTTGTCTTTATTTAAAAAACAACAACCACACAAACAACAAATAGAAAACAGGGTTATTCACTTGGTTTAAAAAGATTACAAATAATTAGTGATGAGATATTAAAACATAGTCATACCATTTCCAAGCTTGTAGTCGTTAAAGGAGGGTGACTTGGGAGCGGAAGGTGACAGAAACGTTGAAGCCATGTGACATCCAGTGAGCTGTTCCAACATTATGTCGGTTTTGTAATCTTCGCTGCTGTAAAAGTTAAGGCTCTGAAGGTTTTCCAGCTCCATTACA